>CM019065.1:253573665-254230423 GCA_009667805.1 Leptobrachium leishanense
GCACCCAGCAGAGCACCTGATCACTGATGTGATCGTTTTTGTACTGAGTGCCACGATACCTCGTGGCACTCAGTACTTCCTGCGCCGCTACCGGAAGTGATCGCTCGGGGGGAGCGATCACGGACGGACCGGCGGCAGGTAAGCATATTGCAAGGATGCCTCGATGTCGAGGCATCCTTGTAATATATCAGAGCAGCTGGAAGCGATACCGATCGCTTCCAGCGCTCTGTAGAAGTGCCGGGCACCTCTCCGGTAAAACCGGATGTGATCGCTCCCGGGGAGCGATCACATGGTGCCCCGGCACTTCTAACCGCCATTGCACGGCTGCCTGGACTCCCAGGCAGCCTGCAATGGCGTTTGAGCTGCTGGAAGCGATCCGATCGCTTCCAGCGCTCAAAAAAAAAGCAGACGTACCATGTACGTCAGCGGGTCTAAGAGAGACCCGCTGCAATGACGTACATGGTACGTCCTAGGTCCTTAAGGGGTTAAGTTCACTATTCTAATTGTTGCAATTTTAAAGTGACAAAGCAGTAATGTACAATCTTTTGTTTTGAGCACTTGCTACAGTTGAGTAAATAATTATTTAGAAAGGTAACTTTGTCTTTATTGAGGGAGAGGAGAGACTTATTTCAGGAATGAGGAAACATGAGCAGTAACTCACTCATATTTCACACTTTACCATCATCATATCAAGCCTGCGAGTGGATAAGTATTAAGTGTATTAATTCAGGGCATTTTAAGCTATGTTGATAAAACACACACACGCATATAGTATATTATCTATTTGGTTAAATACGCGCTAATTTACCCGTTCTAGTGATTTGCATTGTTAGCTAGAATATGCTCGTTGATATTTGCTTCATTTGTAATACTTGATCAAACCTTATTATTTGTATAGTCTGTATGATCTTTTAAACATAGGTAATCAGTGACCGCATGGCTGGCAGCCATCTTAAACCTCAAAAAGTCACATGTGCTTCTGCCAATGAGGAAGGGCTGCAGCAGTAACTGTACAATCTGTTTAAACTTATGTAGCGCTCACTCCCGGAGGAGCCGCTGAAAATGAACCACGGGTCAGTCTCCCCGCACTAGGGAATAAATATACTCCAACACGCTGGACAGTTTTACAATTTAAAAGATTTACTAAAAGGTTTGCAGCTCTTAAGACACGGTATATGCAGGAAAATTTACAGTACTTTCGTAACACGATAAACGCGTAGCGGTAAAAGAAACGAAAACACGAGGACTTCGTATTTTCGGAAAAAACCCCGACCGAGCAGAAAATTAAAAGATACGAAATTCGAGGAAAAAGAGCGTAGCGGGACACAATAAAATACACAGTTCTCGTATCACGGTGAACGCGCAGCGGGAACAAAAAGAGGAAAAATGTTCGGAATGTAACTTTAACTTTGCCCCCTTGTCCCGGTTCAGAAAAGGAAAATGAGTCCTGCAAAGTTAAGTCCCAGAACATGAGGTGATATGTATTTGTGTGTGTAGGGTACCCGGGTACTTCTCAACTGGCCAGTGAGTTTACTTTAGCGATGTCTTCGACTAGTCAGTTGGGGCCCTGTGGGTTTTAGAAGGAAACAGCAGCGTACGCTCTTATTTAAACACGGCCTTGGGGCCTCTCACCCATCCAGCGCAAGCTTGAGATTCGGCTGGCCCAGGACGCCTCTCCGCTCGATGTTGCCGGGGGATGCCGACCACCGGATCTGTTGTCTGGCCCTCTGTCTGTCAGCCGCGACTCATCCAGCTTACCGCCTGCTCCCCGCTTCAATCGACCGCGGTACTCCTCACTCCTGGGGTCTTCTCTCCTTCAGCTGCACTTGAATAGCATAGAGGGTGAGGTCTGTGTCCCGCAAGCTGAGTGAGTCAATCCTGAAGGCCCGATCCACTCTGTCTTCGCTCCGGCCTATCTTTGGTCTCTCTCTTTACGTTGTGCATCCACTCTCCTTGACTCCCTGGCGCGCTCTGCCTGTTCTCCACGAGGTGCAGGATGTACAGCTCTCCACAAACCCACCCACTTCCTGTTTCTTCGCAAAGCATGCATGGACATGTAGTTCAAGTGTCCAGGGTCTTTAATCGTGATAGTCTCCATCTTGTGGCCAAAAATGGGTACTGCCACAGTAAACTTTAACACATCGCTACACTCTACCCCTCCTAGAACTCTTGGGTCTCTCCAAGGAGGTACAACAGTTACATTATCTTTTTACAATTTGCACACAGTTTTATACAGCATACATGCAGTGGGTTAGAAACACTTTCTCAAGCTGATTCATGTTCTGGGCTACCTCAGCTAACAAAGCAGACACTTCGGGCAATCTCTGCACAGTGGTGATGGCCTCTTCAGTGCTATGTCCGGGTGAGTCATAGGTAAGACGCTGGGGCGGCCGAATAGAGCGTTTTTGTTCAGGCTCCCTCCGTTCCTCTTCAGGTGGAAGTACTATGGGCGTTGGCTCAATTTCTCTTTCTATCACTGGAGCAGACGTTTCTTCAGAGTATGATCCCTCCAGTGAAGGCATAGAACCGTAATCACCTGAATAAGCTTCCGGAGCTACCGGGATCCCCACAGCCTCAGGGGCTTCCCACTGAAATTCAAGCGGCTCAGAGATATCAACAGTCTCAGGGACTTCCAACAAGAATTCAGGAGCCTCAGGCTCAAATTACTCTCCCATCGTTCCGGAACTGAGGTAATCTCTTCAGGCTCCGGTGAACGTATCCAGTCCAGACAGAAACTTTCTTCCTCACTGTCCCTTTCGCTCTCTTCGACAGCCCGGGTCTGTTGAGACCGAGTAACAGGAGGGACACGTGGAGCACGCGGATTCGCCGGAGGAAGTTCGTTTTCCACTGGTACCCTCACAGCCTCTCTCAATGGTAACAAGTGATTTCTGTGCCAATTCTTGAGGGGACCAGCCTTTCCATCAGGGCGAATCTGATACACCGGCAGACCTGGCAGTTGTTTGCAAACAATGTAAACCTGAGAACTCCATCTATCCGCCAGCTTGTGTCTCGCAGCAGCACCCAAATTCTTCAACAGAACCCTATCACCGGGTTGTAAATCCTGAACTCGAACCTTCAGATCATAGTTCTTCTTGTTCCTTTGCTCCCTGTTACCTGAAGTCAAACGAGCCTGTTCAAACGCAGAAGCCAGATTCTTCCGAAGTCTATCCACATAGTTTCTATGAGAAGCTACCGACGTCTGGTCTAGAGATAACCCAAATGCCAAATCAACCGGCAGTCGAGCTTCTCTTCCGAACATAAGACGGTACGGTGAATATCCAGTGGCATCACTCTCCGTACTGTTATATGCATGCACCAGAGTAGCTATGTGACGACTCCAACTCTGCTTCTCCACATTAGACAAGGTCCCCAGCATGTTTAGCAGCGTGCGATTAAACCTTTCAGGCTGAGCATCACCTTGAGGGTGGTATGGTGTAGTTCGAGTCTTTTGAATTCCCAACAACTCCAGCAATTGCCCGACCAATCTACTTTCAAAGTCTCTTCCCTGATCAGAGTGTATTCTTCTTGGCAGGCCGTAATGAACAAAGAACTTTTCCATCAGCACCTTCGCCACTGTCGGAGCGCGTTGGTCTTTTGTAGAAAAAGCTTGGGCATAACGGGTAAAGTGATCAGTCACTATCAGAATGTTCCCTTGCCCACTAGCATCCGGCTCTAAGCACAGGAAGTCAATGCACACCAAATCCATGGGTCCCTGACTCTGTAGATGGCTCATTGGAGCAGCTCGGGTTGGTAGAGTTTTCCTCTGAATGCACCTCAGACAGGAATGGCAATAACTCTCAACTTCAGCCCTCATGCAAGGCCAATAAAACCTATCTCGCACCAACTTAAAAGTTCTCTCCGCACCCAAATGTCCATGCTCATCATGTAATGATCGCAACACACTCTCCCTGTGTTTAGTGGGGAGAAATAACTGTTGAATCTCTTCAAATTGGTCGAGGGGCCCCTTCGGTAGACCACCCCATCCAACATCTTCAACCGCTCCCACTCTTTGTAAACCAATCTGGCTCCATCCGGGGAATTGGTTAACAGAATCTCTCGCTGGTTTGTAGTCAGGGCCTTTATGGTCAATGCAATCAAAGGGTCTCTAGCTTTATCCGCTTTCAAATCCTGCTTGGAAAAGGTAGGTAGATTTTCATCCCTCAATTGCGTGGGGTTACAGTAGAACTCAGGAACAGCCGCGGCCATGACTCCTATGGCCTCCGCTTCAACTCCTCCCTTGACCTGGCGTTCTGTTCCTTGACACAAAGCTTGCACCCCGTCTGGAGTTACCTGAGTCCATTCTGTAGTGTAGGGTCTTCTCGACAAAGCATCAGCATCTCGATTGTTCACCCCAGGGCGATACTTCAGGCTGAACCGAAACCCTGACAGAGCGGCCAACCACCGATGTCCCGTTGCGTCCAGTTTCGCAGTAGTAAGAATATAGGTGAGAGGATTATTATCCGTCTTGATCACGAACTCAGCTCCATACAGATAGTCTTTCAACTTGTCCACCACTGCCCACTTCAAGGCTAGGAACTCCAGTTTGTGAGTAGGATAGTTCTTCTCAGAAGGCGCAAGGCTCCGGCTCACGTACGCTACAGGCCTCAGCAATCCATCATACTCCTGATATAGGACTCCTCCCAGACCTTCTCGGCTGGCATCCACATGTAGTTCATACGGCTTGTGAGGGTCCGCATAGGCCAGAACAGGAGCTCGGGTTAGATTCTCTTTCAGCTTCACAAACGCACCTTCACATTGACTAGTCCATTCACCTTGTATGGACTCTTTAGCTTTCCTTGGTCCCGGAGCGGAAGGGTTTCGGTCAGAGACCTTACAGCCTCCTTCGGTGGTTTCTTTCTGTAGGAGTTTGTTCAGCGGCTGAGCTATCTTTGCAAATCCTCCCACAAATCTTCGATAGTATGAGCAGAATCCCAGGAAAGATCTAAGTTCAGTGACGTTTCGAGGTCTAGGCCAAGAAGCTACGGCCTCCAACTTTCGAGGATCTGTCGAAACACCTTCTGCCGAGACCACGTGTCCCAGATATGTGACTGACGGTAAACAGAACTGGCATTTCTCCAGAGACAATTTCAACCCCTCTTCATGGAGCCTCTTCAAGACCTTCTCCAAACGTTGCTCATGCTCCTCCAGAGTCTTCCCGAACACAATTATGTCATCCAGGTACACTAACACTTCGATTAGATTCATATCCCCGACTGTCTTCTCCATCAACCGTTGAAACGTGGCTGGAGCTCCCGTCAGACCTTGAGGCATTCTATTGAACTCAAAGAATCCCAGTGGACAAATGAACGCAGTTTTCTCTTTGTCTTCAGGGTGCATCGGTATCTGATGATATCCGCTTCGCAGGTCTAGTACACTGAACCACTTTGCTCCAGACAAACACTGTAAGGCGTCTTCAATCCGAGGAGTGGCATATTGGTCGGGGATGGTTCTTCGGTTCAGGGTGCGATAGTCTATGCACAAGCGGACAGAACCATTCTTCTTCCTGACCAGCACTATTGGAGATGCATATGGGCTCCTGGATTCTTGAATCACATTGGTTCTCTGCAACTCATTTAGCTGTTCTCGCAGATCATCCAAGTCTCCCAGCGGAACTCGCCTTGACCTTTCACGAAACGGCTTGTCTTCTTGCAACCGAATGCGATGTTCCGTACTCTTAGCCAGGCCCACATCGAACTCATCTTTCGAGAATAATTCTTTCCACTTTAGAACTTGACACTGAAGACGTTTCTTCCACTCAGGTGAAATGGGGGCGTCCTTAGGGTAGAATCTTTCATCTGGGATCTCTTTATCCACTCCCCCTCCTAAATCGGTGGGAGGGGTGTAGCAGACTCTACTTGCCCGATAGGCATTCGTGCTTTAAGGACTACTGGAGAATCTGTCACATTGCACACACTGACCGAGACTCTTCCTCGTGTCCTCTTCAAGGCTTTTGTGGAGATTATTTCAGGAATTACTTCGACTCCGGTTTCACTCCCATGACTGACATCGGTTCCCAGCACCACATAGGGACCTGGTTGCGATCCGTTCAACTTAACTGAAACCCGGAAGCTCGCTACTTCTCCTGCTTGCAGAACCTTCTCTGTCCCACCCAGTCTCCACAGTCTTCCCACCTCAGCAGGTGCTTTCCGTTCTTCCACCATCCTCTGATAGACCGGTCGCAACATGGGGTGCACTCCTTGAGTTGACCCTTCTTCCACTACGATGGGGGTCAGGAGACGCCGCACTAGGTCCGTATTCGTCCCCACTATCAGAGAGCTTCTGTTCGCACCCGAGGGTCGGGGCACACAATGGCTAAGGCGTCACAGCCTCCGGACTGTCCGATGACTTCAGATCCGATCTCCAACCTTACTTGCAGATACCCGTCATAAGGGAGTTTCTCAGTGCCGATACCCCATATTTCCAAGTCCTTCAATTCTTGCAGAGGAATGTGCTTTAAGTGTTTCTCATAGAAGTCTTTATAAATCAAAGTCACTTGAGCCCCTGAATCTAACAGAGCTTTGGTGTAGACTCCCTCCACTTGGATTGGCACAATCGGAGAAGGACCTATCAGCTGGTCAGGAAACTTGGTGGAGGTATCCGGACGCTTAGACCCAGTTTGCTGGACCCTGGCCTTTTTCTTGGCCCGTGCAGGTTTTGGGCGTGCATTGCTCCCCATGACGTAGACCCGGATGCTAAGGGAGTGACTCTTTCCATTCTGGCAGGCTCAGCAGTAGGCTTAACTTTGGGCCCTCTTGCCCTCTTAGCTTTAAATTGATTCTTGGAGCGAGATTCAACTTCTGGGCACCTAGATTGCTCCTTTACTGGTGCCCTCTGGCGTTTCCCGCTGGCGGAGTAGATAACAGTCCCTCTAGGGCTTTCAGCAGCCACTCAACTTTGTCCTTCTCAGGCTTCCGGCCTTTACACTGCGCACGGAAATGGCCCATTTCTCCACAACCGAAACATCTCTTCCTCGAAAGTGGAGACACGGTTGCTTGTTGAGGTTCTAATAAGAGATTTGAACCAGACGCCACGGCAACTTCAGTCGTCTGCATACCTGTTAGGAACTTTTGCATTTCCCCCTGCATCTCGGTCACCTTCATCAACACCCTGCACAGTTCAGCGTGCGCTTTCTGCAGTTCAGTTTGAGCTTCCTGTACCTTCTTTACAGTCTTGAACAACTCGCTTCGTTCAGAAGAGTTCGATTCTTTCGCAGCCTTTTCGACGAATTTAAAACCGACTAACTGCTCCTGTTCATCCAGATCAGATCCATAGGTGTCTAACGAGTCATTTTCAGGCTGCAGACCGTCGTTATATCTTGCAGGTTGTGCATAAGCCCTTTCTCCCCGCCTGAAAGATTTCTCTTCCAGCAGAGCCTCCTCCTCTCGTACCACTCGGATCAGTTCCAGGTACTTCAACTCTTGATTAACTGCTCTGCTTCTCAGCTGCATCATCACCGGATCTAACGGTTGAGAGCCCCTCAGGATCTGCTTTATTCGTATCTTGTCTACGTCAGCCGGTTTGGCCCCTTTCTTGAGGAGTATTTGGTGCAGAATCTTATCCAAGCGCCCCATGTAATCAATCATTCTCTCACCTCTCTTCTGATAGGTGTGTTCGTACTGATATACTAGTTCCGCTGCCTTTTTTGTTCGCCCAAACACTTCTTCAAGAACGTTCAGATAATCCAAAGCAGTACAATCTTTCCTACTCAGTTTTAGGTTTCTCACCGCTTCTGACGCAGGTCCCTTTAAACTCTCGGTGATCCTTTGCTTTTTCTGAGCCTCAGGGACGTCCCACTCATCCAGTGCCTGCATCGCCTGTTCCACCCATTCCTCAAAGGTTTCTTCTCCCGCCGGAGTTGGTACATTTCCTGTAAAGTTCCTTAACCGTCGATAACCGAAATTAGTGTGAGGAGGGCTTGTTTTCTGACATTTAGCCAGCAAATCTCCAATAGCCACGATAAATTCAGGCCCGATCATGGCCAACGGACTGGGCGCGGGAACACTTTCGGCTTCGCCACGTGGCGCACTTGGCTGAATCAGTTGGACTTCCACCTCATCGGTCAGCTTCACGCTCGCGCCCCGAAAACATGCTGGAATACCTTTTCTCCATTCGAGAAGAACATGCGTGTGAGAGGTATCTGGGTTTTTCTTAATGTCCAGGATGAACCCCCGATGATCTGGTGCTAGCGTGGCCACGGCCTGGCGAATCTGATCTTCGGCCCAAGTGTCTGCGGAATATCCATGACTATGCAACATGCTAACTGACTACTATGCTCCCCACACCATTCGGCAGCAGTGTCTGGATCCATATTTAACCCTTTAGATGCGGTTTTTCCAGAGACTGAATCCCGGAAACGAGCCCCCACGTGTAGCGCTCACTCCCGGAGGAGCCGCTGAAAATGAACCACGGGTCAGTCTCCCCGCACTAGGGAAATATACTCCAACACGCTGGACAGTTTTACAATTTAAAAGATTTACTAAAAGGTTTGCAGCTCTTAAGACACGGTATATGCAGGAAAATTTACAGTACTTTCGTAACACGATAAACGCGTAGCGGTAAAAGAAACGAAAACACGAGGACTTCGTATTTTCGGAAAAAACCCCGACCGAGCAGAAAATTAAAAGATACGAAATTCGAGGAAAAACCGCGTAGCGGGACACAATAAAATACACAGTTCTCGTATCACGGTGAACGCGCAGCGGGAACAAAAAGAGGAAAAATGTTCGGAATGTAACTTTAACTTTGCCCCCTTGTCCCGGTTCAGAAAAGGAAAATGAGTCCTGCAAAGGTTAAGTCCCAGAACATGAGTGATATGTATTTGTGTGTGTAGGGTACCCGGGTACTTCTCAACTGGCCAGTGAGTTTACTTTAGCGATGTCTTCGACTAGTCAGTTGGGGCCCTGTGGGTTTTAGAAGGAAACAGCAGCGTACGCTCTTATTTAAACACGGCCTTGGGGCCTCTCACCCATCCAGCGCAAGCTTGAGATTCGGCTGACCCAGGACGCCTCTCCGCTCGATGTTGCCGGGGGATGCCGACCACCGGATCTGTTGTCTGGCCCTCTGTCTGTCAGCCGCGACTCATCCAGCTTACCGCCTGCTCCCCGCTTCGATCGACCGCGGTACTCCTCACTCCTGGGGTCTTCTCTCCTTCAGCTGCACTTGAATAGCATAGAGGGTGAGGTCTGTGTCCCGCAAGCTGAGTGAGTCAATCCTGAAGGCCCGATCCACTCTGTCTTCGCTCCGGCCTATCTTTGGTCTCTCTCTTACGTTGTGCATCCACTCTCCTTGACTCCCTGGCGCGCTCTGCCTGTTCTCCACGAGGTGCAGGATGTACAGCTCTCCACAAACCCACCCACTTCCTGTTTCTTCGCAAAGCATGCATGGACATGTAGTTCAAGTGTCCAGGGTCTTTAATCGTGATAGTCTCCATCTTGTGGCCAAAAATGGGTACTGCCACAGTAAACTTTAACACATCGCTACACTTACATTTGCGCAACTAAATTAATCCATATTGTTTCTGCCAGATTTATGAATATATAACAATTCCTAACCAAATACACATTTAAATGTGTCTGTTATAATCTCTGAAGAGGCTTATCAACTAAACAGTGATTCTGTATGTTAGCAAATGCTGTGTCATTGGGTTAGTTCGGTTGGTTTAACTCCGGGTCTATAGATTAATATACTAAGCAAGAATCAGTTTCATTGTGGATGGAGGTTAAAGACTTTCACATGTGCAGATTGGTTCTATTGATAAGGAATTCCAGCCCTGAGGACTCATAAAATGGTGACAATGCAGCCACTTATGTACAGAACATCCTTGCTCTTTTTCAACTCAAAATGGAGACGGCGTTATTTACATTTCGCAAGGGGACACACACATACAGAGGGGGAAGGTGCACAAACAAACCAGTCGCTCTTAGAATCCAAACAATGGCTGAGATAACAGTGAGCTGCTGACCTTAGTTGCTGGGGGGAGGGGAACGGCTGATGGAAGCATGTGAAAACAAAAGGAATTCATTACTTACAGGGGGGTGTACACTATACAAAGACTGGATCGTAATACAGAGGTTACGCTATACAGAGGGAATACGATACTCTACATGATAAACAGAGCAAGGGAATGTAAGGAAAATACATATAAATAAACATTGGGACGGCCGTTTCTTTGCAGAGGCAATAAGTAGGGAAGATGTTTCTGTTAGCTACCATTCATTCAATCAGGTGGTGATTTTGGTAAGGGTAGCTGGTGAGGGGACAAAGTTACCTATGCTTGATCTAGATGCAGCCTTCAGGCCGTACCGCTGTGTCCAGGGGGTTTTCTTTTAATGGGGCGTAAATTCGATGGGTAATTTTACATCGATATCTGTTTACCCATTGGGGTGGGCAATATCCCGTGCTCCCCTTTTTAAAGGCTTCCTACTTTTTGCATTGCTTAGTGGAGAAGAGATAGAGAGCGGGAGGAGGCGTATAGTACATTACTTGGGCGATTTCATGGTAACGGGTTCCAAAGGGACTGGAGAGTGAGGTAGGATCGGGGGGGGGGTAACAAATAAGTTTAGCTGATCGGGGAGACTTGTAGGTGGTTTGGGGGGAATGGCCAGACATTAAGATCAAATGGTCTAGTGTAATTTCAAATGGTGAGCAGGCAAATGGCCCAGGAGTGGATTCAATGGATGGGTGCAAGGCTTGGTGTTTCTGGAATTTTTTATTTAGCCAATCGTCGTGGCAATACCACTGTGGGGGGGATAGAATTAAAAAATAAATAAATAAATAAAAAATAAAACATCCCTCCCCTCCTCCTTTTCTATTTTTGGGTCTGATATTCAAGGTGTGGTGCAAGTGCTGAATAACACCATGTTACATGCATGTCTGCATCATCAGAGCAGGTTATAGCCTATGTCAGGTAAACATAGAAACATAGAAAAATGTCGGCAGATAAGAACGCCCAATTACATGGATACTTTACCTGGATTTATCTTTTGTTTAGGATAGCCTTATGCCTATCCCATGCCTGATTAAAATCAATCACTGTTTTGGCCTCTACCACTTCAACTGGAAGACTGTTCCATGTATCCACCACCCTCTCAGTAAAATAATGCTTCCTGATGTTACTTTTAAACCTCTGCCCCTCTAATCTAAGGTATTTGGTGTTGATATGTTGTCTGCATCATCACCGCAGGTTGGAGCCTATGTCAGGTATTTGGTGTTGATATGTTTGGAAAGCAATATTAATTTCACGGTAATCACATACCGGGGGTAAGGAAGGTGGTGGCGGATACATTGTCCAGTTTCAGGTGGGATGTGTTCCGACATTTGGCACCGGGAGGAGGAAGGAAAAAATAAAAAATAATCAAATAAATAAATAATAATAATAATAAAAATATTTAAAAAAAAAATAAAAATATTCGGGGGAAGACTGCCCTCCATTTCTTTGCCAGATGGGGAGCAGCTAGAGGGCATCAATGATTTGGTGAGGAGATTGTTGTTGCAGAAGACATGGGCACCGTAGAGAAAGCAGTGAAAGGGTTGGATCAAGTTTTAAAGGGACAGAGGAGGTAGGCAGAAAGTTGTTTTCAAATAGCTACTGAAGTTCGGCGGTAAGTCAATAAAGGACAGCTTGGAACTATTTAGTGGTATTTCATACTTTGCTCGGTTAAAGGAAGAGGAGGACTGGGCTAAACAATTCGTGGTGAGGAAGATCTTGACAGCAGAGTACAAGTAGGAGATAAGATGGAGCTGATAACAATCTTTGTAGGGCAGCATTTGTTTTAGTTTTACAGCTGCCATAAGGATTGAGAAAAGAATTGCTCTAGGTGCCCATGGTGGGGAAGTATGCCCAGTGGTATGTATGAAGGGATACTTGGAGGCGACTCCTTCAAACGGTCGCATGTTCTGGGGACACAAGAGTGGTACTAACTTGTCCGGGTATCAATTCAAAATGGTTCCGCAGCAGGCCACGGAGGGGCTTGGTGGAAAGGGGCGTTATATTTGCCCCCATTCTTTCAGGATAGGAGCTGCTGGTACTGAGGCAGAATTGGGTTACCCAAAGGATCGAATTAAAAAGATGGGGAGATGGAAATGGGAAGTATATAGGAGATATGTGAGGTCATTAAAGAAATGAAGGGAAAACTTATGGGGAACAATTGTTTTGTTTAATAATAATAATTTGTTTCCTTGTTTCTTTTGGTTTCTTTTCAGTTCGGGTACACTGTGTGTGTGTGTGCATTACAGTTAATAGTTTACATTTTGGTTATTTGCAGGATGTGCAATGAGAGTGCGGATCCTGGGACACTCCTATGTGCACTGGATGGAGAGTCATGCTGCTGGCACCAAGAGAGGAGCAACCCCGGGGTGCAGCGTAATTGAAGTAGGGATTAGATGGATAGGGAAGCAAGGTAGGGTTTGGGGCAGTTATTGGGAATAGCAAAGACATCCAGGAGAAAGAGGGGTAAGCCAGATATTATGGTACTACATTTAGGGGACAGCTAGAGAAGAGATAGGTATTGTGAGTGGTGAAATAGCGGCCTGGCACGTGGGGATGCAATGGTAGGGGGAGGGTCTGCAGGGTACGGGGTGAGTGTGGTTTCGTATGGCCAATCTCAGGTGCCTTCCTGGTTTGCAGATCCTCTCGGCCTGCTATTTGCGATATAAAGAGACCCCTGAGCAGACGTGTGGTCATCCTGCTTAGCCACGTGGGGCCGCTATTTCTGGGCAATATGTGTGGTGCATTGCATTTGCGTATGTTATTTGACAATGGTTTTGGAGCACCCCAAAATAGGAGCAAGAAGTGAGGAGTTCATTGAAAGGAGTGATAAGGCTGGGAACACACTCTTCATTGAAGGCGCGATAAGGAGCCTTTTGTGGGGTAAGAGGAAAGGTGACGGTTTTTTATTGGTGGCAGTAAAAAGAGGGTCCTTGTTTTTGGTGGTGGTGAAATAGGCGGCCTGGCACGTGGAGGGCGATAGTGGGGGGAGGATCTGCAGGGTACGGGGTGAGTTGTGGTTTCATATGGCCAGGCTCAGGTGCCTTCCTGGTTTGCAGATCCTCTCGACCTGCTATCTGCCATAAAAATACACTGAGCAGACGTGTGGTCATCCTGCTTAGCCACGTGGGGCACTATTTCTGGGCAATGCTTGTGGTGCATTGCAGTTGCCAGTGTTATCTGGCTGCCAGTGTTATCTGGTGAAGCGTATTTGGCATACGAGGATCGATAACAATAATTCTGCCTTAGAGGCAAAGAATTTGGCCTTAAGTAATAAAAGACGTGACCTTTTCAAAATGCCAATACTTTGTTGTGTTTTCATTTACGGGAAAGGGAGGGGGGTCGAGGCGGGTAGGGGGTCCTGGGGGGGTTAGTAGGTTTAAGAAGGTAATTTACATGGGAAAAAGTGTAAGAAGAGGATAAGGGTATAATTCTTAGTTCGAGAGAAAGACTAAATTAGGAATGAACAAAGTTTAAGGATTATCTCTGTATTGTACAAGATGAAAGGAGGGAGTTTCCTTTGTTATATGGGATCAGGCCTTGTTTTATGAGCTGAAGCATGGCTCTTTGTGATTGGGTACAATGGGAAGATAAACAATGGGAAGGAGGAGGAAGGGAGGATATAGGAGGCTGGGCGGGGGACATTTTTGGTATTGCAATAATTTTTCTTTTACTCCCACCCAACCCACCCTGTGTTGTTTTCGCTTTCATAGATACTGGTTCGCTACAACGTCGGAAAGGTCACGCAGCACAAGCACCACGGATAGGGGCAATGGAGCGGTGATTCCACCACTCATGCAAGACCACCCGTGGTTTCCCATATGGAAATATGCCATGTTGCATGAACCCGGTTCACGGTTTATACGGCCATGTCTGGGGGATTGTCTAAATATGGACATGGTTAGTCTACCTATTCCATCGAATTATACACCATGTTACATGAAGCCAGCATGTGGTCTTTGAACGGCCAGGGTTGGGGGATTGTCTTTGATTAAAAGCATGGTTTACAGCAATTATTATCGATCAGATAGTATCCCAAGTAGCTTGAAGCCAGTTGGAGGTTTTACGGCCACAACGGGGTGGATTGCGCTTAAATGGGGTTCTTTACCATGTGGCAGGAAGCCAGCTGGTGGTTTGAATGGCCACAGCTGGGGGATTGCGCTTAAGATGGACATGGTTTAGTTTAGGGAGGAGCGGTGAAATAGGCGGCCTGGCACGTGGAGGGCGATAGTAGGGGGAGGATCTGCAGGGTACGGGGTGAGTTGTGGTTTCATATGGCCAGGCTCAGGTGCCTTCCTGGTTTGCAGATCCTCTCGGCCTGCTATCTGCCATAAAAATACACTGAGCAGACGTGTGGTCATCCTGCTTAGCCACGTGGGGCGCTATTTCTGGGCAATGCTTGTGGTGCATTGCAGTTGCCAGTGTTATCTGGCTGCCAGTGTTATCTGGTGAAGCGTATTTGGCATACGAGGATCGATAATAATAATTCTGCCTTAGAGGCAAAGAATTTGGCCTTAAGTAATAAAAGACGTGACCTTTTCAAAATGCCAATACTTTGTTGTGTTTTCATTTACGGGAAAGGGAGGGGGGGTCGAGGCGGGTAGGGGGGGCCTGGGGGGGTTAGTAGGTTTAAGAAGGTAACTTACATGGGAAAAAGTGTAAGAAGAGGATAAGGGTATAATTCTTAGGGTTTACTTATGAATCAGTCCAGCAAAGCCTCACCACCTCCTTCTCCTGCGATCAACGCGGCCTCTCAAGCAGTATCTGTTTCCTCATTGATAGCTGCCGAGGTGTCTCATGTGAGTTTGAAAACTCATATCTGTTTCACTGGCAATTCTGGTTCTTGCCGAGGGTTTGTTACCCAAATTGATATCATGTTTGAACTCAATCCAGGGATGTGCCCCACAGACTTAGCCAAGGTGGGTTATGTTATTAAACACCTTACCAAGAAAGCTTTGCTTTGGGTGACTCCATTGTGGGAATTAAAGAAACCTGTCATATATAATTATACATAGTTTATGAAGGATCTTAGGCGCACTTTTGATCCTGCTAGGCAGGCAACTGGTGCTGCCAGGACCTTGTACTGTATATCTCAAGGCAACCGCCGTGTTGCTGATTACGCTATAGAATTCAAGACTGTGGCTGCTGAATTGCAATGGCCAAATGATCCACTTTCTACGGCCTTTCTGCAAGGGATCTCCGAGACCCTTATGTATAATTTAGCTCTTTTGTCGCTACCCAAGGAACTGGATGACTTGGTGACTTTTGCATAGCCCTCGACGATCAAATCCGCGACAGGAGTTCTGGCCATAGCAAGTCTCGCAAACCTCCCCATGGTGTCTCGTCTGGTCCTAAGGTGGTTCAAAACACCTCACCTCCTAGGTTAGTACCAGCTGAACCAGAATTATATAGTAAATCGGTACAATTTTAAGGCAATATTGATTTGAATGACTGATATCAGGTGAAGAAAAAACTCCACCCTAACTAAGGGGGTAACCCATTTTTCGATATAGAAGATAAGTGAATTTTTTAAAATTTAACCTTTAATGTAATTAAAATAAAAGGTACAAAAATAAACTTAAACTTTCATGCTTCCATTCATTACTCATAATAGAATAACTGTCTCATATAGTGCAATATCTCCTTTCTCAGGTCAAATGGCCAATTTACCGCTCAATAAACCTAACAAGAGTTACCACTACACAACATGATGGTATTGGTTGCGTGATGCAATAAACAGCTCTGATGCTGTAGTGTTTACGTATCACCTTCCTAAGTTATAACCTTCCAATTTTGGAAGGACACTTCTAGGTGACCCGTATTATAAACACAATTCCAATTGCAAGAAGGATTGGTAGAATACTTGGAATAAATTGAATGAGGTTCAGACCTCAATATGACAAACTTGTGACTGTGTCGATTTACATCCAGAGTATTACCCAGGAGCTCTAACTAACAAAGCTAGAATGTGACGGTCTACATATAAACCTTTCTGATATACATATGAACATACATATATCTATACAATGCCCTGGGACTATGAACAGTACACTGAGATGAGTTCGGTATAAGCAGTAACCGTTCTACTTGGTCAATACAGTCATATACGATAGAACAAATTATGTGCAGGACAATTGCTTCTCAAAGGAAAATAACCCTATATACAGACTCAATACTAGCAATTCTACCTTGAAAACTGTTATCAATACTAAGGTCTAAATAGAAACACCTTATAGTACCGTTATTTCGTCATTCCTTTTCTATCGCATAATTATTCAAGTGCATTAGAAGTGATACACCACATTATTAGAGTCCTTTTGATCACTAGCAAAGGAGCGAACCTTCGAGGGTTGGTATGATAGGAAAGATATAAAGATAGATTGTTGTATTACTCTGTGGCTATCAAGGATACACAATGAATGATTCTATATAGGCACCAACCTTGTAGGATTCATTATGCAGCACAGTCATTAGGAATATAACCAATCAAAAGGTCAATTCAGAAACCCATGACCACCATGAGAATAAATGTATGCACACCAAAAGAGACTGTATACATATCTCAACGCGTTTCGCTGAACAGATTCAGCATCATCAGGAGTGAGCAACAATTCACACAAACACAACCATCCAAGCTAAAAGAAAGAATGAAATAAAACAGATTCTCTGCAGATCAACTTCTTTTATAGGCACACTGATTGAAGGTGTGGTTTTTCAATCATCAATTAAGCAGATGATGGATTTCAAATAGGTTCCAGATGATCTTTCTGGAAACTCTACTTCAGCGTGCTGGTATTGTTAAATAGTCTAATCACAGATGTTAAATACAGATTGACAGTATTAAATGAATGCATCAATTTGGATGCACGAAAGATGTAAAGTTAAAACCTTCATTAAGACCACCGGGTTGCAAGGTTTTCAAACGGTAAATCCAATATGCTTCTCGTTGTAATAATTTTAAATCCAAATTAACGCCTCTTGGTCCCAAAGTGACTAATTCAATCCCCAAAAAGCGAATCAATTTAGAACAGTTTCCATGATTCAATCTTAAATGTCCTGAGACCGGAATCTCTCTCAGGTACCGAACTGAATGTACATGTTCCATGATCCGCATTTTAAAAGGTCTTATCGTTTTACCAACATATTGTTTTCCACAGGAACAAATCATTAAATAAATGAGACCTTTGGAATTACATGTAAACTGTGTTTGTGTGGTGAATTCCTCTGTGTTGGTGCTATCTTTAAAAGAGAAGGAGGGGTTCGTTATATAATTACAGGCAATACATCGCCCAAAGCGATGTGTGCCTTTCCTCGACGAATGTAACCAATGATTACCCTGTTGTGAATTTTTAATCTCTGCAAGGTAACTAGGACTAAGTTTATTGCGCAGATTGGCACCTCTTCTGGTAGTGAAAGAGGCTGCTGGAGAGATGACTTTAGCCAATTCTTTATCTAATTTGAGAATGGGCCAATATGTTTTTAAAATCTCTTTAATTTTGTAGTTAGCTTCATCATAATTAGCTATGAGTCTAATTTGGGAATTCGTTGTATCCTTGACTTTTGGTTCAAGAAGTTGTTTTCTATCCTTCATAAGGGCTTTATGATAAGCCCGTTCGAGCACCCTCTGGGGGTACCCCTTTTCACGCAACCTTTTTCGTAAATTGTCCGATTGAGATTTAAATTCAGTCAGGAATGAGCAATTCCTCCTTAGTCTACAGATCAGGATACTGTCCTGTGGGTATCCCTGATCTGAGGCATAAAGGGTTATAACTCTGCCAATATAAAAGGCTATTTGTCGCTGTGAATTTACAAAACACTTTGGTTTGTAATGTATTATCGATCTTTGTTATTCTTAGGTCGAGAAAATTCAAGGTCTCGTTCTGTATTTCCGATGTAAATCTCAAATTAAGATTATTTTCATTGAGTATATCGCAGAAGTTATCAAACTCTTCCCTTGTCCCCTCCCAGAGTATGATTATATCATCGATATATCTACGCCACATTTTGATTTTAGAAGTATATGTAATAATGGATTCATGAAATACCACTTTTTCTTCCCACATCCCAAGATAAATATTGGTATATGATGGGGCTACGGAAGTACCCATCGCCCTTCCAACTGTTTGCAAATAATATTTGCCATCGAAGAGAATTTTTTTTTTTTAAGAATAAATTCTAATAACTGCAACAAAAAATAATTCTAGTCGGGAGTTAAATTCGCATTCTCCCTTAAATATAGATCCATGGTTGCTAGTCCCTTATCATGAGGGATAGAGCCATATAGGTTCACCACATCAAGGCTACATAACAAAGTGTTCAAAGTAGTTCGTACATCTTGCAATATTGTTAAGACCAGTGTCTTTAAGATAAGAAGGGAGTTTATGTGTACCAAAGGTTTTAAAAACTCGTCTAACTATTGACTTATACGTTCAGTCAAGTTGTTATTGCCTGAGACGATAGGTCTTCCTGGTGGATTAATCCGACATTTATGAATTTTAGGGAGGCAATAAAGGGTCGCCACAGTTGGTGTTTGTGGGGATATTGCTCGTGATTGTTTGTCATTTAGCAGTTCAAGATTTACAGCATCCAATAATAGGGATTCACGTTCCCCCTGAAATTTGATCAGAGGATTAGCGGGTAGAAACTATATTGTCTCTCAAATCTAATAAGAAAAAGAGAAAGAGAAGATCTCGTGTGGTGGTTCCGGTGTCAGTGGCTTGGGAAAAAAATCAAGCTTGACACAGAGGCAATGATTGTTTCTGGCTCTGCAGATAATTTCCTGGTTTCTGGGTTTGCTGCCATTCACCAAGTACCTTTGGTTGAGAGAAGTGCCTCTCCTCATTGAGAGTATCGACGGCAGGAGATTACTGAGACCTTGTCTCACTCATGACACCATCCCTCTCTCGTTCTGTACTGGTATTTTACATAAAGAAAAAATACAGTTTCAAATTATAGAATCTCCCACAGTACCAATCGTTCTCGGCTAATCCATGGTTAGCCAAACATAACCCAGTCATGAACTGGACTAAGGGAGAGTTGGACTCATGGAGTTCTAGGTGTTGGAAAAAGGTGTCTGGGCCTGAGTACTGTGTTGGGTAATCTGAACGTGACAACAGCCCCTACACTGTCAGAGGTGCCCAAGTGGTACAGGGCCTCAAAGAGGTCTTTGACAAGGACAAATCTGAAATCTTGTCTCCACACAGACCCTATGATTGCGCCATAGATTTGCTGCCAGGTACTATGCCTCCTAGAGGGCATGTATACCCTCTCTCTCAGAAAGAGAATGACATAATGGAGGAATATATCCGTGAAAATCTGGCTCGTGGGTTCATTTGCCGTTCTTCCTCTCTTGTGGGAGCAGGGTTTTTCTTTGTATCTAAGAAAAAAGGTAATCTCAGACCATGCATTGATTACAGAGGGTTAAACAGAATTACTGTGCGTAATGCATACCCCATTTCTTTGATCTGAGTTATTTGACCGCTTGAAAGGTGCCAAGATCTATACAAAGTTGGATTTATGCATTGCTTATAATCTAGTCCAAGTTAAGAAAGATCACGAGTGGAAAACTGCTTTTAACATGAGAAGTGGCCACTACAAATACCTGGTTATGCCATTTTGGTTGTGTAATGCACCAGCAGTCTTCCAAGACTTTATTAATGATGTGTTGAGGGACTTTTTACAAGACTTTGTCATTGTCTATTTGGACGACATTCTGATTTACTCTCCTGATATGGAGACACACCATGTTCATGTGCGTACAGTGTTGCAAAGATTGCTAGAAAACAAATTGTACTGCAAGTTAGAAAAATGTCTGTTCAATATGACCTCTGTACACTTCTTGGGTTATATAATAACGCCAGAGGGCTTTGAGATGGATCCACAGAAACTGTCTGCCATCAAGAAATGGCCATTACCCCAAGGTTTGAAAGCCATCCAAAGATTTCTGGGGTTTACAAATTACTACAGAAGATTCATTAGAGGTTTCTCGTCAATGGTATCCCCCATTACGGCTATGACCAAGAAAGGTGCTCAGAACCGGTTTGGAGCACTCAGGCCATGCAGGCATTTGAGTCTCTCAAAGAGGCGTTCATCACGGCACCTATCCTAAAACATCCAGAGCCAGGTTTGGCGTTCCAATTGGAGGTAGACACGTCTGAGATTGGGATAGGTGCTGTCCTATCTCAAAGAGGCAGTCCAGAGGGACCCCTACATCCTTGTGGGTCCTTCTCCAGGAAGATGACACCTGCCGAGAAAAATTATGGCATAGGTAATATGTCAAATTGCGGTGAGGTGATAGCAGCTCTTAAAGAATGGCGTTACTTGTTGGAGGGTACCAAAGATCCTGTAATCATAATCACAGACCATAAGAACCTTGTATACATGGGAGATGCTAAAAGTCTGAATGCTTGACAGGCAAGGTGGTCCTTGTTCCTGTCCAGGTTTAATTTCTTGCTGACCTATCATCCAGGTTCAAAAGATACCAAGGCTGATGCCTTGTCTAGACAGTTCGAGTCTTATGAACAACACACGTTTGACCAAAGTCCTACCATTCCTCAAGAGAGGATCCTAGGCACCACTCTCCTCACCATTTCCTCTCCACTGTTGAAGAGATTGCACTCCGTGCAGGGTGCCGCTCCAGTCGAGAGGCCTCCTGGTAAACTCTTCGTGCCTGAAGAGGAAAGAGTACAGATTATGATGGTCTATCATGATTCCAAACCGTTTGGGCATATGGGTATAACAAAAACCCTAGCCACTCTCGAAAAGAAGTTCTGGTGGGCAGGTATGCGAAAGAATGTCAAGGAATATATAGCTACCTGTGAGGTATGCTGTAGAAGCAAGAATCCTAAGACCTTACCCATTGGTTTATTACAACCATTGCCAATTCCTGAAAGACCATGGGCCCACCTATCTATGGACTTCATTACTGATTTGCCTGTGTCACAGGGTAATACAGTCATCCTTACCATTGTGGACAGGTTTTCCAAAATGGTGCATTTTGTGCCTCTGGCTAAGCTGCCATCCGCCAGTGAGCTGGTACCAGTATTTGTCCAGAACATGATCCAACTCCAAGGGGTCCCTCTGGGAATTGTATCCAACAGAGGGACCCAGTTCATGTCTCGATTCTGGAGAGGGTTTTGCGACAACTTGGGCATCGAGCTCAGCTTCTCTTCAGCCTACCACCCTCAGACGAATGGGGAGGCTGAGAGAGCCAACCAAAACGTAGAACAATACTTAAGATGCTTAATTTCTGAAAACCAGAATGAATGGTCAGATCTGTTGCCATGGGCCGAAGTTGCCCTAAATACCACTGGTTACTCACCTTTTCAAACTGTGTTTGGATATGCTCCCTCCCATGCTCCCCTCTGACTTTCAGGGAACCGCCTTGCCTGTTCTTGACGAGCATCTGACATCGTTAAAAGGGACATGAGAGAAGGTTAAGGAGATTATGGAGGCTAATATCAAAAAACAAAAGGAAAAATCGGACAGATGAAGAAAGCCTGCCCCGTCTACCCATCTATGTAGTAGGGGATAGGGTCTGGCTTTCCACCATAAAAATCAAGCTACTGTTTCCCTCCATGAAAATGGCCCCGAGATACATAGGTCCCTATAGGGTCATATGCAGAGTGAACCCTGTGTCATATGCCTTTTCATTACCCCCCTACTTACACATTCACAATGTGTTCCATGTTAGCCTCCTTAAGTCTCTTACATGTAACAGATACACAAGAGTCCATGTTCCTCCTCCACCCATTCAGTCCCAGGGTAAAGAGGAGTACGAGGTCCGTGCTATCCTGAAGTCCCGTGTGGCCAGGGGTGTTGTCCAGTACCTTGTGGATTGGGAGGGATATGGTCCAGAGGATAGGTCTTGGCTGCCAGCCAGCGAAATCCATCCATGCGTTTGGTTCACCAATTCCATGCAGCCCATCCATCTGCGCCTGGGGGTCGTCCTGAGGCTGACCATAGACGGAAGGGTTCTGTGACGTCCTCTGCCCCCGCAGCACTACCTGGGGGGTCTGGGCGCCTGGCGGCATCACTGGCTGGCTGGGTGCCAGGAGCATAAGCTGGCCGATCGGCGTATGAAGGGGCGGGGCTTGGCGTGATGACTGAATGAGCTGTTCGGTTCGATGTGTTCGGAGTTCGATTTGAACATCGCCAGTTCGCATGTTCGCAACTTCGTACATTTCCGCGTGTTCGCAGCATGTTCGCCCACAATGCACCACAATGCACTTTTCCACTGGCCTGAAGCTTGTAATTGGCTACAGCCTGCACCTGACCACAGTTTAGCTGCAAGACAGGTGCAAGACTATGGGCAAATTTTGCCCAATCATGGGCTCACAGAGCTAAGTCCCGCAGCACACTATATAAGGCGTCCCTTGCAGCCCCAGCACGTGTTTTTTGAGAGGAGATTGTTAGTGTGTGTTCTCACTGCCAGTTTGCCAGCAGCTATTGGGGGGGGAGTCTCATTTCTACAAAATATCTGGGAATTGTTCTAATCTTTGTGTTCTCGCTGCCACCAACTATTTTGGGGGTCAGTCATTTATACAAAATATCTGGGAATTGTTGTTATCTTTGTGTTCTCACTGCCACCAGAAATTGTGGGGGTCTCATTTCTAGAAGATATCTGGGAATTGTTGTAATCTGTGTGTTGTAACTCTGTCTCTACCCCCACTGTATGTCCTGCCATGTCATTGCCTGCTACAACCTTCACTGACAGGGATGATGCTACAGTAATAGATGTACCCGGTCCTTCCTCACAATGTGACAGCATCCCATCAGCTGAAGATTTCCGCAGTCAGATTACGTTGCCCCAGCTGCTGCAGAGCAAGAAAAAATATAGTCCCAACCATCCGCAAGCACAACGTCTAAATGCCAGCTTAGCAAAATTACTCGCATTGCAGCTGCTGCCTTTCCAGCTGGTGGACTCTGTTCCCTTCCGTGAATTTGCTGAATGTGCTGTACCACAGTGGCATGTTCCAAAGCACCATTACTTTTCACGGAAGGCCATTCCAGCACTATACCAGCACGTGGAAGACAATGTTATCGAGTCATTGGGAAAGGCAGTCAGCAGCAAGGTGCATGTGACTTTAGACATGTGGTCCAGCAAGCATGGACAGGGTCATTACATTTCCTTCACGGCACACTGGGTAACTCTGATTGCAGCTGGGAGGGATCCAAGTCGGGGCTCTGTGCTGGAGCTTGTTCATCCACCACGCCTCCAGAAAGCTGCTTGTATGAGGTCTGTCTGCTCCACCACCACCTCTCCCTCTTCCTCCTCCTCCTCCTCCTTCTCTGTCTCTGGCGAAGTGGCAGTTAAACCGATGCGTGACAGGGGCTACGCAATGGCTCAAGCAAAAAGATGCCATACTGTGCTTGAGCTGGTTTGTTTAGGGGACAGGAGACACACCAGGCCAGAAATTCTGTCAGCTCTGCAGGGGCAGGGGCAGGTGCAGAGATGGTTAACACCATGCCAGCTTCAGCTGGGAATGGTCGTCTGTGATAATGGCAGCAACAAATGAGGGGCCCAATTCGGAAGCTCAACAGTCCCACTCCCTTCAGCCCGCAGAAATCACGATCTCGCAGGCTGCCTCCTCTCCGTGGTGACAGGTGACCACAGAGAGGAAGGGACATCATCCCAATGTGGGACATGGAGCTGCAGCTGTACCAGCAGCACGCTGCCTCTGGACTGGAGCTCTCCTTGAGGCCCCATGGGAGATGTGATTGGCTCCTCCCCTAATCACCATGCTGTGTCCACCTAGCAAGGAGAAGACAGGCAGTGCTCTGCATTGCCTGCCTGAAAAATACGGCACCATGCAGGTAATAAGCATGGGCCTAAACAAGTCACTGTTTATAGGACCCTCCAGCTCCCCCACCCCCTCCCTCCATCTACCACTTAATTTTGTCCCAATTTAATTCTATTTGTTAATTAAATACATATATGATGTAGAAATGTGCATTTGATGAATATCTAATCTGTATATGCTGCCTAAATGTGCATATATGATGTGGAAATGTATGTATGTGTATATATATATATATAATATATATATATTTTATTGGAAGTGTGTGTGTATGTATATATATATATATATATATTAGTTTAAATGTGGAAATTGTATGTCTATATATATATATATATAACACAAAATTTCCACATTATATACACATTTAAACATATATATATACACAGACACACATTTCCAATAAAAAATATATATATATGATGTGGAAATGTGAATGAGGTATGTGTGTATACAGTTGTGTTCAAAATTATTCAACCCCCAATGCTGTAAAGGGTTTTAGGGAATTTAGTGTACATTTGTAATTGTATTCAGAATGAAATCCTACAAGGACTTTTTAAAGACATATGCAACTAAAATGACATCAATTGGTTTTGTAATACAGTAGTAAATGTTTCTTTTGTGAATTCTTCATTGACACAATTATTCAACCCCTTAAAGACTACCACTCTGAAGAACAGAGGTTCATTCAAGTGTTTTCAATCAGGTATTGAAAACACCTGTGGATGTCACGGAGCAGCAATAAAGCATAATAAGCACCAATTAGGCAGCTTTAAAATGACTGTGATACTCAGCTCCTTCTAGACATTTACTGGTGTGGTTACAAACATGGTGAAGTCAAGAGAATGGTCCAGGAAGACAAGAGAAGAGGTGATTACTCTTCACAGGAAGGGCAATGGCTATAAGAAGATTGCAAAGATGTTAAACATACCAAGAGAGACCATAGGAAGCATCATTCGCAAATTCAAGGCAAAGGGCACTGTTGAAACGCTACCTGGTCGTGGCAGAAAGAAGATGCTGACTTCGACTGCTGTGCGCTACCTGAAGCGTAGAGTGGAGAAAAGTCCCCGTGTGACTGCTGAGGAACTGAGAAAAGATTTGTCAGATGTGGGTACTGAAGTTTCAGCTCAGACAATACGGCGCACACTGCGTAATGAAGGCCTCCATGCCAGAACTCCCAGGCGCACCCCCTTGCTGTGTCCAAAGAATAAGAAGAGTCGACTGCAGTATGCCAAAAGTCATGTGGACAAACCACAGAAGTTTTGGGATAGTGTTCTGTAGACTGATGAAACAAAATTAGAACTGTTTGGGCCCATGGATCAACGCTATGTTTGGAGGAGGAACAACAAGGCCTATGAAGAAAAGAACACCTTGCCTACTGTGAAGCATGGCGGGGGGGTCAATCATGCTTTGGGGCTGTTTTGCTTTTGCAGGTACAGGGAAGCTTCAGCGTGTGCAAGGTACCATGAATTCTCTTCAGTACCAGGAGATATTGGATGACAATGTGATACAGTCCGTCACAAACCTGAGGCTTGGGAGACGTTGGACCTTTCAACAGGACAATGATCCCAAGCATACCTCCAAGTCCACTAGAGCATGGTTGCAGATTAAAGGCTGGAACATTTTGGAGTGGCCATCGCAGTCACCTGACTTAAATCCGATTGAGAACCTCTGATGGGACTTAAAGAAAGCAGTTGCAGTGCGGCGCAAGCCTAAGAATGTGACTGAACTGGAGGCTTTTGCCCATGACGAATGCGCGAAGATACCCGTAGATCGCTGCAAGACACTTGTGTCAAGCTATGCTTCACGTTTAAAAGCTGTTATAACTGTAAAAGGATGTTGTACTAAGTACTAAGATTGAATGTCATTTGGGGGTTGAATAAAACTGATAATGATGTGAGCACAGAAAAGACATTTGTGGTTATTTCATTATAAATGTTATGTTATATTTGTCTGACCTACACGTGCCTCTTTGATTTAATTGTAAGCAAGATGACTGAATGATCAAAATCAATGTCAAACTGGCCAAAACACTCAATTTCAGTGGGGGTTGAATAATTTTGAACACAACTGTATAAATATGCCTGTATATGATGTATATAAGATATGTATGTGTATACAGGTTGTGCATACAATGGTACGTGTATATAGCATGTGTGTGCACAGAGATATACAGGGTTATTCAGAGAGCGGTGAAAAGCAGGAGAATGACTGGAGAAGTGAAAATTCTAGGTCAGAATAGCCAAACCAGAAAAATTCTCCCATTCATCTAATTTTCCAAATCGGCTATTTTGACCTAGAATTTTCCATTCTCCAGTCATTCTCCTGCTTTTCACAGCTCTCTGAATAACCCTGATAGTGTGTTTATATATGATGTGTATTAAAGATGTGTATATGATGTGTAATTGTAAAAAAATCTATATAAAGTTATTTTTTAGACAAGCCTCAGTGCGATTTTTATTTATTTATTTTTTAGGATGTTGTGGTGGAGATCAAAATTGCATGGAGGGGCCCAAGAATAGGTTTGCCCAGGGTCCAGTCAATATTAAAGACGGCCCTGCGTGGCTTGGAGGAGGAAGTGCACGATGGGGTCATCCTCCTCATTGACCAGGAACACTCGGAAGCTAATGCCACCTCCAACCTACGTTGCATGGGCTCCCTCATCCTGCAAAGCCTGCTAAAGGACCCCAGGATTCGTGCTATCAAGGAGAGGGATCATTACTGGTTGGCAACCCTTCTTGATCCACGATACAAGGGTAAAGTTGCAGAGCTCATCCTGCCCGCACAGAGGGAGCACAGGACGAAAAAAATTAAGGACGCTCTAAAGCGACACTTGTGTAACACCTTTCCAGGTACTGGTAGGTTACCAAGTGATCACACAGGTGCTTCTGAGGCTGCGGATGATCAGAGGAATAGTGGTGAAGGCCGGGGCCGCTTGACTGATGCCTTTTTAAATTTTTTTAGTCCACGACGCCCAGGGACGTCAAATGTAGGCACCCATTGCCAGCGTCTTCACCATATGGTGGAGGACTACCTATGGGCAAGGGCAGACCTGGATACCTTTCCAGCAGATGATCCACTGGCTTACTGGGTGTTGAGATTGGATCACTGGCCAGAATATAGCCAATATCCTATGCAGCTACTAGGTTGCCCTTCATATAGCGTGCTTTCTGAAAGGACATTCAGTGCCGCTGGAGGTTTTGTCACAGACAAAAGAGTGCATCTGTCCACCGACTCTGTAGACCGGCTGACATTTATAAAAATGAATCAGTCCTGGATTAGCAGCTATCAATCCCCTGATGCTGACGTAATGGAATAGATCGGGGATGTCTTCTGCATTCACAAAACCTCCAGCACTGAACTCTTCCACAATACCACAAAAGGGTTACGGTGTGAAGGCACTTGCTGCCATTAAAGGCGCAATATTTGGGTGCACTGACGCCTTTACCAGATTCATATCTTTTTAATATAGGACCACATGGTCCACCCCTGCACTCTTCCACAATACCACAGATGGGTTACTGTATGATGGCACTTGTTGGCCTGGCACCAAAAGCACAATATCTAGGTGCACTGACGCCTTTACCAGATTCATATCTTTTTAGTATAGGACCGCATGGTCCACCCCTGCACTCCTCCACAATACCACAGATGGGTTACTGTATGATGGCACTTGCTGGCCTGGCATCAAAAGCACAATATCTGGGTGCATGACGCCTTTACCAGATTCATATCTTTTTAATATAGGACCGCATGGTCCACCCCTGCACTCTTCCACAATACCACAGAGGGGTTCCTGTATGATGAAAACTTGCAGGCCTGGCACTAAAGGCACAATATCTGGGTTCACTGACGCCTTTACCAGATTCATATCTTTTTAATATAGGACCGCATGATCCACCCCTGCACTCTTCCACAATACCACAGATGGGTTACGGTGTGATGGCACTGTTGCCGACCCTAAAAGCCCAATTTTAAAGCACCTATTGTTACTTTCATCCAAAGCCTGCATAAGTTTCACCATAATTTAGCCAAAAAATCACTAAACTTTTTCTGCGTGTACTAAAATGTCTTTTACAGGCTGCCGCCCCAAGCATTTGTTTATGAATAGATTAAAGGAAAAGCATTTACCGTCATTTGAAACGTAATTTTTTTTTTTTAAACATATTTTTATTCGTCTCAGATCAAGATGAAATTACAGAAAAAGGGGTAACAGTTTTTTTCCTTTTCATATCATGTACAGTCTGTAACAATGCAAAAATCACAGCTTCCGGTTTTAATTAAAGTATTACATCACAAACCAGCACCGAAGTGTCATGGCAATGTCAGCATTTAAAGCTCAGAGGTGGACGGCTGGGTTAGGGTATCCCGGGAAGTGGAGGCAAGAAAGTTAACAAGTGGTCAGAGGTATCTGAGGGGATCGGAGGGGTGCTCCGCAGCATTTGTAGGGAATACCATGGGGCATCGCAGAACGTGTTTCGTAGGGAGGTTTTGACCTCAGGTGGTAAGGCACAAATAAAAGGGGACCAATGGGTAAAGAATTGTTGAGTTTTCTCAGTCTGATGTAGTGAGGCCTCAGACCAGTCAGCCAAGAATATGGAATAAATTCTGTCGTACATCATGCGGAATGAGGGAGGGGTACCTGATATCCATTGAGATAATATGGCCTTTTTGCCCGTCGCTGCTAAGAGACCTAACCAAAACCGGTGGCATCTAGAGAGGGGTTGAAGGGTCTGTGAAGTTGGCAAGTTGAAAATAGCCCAGTTAGGCGTGAAGGGAATCTCGATTCGGAGAACCAGAGAGCTGAATCGGCGTACGGTGTCCCAAAACAATTGAATAAAGGGGCACGACCAGAGACAATGATGGAGGTCGGCTGGGGAAAAATTGCATTTTAAACAGTTGGCATTAGGTAATAGTCCCGAACGGGACATTCTGTCCGGCGCCATGTAGGCTCGGTGGAGTATCCTATAAAACATGTCCCAATAGTTGGCGGATGGGAGAGTGCGTCTAGATACCAGAGTAGCCGACACCAGGTCGTGGGGTTAAGGTTTGGAAAAGTAGTGGCCCATCGAGAGATAGCCCTCCAGGGTTTCGAGGTGGGGAGTGAATGTTTTAGAAGTGTGTAAATGGTTGAAGTCGAGGGAGGAGACGAACTATGTACGAGTAATTGCGTGTCTAACGGGTTAGTTAAATCAGTGGGAGATAGGGTATGCAGTTGTGCAAGAAGGAACTGTCTGAGTTGTAAGTAATAAACAGGGTGTATAGTTAATGGGGCAATGCGTTCTGTCAAGGCTGTGTAAGAATAAGGCAGACCTGATGCTCCGTCTAGGTAATGGTGTAGAAGTCTAAAACCTCGCTGGGCCAGGGTTCGAAAGATAGGAGCAGGGGAGGCATTTTGAAAGTGAGGGTTGTGCAAGATAGGGGACCAAAGGGATGTTTGCCAGGACAATTGGAGGCGTTTACGAATTCTGACCCAAGCTAATTTCGTCGTGGAGAGCAAAGGGTTATCGCGTAGGGGAGGGGGGATGGCGGGAGAGTGTTGGTGAAGAAATGCTAGTAAAGAGGAGGCAGGGAGTAGCGCGTGTTCCACATGTAAGGCTGTGAAGCGTGAAGTATCATTCAGCCAGTCCGATACGTAACGATATAGTGCTGCTAGGTTATAATCTAGTAAATTGGGGAAGTTAATACCTCCCCTCGCTATCGGTTGCTGAAGGCTAAGGAGTGGTATACGTGCCCGCTTATCTTGCCAAATAAAGGATGCGTACAGCCTGTTGAATAACTGAAGATCATTAGGTTTCAGTAGGAGAGGCAATACTTGTATAGTGTATAGTAATTTGGGAAATAAGGTCATTTTAATAAGTGAGGCCCGCCCCAAGTAAGAAAGTGGAAGTGAGCTCCAGGCCTCCAAAAGTGCTTTTGTTTGGGCTAAGTGAGGGTCTATGTTAAGTTTGTATAAGCGGGAGAGGTCAACCGGTAGAACAGTACCCAGGTATTTAATATACGGCGAGGGTGCCCAGGAGAAGGGAAAGCCCTGGAGCCATGAACCCTGTGGTTTGGGGCCTAGAGGTAGAGCTACTGTCTTGGCGTAGTTGATTTGGAAGCCGGAGGCTACGTGGAAGGAGTCAAACAACTTCAATAGGGGAGGGATCGCAGAGGCGGGGTCTGAAAGGAATATCAACAAGTCGTCTGCAAAGGCTACAACTTTTAATACTACTGTGGGGGACAAATGAATTCCTGATATTGTTTGGGACATCTCTATGATACGTATTAGAGGTTCTAGGGCCAGGTTAAATAATAACGGGGACAGAGGACATCCTTGCCTAGTTCCTCGTTCTAGGTTAAAGGGGTCGGAGTTGAGTCCATTTGCTGTGATCATAGTGGAAGGCGTAAGATAGAGTACACGAAAAAGTGTTAAGAATGTCTTACCAAAATGATGAAACTTAATAAATCTGACTAAATAATCCCATGAGATCCTATCGAACGCCTTATCTGCGTCACAGCTCAGTAAGAGGTTTGAGGATTGTGGCGTGAGGGAAGATGACCATATTGCCGCTATGGCTTTGCGTATATTAGTGGTGGAATGGCGGCCGTTAAGGAATCCTGTTTGTTGAGGCCCTATGAGGCGTGCAAGGGGTTTTTGAAGACGGCGGGCCATGATGGAGAACAGTATTTTGAGGTCAGTATTTAGTAGTGCAATGGGACGATAGGAGGTAACCAATGTTGGGTCCTTTCCCGGTTTGGGGAGAACCACCACCCGCGCCTCATTAAAGGTCGGGGGCGGGGTCCTACCCCCCAGGATATTGTTATACAGCGTAACTAAGTGGGGAATCACCAGGCCAGAAAGGAGTTTGTAATATTCTGCCCCAAAGCCATCTGGGCCCGGAATTTTTTTGTTTTTAAATCTTTCTATACATCCTAGATATCTGCCACTTCACGGGCAGGTTAGGGGGACCTCCTAGGCACGATATTTGAAGGAATTTTTCGTTTTTATTTTTAACCCTTATTTCATGGAAAACTCACTGTCCCTTTAAAAACGTTTTTTTAAAAACTTTTTGTCCTTGTTTCCTGTCCCCCAGGGCACTACCAGGACCCCAAAACACCGTTTAGGGCAAATATGTAGCAAATATGCCCTCTTGGAGGGCACTCCAAAAAAACGAATTTTCAGCCCCATTGACTTGCATGGGGGTTCGTGTTCGGTCCTGAACAAATGGGAAGTTCGGGTTCGGGCTCAAACCGAACTCGGGAGTGTTCGGCTCATCCCTATTGAACATCAATGAAATTACCAGCAGCCCCAGAATCAACAAAAGCGGTAGCGGTCTCCCAAGCTATGGATACTGGTAACAAGAGATTAGTGTTTTTGACAGGAGACATGAACGTCACACCCAAGGCCTGTCTCCTCAGCTGCCTTAGGTGCGGAAATTTTCCGACTTATCATGCATTCTAGGGCGAGTGGGACATTGAAGTCGTAAATGTCCTTTTACACTACAATACAGGCACGATCCCTCACGAAGACACCTTGTTCTCTCTTCCTCTGTAAGCCTAGTATGGCCTATTTGCATAGGCTCAGAGGGATGGGATAACTCTCTGGGTGGTGTCTGAAAGACAGGGGCCAACCTAGGTAGCGGTCTCTTAGGTTTCTCTCTTGGAGTTCTTCTGTCCCTTATCTGATCATCCAGATCTATACAATAATCAATGAGTTCACTCAACACCTCAGGTAATTTACGAGGAGCCAATTCATGCATCAATGACTCTATTAACCCCTCCATAAAAGCCAGTACCAGAGCCTCATTAGTCCAGTTCACGTCAGAAACCAACATTTTAAATTCTATGGCATAATCAGACACAGTCCTGTTCCCTTGACGTATGCGGAACAAGGATTTGCCAGCTACCTTGGCCTTTCTGGTAGGATTAAATGTATGTTTTAACTCGGCTATGAATTCTTTATAGTTCCGTATGATAGGCTTCTCTGCCTCCCATAAAGGATTCGCCCTCGTCAACGCTCTGCCAGACAGATGGTTAATAATGAACCCCACTTTGGCTATGTCAGTGATAAACATTTGTGGATTTAATTTAAAATGGATATTCACATGGACCAAAAATCCCCGTCACTCAGAGGGAGTACCGTCAAACCTCATAGGAGCAGTCATGTGTACCTGGGATGTCTGAACGACAGGGGACACAGGTATAGCAGGCGGAGGTGCAACCCCGGCTGGTTCCAGGTGAGCCGTACGAGTCAGGATAGTTTGTAAGGCGAGAGCAAACTGATCCATCCTATGGTCCTGCTCATCCTGTCTGTCTGTCTGTGGGACATCTCTATGATACGTATTAGAGGTTCTAGGGCCAGGTTAAATAATAACGGGGACAGAGGACATCCTTGCCTAGTTCCTCGTTCTAGGTTAAAGGGGTCGGAGTTGAGTCCATTTGCTGTGATCATAGTGGAAGGCGTAAGATAGAGTGCACGAAAAAGTGTTAAGAATGTCTTACCAAAATGATGAAACTTAATAAATCTGACTAAATAATCCCATGAGATCCTATCAAACGCCTTATCTGCGTCACAGCTCAGTAAGAGGTTTGAGGATTGTGGCGTGAGGGAAGATGACCATATTGCCGCTATGGCTTTGCGTATATTAGTGGTGGAATGGCGGCCGTTAAGGAATCCTGTTTGTTGAGGCCCTATGAGGCGTGCAAGGGGTTTTTGAAGACGGCGGGCCATGATGGAGAACAGTATTTTGAGGTCAGTATTTAGTAGTGCAATGGGACGATAGGAGGTAACCAATGTTGGGTCCTTTCCCGGTTTGGGGAGAACCACCACCCGCGCCTCATTAAAGGTCGGGGGCGGGGTCCTACCCCCCAGGATATTGTTATACAGCGTAACTAAGTGGGGAATCACCAGGCCAGAAAGGAGTTTGTAATATTCTGCCCCAAAGCCATCTGGGCCCGGAATATTTTTGTTTTGAAATCTTTCTATACATCCTAGATATCTGCCACTTCACGGGCAGGTTAGGGGGACCTCCTAGGCACGATATTTGAAGGAATTTTTCGTTTTTATTTTTAACCCTTATTTCATGGAAAACTCACTGTCCCTTTAAAAAATTTTTTTTTTTACTTTTTGTCCTTGTTTCCTGTCCCCCAGGGCACTACCGGACCCCCATACACCTTTTATGGCAAATATCTAGCATATATGCCCTCTTGGAGGGCACTCTAAAAATTGAATTTTGAGTCCCATTGACTTGTATTGAGTTCGTGTTCGAGTTCGAATTTGAACCTTTGAAAAGCTCGAGTTTAAATGCGAACTGAACTCGGGGCTGTTCGGCTCATCCCTAACCTTGGGATGTACCAACAGAGAAATCTGGAACATATTTATTGACACATTGTCAGAGTAACGATAATCCAGCAGAACAACAGAGTTTGATGTAACACAACAGGATATAGAGTGAAAATAAAGACCAGGAGCATAGATCCAGAGTATAAAGTCGGGTCCATGTATGGCAGTCTGATCCATGTATGTCGCACGTGCGAGGGCCGTTCACGGCTGACGTTGTCTCAGGGTAGTAGGACTGAACCCGTATGTCTGCTCATTTCTGGGTGCCAGTTCGGCGACCCGCGTGTCCTCTGTTTCGTTCGGCTGGGGAGGAAGATGGAGCAGGATGAGCACCTCTCGCCGCTTGGTTGTAAAGTGCGAGTGGGTCCGGCCACTTGAACTGTAACGGAGGTAGTTGGAGCTCCTCTGACAAAAGGGCCACTGTAACGTTGGGGGCTTCCAGCCTCTCCAGTGTGCTTGAAGGCAGCATGTCTGATGTTGCTCGCTGACCAACACCTGGTTTAAATGGAGACAGGCAGGGAGGCGGCTGCATGAGGCGCAGCTTGAGAGGGGGCGCGGTCTGGTGAAGGTCTTTAAAAACCCACAGTTCCTTCTAAGCAGTGCCAGATTGTGGTTATCCATACCTGAGCTCCTTGTACCTGAATTCTCTCGTGATTTAACCTGTTATTGACCTCTGCTTGTTTACTGACTATTCTGCCTTCTGTTGCCCTAGACTATTTTCTTGTACTACGCCTCTGCATTGATATCGACCTGGCTATTCCATTTGACTATTCTATACTCTGTATTCCTGATTCTGGCTCGTCTGACTACCCCCGTGTTGCAAACCTGATTTCGTATTACGACATTGTCTTTGATTAACCCTTTCTGTCTAGCTAGTATACCTGGCCAAGTCTAAGGACCAAACAGTTAGGGATTCTTCTACGGCTACCCTGTTGGTAGCTTTTGGACTCTGTGGAGTGTTGGGCTTTAAGTACTGCGTGGTGGGATCCGGGAACCGTGACATTACGATCTGGCCAAAATGGATCCCGCAGACTTAACACAACATTTGAGTAACTTTGTATCCAGACAGGATGAGCAGGACCATAGGATGGATCAGTTTGCTCTCGCCTTACAAGCTATCCTGACTCGTACGGCTCACCTGGAACCAGCCGGGGTTGCACCTCCGCCTGCTATACCTGTGTCCCCTGTCGTTCAGACATCCCAGGTACACATGACTGCTCCTATGAGGTTTGACGGTACTCCCTCTGAGTGCCGGGGATTTTTGGTCCATGTGAATATTCATTTTAAATTAAATCCACAAATGTTTATCCCTGACATAGCCAAAGTGGGGTTCATTATTAACCATCTGTCTGGCAGAGCGTTGACGAGGGCGAATCCTTTATGGGAGGCAGAGAAGCCTATCATACGGAACTATAAAGAATTCATAGCCGAGTTAAAACATACATTTAAACCTACCAGAAAGGCCAAGGTAGCTGGCAAATCCTTGTTCCGCATACGTCAAGGGAACAGGACTGTGTCTGATTATGCCATAGAATTTAAAATGTTGGTTTCTGACGTGAACTGGACTAATGAGGCTCTGGTTCTGGCTTTTATGGAGGGGTTAATAGAGTCATTGATGCATGAATTGGCTCCTCGTAAATTACCTGAGGTGTTGAGTGAACTCATTGATTATTGTATAGATCTGGATGATCAGATAAGGGACAGAAGAACTCCAAGAGAGAAACCTAAGAGACCGCTACCTAGGTTGGCCCCTGTCTTTCAGGCACCACCCAGAGAGTTATCCCATCCCTCTGAGCCTATGAAAATAGGCCATACTAGGCTTACAGAGGAAGAGAGAACAAGGCGTCTTCGTGAGGGATCGTGCCTGTATTGTAGTGTAAAAGGACATTTACGACTTCAATGTCCCACTCGCCCTAGAATGCATGATAAGTCGGAAAATTTCCACACCTAAGGCAGCTAAGGAGACAGGCCTTGGGTGTGACGTTCATGTCTCCTGTCAAAAACACTAATGTCTTGTTACCAGTATCCATAGCTTGGGAGACCGCTACCGCTTTTGTTGATTCTGGGGCTGCTGGTAATTTCATTGATGTTCAATAGGGATGAGCCGAACACTCCCCGAGTTCGGTTTGAGCCCGAACCCGAACTTCCCATTTGTTCAGGACCGAACACGAACCCCCATGCAAGTCAATGGGGCTGAAAATTCGTTTTTTTGGAGTGCCCTCCAAGAGGGCATATTTGCTACATATTTGCCATAAAAGGTGTATGGGGGTCCGGGTAGTGCCCTGGGGGACAGGAAACAAGGACAAAAAGTTTTTAAAAAAACGTTGTTAAAGGGACAGTGAGTTTTCCATGAAATAAGGGTTAAAAATAAAAACGAAAAATTCCTTCAAATATCGTGCCCAGGAGGTCCCCATAACCTGCCCGTGAAGTGGCGGATTTATAGGATGTATAGAAATATGTAAAAACCAAAAAATGACATTTCAAATGACGGTAAATGCTTTTCCTTTAATCTATCCATAAACAACTGCTTGGGGCGTCAGTCTGTATGAAAAGAGGAGACATTTTCGGACAAGCAGAAAAAGTTTACTGATTTTTTGGCGGTGAAAAGCAGGAGAATGGAAACTTCTAGACCAAAAAGCCGATTTGGAAAGTGAGATAAATGGGAGAATTTTTCTGGTTCGGCTATTTTGACCTAGAATTTTCCATTCTCCAGTCATTCTCCTGAGTTTCACCTTTCTCTGAATAACCCTGTCAGGGTTATTCAGAGAGCGGTGAAGAGCAGGAGAATGACTGGAGAATGGAAAATTCTAGGTCAAAATAGCCAAACCAGAAAAATTCTCCCATTTAGGCTAGGGTCAGACTAGCGAATTTTTAACGTGCGTTTAGGCGCACTTAATCACGGCCGCACTAGCAGCAAATAACGGGCAATGACGGCCAATATACGAAGTACGGTCGCACGAAAGTCCGGCTGCGCAACGCAAGTGGAAAATGAACGCATTTTTTCGAGAATGCAGAACCGCTAATACGGAGGTACAGAGTGCGCTGCATCCACTAGCGGCGTGTGTGCGTGATTTGGAGACGTCAGACCCTGCTCATGTCCGGCCAACATAACGTCCAGACACCCAAAGTTTCCTGGTTTGGATCCGTAAAAAATCACGCACAAAAATGCGCATCGTATGACCGTTTTCGCACAATCCGTGAAAAAATACGGCAATGCGTTCCGACGCACTTTTTGACGGTCGCTGTGAAAAATGCGTTAGTCTGACCCTAGCCTTATCTCACTTTCCAAATCGGCTATTTGGTCCAGATCATTCTCATTTCCTGCCATTCTCCTGGTTTTCACCTTTCTCTGAACAACCCTGAGAGAGAGGTGAAAGCCAGGAGAACTGGCAAGAGAAGAGAACAATCTAGACCAAATAGCCGATTTGGAAAGTGAGATAAATGGGAGAATTTTTCTGGTTTGGCTATTATTACCTAGAATTTTCACTTCTCCAGTTATTCTCCTGCTTTTCACCTCTCTCTGAATAACCCTGTGAATGTTTAATCCCGAGGTGAAAAATAACATTGCTTTAGAGTTTTTTCAAATACCAGTTAAATGAAGCATATTAGGATGTTTTAGGGAAATTAATTCTCAAATCTCAATCAGAAGCAGACACCACCCCACCCTCAGTATATTGTACAATGTATCAAATTGATTACCAGACAAAAAACACCTGGTGTTATGCCCGTTTGTGAGGTCATTTAGAGTTGATAATCTTTCCACATACACATTAGTTTTTAATTCAATATCTAATAAACCGTTGCTTATAATATTCTGCAGTAAAGAGTCTCTTTATTTCTAGATTTTTTAGTATTTTTTTAAGCATTTTCTATACTTTTTTCAAAATTTCTTTTTTTTTTGAACCCGAACCGAACACGCCCAAAAAGTTAGACATTCGCGAACTTTCGAACTGCCAAAGTTCGGGTCGAACTCCGAACCGGCCGAACCTGAACAGCTCATCCCTAATGTTGAATATGCTTCCTCCATCTCTCTCCCTCTGGTTGTAAGAGAGACACCCTTGGCCGTCGAAGCCACAGACGGTAGGCCGTTATCCTACCCCAGGATAACTCACAATACTGTTACAGTGGTTCTTACCACTGGTCTCCTGCACAAAGAAGAGATCATATTGCCGGTTATCCGTTCACCTTCCAATCCTGTTGTGCTTGGTTTCCCTTGGTTGGTGGAACATAACCCTGTTATTGATTGGGATAAGGGCGAGATACAGTCTTGGAGTCCTGCTTGTTTTGTTAACTGTGTAATACCCATCCAGTATATTGGTGCCCTGAACACACCTACAGCTCCTCCATTGTCAACAGAGGTCCATGACTGGTATGCCGACCTCAGGGCTGTATTCGATAAGAGAGGCAGAGAAACTACCTCCACATAGACCGTATGATTGCGCCATAGATATTCATCCTGGTACCATGCCTTTTTTATCTATAAAAGAGAACCAAATCATGGAGGAGTACATAAAGGTGAATTTGGAGAGAGGTTTTATTAGATGTTCCTCTTCTCCAGCAGGGGCTGGGTTCTTTTTTGTGTCTAAAAAAGAGGGAGATTTACGCCCGTGTATTGATTACAGGGGGCTTAACAAGATCACCATCAAGAATGTGAACCCTATCCCCCTTATATCAGAACTGTTCGACAGGTTAAGGGGATCAGCAGTATACACAAAACTCGATTTAAGAGGGGCTTACAACCTGATACGTATAAAAGATGGGCATGAGTGGAAAACAGCATTAAACACCAGGAGTGGGCATTATGAATATCTGGTCATGCCTTTCGGTCTCTGTAATGCTCCAGCTGTTGGGATGGGTATTCCAGGATTTTATTAATGATGTGCTCACAGATTTTTTGCAATCCTTTGTTATAGTATACCTAGATGATATACTGATTTACTCTCCCGATCTGAAAACCCACCATGAACATGTCAGACAGGTATTAGCAAAATTACTAGACAATGGTCTTTATTGCAATCTGGAGAAGTGTTTATTCAACATTACTACTGTAAAATTTCTTGGGTACATTATCACTCCAGAAGGTTTTGAGATGGATCCTTCCAAACTCACGGCCATCTCAGAATGGCCTCTTCCCCAAGGCCTCAAAGCCATACAGAGGTTTTTGGGGTTTTCCAACTATTATAGGAGATTTATCAAGAAATATTCCACTGTAGCCTCTCCTATCATTAATATGACACGTAAAGGTCTGAAGAATCAGGTCTGGTCTTCACAATCCAAACAGGCATTCGAAGTTCTTAAGCAGGCTTTCACTTCCGCTCCCGTGTTACGGCATCCTGATCCCAGAATTCCATTTGTCCTTGAGGTTGATGCTTCCGAGATAGAGTCTCAAGGAAAGCCTCTACATCCCTGGGTTCTTTTCAAGAAAATTATCACCAGCAGAACTCAATTATGATATCGGTAACAGAGAATTGCTTGCTATTGTGTCTGCCCTGTCAGAATGGAGACATTTGTTGGAAGGTACTCTTGACACTTTGTTGATAATCACTGATCATAAGAACCTTACGTACATCGGGGATGCTAAACGTTTGAACTCGAGACAGGCCAGGTGGTCATTACTACGGTCTCGGTTTAATTTTGTGTTGACTTACAGACCAGGTGACCGTAATGTAAAGGCTGATGCCTTATCTCGTCAATATGACCCGTATGAATCAAATACACAAGACCACAATCCTATAGTTCCTCCTGAACGTATTGTGGCTTCCACAGTCTTGTCTGTTTCCTCGCCTTTCCTGGAATGCCTCCAAGCAGCTCAAATGGGGGCTCCACCTAACAAGCCTCCAGATATGTTGTTTGTGCCTGAAAAGGAAAGACAAGAATTACTCATAATGTTTCATGATTCTAAACCAGCAGGTCATCCTGGTATTACTAAGACTCTTACCAGTATCTCCAGACAGTTCTGGTGACCCACCATGCGACAGGACGTATGTCTGTTTTGGCTTGTCAAGTCTGTGCCAGAAGCAAAACCAGTAAAACCTTGCCTGTCGGTCTATTGCAGCCGTTACCCATTCCTAATAGGCCTTGGTCTCATCTATCCATGGATTTTATTGTGGACTTGCCAAAGTCCAAGGGTTATACTGTGGTTCTAACAGTTGTAGACCGCTTCTCCAAAATGGCTAATTTTGTTCCTTTACCTAAGCTTCCTACAGCCAAAGAACTGGCGGTCGTCTTTGCTAGAGAGATTGTACGAATACATGGGGTTCCGTCTGAAATAGTCTCTGACAGAGGAGCTCAGTTCGTCTCTCGTTTCTGGAGGGATTTCTGTGCAGAGACGGGGGTGCGATTGGCCTTCTCTTCAGCATATCATCCACAAACCAATGGGGCAGCAGAGAGGGCAAATCAGGGTCTTGAGCAGTACATACGTTGCTTTACCACACAACAACAAGACAATTGGTCGGAGTTGTTGCCTTGGGCTGAGTATGCACATAATAACGCCGTTAACGAGACCACTGGCCACTCTCCTTTTTCTGCCATCTATGTTTTTTTCTAGGGTTGCACCGATACCGATACTAGTATCAATATCGGTGCCGATACCGGGTACTGCAGGAGTACTTGATACTCGTGCAGTACTCCGATATTTTTTTCCGATACCGGAAGCCGGCATTGAGCCGGCTTGCCGGCATCCTAGGGGCTGGGGCGGCTGTCCAAATGCTCTGTCGGCATTTGGACAGGCCCTGCAGCTGCTCACCCCACTTTGTTTATACTGACCTTTCTTTAGCGACGCCGAGAAAGTCTTCGCGCGCGTGCTCCTTGGAAGGTCCCCAGCCGCGACCACGTGGGACCATGTGATCGCGGCTGGGGTCCTTCCAACAAGCGCACGCGCGGAAACTTTCCCAGCGTCGCTAAAGGAAGGTAAGTATAAACAAAGTGGGGTGAGCAGCTGCAGGGCCTGTCCGAATGCCGATAGAGCATTAGGACAGGCCCTGCAGCTGCTCTCCGCTCATACTTACCTTCCTGAGCGACGCCGGGAAAGTCTACGCGCGTGCGCTCGTTGGAAGGACCCCAGCCGCGATCACATGGTCCCACGTGGTCGCGGCTGGGGACCTTCCAAGGAGCGCGCGCGCGAAGACTTTCCCGGCGTCGCTAAAGGAAGGTAAGTATGAGCGGAGAGTGAGCTGGGGGGCATTATCCATGAGCTGGGGGCAAATCCATGTCCTGGGGGGCATTATCCATGAGCTGGGGGGCATTATCCATGAGCTGGAGGCAAATCCATGTGCTGGGGGGCATTTCCATGTGCTGGGGGCATTTCCATGTGCTGGGGGGCATTATCCATGAGCTGGGGGCAAATCCATGTCCTGGGGGGCATTATCCATGAGCTGGGGCAAATCCATGTGCTGGGGGGCATTTCCATGTGCTGGGGGGCATTATCCATGAGCTGGGGGGCATATCCATGAGCTGGGGGGCATTTCCATGAGCTGGGGGGCATATCCATGAGCTGGGGCATATTTCCATGAGCTGGGGCATATTTCCATGAGCTGGGGGGCATATCCATGAGCTGGGGTGCATTTCCATGAGCTGGGGGGCATATCCATGATCTGGGGGCATTTCCATGAGCTGGGGGGCATTTCCATGAGCTGGGGGCATTATCCATGAGCTGGGGCAATATCCATGAGCTGGGGGCATTTCCATGAGCTGGGGCAGTATCCATGAGCTGGGGGGCAATATCCATGAGCTGGGGCAGTATCCATGAGCTGGGGGGCAGTATCCATGAGCTGGGGGGCAAATCCATGAGCTGGGACAGTATCCATGAGCTGGGGGGCAGTATCCATGAGCTGGGGATCAGTATCCATGAGCTAGGGCATATCCATGAGCTGGGTGGCATATCCATGAGGTCTGTTCTTATTGGAAAGTGGTCACATGACATAAGATAAAAGTATCGGTACTCGGTATCGGTGAGTACTTGAACAAAAGTATCTGTACTCGTACTCGGTCTTAAAAAAGTGGTATCGGTGCATCCCTAGTTTTTTCCCTCCAGCTCTACCGCTTCAGTTTGCTGAACAGGCCATCCCGGCTCTCGATGAACATCTCACACAACTACAAGAGATTTGGAGACAGATTTGCGAAAACATGGAGCGCAATGTTGCTGTCCAGAAACGCAAGGCTGACAGGCATAGGTTACAAGCTCCTTCCTACAACGTGGGGGATAGAGTTTGGTTGTCCACTAGGAATGTGAAGTTGCGGGTGCCTTCTATGAAAATGGCACCTCGGTTTATAGGTCCATACAAGATCATTCGCCGCATTAACCCTGTGGCTTATGCTCTTGCCCTTCCTAAACATCTTCGCTTGCACAACGTCTTCCACACCTAGCTCCTGAAGCCTTTGTTGTGTAATAGGTACACGCGGGTCGTTCCTCCTCCTCCACCTGTTCAGGTTGATGGGGAAACAGAGTATGAGGTTAGGAAAGTTCTGGATTCTAGGCTGTTCAGGGGTGCTCTGCAGTACTTGGTCGATTGGGTGGGTTATGGTCCGGAGGACAGGTCCTGGATTCCGGCTTCCAACATGTCTGCCTCTAGGTTGGTCAGGGCGTTCCATGCCTCACACCTCAATCACCCTGGTGGTCGTCCTGCCACTCGCCCTGGTGGTCATCCTGCCACTCGCCCTGGTGGTCATCCTGTCACTCGTCCGGTGGTCGTCCTGCCACTTGTCCTGTTGGTCGTCCGGTGGCCTCCCGTGGAGAGGGGGTTCTGTAACGTTGGGGGCTTCCAGCCTCTCCAGTGTGCTTGAAGGCAGCATGTCTGATGCTGCTCGCTAACCAACACCCGGTTTAAATAGAGACAGGCAGGGAGGTAGCTGCATGAGGCGCGGCTTGAGAGGGGGGCGCGGTCTGGTGAAGGTCTTTAAAAACCCATAGTTCCTTCTAAGCAGTGCCAGATCGTGGTTATCCATACCTGAGCTCCTTGTACCTGAATTCTCTCGTGATTTAACCTGTTATTGACCTCTGCTTGTTTACTGACTATTCTGCCTTCCGTTGCCCTAGACAATTTTCTTGTACTACGCTTCTGCATTGATATCGACTCGGCTATTCTATCTGACTATTCTATACTCTGTATTCCTGATTCTGGCTCGTCTGACTACCCCCGTGTTGTTAACCTGGTTTCATATTACGACATTGTCTTTGATTAACCCTTTCTGTCTAGCTAGTGTACCTGGCCAAGTCTAAGGACCAGACAGTTAGGGATTCTTCTACGGCTACCCTGTTGGTAGCTTTTGGGCTCTGTGGAGTTTTGGGCTTTAAGGACTGCATGGTGGGATCCGGGAACCGTGACAGCCACATCCTCAGGTGATTGCACGATAAATGGACCGTGGTCAGAAAGCACGGCCAGGCCTGTGGGTATGTGCCACCGGTAGTGGAGCGTCTGATCACGTAATACACTGGTGAGGGGCTTCAAGACCCGGCGATATGCCAGAGTGGCCGGTGATAAGTCAGGAAACAGTTGTAGGTCTGTCCCTTCATAAGAGAACTGTGTGGCTTCTCTGGCTTTCCGTAAAATGTCCTCTTTAAGACCAAAATCATAAAGGCAGCACACGACATCCCTCGGTGGGCTCCCAGGTGGGCCGTTAGGTCTCAACGCTCTGTGCGCCCGTACAAAGTCCACAGCCGCCATTTCAGGTCATTCTAACAGGGAATTAAAGACGGACGTCAGCATACCTGAGAGGTGGTCAGGAGAGGATTCAGTTTCTGGTAGGGGGCGGAGTCTCAGGTTATTGAGCCGACCTCTGTTGTCGAGATCTGCCAGATGCAGTGCCATATTGCGTAGCTGTGTGGAGCGTAGCTGAAGCGTCGAAGTGGTATCCTCCTGTGCCAATCTCAGAGTGTCAGCCCCTTGCTCCAAAGTATCCACCCAGTGCGTCAAGCTTTGAATGTCTTGGCGGACAAGCTGCAACTCTGCCATGATAGATGAATACTGTGAAGGAACCGTTCCCTTCCGTCTGTCCTGGATCTCCAGACACCCCTTCGTTGCGGTCAGCCTGGCTACTGGGAGCGCTGTCCTCAGCGCCTCGAGCGGCTTGACCTGCCTGCTTCTGTTCCTCTGCCCTGGAGCCGTTAGGAATCTCCAGAAGGCCGCTCTCTGCCTTCTGAGGGTGAGTGTGGAGTGTAGCGTAGTTTGTAATAAAGACACCAGGCGCGGCTGTATGCTTTAAAACAGGATCCTCTCTCTCTGAGCTCTGAGAGTTCTCTGACTTTTTAATGAACCAAACGCCACCATTTATGCTGAAGTCCAACAGTCATAATTTGCATACCCATACTAATTACATTAAGTCAGTTATTTACAATAAACATTCTTTACCTTCTCTTAGCCTTCAGCTCACACAACATTTGTATATCCATTGTTCTAACATATCAGATTAAACACACACTATCAGAGATCCCTTGAATTAAACATGCAGCTAGAAAAGCCCTGGTGCATAAATTACACAGCAGTAAAGCTTGTTTACTGTATACACAAAAACACATTTACCTACAGGAATATAAGTATTTTTAAAACCAAAGCTATGCCATTTTACACTAAACTAAATTAAACTAAAACCAAACGATGTAAAATATTTAAAAAGACACGATATAAATGAACATAAAGTCTCTTGGGGTTTGAAGCATGGAGCGTTACATCAGCTCCATGACAAATACATTTCGGCATTAGCCTCTTTGAGGTCCGATTTAGTGGGCAGATTCTGCAACAAAGGCCGCAGGATCTACCACTGCTGTGGTGTCAGAGGTTGTGTGCTGGGCCAAGGAGGGACCCGGCTCTAAATTCGGCCGTGTGTCATCCGTCATTCGGCTGCGTGCCATCCGGCTAAGAGATCTTGCGGCGCGATCAAAAAGCGTCGTAGGGATGGCGTTTCGGGTACCCTGTCTGTGCCCTGGGTCTTCTGGGTGCCAGGGGTCTTGGTCACTTTCCCCATCGCCGGACAGGGAGGGCAAGAAAGCCGTTAGAAGCCTGAATCAGCGCGCAGCTCCAAGCTCAAGTGGCCTTGTCAGTTGGCGCCCAAGCCACGCCCCCCTCCTCCTCCTCCTCCTCCTCCTGTCTGATCTGAGGAGGACCCGCTGGAATGCTGTCTGCAAAAAGACTGGGGCTTTGAGAGCTAGGGAAGGCCTTCTCTTCCTCCCACTGCTCTGCCTCTAGAGCCACATCTATAATTCCGCGCAGTGTGTGCTCCAGCAGGAACACTAAAGGAATTGTGTCACTGATGCATGCACTGTCCCTGCTCACCATCCTCGTTGCCTCCTCAAATGGTGACAGTACAGTGCATGCATCCTTGATCATCAGCCACTGCGGGGGGGGAAACAAGTTGACCTGAACCTGTCCTTGTGCCATACTCACACAGGTACTCATTGATGGCCCTCTGCTGCTTGTGCAGATGCTGCAGCATTGCTAATGTCGAGAACCACCTGGTGGGCATGTCACAGATCAGAAGATTTGTTGGAAGGTGGAATTCTCTTTGAATTTCTGCCAGGCGAACACTTGCTGGGAATGACCATCTGAAGTGGCTGCAGACTTTTCTGGCCTGGCTGAGAAGCTGTGCCAGCCCTGGGTACCTGGTTAGGAAACGCTGTACCACCAGATTTAGGACGTGTGCTAGGCATGGTACATGCTTCAACTTACCCTGGCGTAGGGCGGAGAGAAGGTTGGTGCCATTATCACAGACGACCAATTCCAGCTGAAGCTGGCGTGGTGTTAACCATCTCTGCACCTGCCCCTGCAGAGCTGACAGAATTTTTGGCCCAGTGTGGCTCCTTTCCCCTAAACAAACCAGCTCAAGGACAGTATGGCATCTTTTTGCTTAAGCCATTGCGTAGCCCCTGTCACGCGTCGGTTTAGCTGCTACTTCGTCAGAGACAGAGAAGGAAGAGGAGGAGGAGGAGGGAGAGGTGGTGGTGGAGCAGACAGACCTCATACAAGCAGCTTTCTGGAGGCATGGTGGATGAACAAGCTCCAGCACAGAGCCCCGTCTTGGATCCCTCCCAGCTGCAATCAGAGTTACCCAGTGTGCCGTGAAGGAAATGTAATGGCCCTGTCCATGCTTGCTGGACCACGTGTCTAAAGTCACATGTACCTTGCTGCTGACTGCCTTTCCCAATGACTCGATAACATTGTCTTCCACGTGCTGGTATAGTGCTGGAATGGCCTTCCGTGAAAAGTAATGGCGTTTTGGAACCTGCCACTGTGGTACAGTACATTCAGCAAATTCACGGAAGGAAACAGAGTCCACCAGCTGGAAAGGCAGCAGCTGCAATGCGAGTAATTTTGCTAAACTGGCATTTAGACGCTGTGTTTAGGGATGGTTGGGACTATATTTTTTCTTACGCTGCAGCAGCTGGGGCAACGTAATCTGACTGCGTAAATCTTCAGATGATGGGATGCTGTCACATTATGAGGAAGGACCTGGTACATCCATTACTGTAGCATCATCCCTGTCAGTGGAGGTTGGAGTCAATGACATGGCAGGACATATAGTGGGGGTAGAGACAGGTGAGGAGGACCTACGCAAAGTTTTGCGCCAACGGGATGCGTGGCAGGTGGTCATATGTCGCCTCAAGCACGTGGTACCAAAGCATCCGGTGTCTTTCCCACGCTTGAGCCTCATCTGACATAGATTACAAATAGCAACGGTGCGGTCTGCTGCACATTTTGTTAAAGAACTCCCAGACAGCAGAGTTCCTGGATGTGTGCTTTGAGACAACAAGCGCTCTGCACCTGAGCAGCTCTGACATCTGATGCCTTGGACTGGCTAGTGCTACTGTTGGTCATAGAGGACGTTGTGCCTCGTGTTTGTTGTGCCTCCTCCTCACTTGACTCCTCTGTTCGATCAGGCACCCAGGTGGAGTCAGGGACCTCATCATCATTGTCATCACCCCCTATCTCCTCGTCACTAGGAGCCAACTTGGCAGTATGCTGCAGCTTCTGGGGCAACATGAGTGCCAGTTATTTCTTTGTCATCACTTGCACCCCCTTCCTCTAGGTTGATTATACTCCCTTCCTCAACCTCAGAGATTGAATCAGAGCAGTGTACTTGCTGCACATCCTCAAGCAGCATGACACTGTCATTGTAGTCAAACAATTCAGCTGACTCCTCCGTGTGTGATAGTGAGGCTACGGCAGGAGTAGCTGTGGACATGGAGGCTGCATTAGATGCTTTGGCAGCTGAGATGCACTGTAAAGCACTACAAGCCTGGCGGGCAGAGGATGAGGAGGATGAGGATGGCCTGGTTAGCCAATCCACCAACTCCTCTGTATGTTGCTGCTGCTTAAGATGGCCAGCACCAGTTAGAAAGGACAAGCGTGCCCCTGCAGAGGATGCACCACGTCCACTACGTCCAGAGGCACAGCCTCCCGACACAGAGGCTGCTTGCCCTCTTATCTGTGTCTGGGAGTGTCTGCCTGTCCTTTTTGTTCTTTCTGACATGGTGAGTGATATATAGATTAAATATATACAGAACTCTGATTCAACTCTGGTATAAAGATTAAAGATTTATAGAACTCTGGTATAACTCAGTGAGACACCCTGATAGCTGGCAGCCAGTGATAAGACACAAATTACAATTCGCAGAAATCTGCTAAAAGTCAGTGAGACCCCATGATAGCTGGCAACAGTGACAAGACATAGATTACGATTCGCAGAAATCTGATAGTATGTGGGACCCCCTGATAGCTGGCAGTGAGAAGACACAGATTACAAGTCTCAGAAACCTCCTATAAATCAGTGAGACCCCCTGATGGGTGGCAGTGACAAGATACAGATTAGAACAATTCCCAGATATTTTGGAGAAATGACTGACCCCCCAAAATTCTGGGTGGCAGTGACAAGACACAGATTACCTCAATTCCCAGATATTTTGGAGATATTACTGACCCCCCAAAATACTTGGTGGCAGTGACAAGACACAGATTACCTCAATTCCCAAATATTTTGTAGAAATTACTGACCCCCAAAATACTGGGTGGCAGTGAGTGAGAACACACAGATTACCTCAATTCCCAGATATTTTGGAGAAATTACTGACCCCCAAAATACTTGGTGGCAGCCAGTGAGAACACACGGATTATAACAATTCCCAAATATTTTGTAGAAATTACTGACCCCCAAAATACTGCGTGGCACTGGCAGTGACAAGACACACATTACCTCAATTCCCAAATATTTTGTAGAAATTACTGACCCCCAAAATAGTTGCTGGTGGCAGTGACAAGACAAAGATTACCTCAATTCCCAAATATTTTGTAGAAATTACTGACCCCCAAAATACTGGGTGGCAGTGACAAGACACAGATAACCTCAATTCCCAAATATTTTGTAGAAATTACTGACCCCCAAAATACTGCGTGGCACTGGCAGTGACAAGACACACATTACCTCAATTCCCAAATATTTTGTAGAAATTACTGACCCCCCAAAATAGTTGCTGGTGGCAGTGACAAGACAAAGATTACCTCAATTCCCAAATATTTTGTAGAAATTACTGACCCCCAAAATACTGCGTGGCACTGGCAGTGACAAGACACACATTGCTTCAAAATATTTGGGAATTGAGCTAATGTGTGTCTGGTCACTGCCAGTGCCACGCAGTATTTTGGGGGTCAGTAATTTCTACAAAATATTTGGGAATTGAGGTGATCTGTGTCTTGTCACTGCCACCCAGTATTTTGGGGGTCAGTAATTTCTACAAAATATTTGGGAATTGAGGTTAGTTGAGAATAGTTGCTGGTGGCAGTGACAAGACAAAGATTACCTCAATTCCCAAATATTTTGTAGCAATTACTGACCCCCAAAATACTGGGTGTCAGTGAGAACACACAGATTAGAACAATTCCCAGATATTTTGTAGAAATGAGACCCACCCCAGTAGCTGGTGGCAGACTGGCAGTGAGAACACACACTAACACAACAACAATCTCCTCTCAAATCGCCTCTCAAACGTGTGCTGAAGCGCTGTGTGAAACCTTATATAGTGTGCTGCGGGACTTAGCTCTGTGAGCCCATGATTGGGCAAAATTTGCCCAATCAGGACTCTGAGACATGATTGGCATAGTTTTGAACCTGTCTTGCACCTGACCTGTGGTCAGGTGCAAGGCTGTAACCAATTACAAGCTTCAGGCCAGTGGAAACGTGCATTGTGGTCCATTGTGGTGCATTATGGGCGAACACGCGGTGAACATGCGGAAATGTTCGTAGTTCAATGTTCGTAGTTCGCGAACATGTGAACAGACGATGTTCGATGTGACCTCCGAACCAATCAAACCGAACAGCTCATCCCTACCCAAGATCATCCATATCTGTTTCACTGAGGTCTTTCTCCCTTCAAAGACCGCTCGCCAACTTGAGACCTGCCCCGTATGTTGGGACCTTTTTACATCTTTTTGGTACCTAAAGGGATATGCTCTACTTCGGGGTCCTCCTGAGACTTAGCCCGGCATCCACCTACCCTCTTGCCTGGGTCCTGGCCTCTCCCCGGGTTCCGGTCAGGTTCGTTATTCCTGCCATGGTTGATCTTTTTGGTCTGTTATGTTATGCCGTAGCACTGTTTTTTCTATAAAGTTTGAATCGTTGCACACCACAATGTATTGTTCCTTTTTTGATTATTGTTTGGGGCCTGACTGCGTTCCCCGCCGAGGCAGGTGACTTCGTGGTGTGTGGCCGACCTCAGGTGATTTCATTGCTGCCACATCCGTCACCTCTCGCCTCTTTTGTATTTCTTTGTACATAGTTTACACTTTCTCCCCCCGTCCTCCTGACCTTCGTTCCCCCCCCGCTCTGCCAGTGAGCCACATGATGTCTTCTGTGCCGGGACCACCCATGCTTCCCGGTGACCTACTGATCGTTTCTATAAATGCCAACGGGCTGAACGTCCCAGAGAAACGCTCACAGGCCATGCGAGATTTTTGCTCAGAGAGCATTGGTGGTTTTTGTTAAAGAGACCCATTTTCAAGAGGGCAGGGCCCCGACTTTAACCAACTCTCACTTCCCTTTGGGTTATAGCCACAATGCAGATGTAAGGTTGAAAGGGGTTGCCATCTTATTCCACAAGCGGGTTCCATTTCAATTACTTCAATCAGTGACTGATTTCGGGGGGCGCTTTGTATTTGTGATGGGTCGTATTCTAGACCACGTTTACACCTTTGCTAATTGCTATGCCCCCAACAAGGCACAACACAGGATCCTATCCTCTACCCTACGGGCGCTGAGGGACTTCTCAGAAGGTTTGGTAGTACTGGGAGGAAACATGAATATTCCTCTGGAACCTTTTTGGGATACTTCGGCGGGCCGTTCCTCTGTTCCACCACACATTTTACGCTCATGCCGTAAATCATTACACACATACAGAATGGTGGACTGCTGGCGCGCTTTGCATCCTATTGATAAAGATTATACATTTTACGCCTCTCCCTCCCAGACTTACTCCAGGATTGACTATTTATTTGTGTCCCACTACCACCTCCCTCTGCTACATAGCGCGTCCATAGGCACTGCCACCTGGTCGGACCACGCACCGATCTCCATTTCTGTCCGCTCACCCCTGTACCGCCCGACTGTACCAGACTGGCGTCTTAGTGACTCTCTCTTATTTGACCCTCTGGTGGAGGAGGAGGGTAGGCAGATTCTCGTGGACTATTTTGAGGAAAACTCCACGGGGGAGGTGGCACCACCTCTAGTTTGGGAGGCACATAAATGCGTTATCAGGGGCTTCTTCATTCGCAAGGGTGCTGAGCGGGCCAAGATGCGAATGGCCCAGATGAGAGATCTCCAACTACAAATAGCTCAGATCTCTTCTGTAAACGTGATAATGACCCGTCTAGCCTGACCCACCTGACCGACCTGCGCAAATCCCTGGCGACACTTATGTCCTCCTCCTACCATAGGGAATAGCTCAGGTCCAGAGCCTTCTTTCACCTTCACGGAGACAAGAGCGGGAAACTATTGGCGCGCATGCTGGCTAAGAGGCGTTCCACCACTTACATAGCTAGGCTACACGACTCCCATGGCACACCCCAGCGTCTCCCCTCTAAGCTGCTGCAGATTGTCCACGATTATTATGCTACTCTATATGATCTCCGCAGTGAGACCTGCCCCCAGGATCTAGACAGTAAGCGTTCAGAGATTCTTGCCTATCTCTCTAAATACACCAGACGCATTTCTGAACAGACATCTGACCTGCTTGACAGTCTGTTGACAGCAGAAGAGCTAGACCGGGACCTTAAATCATCCAAATCAGGCAAAAGCCCAGGCTCTGACGGCCTTCCCATTCGATACTATAAGCGGTATGCTGCATTGCTCTCACCACATCTTCTTGCAACACTGAACGCCCTGACCAAGGGCATTCCTTTACCAACTCAAACCTTGGGGGCCAATATCACCCTCTTGCCAAAGGAGGGTAGGGATCTGGATTGTTGCGCTAACTACAGGCCCATCTCCCTGCTCAACTGCGACCTGAAACTATTTGCAAAAATCCTGGCGGACAGACTTAAGCCCTTCCTCCCTGACCTTATCCACGCAGATCAAGTGGGGTTTGTCCCGGGCCAGGAGGCCAGAGACAACACTATGAGAACGCTCCAAATTATGCATCATGCAGGTCGCTCCTCCCAGGAACTGTCCCTCCTATCCAGAGATGCAGAGAAGGCCTTTGACAGGATGGACTGGGACTTTATCTCCTTGTCTCTCACTCATGTGGGCCTCAGCCCTAATCTCCGTGCCTGGATAGGAGCCCTTTACGGGGACACGACTGCTCGGGTATGCGTGAACGGAAAGTTCACAGCCCTGTTTAAGATTCGCAACGGCACTCGTCAGGGCTGCCCCCTCTCACCCTTACTGTTTGTTTTGACTTTAGACCCCTTTCTGATGGCAATCCAGTCAGATATCAACATCTCGGGGTACAGGTGGGCCAGCAACAGCACAAGGTTGCAGTTTATGCAGACGATTTATTGTTTTTCGTGACTCGACTGGAAGTAACATTACCAGGAATTATGGTGGCCTTTGAGGTATATGGTCGCTTGTCTAATCTCCGTATCAATTTCTCTAAATCACACATTTTGAACATCTTGGTCCCGGCCCGAAGGGCTCTAGCGCTTAAACCGCACTTCTCCTTCCACTGGGCCGCGGACAAGATTAAATATTTAGGGATTTGGCTCTTGCGGCAGAGCGCTAATATGTTTCGCGATAACTCCCCCCCTTCTTCAGTCCATTCAACGTGACCTGGACAACTGGAACTATCTGCACGTCTCTTGGCTGGGCTGCATAGCAGTGATTAAAATGAACATACAACCGAAACTCCTCTACCTGATGCAGACGATCCCCATAGCACTTCCTGGGTCATTTCTCGTCTCATTGCGGTCAGCAATTACTAAGTATATCTGGAGAGGTCAGCAGCCAAGATTGAGTTATCAGGTTCTCACCCGCTCCAGAGCGGATGGGGGACTGGCATTGCCAAATTTTTAACACTATTACAGGGCCTGTCACCTACAGCGGGTGGTGGAGTGGTTTAGGGAGGGATCTGTCAAACTTTGGAGAGCAGTGGAGCAGATGGTGGGGATTCCGTTGGCAGCCCTTCCGTGGCTGCCATGGGGACAGGGAGGGAAATTGGGAAGATCGTCTCCATTTATATGGGCCACATTCAGAATTTGGCGGCTTTCTGCAGTTAAAGTGGGCCTTTCCTCCTTCCCTTCCCCCATGACACCGGTGGTGTTTAACAAGGACTTTCTCCCGGGTATGGACCCCTTTTCGGTCCGTCGCACAGTCCAAGTGTTGACACCACGCTTGCTACATTTTTTCGCTCCCTCAGGACGCCGGCCTCTGACAGATCTAATGGGGGATAGACCAATTTCTTTCTTGCACACATTCCATTACACTCAAATCAGTAATTTCCTCGACCATATACCTCAAAGGCACCAACTGGTATGACAATTGACCACTTTTGAGAGGTTATGTTGTCGCAAACAACCCCTTTCACACGACCTCTCGCTACTTTATTCCCTCCTATGCTCGGCCTCCTCAGATGTCCCATCCCCTTTTAAGGGTAAGTGGGAGTCCATGCTGTACATTGTCCTTTCGGACGCACAATGGTCCAAGATTTGCGATCTGAATCATCACTGTTCCACCTCCAGTAAAGCTCAGGAAACCGCATACAAGATTCTTAGCCTATGGTATCGTAACCCGATCAGCCGCTTTTGCCCTCAAGTCCCGGCTCAGTGCTGGCGATGTGGGGAATAGCTTGGTACGATGCTTCATGTTTGGTGGGAATGTCCTTTAATCATACCCTATTGGTCCAGGATGAAAGGAATTTGAAATATGATAGCTAATTCACTGTATACATATTTCTATATTCTAGTAATATTTGATAGCTATATAAATATATAGGGCCTGAATGACTGCTCAGCAAAGACGTAATTGTCACGGTTCCCGGATCCCACCACGCAGTACTTAACCCCCAACACTCCACAAAACCCAGAAGCTACCAACAGTGTAGCTGTGAATGATCCCTATCTGTCTGGTCCTTAGAATTGGCCAGGTAAACTAGCTAGACAGAAAAGGGTTAACAATACGGAGAGGAGTCAGCCGAGCCAGAATCAGGAATACAGAGTTCAGAATGGTCAAATGGAATAGCCGGGTCGGTATCAGAGCAGTAGCGTAGTACAAGCAAATAGTCTAGGGCAACAGAAGGCAGAATGGTCAGAACACAAGCAGAGGTCAGTAACAGGTTAAATCAATATAGCAGTCAGGTACAAGGAGCTCAGGTATGGATAACCACGATCTGGCAACTTCTGAAACTATACTGAGGGTTTTTAAAGACCTTCACCAGACCACGCCCCCCACTCAAGCCACACCTCATGCAATCACCTCCCTGCCTGTCTCCATTTAAACCAGGCAGTGGTCAGCGAGCAGCATCAGACTTGCTGTCCTCAAGCACACAGGTAGGGCTGGAAGCCCCCAACGTTACAGTAATTTTGTTCGTTGAGATAATGCTGAGTTTGGTCTTTCTCTTGGCTTCTTGTTTTTTATCAACGAGTGCAAATTTTCCATTCATCCCTACTTCCTCTTGAAACTAGTCAAGAAGGCTGGCCGAGAGGAAGAGAGGGATACAGTTGTTTATTGTTAGTACATCCTATGGAACATACTTGCCAAAAGCAAGATATAGCTGTGACGTCAATTTAGCCTTGCCTACTGGGCAAGGACAGGAAATGTTTGTGTAAGTCTAGGTTACTGTCCAAAGTAGAAAAAACATGTTTCTATATTACTGACGTATTGATTCTTTATTGGTTTGTAATCCATAAATTTGTGACACTCCCATTTTAACAAAACTGAATATTCTGTTTGAAACTTGCCAGAATAATACGAAATATCCAAGACAGAATTTGTGTCTAGTCTTTATTCTCACTCGAGTTCTGTTTCCTGTGTGATCACTGGGTCTGATGACAAAACAGCTATCTTTCCCATCACTGGAGCCTGGCCATTCCTGTGATGCTTTTGCAGAATACATTTCAATTTGGTATCAGACGTGCGGATTTGAACTAATCAACTTGTCGTGGTGAGTATGAGTTTACATATTTATTTTATTAATATTTATTGAACCTAATATTCTCAATTAACAATTTTTATTAGTATGAATCAAAGGGTCACAGCTCAACCCGAAGAAAAGGCCATGCAAGACCAGAGGAATAAAGACCTCATAGAAATACAAGAGGGGGGGGGGATTCCCAACATAATATACAATAAAAGCAAGGGATATGACCATATTCGCAATAACATTAGAAGTGGGTGGGTCCGGGAAAAAAAAAAAAAAAAAAAAAAAGGGGGGTAATGGCCATTACCGTGACACTCCTGGCACGCTCCCGGGGGAGGCCATGGAGGGACAACGTCACGGGGCCTGGGTGGTCCGAGGGCCAGGCATAGCGAACCATGATGGCGCACCCCGGAACCGTCCCGAAAAAGCCCCATAAAAAAAAAAAAAAAAAAAAAGGGGGGGGGAACCAAGACCCGCCATGTCCCGCTGAAGGTCAAGTCCCACATAACAGTAGACGATAGTTGGGTGAGGTGCAGTAATCTCAATACCCGCTGATATACAAAAAGAAGGAGGGGGTAGAAACTGGGAAAATGGGGGGGGGGGAGGGAAAGTCCCGGCGTGGGGCCACAGCCAGTTTCAATATGTCAGGGGGACCTGGATGGTAGGTCCCAACGCAGGGTCAGGGACTGCAAAGAGGTCTTGTGCTTTGTTCAGCTTCTCAGGTTAGGTCCCGGGGAGGGGGAGAAGTTTCATCAGCCACCTTCCCAGGCACGACACTCCGGCGGTCAGTCGCGAGTCCCAGGGACTGAAGGTGAGCGGCCGCCTCTTCAGGTGTGGTTGCCTGCAGGGTGAACCCATCGCCATGGTATATCATTAATGAGCCAAGAGCACCCCATCGATATCGTGTGCCATTATCCCGTAATATTGCTGTCGTGGATTTAAAGCGTCGTCGGCCGCCAGTACAAGAAAGGGGACATCTTGGTAAACAGCGATAGAGGCCCTTCGAACACAAATGAGGGGGTATTGCGGGCCACCCGGAGTAAGGCCGAGTGCAGAGAGATGTCCCTAACGACCATCATGACATCCCTGGGGGCCCCGACAGGCGCTGCAGCGGCCCGTCGCATACGTATAACAGAGACAACTGCGGCCCCCGGGTCATCAATTACGGGGAGGAGGGATGTCACAAAACGGGCAGTGTAAGGCAGCAGCTCCTCATCCGACACAGCGTCTGGAATTCCTCGAAGCTTGAGGTTTTTGCGTCGATGCCTAGTCTCCAAAGACACCACCGCTGCTTGTAAATTATGAATCTGGCGCTGGAGCGTGAGTAGGTTAGTGGAGGTTGTGGCCTGCATCCCCTCCATCTCCTGAGTACGGGCCCGAACGTCCACAAGCCGTTTCTGAGTATCAGCCACGGCGGAGGCCAATGGCTGCAAGTCCGCTTGCCAAGATTTCCTGGCATCCGCCAGCAAAGAGCGTATGTCTCGTTTAGTGGCAGGTAGACCGTCATCTGCTATCTCCGATAACTGCTCTGAGGGGGTAGATGGTATGCTCAAGTCCACCTCCACGCCAGGTTGCCCAGTGTCCGCCGGGGCAGGACGCACCAAACGACGTCCCGATCCCCCTCCCAAAGAAAGACGAATGTCGGGAGTGCAGGAGGTTCCCGCCACCTCACCTGTCTTGGTCTTCTTACCCATCCGGGAGTGGGACAATGCGGTGTTGCCTGATTCGAGGAGGAAGTAGGCCTCAAAGATGGCCGCTGGCTCACTATAGTTTGCACCGGTAATACTGCCTGGAAGGCGATCGCAGGTCCGGAGGGGAGGGCTAGTCGGACTCCGGAGTGTAGCACCCGATGGCCGGCGTCAGGGGTATAAGATAGAGAGTCCGAGCCGTCTATAACTCGCAGGAATCACCGCTTATTGAAGAGTTTGCACGGAGCTCAGCAAAGTAACGTCCGCTCCCCTTCACATCCGGCCACGCCCCCCCTGAACCTAATATTCATCATAGGCAACTTGCTTGTTCAAATTTTCGAACTCGCATCATTTGATTTGATAGTGCAAGAGCTTCTTTTGAATGATATGAATGATTTCAGTGATGGTGAAAACTAGGATTTTTTACAATCGGTCTAGGTAAATTGTATAGTGATCCTTTCTCTTTGTTTCCTTGATTATGTGATTGCTTGAGTCCCGGCAGTTAGTGACTTGGATTTGAATTGTGTTGTAAAGAGTATTATATTGTAAAGATTAATACCTTTAAGTTTCCCACCCCTGGGAATTGGGTCCCTATTTACCTGCCCACTTGTTATTTCCTATTTGTGCGTGTTCTCCCTGATAGTGTAGCTAAAAAGATTTTTAAATAGAATGGAGATTGCTGTTTTGTGATTTGGCTCAGTGAGAATAAAGGAAACTGCGCATTTTTGCGACCCTTTCCATCTCACCCTTTTAATTGCGCTGGCCCTTCTCCTTCCCCCCTCAACCGCGCCTTTTTTTTGCGATATGGGTGCCAAAAAATCCTCCCATATAGATCCAAAAACAACGGGCAAATTAGATAAGCACTTCAATAAGAAGTTAATGCCCCAAAAATGGCCCTGCTGAAACGCCTGCCGATTTTGTACAACGTGTTGCTGGTGGATATTCTACCACGCCCTTTATAGATTGTCTTGCTGGTTGCATTCTTTTGATCCATTCCCAAATTCAGGAAGATTCTCTTCCTATCATATGTCCGTGATAAAAGGCTTATATCTTGGCGACCAAAAAGCTTTACCATATTTCCAACCTGACCCAAATTGGGATAGAAAATATATGAAGGAATGTGGAAAAGTGTGGATTCACTTGTCCTCTTCATATAACCCCATTTCTAAAACTCCTAAAGATGTATCATGGTCCATAGATAGTCCCCCACCTTACAATTCCTCTCCTCCTGCCCTTTCACAACCTACTCCCAAACCCTCTTCCCTTTATCCCAGCCTTGACCCTAAGACTTTGGCAGCTGTGAATACAACTATTGAAACCACTACTAATCCCCTGCCTTCCCCCAAAGCCCTAACACAAAATATAGGTGTCTTAGGTGCTATCGTAGGAGTACCCCATGTTGAAACAGAATCTGACACAGAACAAGATGAAAACCTTGAATCCAGCACATATGATTGGCAAAATAAAACCCCTATGTCTAAATTCAGTACATCCTCATTTGTATCCACTTCCAAACCCAACCGTGTAGGATACTCTCCCCAAATGCAATCATTTATTGACCAATTTGAACCCCAACTTCAGAACATACTAACTAGGACCCAATCTGGCAAAACTATCAAACCCCCTGCTAGATATCAGATGCCCTATTTAATTGCAGGAAATAATGTTGTTATTATGCCCCCTGATATGGGAACCTTAAATTCTATAATTAAGGGTTTTCCTAGTCCCCGAATTTTCCCAACCGCGACAACACAATATCTTAAACGGGCGACACGAGGATTGCAATTAACTCAGGAAGATTACAAGTTGATCATTAACGGTGTCATGGGATATGCTGATGACACTGGTTTTGATTGGACTCGTGTTCTCTCACTTCAACCCCCCCATGCTCCTCTAATGGGTGCCCCTATTACACCCCAAAATTTGACTTTACAAACATCGGTTCAGATTGATGATATGTGGACAGAAGTTTGTGACGAATGGGCTCGTAATTATGGAGCTTGACGTTCTATGGTCGCAGCCATTGCATGCCACCAAAATGCCAAAGAATCTGTCACTGAATTCGTCCACCGGTTCCATAAGAACTGGAAGGAGGATGCCGGCATGACATTAGATGGAGATATGGGTCTCCTCTACACTCAAACTCTCATGGGTAATCTCAGAGATGATACCCAGAGAATTGCTAAACAAGTGATTGATAACTGGCCAACTGTGGTACCTATTGATTTTAATAATAGGCTCCTTGTTAAAGATTCTGCTGGTTGCTTTGACCTTCAGCATTCTAAATATATGTTAGCTGTTTTTAATAGTCCTTCAGGTCCCCCAGGTAATACTGGTCTCTCCCTAAACTAGGCTCTCCCTAAACAGACTTATTATCGTCCTCAACACCCCACACGTACCCCAGGTACTTGTTTCATTTGTGGTGATCCAACTCACTGGCGTAATGAATGCCCTCATAATCCCAGGAACATTGGCAATACTGCTATGAACCCCCAGCCACGTTCTCCAACAAGCAATGCTGTTACCTCTCCTAACAATGCCTGTGATCTACCTCGTCATAAGATTGATTGGCAAAACCAATCAAATGCATGATGTGGCCCAGAGGCATGCTCCATCTCATGTGTTCAGGTTTCAGAAACAGTTGACCATTTGCCCCTAGTGATCCTTAATTTGGAGGATCATGCAACCCCATTCCTTGTGGATAAGGGTGCTACAAATTCGACGTTGACAATAGAGTGGTGCTTGTGGTCAATTAAACCTGCTGAGACGCCATCTTTGGGGATTAATGGAGTTCTAACAGAAACCTTTGTCACCCCACCCATTGCTATTTATTCAAATTCTTCTCCTGCCTCTGTGTTTCATTCTTTTCATGTTCTCCCTACCTGTCCTGTTAATTTGCTAGGCAGAGATTTGCTTTCTTTTCTTGCTGTGTCTATTATCTGCATGCCATCTGGATCTTTACATGTGGATTCACCATTTTTTTCTATTGAAGCTGCTCCAAGCACACTTCATCCCCTCCTCCTTTTTCTACCCCTCGCTCTTCCTCCCATTCCTTCTCTCCTCTTCACTCTGCGTTCCTTTCAGCACCTGATCTCGAATTGTGTGTACATCCGGATGTATGGGCAATTGACGAATATGATGTGGGTTCAATCTCATGCACACCATATTCTGAAAAATTAAAAGCATCTGCTTCTCCGGTTTATAACATGCAATATAATCTGTCACCTGCTAAAGTTGAAGGAATACAGGAATTCATTCACTGCTTCCTTGCTACTGGCATTCTGCGTCCCATTGTAAGTTCGTACAACACTCCTGTAAATCTTGTGCCTAAAGGAGATGGATATCGCTTTACTTAGGATTTCAGATCTCTCAATGAAATCATAATTCCTATTTCTCCAATTGTACCTGACCTCCCAACCCTTCTCACCTCCATACCCCCAGACTCCACACATTTTACAGTCATAGACCTAAAAAATGCCTTTTTTTCTGTCCCAGTACATCCAGATACACAACACATTTTGGCCTTTACGTTTGAAGGATCCCAGTTTTCTTGGTCAGTCTTACCTATGGGATTTATTGTTAGTCCCGCTATTTTTGCACGCGCACTGCGTGAGACTCTGTTGAGTTACAGTCCGCCGGAAGGCTCCACCTTACTACAGTATGTGGATGACCTCCTCCTTTGTAGCCCTAGCCAAGCTGCATGTCACACTGACTCTGTTGCTCTCCTCAACCACCTACACTCAGATGCAATTTTGCTCCACCTTTGTTGAATATTTGGGTTTCGTTCTCATTCAGCGATCTCGTGTCCTCTCACCGTCCCGCATTCAAAGCCTGCTCCAGCTCAAGCATCCTGCCTCCAAAACAGATATGTTGTCCTATCTAGGGATGGTGAATTTTTGTCGTCACTGGATACCAGACTGTTCCTATTATGACTCTGTTCTTCGTGCATCTGCTGCGCGCACAGCTCTGGACCAAATTGTTTGGTCTCCGGACATGGTGTCTGCCTTTGATATGTTAAAAGAACTGTTGGTTACTGCACCAGCACTGGGGCTACCGAACTATAAACTGCCTTTCCACCTCTACTGTAGGGAGGATGGGCGCACAATGGCAGCTGTTCTTGCACAGGTCCACAGGGGGGCGCTGCGTCCAACTGCATTTTTGTCAAAAGTCCTGCCACCTGTTGTTCAGGGAATGCCAAATTGTCTCCGCTCCTTGGCTGCCTGTGCCATGGCTGTGGAAACAGTTCAGTCCTTAACCCTAGGTACTGACACGATTCTCCATACACAACACAATGTCTTGCATGTACTTCGTAACCTTTCTACCCAGCACATTTCTTCCCAATGTTTGTCTAGTTATGAAACTGTACTAACTTCCACCTCCAATTTGTCTGTCAAATACTCTTCTGTCACTTCTGGTCCTTCTGCTGTTCTTAACGCTCTTTTGTGTCTACACGAAGACCATGAGGAGCCTCGCGAATTACTGTGACAAAATGACAAAATGATTGTCTTCCGCTCCTTCAACTAACAACCTCTCCTAGATCTGTTCTTTCTGACACTCCTCTAGAAGGTCCTGATATTCGTCATATCTTTGTTGATGGCTCCTGTTCTCGTCCTTCTGATTCACAGTATCTGACTGGTTATGCTGTGGTTGAATTGCTTGACATTGTGCATGAATCTGCTTCCATTCCTTCAAACTCTTCGCAAGCTGCGGAACTTTTTGCTTTAACAGCTGCGTGTAAACTTTTTAAAGATCTCCCTGTCGCCATTTATACTGACTCTCGTTATGCATTTGGTGTTGTGGATGATTTTGGTGCACTATGGCATCGCCGTGGTTTTACTACGGCTGATGGTCGTCCTATTTCTCATTCTCATCTGATTTCAGATCTCCTGTCTGCGATTCTATTACCTTCTCGTCTTGCTGTTGTCAAATGCAAAGGTCATGATCCTGTGGACTCTTTTGTTTCTCGTGGCAATCACTTTGCTGACGCTACGTCTAAAGCTGCTGCTCTTTCATCTCCTACCATTTCTCTTGTTCCTCACCCTCCAATTGTCACCTGCTACCTTTCTCCTTTTCTGCTACCCCAGAAATGGATGCTTAAAGAACTCCAGGCAGGTGCTACTGAAGCTGATGTTTTTCATTGGGCCTCAGAAGGCCTTGTGAAGTCTCAAGAAATTCCGCCTGATGTTAGAATTTATGAGAAAGGAGGGAGAGTGGGCCTACCTGCTGCAGTAGCGCCAATCTTTATTTTTTCCTTCCACGGTCCTGGCCACAGATCTCCCAAACTCACATACAGTGAAATGGCTAAAATTTTTCTGTTTGTAATCTTAAGGCTATGATTAATTCCCAACTTTCTTGTTGCCTTATATGTGCCAGAAATAATACACAGGGCCCAAAAATTAAAACTCAACACCTACCGCCAGCTAATGGTCCATTCCAGGAACTCCAAATTGATTTTACACACATGCCCACTGCAAAAGGTAACCTGAAATACCTTCTGGTAGTAATTGACAAGTTTTCTAGATGGCCTGGGGCAAAGGTTTAAAAGTAACATCAGGAAGCATTATTTTACTGAGAGGGTGGTGGATACATGGAACAGTCTTCCAGTAGAAGTGGTAGAGGCCAAAACAGTAATTGAATTTAAGCAAGCATGGGATAGGCTATCCTAAACAAAAGATAAATCCAGGTTAAGTATCCATGTAATTGGGCAGACTAGATGGGCCGAAAGGTTCTTATCTGCCGACATTTTTCTATGTTTCTATGTTTCTATGTTTCTATGAAGCCTTCCCTACTGCAAGAGAAAATGCCAGAACTGTTGCCAAAATTCTTTGTAAAGAATTAATACCCAGATATGGCTGCCCCATATCTATTGATTCAGATAATGGTCCTACCTTTACCTCCAAGGTCACACAGGAATTGGTAAAATTAATGGCCATTCAATGGAAGTTTCACTGGCCATACCATGCCGAAAGTTCCGGAATCGTAGAACGGCAAAATAGAAATATAAAAAATAAACTTAGAAAAGCTACTGAGGGTACCTTCAAGAACTGGCCGGATTACCTTCCAGCCATTCTTGCAGAAATAAGAATGACCACCCATTCTGTCACTGGTCTCTCCCCCTTTGAAGTTCTCATGGGAAGACCCTTTTCTACCCCATGGATTCCTAAGCAGGGTCTCCTGGTAATGTTACCAGGTGATCTGGATGAATTTGTTACTCAGTTACTCAGTTGCTTAAAACATTGCATGATTTCCATAGAACGGTCTCCTGCTCTTTTCCGCCTCTCTCCACAGATCCTACTCACCGTTTCATTCCAGGAGATCGAGTGCTCGTGAAGGCCCTGCATCGTCACAAAACCATTGATCCACCATATGGAGAACCGTCTACTGTCCTTGCTGTGACCAGAACTGCCGTGCTGACTGATGAATCACCTTCCTGGATCCATGCATCAAGGATAAAGAAAGCGCCATTCATCCCTGATGACTTCATTCCTGATCCACCTGTGACCTCAACCCTAGACGTGGAATCGTTGACCCCTGCTTCTAGATGACCTCCTCCTGTGGCGTATCCAGCTGATGAATCTGGAGTGTGGACCTCAGCATTTGTAAGCCCCTGCTAAACTGTTGGCTGGTTTCCCAGCTGAAGAATCGTTTCCCCCCAATTTATTTTTTATGCCTATTAACTTTCCTATTTAACCTGAAGAGTAGTACCTTTTTTCCTCATTTACATGAACTGTTTATTTTTTGATGAACTTTCCTTTTTCACAAAGTAATACATACTGTATTAACTCTGATTTTACACTTGCAGTGTCTATTTGCTAGAACTACTACCAAGATGTTTTGCTCTTTTTCCAAGAACTGTTTTATTTTTATTGGTTCGCTTTTAATCATCATGATATACTTCATCATACTTACTGGTAGTTCATGTTACTATCATCAATGTTTTTGGGAAGATATTGTTGGTCCCCACAATATCTCCTTTGCTCGTCCCCCAGTTCTTAATATGCGTTTGAAAAGAGACTTGCATTGACCTAATAACTATGCATATGCTGCTCAGACTATATATGAACTTTCAGGTTTCAACAAGTCCTGCTGGATATGTATGGCCATACCGACTAGTTCTAAATATGGCATACCATATGAAGGAGTTGCTTTGAATCTTAGTCTTTTTGATGATGATTTGTTTACAATGCCTACTTTTTCTAAAACTACTAACAATCCAGGTGCCACTTTTATACGTGCTTCCCTCTTACAGGAACATTGTGGTACTGCAGTGATACGAATGAGATTTAACATTATTGGTAGAATGCCTTCACCAGAACCTAACAGAAAGGAACCTCCTTGCCAGGTTATAATGGATCATATGTATGTCCCTAATAATTCTGAGATGAATCTACAAGCCACTTTTCGTGTTTCCTTTCTTTACGGTAACAGTTCTTCTTCCTGGTTCAGCACCCCTTGGCATTCTAAATTAGTGTCCTCCCCCTTTGTTCTAACCCAGGTATACCAGATAAATGTGTAAGTTTATGGCAATGGATGGATAAAAAACTTTCCCTGTAAGTGTTGGCAACGCCCACTATGCCGATTTCATGTTTGGATATATTAACGCATCCCAAATTAATGCTACCCATGTTTTGTTTAAAAATACTTTGTGGAATGTAGCATCTTTTGGGAAACTTAGTTTACATGATTCCAACAGTCCAAAAGATTGGACCTTGTAAGTGGAAGATGGCACATACTCTAGTATGATAATGGTTGCAACATATTATATTAATGCTTATGCTACCTTGCCCCTTAACCCCCCTTTTTACTGGTTATGTGGTAAATGGGCATATTTGGTAATACCTAGAACTTATGTTGGTGAATGTGTTTTGGGTCTTATTGGTCCATCTCATACTATTCACCCTTATGTTCCGTCTGGTATGCGCATTGACCTACATAACACTGTACATCGCTCTCGTCGCTCCTCCATATCTGTCAAAACCTCTGAGGCAGAGCGATTTGGTGGGAACTTGCTACCCGCATATGGTGTTGCTCGTTTGTATTCTAAAATTAACCTTTTTGTAGACTTAGTTGATGACATGTTTAATCACACTACACATGCTCTAGCAGTTCTTTTTGCTGAGCAACGTCAGATTAGAGAGGCAGTAATCCAGAATCGTATGGCCCTTGATTATTTATTTGTTAATGGAGGGTGGTGTATGTGGTCTTCTTAATTTGACCCATTGTTGTTTTCGCATTGATGACATTTCAGGTGAAGTTTCTCAAGATATACATGATATTGAGGAAATTCAAAACCAACTCAGGAAAGTATCAAGTCCCTTAGACGGATTTGATTGGACCTTTGGCTTTAGTTCTATTTTTGGTAGCCTAGGTTCAACTATTTTACATGGTTTAATGTATCTCGTTATGATTATTCTTGTTATTACCATTTTTTACAAATTGCTGATGCTGTTGTTACGTTCCATGCTGGCAAACCTGTCTTCCTGCCCTCTGTATTTGTATTTTGTGTTTTTTCCCTTGTGTTTCTGTTGCTGCCAATTCCTGGGTGTCCTCCCAGGGGTTAATTGGTGTTCTGTGTGCAGCTCACCTGTTGACCCTTGCCTTGATTCCCCTGCCTATATTAGAGCAATGTACCTATAGTACATTGCTGGGTCATTTTACTTTGCCTGGTCTCCTTGCGACTTGTGCCCTGAGAGCTCCTTGCTGTGTTCCTGTTATCCTTCGTTTGAATATCCTTGTTTAGTTTTTGCCTCTGTTATTTCTTTTCCAGTTTATGTCAGTTCCTTCTGTGTATTTAGTTCTGTCTGTTGCTGTATTTTGGTTTGCGGTTTATGTTCCATTCTGATTCCCTGGTTACCGATTTTGGCTTGGCTGACTACCCTTCTGGTTCCTATTCCTATATCCTGTATGTCGTACTCTCTCTGGTTATGACCTTTGGCTTTCATCTATATGATTACTCTATAGTATATTCCTTGTCTGTACCGTTTCCAGGAAACCCTGTCATCTGTATACAACAAAACGACTCTGTACGGCTTCAAGGTAATACTTTCCTTTAGATTAGATCTGGCTATCCTAAAGACTGGCCTTTCAGTGCAGGAAATCTTTGGTATTGCCGTACAGAGGTCTTTAGTTAACCCTGTGTTGCTTTCACCTGTCCTTGCAGTTTACAGTGCGTCTCTGCATAAAGGGGCTTCTCTCAGGAACCTTGACCTCACCTTGCTGCGAGTTATATTCATAGGGATATATATACAGACCGACCACTTCCAAGGATCGGAGGGCAAGGATAGGGTGGAGCGTGCCTGGTGGTACTGCCACCGTAACAGCTGTGCCTTGAGAAATGTTGCGTTTCTAACTCACCTATGATGCCAGCCTATCCTATACTTCCACCCCACCTACTTTGATTCCTCTTCAACGTTCTCCTCTTATGAGTAATTACTAATCTCTTTTTCTTTTTTCTTTCTACGTATTGGAATGATTTATATGTATAATATGATGACAATGTGACCCCAATTGTAATAGGTTCACTAGTTTAGTTTAGTTTTTCTTTTTTAATTAAATGATCACGTGATTTGTGATCAAAAGAAGGATTGAAAGGAATTTGAAATATGATAGCTAATTCACTGTATACATATTTCTATATTCTAGTAATATTTGATAGCTATATAATTATATAGGGCCTGAATGACTGCTCAGCAAAGTCGTAATTTTGTTCATTGAGATAATGCTGAGTTTGGTCTTTCTCTTGGCTTCCTGTTTTTTACCGACGAGTGCAAATTTTCCATTCATCCCTATTTCCTCTTGAAACTAGTCAAGAAGGCTGGCCGAGAGGAAGAGAGGTATACAGCTGTTTATTGTTAGTACATCCTATGGAACATACTTGCCAAAAGCAGGATATAGCTGTGACGTCAATTTAGCCTTGACTACTGGGCAAGGACAGGAAATGTTTGTGTAAGTCTAGGTTACTGTCCAAACATGTTTCTATATTCAAAACTGAATGTTCTGTTTGAAACTTGCCAGAATAATACGAAATATCCAAGACAGAATTTGTGTCTGGTCTTTATTCTCACTCGAGTTCTGTTTCCTGTGTGATCACTGGGTCTGATGACAAAGCAGCTATCTTTCCCATCACTGGACCCTGGCTATTCCTATGATGCTTTTGCAGAATACATTTCACAGGATTTATAACATCCTTGTTAAATTTGTGGAGCCTCCTCCAGCTTTCACGCCGGCAGCACTGTTACTGCACCACAATGAGTACCCTATCACCTTTTATAAACGTTCACTCGCACTCCGCATATTAAACACTGCTAAGGCCCTGATACTCCTTTACTGGAAGCAATGTGTATGCCCCCCTTGCAGTTTACAGTGCATCTCTGCATGTAGGGGCTTCTCTCAGGAACCTTGACCTCACCTTGCTGCGAGTTATATTCATAGGGATATATATGCAGACTGACCACTTCCAAGGATCGGAGGGCAAGGATAGGGTGGTGCGTGCCTGGTGGTACTGCCACCGTAACATAATGACCCAGCCATTACATAAGCCCGCAGAGATGTGTACCGTGTTGGAAACCTTATTGCATATGTTTGAGGAATTTGTGGTTCACCTCAAAGGGTTACTGAGCCTGTGTCTAGACTCTGGCAATCAGGTCTCATTTGAAAGCAGGGTTCGTGGTCCGCTTTCCCCTGATGAAAAGAACAGAAGATATGAGTACAATCTCTGTTTCTATTGTGCCAGTTCGTTGCACTTTTTGTCTGGCTGTCCCCTCAAGCCGGTGCATCCTGGGGCTGGAGTGCCGGAGTGCCGGTGCGACCCAGTGCACCTCAAGACTTGTGGAGGGTCTGTGCGCCCTGATACTGGTCGAGTGCCAACTGTGCCCATGTCCCACAGTAAGGCCGCTAAAGCCAGACTACGCATGAGATCCACTGGCGCCAGTTACAGCTAGGAATCAGAGGGTGCTAGACCACGTAGGGGATCTGATGGTGCCAGACCCTGCGGGGAGTCAGATGGCACCAGACCCCACTTTGAGTTCAGACCTCCTGAGAAATCCAGGTCTGAGAAAGAGGCACCTGAGTCTATGAAGGATGAATCCTTTTTGGCCACAAGGCCAGAGGATGAAGTACCCATGGAGGTTATGTCGCTCATGGCATCCGATAATAAACCTCAGACTTATGTAGATACCTCTGATGGCTGTAGGGTTTTAAAGACACAACTGGCTGGTTATGAGCAGTGACTGGCAGCCAAAAGACAGTCCCTACGTATTGTTACTGGTTGTATTACATGTAGAGCCGCAACCCCAGTGCCAATTGGCGGTATGCCAGTTCTGTCTTGTAATGAGAAGCCAGTCCTGTTTCCGTCTGGCAATGAGAAGCCAGTTCTGTTTCCATCTGGCAATGAGAATTCAGTTCTGTTTCCGTCTGGCAATGAGAAGCCAGTTCTGTTTCCGTCTGGCAATGAGAAGCCAGTTCTGTTTCCATCTGGCAATAAAAAGCCAGTTCTGTTTCTGTCTGGCAATGAGAAGCCAGTTCTGTTTCCGTCTGGCAATGAGAAGCCAGTTCTGTTTCCATCTGGCAATGAGCAGCCAGTCCTGTCTCCGTCTGGCAATGAGAAGCCAGTCCTGTTTCCATCTGGCAATGAGAAGCCAGTTCTGTTTCCATCTGGCAATGAGCAGCCAGTCCTGTCTCTGTCTGGCAATGAAAAGCCAGTCCTGTCTCTGTCTGGCAATGTGCAGCCAGTCCAGCCTGGCAATGTGCAGCCAGTCCAGCCTGGTAATGTGCTGCCAATGTTGCCTGATCCCGGCAAGGTGCCGATGCTGCCTGATCCCAGCACGATGCTGATGCTGCCTGATCCCGGGCGATGCCGATGCTGCCTGATCCTGGCACGATGCCAGCGGTGCTGTCTGATCCTGGCACAATGCCAGCGGTGCTGTCTGATCCTGGCACGATGCCAGCAGTGCTGTCTGATCCTGGCACGATGCCAGCGGTGCTGCCTGATCCCGGTGCGGTGACAGTAGTGATGTCTGATTCTGGTAAGCTGCCAGTCAAATCCATGGCAACTGTGTGTCAGCAGTACCAGAGCTACATTGCAACACCACTGTGCCCATGCCCCACAGAGAGTCCGAGGTTTCCAAATCTCATGGTAAGGCACAGGTAGACGAGCCTACTCCCACTGTTGCCTTGTCATGTAAGGTGGTCACCCCTTCCAAGTCTCGGTCCAGGAGGAGACGTGGGAAGCTGACCAACACTAGTCAATCTAGTTCCGAGAATACCACGCTCCATGATGGCTCTGATGATGCAATATTCTGTGCTTTATCTTGAGGAGGTCCAGCAGGGTAGTGGCCTGACTGGTACCAACATCCCTAAATCAAGTCCTCTTCCCGAGGGGTATGTACGGACACTGTCTGGGTTATTAGTCAGTGAGACATACTTAGCAGTGCTCCAGAGACACCCATCTATCTGGAGGTGGTTGGGGGAGGATTCTGATGGCTCAGAGGACTCATGAAAGTTTTCTCCCGAGGGGAGCCTTTGTGTGTGTATTTGTGTCTTTGTTTGGGTAGGAGGTTTGCCCCTGGTTGTTTAGGGTGCCCTGGGGTCACCCGTGGAGGAGGGGATACAGTTACGTTCCATGCTGGCAAACCTGTCTTCCAGCCCTCTGTATTTGTATATTGTGTTTTTTCCCTTGTGTTTCTGTTGCTGCCAATTCCTGGGTGGCCTCCCAGGCGTTAATTGGTGTTCTGTGTGCTGCTCACCTGTTGACCCTTGCCTTGATTCCCCTGCCTATATTAGAGCAATGTACCTATAGTACATTGCTGGGTCATTTTACTTTGCCTGGTCTCCTTGCGACTTGTGCCCTGAGAGCTCCTTGCTGTGTTCCTGTTATCCTTCATTTGAATATCCTTGTTTAGTTTTTGCCTCTGTTATTTCTTTTCCAGTTTATGTCAGTTCCTTCTGTGTATTTAGTTCTGTCTGTTGCTGTATTTTGGTTTGCTGTTTATGTTCCATTCTGATTCCCTGGTTACCGATTTTGGCTTGGCTGACTACCCTTCTGGCTCCTATTCCTATATCCTGTATGTCGTACTCTCTATGGTTATGACCTTTGGCTTTCCTCTATATGATTACTCTATAGTATATTCCTTGTCTGTACCGTTTCCAGGAAACCCTGTCATCTGTATACAACAAAAAGACTCTGTACGGCTTCAAGGTAATACTTTCATCTCTGCATATAGGGGCTTCTCTCAGGAACCTTGACCTCACCTTGCTGCGAGTTATATTCATAGGGGTATATATACAGACCGACCACTTCCAAGGATCGGAGGGCAAGGATAGGGTGGTGCGTGCCTGGTGGTACTGCCACCGTAACAGCTGTGCCTTGAGAAATGTTGCGTTTCTAACTCACCTATGATGCCAGCCTATCCTATACTTCCACCCCCACCTACTTTGATTCCTCTTCAACGTTCTCCTCTTATGAGTAATTAGTAATCTCTTTTTCTTTTTTTTCTTTCTACGTATTGGAATGATTTATATGTATAATATGATGACAATGTGACCCCAATTGTAATAGGTTCACTAGTTTAGTTTAGTTTTTCTTTTTTAATTAATGATCACTGGATTTGTGATCAAAAGAAAGATTGAAAGGACTAAAAGTGAACGAAAAAATGTTCAGAGTGCTCGGCGCTAACTATTTTACATGCAAAAATGGTGATCTATTTTGCTGCTCACCTATTTAGGCGTACCAATCACCATCTAGATGTCCTTAGAGATATTTGGGACTTCCGTTTTTCAATATTCCGAAAATGAAAGAGAAACTACGAACTACGCATGCGCATTAGTCTAACGAAAGTGAAAGTATTACTGATTGGCTAGAGACAAACCGGAAATACATCATCACGATCTCCAGGAAATTGGAAGTAGCGATCGTTTGACACGATCAGGTGAACCGCATCAATCAAGCAATCAACGAATGGGAGGTCTATTTAAACAGCGATAGTGAACAGTATTCCATTACCGACTGAAGAGGCTTGCAGAACGCAAGTGAAACGCTTTTCGGATTTTTTATGTGTATTATTTGATTTATTAAAATTTCTTAAAATTTCTTTTTTTATTTCCCTTATTTTTTTATATTTTCTGGATGTATATTTATTCATTTGGAGGAAGGACCCCCTCTGACCAACTAGAGGTCCATATGCTTTATTTACAGAGCCATCATTCCAGAAGGCTCTGAACCACGTGAGTTGATTACTGTTGTGTATATACATCTATTTGCCTGTGATAATGCACCATAGCGATATGCTTTTTATTTGAGGTGCATCCTGCCATCTTAAGAAAATCTAAGGACATCTAGACATGGGCGAGGTCCCCCTCCAATAAGAGACCTAAAAGCCCATTTACACGAGCCATTGGGGGCTCCACCTTTGTGAGTGCGATCATTTTCACTACTCTGCTTGTGATACTCACCATACTGTATTACGCGATAAATTTTTCTTTCTACATAGGATAATGACATTACATAACCGTTTTTTCTGAATGGGAAGGCCCAATCTTGTGCTGATAATTTCCAAGCTAAGTTTATCTCTGTATATATCTATTTATCAATATATGTACTGCGCTCCCTTTAAATACATTCATTTGTATTTTTTCTTTGAGAATCTTGGAAGGTGATAGGTACGCCTAAGGCTGGGGTCAGACCAGCGCACTTTTAACGTGCGTTCTGGCGCACATAATTACGGCCGCACTAGCAGCAGATGACGGGCAATGACGGACAATATACGATGTACGGCCGCACAAAAGTCCGGCCGTGCAACGCAAGTGGAATTTGAACGCATTTTTTTGAGAACGCTGAACTGCTAGTACTGACGTACTGAGTGTGCAGCTGCGGCATAGCGGCGTGTGTGCGAGATTAGGAGATGTCAGACACTGCTAATGTCCAGCCTACATAACGTCCAGACGCAAAAAGTGTTTTATTGACGATCAGTACAAAATCCCGCCCGAAAATGCGCATCGTCTGACCGTTTTTGCGCATTCCGTGAAAAAATACGTCAATGCGTTCGGACGCACTTTTTCACGTTCGCGGGGAAAAATGCTTTCATCTGACCCTAGCCTTAATAGGTGAGCAGCAAAATAGATCACCATTTTTGCATGTAAAATAGTTAGCGCCGAGCACTCTGAACGTTTTTTCGTTCAATTTTAGCATTTTTGTTATACCTACAAGAGTTTTTGGCAGCTTGATACAGATATGGAATTCCGCAATAAATTTGGTATCAATACTGGTACTATATTTGGGATTTATAACACTTCCCAAACAATATCGATGCCGAATTATGGAGACAAAAAGAGGATGACGAATAAATTAGAATACCTACTTAAGAAAGAGATCAGACTGAAATGGGATATTATAACACTAGAACAATATCTCATGAATAAGATTATACCTAGAGGTTTAAGATGGCAGAAAGACCCATCCACAGAAATGATAAATGAAGCGTTTTTATCAGTCTGGTGTAATATGTTAGGCAATTTCTCGACCATAATGATGGAGACTATTATTCAACGAAGGAAGGAGTTGCTGGGGGAGATTAATTTTGAAATTAATGCTCTACATGAAGAGATTGTCAAAGTGACAGAATTAAATGAAAGGGAGGAGCTATATAAAAGAATTGAACAAACCTTAGGGAAAGTAGAGAAAGAGGTCACTGACAAAAAGAGAAGTAAATTCAATAGAGATATGAGATGTCGGATATAATCTCTGCACGTGAATACAACACGTTTATATATAATGATCAGCCAAGCCTCCAATATGTCTATATTGGACTTACTGGGCCTACCTCGGCAGTTGCCTCCAATATATCAGGGATTATTATTTCATAAGAAACTTATACGAGACACAAATATCAATCGTTTATATTTCTTAGAAATTATCCTGAATTCTTTTAATTGTCTGTGTTTTGCTTTAAAAAATACAATAATCAATAGTCGGATAAAAATATATATATTTATTACGTATACAAAAAAGTTTCAAATCTCATATCATAAACAACAATTTATAAACCACAATCAGCATATAAAAACTAGCTTCACAATATATGTATCTCCGGTTAGTAACTGCATATATGATTAATATCATTTACCTTATCAGTTAGTAACTAATACACAAATGGTTAATAAACATTTCTGCTTAATACAACATGCATTTCCCAGCAAACAATGTTTAACCAGCCAGCTCTTATAGATATATATATATATCTCTATGCTACATGGATCAACAAAAGATGAGCTAATTTAAGGATAAGTAATAAAAACTTATTTAGTGAATCCTCCCCTAATCTCGAGAATTAAACTTCTAATCTTTTGCTTTTTATTTTGTAGTTATATAATTCCTTGCTTATTAATTTTAATCACAGTAATTTCCAAATTCAATATATATATTGGTATCAATCTTACAACATTCTTTTAGGAATAAATCCTTATATCCACTTCTTCATATTTCTATCTGCAGAATTAAAATTACTTAGAATTTGGATTTAACGGTATCTGAGAATCTCAGTCTAATGTTGCAAGAATATCTACACACATATATATATAATTACATTAATTCCCCTTTTTCATACATTACCTGTCCAATTTGGGTGTTGATAAGTCTGCCTTGGAATTCCTGATGTAATAATTTTTGGAATGTGTGAAAATTATCGATATCAGATAATCAATGCATGTGAGTTAGAGAGTTGGTGAGAATCTTGATTGCCTCATGTCTTGGGACCTGCCTGCATCGTGGTGTGAGTCTGAGTGTTGGAATCTTGGACTCTCAGAGGGTCATGTGTAATTCATTGCGATGTGAGTCTCTCTCTGCTGGAATCTCCGACTTCTCAGCGTGTCATATGTACTGGACGTCTGCATGCATTGCGATGTGAGTCTGTCTGCTGAAATCTCCCACTGCTCTACAAAGAACCTTGCCACTTATTATAGCCAATTTGACGTCACGGTTAATTAATGATAATATGAATCATTATTTTTACTATCCTCTAGAGGGCAGTATTGCACTTCTTAAATTAATTCCACCATTTCTTTTTAATTTTCTTATCTCGGGTCAAGAAAGGTCAACCTGACATAACAAAGACCTTCTCTCCTCCCAGACCCAGTGTCTCCATCTGTCATCTTTGATTTATATCTCTACTCCCTTTTAGTTGCTTACTATCAGCTAAATTCTTTTCTAGTTATTCTTTAGTAATTTTTATTATTTACCAATTATACAAAATCAAATCAAATCAAATCAAAATAAGCTTTATTGGCAGGACCAAATACATTTTAGCATTGCCAAAGCATATGGGGAGGAGGGGGGTGGTGGGACATATATATGGGGGGAATGGGCAAGTCCATGGACATTATCAGGGGTAAGGGATAATGTGAAGGGGGATGGGGGCGAGTCCGTGTTGGGGATTTATAAGTCCAGGATCTCTCATGTTCCTCTCAGTCTGTGACATTCTGCGACGTATTGGGCAGATATTTTCACCGCCGGCTCCTCTTCTCCCAGTATGATGTGGAGTTTCCTCGTCTCTTCTATAGAGGTGAAGTCCGGGATGAGAGCGGAGAGTCTCTGGAAGTGAGTTTCCCTCAGTGCTGAGTACTTGGGGCACTGTAGGAGGAAGTGGACCTCATCTTCCAGGGCCTCCTGGTCACAATGCTGGCACAGTCTATTCTCCCTGGACTTGTAGGTCTGTCTATGCCACCCTGATTCAATTTCCAGGCTGTTGGCGCTCAGTCTGTACCGGCTCAGGATCTGTCTGTCCTTGGGGTCTTGTAGTACCTCCAGGTATGGGGCCAGTTTGTATTCCCTCTGTAAGGATTGGTAAATGGTGAGTTTCTTGGAGTTTGCTATATCATGTCTCCATTCTCTGATATAGTTTTCCCTGGAATCGTTAATTAGGGCCTTTATTTGATATTTTGTCAGGTTGCCTTCATGGGGGTTTTGGATGATCAGGGTGGATATGAGTTGTTGCAGCCCACATGGTTTTGGATGGTCCTTGTTGGCCAGTAGGGCTTTATGGTGGTATGAGTTGAGGCTGCTGATGTTTAGATGGTCCCAGTATGATAGCGCCCTCTTCTGTACTGCAAGAAGTAAGGGGAGTCTGCCCAGCTCGGCCCGGCAAGCATTGTTAGAGGTGCTCCGATGGACTTGGAGGAGGTGCTTGCAGAATTCCAGATGGAATATTTCTGTTGGGCTGGTGTCCCATTTGGGTTGGTCAGGGTAGGTGATGGGGCCCCATACTTCACTGCCATAAAGGAGGATTGGAGTGATGACACTATCAAAGATTTTAAGCCAGACTCTTACAGGCGGTTTTAGTTTGTAGAGGTTTCTCCTGATGGCATAGAAGGTTCTACGCGCCTTGTCTCTTAGGGCCTCTATGGCTGGTTTGAAACTTCCTGATCGGTTTGTTTCTAGGCCGAGGTATGTGTAGCTGTTGGCTTCATCAAGAGTGCAGTCATTAAGTGTGAAACAGGAACTCTTGGTTTTTGCGTTCTTCCTTTGGAAAACCATGACCTTTGTTTTCTTTTGGTTGATGGGTAGTGCCCATGCCGCACTGTATTTTTCCAGCACTTCCAGGCTGTCTTGTAGACCTCTCTCTGTTGGTGACAGTAATAGGAGGTCATCTGCATACAACAGGAACTTCACCTCGGTGTCATGTAGAGTTAGTCCTGGTGCTGAGGAGGATTCTAGAGCTTCAGCCAGTCCATTGATGTAGATGTTAAAGAGGGTTGGACTTAGGCTGCAGCCTTGTCTGACTCCACGAGCCTGCCGGAAGTACTCTGTTCTCTTTCCATTCACCTTTATGCTGCAGAAGTTCTCATTATATGAGCTCTTGATGACGTCATATGTTTTCCCTCCTATTCCACTCTCCAGTAGTTTGAGGAAAAGGCCTGGGTGCCACACTGAGTCAAAGGCCTTCTTAAAGTCCACAAAGCAAGCAAATATTTTCCCATGTTTTGTATTGTGGACATGGTCCTTGATGAGACTGTGCAGGGTGTAGATGTGATCTGTAGTGCGATGGTTTGGCATGAACCCTGCTTGGCTTCTGTTGAGGACGTTATGCTGTGTCAGGAAGCTGAGGATTCTTTTGTTCTGGATGCTATTGAACAGTTTTCCCAGTGTGCTGCTGACACATATCCCTCTGTAGTTGGCTGGATCATATTGTTCTCCACTCTTATGGATAGGTGTTATGAGGCCTTGGTTCCATACTTGAGGGTAGAATCCAACGCTCAGGACCAGGTTGAAAACTTTACATATTGCGGTGTGTACTTCTGGAGAGCCGTGTTTAATCATCTCTGGAAGAATTCCATCCATCCCGCTGGCTTTTTTACTTCGCAGATCTTGAATTTTTTCTGCTACTTCTTGGGGTGTAATCGGTGTATCTAACGGGTTTTGGAAATCCTTGATTTTTTCCTCCAGTTCATGTAGTCTTCTGATGATGTGTTCCTGTTCCCCAGTTAGCTCCTCTTTGGGAATGTCTTTGTACAGGCTCTTGAAGTAGTTGAGCCAGATGTTGCCATTTTGGATGTGGAGGTGTTTTTTCTTGGATCCTGAGCCGATTTGACTCCAGGTTTCCCAGAAAGAGTTATCCTGAAGAGCCTCTTCCAGTTGTTGAAGGTTTTGGGAGATGAGGTTTTGTTTTTTCTTTTTGAGGATTTGTTTATAGTTTTTCTGCAGGACACCATGTGTGATCCTCAGGTCAATGTTGTCGGGGTCTGTGTTTTTTATTTGAGACTGTTCGTAGGTTGTTTCTTAGTGTTCTGCATTCTTTGTCAAACCATTTATTGGGTTGTTTATTGGATGATTTCTTGAAGTTGACTTTTTTAATGTTGGAGGTCTCTGCGATGGTGTGTAGTATGCTGTGGAGGTCCTTTGCTGCTTGGTTCACCCCCTGGGGACTTAGTACATAGGTATGGTTTTGAAAGACTGTTAGCTGATCTTTGATGTCGGGTCTGTTGATGACCTCTCTGTAGGCTATGGTAGAGTGTCTGGTCCATTTGAACGATGGTGGGAGGTTGTACAGTCCGCTCTAATGGGGTTTTGAGGATGGTTTGTTTGAGGATTTAATATAAAGCAGTAGTTGGCTGTGGTCTGACAGGTGTGTTTGTGGGGTGACGGTGAAGGCGTTGATGTGAGTGGAGTTCATATCCGTGATTGCATAGTCGACCACACTGTTTCCTACATGGGAGCTTAATGTATACCTTCCCAGAGAGTCTCCCTTGGTGCGGCCATTAAGGATGTAAAGTCCGAGACTCCGACACAAATTCAGCAATTTTCTTCCACTCTTGTTGGTTGTATTGTCATAGCTGTTTCTTTGCACCTGTATTGACTCCTGACAGTAGTTTGCGGCTCCCAAAATGTATGTGTTCCCATCTGAGGTCACATAGTCCTTTTCTCTTCCTGTCCTGGCGTTGAGGTCTCCAAAGAGAAGCACGTGTCCTAGGGACTGGAATTGGGAGGCCTCACTCTGTACCACCTCATAGGTGTCTGTTTTGGAGTATGGAGACTCTGGTGGTGCAATGTAAGCTGCACATAGGAAGATGTCTGAATGAGAGGTGAGGATGGAGCTACTTATTTTTATCCAGATGTGGCTGTCTCCTTTCTTGATTGCTTTGATGTTCTTGTGTAGCTCCTCCTTATACCAGATTAATATTCCTCCTGAATGGAATATATATTTCCTACTGTGAATATAATAAACTATACCTTGATTATAAACATATATTTTGTGAATATAAATCTATATTAAAAATATTAACTCTTATTCCTATACCCAAAAGACAAAAATATCTTATGTTTAAGAAACTTAAGACAGACCAATAAATTTAATTATAACACATCTTAGCACTATCTCACATTCATTCTAGGTTCCTTCATGTCTGGGACTTCTTAAAAAAAAATATAAAAGACTTCACCCAGGAATGAACTCTGTAAAAAAATCTCGTTCATTTCTAAACCTAGAGAATATTTTGAAGAAAAGAAACTATCTTTAAAAACAAAATGGCTACATGCATCCATTTTAAATCCTTTGTCTCTAATATACCCGACAGAGAGATTACAGCTCCGATAAAATATGGTTGTTCAAGATGGATATAAACAAAGAAAATAACACCACTAATCAATTAAATGTGGAGGCACCACCTCAACAACTATCCCATTTATCCGAACAACCACCCCACATCCAAAGATTAAGGCAGCAGAACATCAATTTTGATCCAGTGGTTAGAAGAAAAACCTATGTCCCACAAAGGAAAGACTCATATAAAGGAAGGAATAATAATAATTCATATCATCAGGAACATCGAAGCCAATATGGATACCAGAAAGATAAGCAATATCCCCAACAGAAAGGATTCACAGGGAGAATAAAGTCACCATATAGATATGTACCACCATCTAATGGAACATGGAGAAGAAAAACTTCGTATAGAGGATTTTCACCTATCCCCCTTCAGAACAGATACTCTCAACTAGCTGACTACAATGAAGAAGAGGTTTTTCACCAGGACGGATGGAAAGAACGAGACAAAGAGGGTATTTACACCAATCAGAATCAAGAGAACAGGATGGGGGGATATGGAGGAGATCCCCCAAGAAATACAGGGAAAAGATATTTAAGAGACGAGGACACAGAGGAGGACGTGACATTCAGAGAAGACAAAAGAGGCAGGGTTTAGATTCAACAGGTGTCTTTAATTTAAGTGGAAAAGACCTCAATCAAGATCAAATCAGAGCATTACAGAAAGGTCTTAAATTTGCTCCAACAAATAAAGGGATAAACAAATAAACTTTTGACACCTATATCGATATACAAAAATTTAAGAGACAATTATCTTTAAAGAAATGTTTTCTGAAACATCCAGTAGAAAGACAAATTACAGAAGATAATCAATACATACATACTACACTCAAAGAACATTCTAAGTTCTACCCACGGCATATGGTGTCGAAAGAAATGGAGACTTTCGAACAAATTATTCTGTTCGATTTGAGGAAAATAGAGAAAGAGAAGAAGAAATTCAACATACCTTCTAATTTAACAGTAGCAGAGTTTAAAGGACTAGAACAATTACATAGAGATAAATCCCTGGTCATTAAACCTGCAGACAAAGGGGGGGGGGTAGTGGTTATGAGTGAGGATAAATATAATCAAGAATGTGGACGGTTACTCAATGACCATTTGACCTACCAGAAATTAGATAGAGACCCCACTATTACAGTAAAAAATCTATTCCATGAATATCTCTTAAGGGGTAAAGATAGTCATATTCTCAACACAGGTGAATATGAATATCTCAAAATAGCATATCCCCAGATCCCAGTTTTCTATATTCTTCCTAAATTACATAAGAACCAATTGAATCCACCCGGCCGGCCGATAGTCTCAGGCATTAATTCTATACCCTGTAGAATCTCGGAGTATGTGGATAATCTCTTACAATCAATAGTGGTAACTACACCTGCATATTTGAAGGATACTATTTCAGTTTTGAATTTATTGAAAGACATTGTGTGGTAAGATGATTATATCCTTGCCACATGTGATGTAGCTTCTTTATATTCGATTATTCCACATGAAGCTGGTTGTTCAGCAGTAAGACATTTTCTGACTCAATCTGGAAATTTTAAGGAGGATCAAATAGAATACATCATTGAGGGCATCTTTTTAATACTAACCAACATTTTTTTCTGGTATGGAGGAGATTTTTACCTTCAACAGAATGGAACATCTATGGGGACGAGGTTTGCCCCAGCTATGCCAATCTGTTCATGTCTCACTGGGAATCCGGTGCAGTATGGGCAGGGCATGGCTGGGGGCAAAACCTTGTCCTCTATAAAAGATATATTGACGACATTCTCATCATTTGGCAAGGAGACATGAATTCACTAACACAATTTATAGGTCATCTTAATAACAACCCTCTAGGTATCTGTTTAGAATCATGTATAAGTACTGAGGCAATAGATTTCCTAGATTTGAATATTTATATAGAAAATGGAGTTATGAAAACCAAAACCCATTTTAAAGAAGTGCAAGTTAACAGCTATATCCATCAAACAAGTAATCATTACCAACCGTGGCTTCGTGCTATACCAAAAGGACAAATGATGAGAATGAGAAGAAATTGTACGGATATACCACAATATGTACAACAGACCAACAAATTAATGATTGACTTTAAGGATAAGGGATACAAGGAAGAACCTTTAAGGCAAGTCAGAGAGGACGTCCTTGGAATGGACATAGATCAATTGTTGAAATATAAACAGAAGAAAGAAGGAAAAACTACTGAAGTTGCTTTAGTTCTAGGCTATAATACCACTAACCAAATTATAAAGAAATCAATTAATAGATATTGGCCAATCCTTAAACGTGACCCTGTCCTTAATGGGATCCTTCCAGACAAACTGAGAATGCACCATAGCGATATGCTTTTTATTTGAGGTGCATCCTGCCATCTTAAGAAAATCTAAGGACATCTAGACGTGGGCGAGGTCCCCCTCCAATAAGTGACCTAAAAGCCCATTTACATGAGCCATTGGGGACTCCACCTTTGTGAGTGCGATCATTTTCACTACTCTGCTTGTGATACTCACCATACTGTATTACGCGATAAATTTTTCTTTCTACATAGGATAATGACATTACATCACTGTTTTTTCTGAATGGGAAGGCCCAATGTTGTGCTGATAATTTCCAAGCTAAGTTTATCTCTGTATATATCTATTTATCAATATATGTACTGCGCTCCCTTTAAATACATTCATTTGTATTTTTTCTTAAAGATTGAAAGGAATTTGAAATATGATAGCTAATTCACTGTATACATATTTCTATATTCTAGTAATATTTGATAGCTATATAAATATATAGTGCCTGAATGACTGCTTAGCAAAGACGTAATTTTGTTCATTGAGATAATGCTGAGTTTGGTCTTTCTCTTGGCTTCCTGTTTTTTACCGACGAGTGCAAATTTTCCATTCATCCCTATTTCCTCTTGAAACTAGTCAAGAAGGCTGGCCGAGAGGAAGAGAGGGATACAGCTGTTTATTGTTAGTACATCCTATGGAACATACTTGCCAAAAGCAGGATATAGCTGTGACGTCAATTTAGCCTTGCCTACTGGGCAAGGACAGGAAATGTTTGTGTAAGTCTAGGTTACTGTCCAAAGTAGAAAAAACATGTTTCTATATTCAAAACTGAATGTTCTGTTTGAAACTTGCCAGAATAATACGAAATATCCAAGACAGAATTTGTGTCTGGTCTTTATTCTCACTCGAGTTCTGTTTCCTGTGTGATCACTGGGTCTGATGACAAAGCAGCTATCTTTCCCATCACTGGACCCTGGCTATTCCTATAATGCTTTTGCAGAATACATTTCACTGGATTTATAACATCCTTGTTAAATTTGTGGAGCCTCCTCCAGCTTTCACGCCGGCAGCACTGTTACTGCACCACAATGAGTACCCTATCGCCTTTTATAAACGTTCACTCGCATTCCGCATATTAAACACTGCTAAGGCCCTGATACTCCTTTACTGGAAGCAATGTGTATGCCCCCCTATGTCCCTTTGGCTTACTCACATGAAGGAGCTTCGCTATGTCGAACACCTGATGTACAGCGCATCAAACCCCCTAACACAATACACTGCAATCTGGTCTCTGTGGGATCTGCAATCCTCTTCCCGTGACTTCCGAGCCCTGTGGCAAGACCCTATGTAAGCAGCCAGCTGCAAACCTGGCCCCCTCACTCACTCCTACATTGGTCCCCTTAAGAGAATAATCTGGCTCCTTATACTTGTTCCCCCTCCTTACTTCTTTCCTCTTTCCTTAATATATTGTTGAAATTCTTTTTTATGACTATTTCTTATATGAAAATTGATCTGATCGATATTGATATATGCCATTTTAATATGTCACTCCTTTTTTTCTCTGAATGATGCCCATACTTGGGAACCTGCGAGTTCCATTCTATTTCATTTTATGTTATGCCAAATATCTGAATAAAAACATATTTACAAAAAGAGGAGGAGGAATATTTAACCCTTTCGCTGCTGAGGCTTTTCCCGCCCCTGTGCTGAGGTCATTTTTACCGGTTTTGCTCATCATGTTTAAACGTGTTTTGAAGGCTTATTTCAGTATATGACCCAGACATATTATATATCGTTCTTTCCGTCAGACTCGGCAGATTCATAATATGTCGTTATTATATGTATACGTCATGACCTGTCTGTATATTATAACAAAAAATGCAATAAAATATGATTTTTCAATAATTTACAATGTGTAAAGTGGTTTTTTTTCACATTTTAACATGCGAGCAATTGCGGTTGTATTTTGTATGGGGTGCGCTTCTTAAAAAAATTAGAGATGGGGTCTCGTTACATTTTTTTTTGGGGGAAAATTACACGATTTTTAACAAACGCACCGCATACAAAAATCGTTAGTGCAGCATCATTGTTCACATTATAATTGAAATGGGAACAATATAGCTGCATTAACAAACCAAAAGAAAGAAAAAAAACTTGTTTATTTTTTTTTTATAATTTTCTTTTTTAAATATTTATTTATTTATTTATTTATTTTAAATTTTTTTTACAATTTTTTTTCACATTTGTGTTTGGTATCGTTGGAACGGCCATGCTCTGGCCGATCCAACGATATTAAACTTTAACCCCTAGCTGCCACGGATCGGGAGATAGGGGGTTTATTGAAACCCCCTATCTCCACCATTGGTGGCAGCTAGGGGTTAACTCCAGGACTGGCGTCATCATGCTATGCACGATGACGCCAGTCCTCAGGGGGAGTTCCTGGAGGCTTGGCCGACATCCAAGATGTCGGCCAGCTCCAGGAAAGGATCACGAACCGGCGCTTTTCAGCGCCGATTCGTGATCCGGCTCCCCAGGGGTTAATGCCAGGTACCATTTGGAAGGGCAGGCTGTGCCCTTCCAAATGGTGCCTGGGTTAACCCCCGCAATGCCGCCGATCGGGAGGGAGAGAGGTCCGAAGGACCTCCCCCCTCCCTTTCAGGCGCCTCCTCCGCACATGCGGGGGGCCCCTGAATTAGGTGTCATTGCGCCGCCGCGATGACACCTAATTTCACCGGCGGCGGTTCCGGATGCTGGGCTGACATCGAGGATGTCAGCCCGCACCGGGGGGGCCAGCGATCGGCCGGAACTCGGCCGAACGCTGACCCCAAAGTGTGGACGCGCTCAGCGCGTCCGCCACATGGAAGGTGACATGCGGTTGGACGCACTGAGCGCGTCCATAGCATCGAAGTGGTTAAATAGTTGGGGCATTGAAGGTGGGGATTCCTCAAGGGAGGGTTTTGTGTGCCCAGAAACCCAAGGACTAGTACGTGGCTGGGAGGAGGAAGTGCATGATGGGGTCATCCTCATTGACCAGGAAGACTCGGAAGCTAATGCCACCTCCAATCTACGCTGCATGGGCTCCCTTATCCTGCAAAGCCTGGTAAAGGACCCCAGGAGTCGTGCTATCAAGGAGAGGGATCATTACTGGTTGGCAAGTCTTCTTGATCCCCGATACAAGTGTAAAGTTGCAAAGCTCATCCAGCCCACACAGAGGGAGCACAGGATGAAACAACTTGAGTACTCTCTAAAGCGACACTTGTGTAACACCTTTCCAGGCACTGGTAGGTTACCAAGTGATGACACAGGTGCTTCTGAGGCTGTGGATGATCAGAGGAAGAGCGGTGAATGCCGGGGCCGCTTTTCCTGATGCCTTTTTAAAAAAATTTAGTCCACGATGCCCAGAGACGTCAAATGTAGGCACCCATTGCCAGCATCTTTACCATATGGTGCAGGACTACCTAGGGGCAAGGGTAGACCTGGATACCTTTCCAGCAGATGATCCACTGGCTTACTGGGTGTTGAGATTGGATCACTGGCCAGAATTTAGCCAATATGCTATGCAGCTACTAGGTTGCCCTTCATCCAGCGTGCTTTCTGAAAGGACGTTCAGTGCCGCTGGAGGTTTTGTGCTAACATCCTATGACTCTGTAGACCGGCTGACATTTATAAAAATGAATTAGTCCTGGATCAGCAGCTATCAATCCCCTGATGCTGATGTAACGGAATAAAGTAGATCAGGGATCTCTTCTGCATTCACAAAACCTCCACCACTGCACTCTTCCACAATAGCACAAAAGGGTTACGGTGTTAAAGGCACTTGCTGCCACCAAAGGCACAATATTTGGCTGCCCTGACACTGACGCCTATATTACCAGATTCATATCATTTAAATTTTTTGGACCGCAGGGTCCAACCCTGCACTCTTCCACAATACCACAGATGGGTTACGGTGTTGCCGACACTAAAGGCCCAATTTTAAAGCACCTATTGTTACTTTCATCCAAAACCTGCATAAGTTTCACCATAATTTAGCCAAAAATCACTAAACTTGTTCTGCGTGTCCTAAAATGTCTCTTTTTTTTTTTTTGTATTTAAAATTTTTTATTTTGTAAATAAGTCTGCTTACAGATACATATCAAAGTGAGGGTCACTCAAAACTGTCATCATAGGTACAGCGTAAGGAAAATAATAAACGTCCCCAGATAGGGGGTTCTCATCGGAACATAGCAATCAAAGGGGGAAGGGGAGAAAAATAATAAACGTCCCCAAATAGGGGGTTCTCAGCGGAACATAGCAATCAAAGGGGGAAGGGGAGAAAAATAATAAACGTCCCCAAATAGGGGGTTCTCAGCGGAACATAGCAATCAAAGGGGGAAGGGGAGAAAAATAATAAACGTCCCCAAATAGGGGGTTCTCAGCGGAACATAGCAATCAAAGGGGGAAGGGGAGAAAAATAATAAACGTCCCCAGATAGGGGGTTCTCAGCGGAACATAGCAATCAAAGGGGGAAGGAGAGAAAAATAATAAACGTCCCCAGATAGGGGGGTCTCAGCGAAACATAGCAATCAAAGGGGGAAGGGGAGAAAAATAATAAACGTCCCCAAATAGGGGGTTCTCAGCGGAACATAGCAATCAAAGGGGGAAGGGGAGAAAAATAATAAATGTCCCCAGATAGGGGGGTCTCAGCGAAACATAGCAATTAAAGGGGGAAGGGGAGAAAAATAATAAACGTCCCCAAATAGGGGGTTCTCAGCGGAACATAGCAATCAAAGGGGGAAGGGGAGAAAAATAATAAACGTCCCCAGATAGGGGGGTCTCAGCGGAACATAGCAATCAAAGGGAGAAGGGCAGGGGTGGGAGGTGGAGAACAACTTTCAGTCTTCAGCAAAAAACGTCAAAAAAGATCTGTAACAATCAGGAAAAGTCCAGAGAACTCGAACATTAAGCAGAAAAATGCGGTGGAAGGGGAATGATAGTCCTCAATCCGGTTGCAACTCCAGCTGATCCGGCGACAGTCCTGCTGCCGCAAGATCAGTCCAGGCCATCGAGGGATCGGTGATCGTATAGGATAAGTTGGCATGCGTCACTACCAGTGAGCCCGCCAAGCCCCATCTGTAGCGAATCCCTTTGCGACGAAGGGTAGTTGTCACGGCATCCCGCTGGCGTGATCCAATGTCTCCTTTTTTAATACAGACTGCCGCCCCAAGCAGTTGTTTTTGAATAGAGAAGATAAAGGAAAATCGTTTACCGTCATTCGAAACGTCATTTTTTTGTTTTTAAATGTTTCTATACATCCTGCAAATCCGCCACTTCACGGGCAGGTTATGGGGGCCTTCTTAGTCATGATATTTTTTTATTTTTAACCCTTATTTCATGGAAAACTCACTGTTCCTTTAAAAACGATTTTTTTCCCCCTTGGTTCCTTTCCCCCACGGCACTACCCGGACCCCCATACACCTTTTATGGCAAATATCTTGCATATATGCCCTCTTGCAGGGCACTCTAAAAATCTAACTTTTGAGTCCCATTGACTTGCATTGAGTTCATTTCGTGTTCGCGTTCGAACTCGAACTTTTGAAATTGTTCGAGTTCGAATGCGAACCGAACACGGGGGTGTTCGGCTCATCCCTAGTGATGACGCGGAGCCACCGGCCTTAAATACAGGGCGCGAGTCTTTGCTCGTCGCCCTGATGTGGAGTAATTTTCCTGCATCGCTAGCTGACTCTTGAGCCTGTGTTCAGTGTACTTTGAATTTCGTTGTCGATAATTTGCGTGTACAAGGACCATGCTTTGTTGATTGACCCAGACTACCCACTGACTATTCTCACGCTATACCCCTGTATGTTTGTTTGTATTTTCATGCCTATGCTTAGCCGCATGTTTATTCTTGGGAGATCTGCCCTTCAGGTTGCTCATTTAATCAACCTCCAGGTCTGCCTAAGGAGTACCGAGTCTGGGTACACCATACCATGTATGTTCTCAGTATATGGATCTGTCTTTCAAGTTACTAGATCAAAAGTTCAAGTTGCTTGTGTAACGTCTGGTCTAACTGCAAAGCATATCGCCGCACAATCTATGATTGTAGGTCTGCCCTGCAGGTTGCTGAATATAACGGTCTTTCAAGTCATCTGATTAAAACCAAGTCGCAATACAGTAACCTAATCTCTAATCGTAGGCCTGCCCTGTAGGTTGCTGAACACAGGGAGTACCTACTCTATATGGTTGAGAGCAAGTATAAGAGTATTACCTCTGTTATAGATACTTCATGTACCCCGACCATTATTGGTACCGATATGAAGTATGCCAATAATCACGCTTTTCTTGAATCAAGTTATGCACATGTCTTAAGTCACTAAAAAACTTTATTAATATAAACTTTGCAAGAAAACACCAATAAAAACCATAATTAATTGAATCAATGATTTATATCGGGTGGGCACTGTGAGACTATAGCAATAATGAAGAATGGAATCCTAAACCTTGAGCTAAAGTGATCAAACAACATATATATAGAAATATGTCAAGTATAAGTAATGCCACCTAAACACATCTAAACTTCGACAGCAAATCATCGTTGTCAATGAGAATAATGAGAAAAAAAGACTCTAGGTGACACGCTTAACATAGAAGGTAATATTGTTGATAGTCTATTAGTGCAAAAATACAATACACAATGTTACCAAAAACGATTATATCGAGCAATAGAATCAAATTTGTTAATGAAAGTTATATCAGGCAACAAGATCAATTTGTCACTTATATTCATTAAACCCATTCAGTTGATGATTGTGATCACTTAACTAGAATAAGCATTTCATAGACCAGCTGATTATAATTCATCCGCTCATACCTATAGGACACTCAGTAGCTTTGCTTATAATTCATACATTTCTTACCTACAGACCACTCAAACAGCTATGAGCACTTATCAACGAGATGGATTACTGATACATATGATAATGTTTGTACATATAATGATTTAAATCACCAATCTTCGTTGTAAGTAAATGGCCGTTTGAAACCCAGTATAATATGGCTCTAAATGAATCTCTTGACAAACGACCAAAAATGAATGAAGGTCTTGAATGAAGATTGTTCATATATGATGCACAGGGACAGCGGTCTGAAGAAGTGTGGGAAGCTGGATGCTTATTTTTGGTGGGGGGGCACATGGGGGGCAATTGCCCCACCTTGCCCCCCTTTAGAGTCGCCTATGCCTACAACAGCTTGCCTGCCTGTTGGGCATTACCTGGAAATTGCATACAGCCTACAGACCCCAGAGCTCCGTAAAAGTTGAAAGAATGGACAGAACTCTAAAGACTTTGATGCCAAAGATGTGCCAAGAAACGACACTGGGATGGTTAGAAGTGCTGCCGATAGTTTTGTTGCATATTCGATGCAGGCCAACCCCACAATTGAAACTAAATCCGTACAAACTCTTGTTCGGGCGGCCTACCCCTCTGATTAATGAGCCAAGGGGAGACCTTCAGGTAATAGGTGAAACCAAATTGAATGAATAAGTATTGTTGTTGGGTGAAGCAATGCAGAAATTGAATACCTGGGTTGGTGATAATTTATCTCACTTTTTGTATCCATTATTGCATAAGTGTTGTCCAGGTAATTCGTTATGGATGAAGGAGTGGAAGATTGACCCACTACCCCAAAATGGAGGGGTCTTTACCTTGCTCTATTATCCACTCCCATAGCAGTGAAGGTGGCAGAGGTGGTTTCGTGGAAAAACTGCTCCAGACTCAGACTAGTGACAGTAGCCACAGAGTCCTAGTGGGGACTAATTGCCAGTGACTCTGATTTGTTCAAGGTATTTTCCATTCAAATCCAAATACTTGCCCAGACCAGCAAGTAGGTGTTTTGACGGCCATAATAATGCATGACCACCTGCCGACGATGGAAAATCGGAAAACCCAGAGGGTAGCCCGTGAACCCATTATTATTTCTGTAATATTGAAGTGTGTAAGCATCAAAAGTTGTAAAATGATATGATCTTGAAACAAATTAATGCTGTTTTAAATGTTTCACGTGAAATGACAATGTATTATGAATGTTGTATTTTTATCCGAAATTCAACTGAAGAAGTTCCCGATTATTACCAGGTAATTCAGGACCACCAGGAGAAGGTGTCACAACTACAGAATAAGGCTAGAAAGATAGCAGCTGAAGGTTGGAATCCTTTTCGGGGATTGGTTTGGATCCATTCTGGGATTTATTTCTCGAGTCAGATCCATGATCATGATGATCATTCTACTTCTGGTGTCAAGGATAGGGTTATGTCTGTGGCCCTTATGCAAGAAGGCGCTAACTCCCACAAAGAAGGTACCATTGATAATTACCCCTGATCAGTTCCCAATGAAAGAGCCACCCCCAAGGTACCAGGGGTTTGAGAATAAAGGATACAGAGTGTAGGGGCTAAGGGTCTCAAGGAAGGAGAACCTGAGACCCTAGCCAAGGGGGGAATGTAACAGAATCAGGCTAGAGACAGGCCACCATGATGGTTCATGACGGCCACCTTGAGCAAGACTTTGGTTCATGTGAATGCATATAGCGAATATTGGTTGAATTAGACGAGTTTGCATAGATGTCTGGAATTCCTAAAACTAACAAGCAGAGCAATTAAATAAACGAGATCCGGGCTAACACAAGCAGGAGTGTCAGAATGCTGATTTAGACACAACAAGGTCAGAGAGCTGAAGGGAAGAACAATGCCCTCGTTAAAAACCATCTGTACCCTTATCAGTATGTACAATAAACAAGCTTATGGAGCCAGATAGGGACAGGATCTGGCAGGATGGTAAATTATCCAATTGTCATAACTGTATGTGAAAGCTGCCAATTTACTGCCAATGTGTGGAATGTCTTTGTATTTAGCAAGGGGAAGGTACAAACCCACGTGGGGTGGGCAAGTGTCATCCATGGGGAGGGCTATTGGGATGTACCTGATTGTCTATTCATGTATAAAATGTTATGTCTGTGTGAACACGTCACTCAGTCTTTGCGATTCAATTCCTGGCTGAGTGTTGACGTCAAATAAAGTACGCCTTTCCTGAAGAGACTCGTGTCCTGATAGTCACTGACCGCGCCGTGCCGACCTTTCACCCCACAGAGCTGAGTGGATTCCGGTAACAGTATCACAGTGCCCACCTTATATATATATATTAGCAGTGTCAGCAGTAGTATCACTCACACACAGTGCCCAGTGCTGCCCACCTTAGTTATATAAACAATGTGCCACTGGCACATTGTTTATAACTAAGGTGGGCAGCACTGGGCACTGTGTGAGTGATACTACTGCTGACACTGCTACTATATATATAAGGTGGGCACTGTGATACTGGCACCACTGTTAATATATAAGGTGGGCACTGATGTGATATATACTGACACACAATGCCAGTATATATCCAAGTGCATGTCTTATATATTAACAGTCAGTCAGTGCCAGCAGTATATCACAGTGTGCCCACCTTATATATTTGCAGTGCCCACAGTGCCCACCTTAACCATGTGAGAGGAGATGGTGGGCGGCAGATCAGTCCTTGGCAAGGCTCATTGCAGCACTCCTTTCTTTCTGGTCCCCCGACTGTGACACCAGCTTCAAAATGACAGTACTCTCTGCTGCGTAAAGCTCTACTCTGATCCGATCATGTGACGAGTCTCTGGAAAATCAAACACCCAGCTGGAGGGGGCGGCGCCAAAGCAGTGTGCCTTCCATTCCCAGGCTCGTGTTTGAACTTGGGAGGCACGCTGCAGGAGCAAGCAGCAGCCACGCACAGAGACAGACCTTTGGGGACAGAATCAATGTGTGACTGTGTTGGTTGCCTGGCGCCCATGTTGCTATGGCGCCTGCACACCCCAAAGGCCGGCCCTGCATGCAATTCACCTCTTCGTTTTGCTTCAGTGGAAATTTTCTCCATTTACTACTAGGGACACTGTGATAAGGTGAGGGGAATTGTGTGCGATGGTGTGTACATTCCCCCTGTGTTTTTGAGAGGGCAGTGGGCTGTTTGAACCCAGGAGGAAAATTGTTCCCCTGTGCTGCAAAGTTCCCCACCTGCTAATTAAATGCCCTTAACTGTTTCCTGGGTGTGAGGAACCAGTAAGAAGGAAGTAAGGAGATTGATTGAGACAGAGAGAGAGAGAGAGAGAGAGAGAGAGAGCAGTAGCCCAGGTTAAGTGCTGAGGTTGGCAGCTTCCCAAAAGAAAAAGGTCGGCAAAGAGTTACATTATTTTGTTATTTACCCACGTTAGTGAGGGACTCTTTATTGTTTAGTCAACACTCAGACGAGTTAGGTTTTGTTTTCTGTTACATTTTGTTTGTATGCTGGAGTACCAAAATAAAACTCTGAGCTACTGTATATAAAGAGATGGTTTCCGTGCCAAAATTGCCCTAGAGGACCCCGCTATAGCACCCCCCAGTGACAACACCCAGTAAGGTCACCCTATCAACTGTTCCAATTAGAGAATTGTTGGAGTGGCTAGTTGGAGAATCTCTGCAGAAATTCAAATTATGGGCCAAGATAATATAGCAGGAGGAAGAAAAGAGTTAAAAATGTTTCCTGTTTCTGCTATTTTGGGCTAAAACTTAAAACTCTCTATTCAGAAGTTTTCTGCTTAATAAATGTTTAAAATTATCAAACTAATCTATACTATAGCATATATAACTATATACAAGTTAATTCCCAGCGCTCAGAGCGGCCATATACTGAACATGTTGCAAAGAAACAAAATTCAGTAGCGCTTAGATGTATTAATAGTAGTGATATACAAAGAAAGTGCAGCACTCTAGTACTTAATACACCAAAGGGATATCGTGGTGGCACACAGAACTTGCACTAAAGCAGAGAGAGGCCAATCTCCTGAATGTATCACTGCAAGTACTTATTCAGAAAAGTGCTTATTCATCGGGACCATATAGAAATAAAAAACAAAACAGACCATAGTGGGATCCATATATACAGTTGTGTTCAAAATTATTCAACCCCCAATGCTGTAAAGGGTTTTAGGGAATTTAGTGTACATTTGTAATTGTATTCAGAATGAAATCCTACAAGGACTTTTTAAAGAACCATATGCAACTAAAATGACATCAATTGGTTTTGTAATACAGTAGTAAATGTTTCTTTTGTGAATTCTTCATTGACACAATTATTCAACCCCTTAAAGACTACCACTCTGAAGAACAGAGGTTCATTCAAGTGTTTTCAATCAGGTATTGAAAACACCTGTGGATGTCACGGAGCAGCAATAAAGCATAATAAGCACCAATTAGGCAGCTTTAAAATGACTGTGATACTCAGCTCCTTCTAGACATTTACTGGTGTGGTTACAAACATGGTGAAGTCAAGAGAATGGTCCAGGAAGACAAGAGAATAGGTGATTACTCTTCACAGGAAGGGCAATGGCTATAAGAAGATTGCAAAGATGTTAAACATACCAAGAGAGACCATAGGAAGCATCATTCGCAAATTCAAGGCAAAGGGCACTGTTGAAACACTACCTGGTCGTGGCAGAAAGAAGATGCTGACTTCGACTGCTGTGCACTACCTGAAGCGTAGAGTGGAGAAAAGTCCCCGTGTGACTGCTGAGGAACTGAGAAAAGATTTGTCAGATGTGGGTACTGAAGTTTCAGCTCAGACAATACGGCGCACACTGCGTAATGAAGGCCTCCATGCCAGAACTCCCAGGCGCACCCCCTTGCTGTCTCCAAAGAATAAGAAGAGTCGACTGCAGTATGCCAAAAGTCATGTGGACAAACCACAGAAGTTTTGGGATAGTGTTCTGTGGACTGATGAAACAAAATTAGAACTGTTTGGGCCCATGGATCAACGCTATGTTTGGAGGAGGAAGAACAAGGCCTATGAAGAAAAGAACACCTTGCCTACTGTGAAGCATGGCGGGGGTTCAATCATGCTTTGGGGCTGTTTTGCTTCTGCAGGTACAGGGAAGCTTCAGCGTGTGCAAGGTACCATGAATTCTCTTCAGTACCAGGAGATATTGGATGACAATGTGATGCAGTCCGTCACAAACCTGGGGCTTGAGAGACGTTGGACCTTTCAACAGGACAATGATCCCAAGCATACCTCCAAGTCCACTAGAGCATGGTTGCAGATTAAAGGCTGGAACATTTTGGAGTGGCCATCGCAGTCACCTGACTTAAATCTGATTGAGAACCTCTGGTGGGACTTAAAGAAAGCAGTTGCAGTGCGCAAGCCTAAGAATGTGACTGAACTGGAGGCTTTTGCCCATGACGAATGGGCGAAGATACCCGTAGATCGCTGCAAGACACTTGTGTCAAGCTATGCTTCACGTTTAAAAGCTGTTATAACTGTAAAAGGATGTTGTACTAAGTACTAAGATTGAATGTCACTTGGGGGTTGAATAAAACTGATAATGATGTGAGCACAGAAAAGACATTTGTGGTTATTTCATTATAAATGTTATGTTATATTTGTCTGACCTACACGTGCCTCTTTGATTTAATTGTAAGCAAGATGACTGAATGATCAAAATCAATGTCAAACTGGCCAAAACACTCAATTTCAGTGGGGGTTGAATAATTTTGAACACAACTGTATATATATATATAACAATTCTTTAGAGCGTTTAATGCTCTAAGGTATCCGCATGCAGGTATTTCTTAGGGCATACCCGTCTGCCCCAACTTCACCGGTATCCAGACCAGGTCCACTCTCGAGGGAGCAAAAAAGATAAAAAGGGATGGTGCAGATTGTTTTAAAGCGCACTAGCACAAAATAGTATGAAAAATGCACTCACCCCACTAGAGCCTCAGACCAGGCTCCAGGTGTTCAGGCTTCCGGGTTATAATTCACCAGCCAAACCCTTTGAAATTCACATTAAGAATCCGAACAAAGTTAAAAATAGAATTTTATTCTGGTGTCTCCAGGCATAAAAATCATAAAACAGTAGGCCAAACGCGTTTCGCCCTAAATACCAACAGACTTCATCAGTGGAAATAAACAATAAAAACCAAACATTGTCCGACGTAAGTGTAACAGGCGCTATGGCGCTCACCCCAGATCAGAGTAGATTGGATCTTTATGGACAGATTTCTATGATATGAAATTTCAAAGCAATAAAGACTGTAATACCTAAAATCCCCAGCCAGGGAGGTAATAGAAAACCCTGAATACCACTCAGCACCAAATGGTTTCGTGACCAAGAGGTTGCTGAGCGAAAGCACTTTAACTATATTCAAATAGATACAGTGACTCAAGACATGTCTTCTTGCAAAGTTTATATTAATAAAGTTTTTTAGTGAGTTCATTTTTGGGTTATGCCCTTTTTCTGCCGAATTTTCGGCCAATAGATTAGTCCTATTCTTCTCTTGTGTGTTTGTTTATACTACATTTTCGGCTTAAGGCCGGTTTAAAAGGACTTATAATGACAGGTTTTCTGTCATCAGTCGCGAACTTTGAATGTTGGGGTAATAATACTGATGAGGTTTTTTCAGAAACCATTGACCTCCCACGCCAAAAAAAAGATGTGAACATCTATACAGGCTTTAACTCTTTGACTAAAAGCCTGAAAAAACAAATACGGGTTAAATGGGAGATTACCTCTTTAAACAATTATATTAAAAAAGACATGATTCCAAGAGGCCTAAGAGTTAATACACTCCCAGCCACGCATATTAAAAAATAAATCTTTTATAAGGACTGGGAAGAGGCGGCTAATAGCTGTTCTAAGAGATTCATGGAGATCCTAGTCAAATATGAGGAAAAGACTCTGAAAGATCTAAAAGTAGTTTTTGAAGAAGTCTCAACTATTCAAACTTTTAAAAATTATCCTTTGTTCGTTTCCCTAGAGGAGAAGTTGAAAATTAATCTAGACCGATATGATGGTAACATCCGTGATCGCAAGCATAAAAAATTCATGAGAGATGTTAGAGATTATAACGAGGGAAGAGTCTATAAATACCCCCAAAATCGTATACGTCCTAATTATCCGCTAGTCTCTGGGTCTGAATATGAATCCTCGGAATATGAGGATTCTTCCGATGTGGAAATGACTGAAAAATTTCTACTACTAGAGGGATTTTAAGGAATAGAAAGGTGTCTTTTTTGGAGCAGCCCCAAAGGGACGAATTGCCCCAACGGATACGGAGGGGGAGACCCACAGCGAGACGAGGGAGGAACAGGAGGGGCTATTAGATCAGAGCCTACAGGTCGTCAATCTAACCACCTTCACACTAACTTCTGCTGAACTTACAGTGTTACAAAAAGGCCTGAGTTTTGTTCCTAAGCCCTTCTTCGATAAGTTCTCATGGTTTAAGGACATTCACGTTTTTGCATGCAAGGTGGCTTTGTATAAGTTTCATGCGCTACAGAGAGAAAAAACAGCTAGATTGATGGGATTGGATGATAATGATGCTGAATGCCTGGACGTTCTTGTAAGTTTGTTAGATGAGAACCCTACTGATGAGAATGTACCTGGTTATACTGATTTGCAGCGGAAAGTACGTTCACCCCAGCTATTAGTGATTATGGGAATATTGAGTCCTTTTGTAACTTAGTATGTCACGCGATAGAAGAACTCGATATACAAGTAATCAACAATTCAGTTCCATTTAATTTAACTAAAAAAGAGCATTTTGCCCTTAAGAAACTACAGACCAATCAAGAACTTGTCATTAAAAAGTCTGATAAGAGTGGAAATGTAGTAATTATGGATAAACATCAATATAAAAAGATGGTATTAAAGTTGATAGGAGATCAAAATACCTATCGGCTTCTACCGCGTGATCCAACTGACTTGTTTATGAAAGATCTTGCTAGGTTGCTCGAGGATGGTAAAGTTAGAGGAGTAATATCAACTAAAGAATTTGATTTTATGAAATCCACTTGTCCCAACATAGCTGTCTTCTATGCTTTGCCTAAAATACACAAAGTGACCCCTCCACCGGGAAGACCCAATTGTGTCAGGGCGCAACAACCTTACTCAGAACGCCAGTATATATGTAGACAAGGTCCTACAGGGTTTTGATCGATCTTTACTGTCTTACATTAAAGATTCCACCGACATGCTTAGATTTCTCTTGACTTTGAAACTTCCTAACAACTGTCTGCTCTGCAGCCTAGATGTAGAGTCACTTTATAGCTGCATCCCCCATGAACTAGGCCTTAGAGCAGTGAAAGAATGTCTGGAAAGTAGAGGACCTGAACATAATGATCATACTCTTTTTACATTAGAGTTGATCTCGTTTATCTTGACTCATAATTATTTCTCGTTCGATGGTAAGTTCTATAATCAAGTGACTGGCACAGCAATGGGAACTTCTATGGCTCTGTCATTCGCCAATTTATACCTTGGCTGGTGGGAAAAACATGTTGTTTTTGGCCCAGAAATGCAACAATTTCTACGACATGTGGTTGTATGGAAACGGTTTATTGACGATATATTCATTCTCTGGTCAGATAGCAAAGACACCTTCATGGCATTTGTCAACTGCCTGAACGTTAATTGCCTAAACCTTAAATTTTCCATGGAAATCCAGGAGGATAAAATTAATTTCCTCGACTTTACCATACTTTTAAACAATAACGGCGAAACAACAACTACACTTCATCGTAAACCCATGGCTACCAACAGTTTTTTAAACTGGAATAGCTTTCATCCATTCTCACTGAAGAAAGGAATTCTGATCGGACAATATCTGCGGTTACGACGATTATGCTCCACTTTAGACGAGTTCAAGATAAAAGCTCGAGGTTTGCGAGAGATTTTTAAAGCTAAGGGGTATCCTAATAGATGTCTGGAAATGGCATATAAACGTGCTCTGTTAAGCGATAGGAGCGAATTATTGCTTAATAAACCTGATAAAATTTCGACCAAGACGGATGGGAATATAATTTGCCTTATCGGAAATTACGGTACATTAAAGATAGCTGCGCATGTTTTTGGTCAATTTTAATGCAGGATTAACATCTTAGTAAGGCCCTAACTACCTCTGTTTCCCTTACATCGAGGAGATGTCAAAACATCAGCGATCATGTCGTACATAACCCTTTTACATTATGTGACCCGCAACAACGGTGGCTTAAAACAGGATTAAAAGGCACCTTTAAATGTGGTCGGTGCAAAGCCTGCCCATATATTGCGCAAGATAGAAAATTATTTTTTAACATGAATGGTTCTAAGGAGTATCATGCTAAACATTTTTCTAACTGCAATACGAGAGGGGTGGTTTACCTCCTAATATGTGGGTGTGGAAAGCAATATGTGGGGGAAACTATTAGACCCCTGAAGGTATGTGTGCAGGAAAACGTACGTTCAGTGAGGTATGAATGTGATACCCCTATTTCAAGGCATTTATGCAATGAGCATGCTGGCAGCTCCTCCGGCTTAAGGTTCATGGTCATTGAACAAGTTTTTCAAAATTCGCGACGTGGTAATTTTGACTTGTGACTGCGCCGTAGAGAGGCGTTCTGGATTTACCAGCTAGAGACTTTGTCCCCTTTTGGATTAAATGAAGGGTTCCCCTTTGCACCCTTCATTACTAACCATTAATGTTTATGTTACTTTTTTTTTGTACTGTTTGTTCTAGTCAGTAATACTGGCATTGTAGCGCTTTTTGCGGTGGTTTAGCACCTTTAAAAATGAGTTAGCGGTATAGGGGTTATTATGTTCCCATAACCCTTGTTCTTGGGCAGAATTTAGCCTTATTTGGTTAGCTGTTGATTTCACCCAAGTCAGTAATACTGCGCTCCTCTATCTATATTGGATGCTGGATGGTAACCTTTTTTTCTTTGCCGTATGGAGCCTCATTATTATCATTGGCTCCTTTGTATGATGCTGGTCTTTATTACATTTGGGATGGCTAACGTTTTTTATGGTGATTTCTATGGTAAAGTACGCAGTTTAGTGTATGAAATGCCGCCTGTTTTATTTGTAATTAAAGGCTCTATCCAGGCTATAGTTTACCTAGCTCGTAATATTCATCTTATCTGCTGAAGACGGATCGCATTGGCATTGAAGGGGGTGTGTGTAAACAGTGTGGCTATTAGCAGCTCCACGTGACGTCTGACTACCCATTGTATCATGAGGGGTTGAGCTTTACCCACGTGGTAGTAAACCGCCCACTGTATGGTGATTGGCTGAGAACTTGTCTATCTGTCAATCATCATTTAAGGGGGAGGTCACTTTTTAGCACCTAAGGGCTATTTAAAACCTAAGCACGAACATGCCAGTTATCTGTTGATAAAGCCGACGTTTAGTATCGGCAAAACGCGTCCCAACTAAAGATCTGACAGATGTAATCGTGTTTCCCTTGATGGGAACGTTTTTAGCAGTTGTTTGTCTATAATTTTGGGTGTGCACACTTGTTTGGGCAGTACTATTATGAAGGTTATTATGGAATTGGTGGTTCCACCCTTTTGCTTCAACAACTGGTAACCCATGTGGTCTCTCAGCAGGCTTGTCTGCAATATTACATTGATTCTAATCGGCTTACAGCTTTTGTAATATAGTGTTACTGCATTCATCTGAACAGGAGTAATTGTTTTAATGTCTCCTGTGAAAAATTCTATTCTTCATTATAATTACCATAAACCTTTTTCAAGTTTCTTCTTATATATCAAAACCGAAGTAAGGCGCTGCACGACTCTGATCAGAGGAGACGACAGACACAACCACATCGAGATATGACAGATTATCATCTGATCAGTCCGTGGTCTGTCAGGTTTGTTTATTGTTTCAACATCCAATAGAAATGTTCATTATATATAAAAACTTCCTGCAGTTTTCACTCCCAACATAGGAATGTGATACAACAACCAATCAGAGCAGATACATTTTTACATCATGTAACAAAGATTTCGCGGGCATTCTAAGTTAACACAGGATATCTATTTCCATCACCCCGCTGACTAGCCTCGAGAGGAAACGAAATTGAACAGACACCGTGCTGGAAAAAGGAGGGGGGGATTTCACACTAATGCAAAAATTAAAAAACTACCTATCATATTAAAATACCTTTCAATCGTCTCATTGATCACATATACAATCGTGATCACTAAAATGGATAAAACAAACTAGACAATTAAACTAATTATACCTGGGGTCATAGTGTCCTCGCCTAATACCTTTACGATATACGAAAGGGATTCCCCAAGGAGGCCCTTTATGAGCATAAAATATACTTATCTATCTAGATTCACTCTACCAGCGAACCACACTTGGAGTTTGGGCCAAAATACCTAATCTAGACATTGAATAACTATTTATTCCCGTTTCCCAAAATGTACTTCACCGAACAAGAAAAATATAATAACTTGAATGTAAAAGGTTATTTATCTAATAATCAACATGAGTCAGATCTATATGTGTGTGTTTTCCTATGTTCAGCTTCACTCCACAGACCGCATACACACCTGCATTCATACACACTCTCAAGAAATACATTCTCATTTTCCCAAATCCATTCCTTTCTCACACTTATCTAGGGGATTAAATAAAAAAAATAATATTCCATAATCTAATACCGTAGTCCACAGTGCGAGATCAAGGTCTGGTCTTTTTCAACATCCCAGCTTGAGACGCATAATCAATAAATGTCATCAGAGCTCCCACCATAGGGACTCCTGAACAAGCTGTCTCTTTGCGCTGGTTGCGTATTACCTGTGACCTTTGACCTTGACACAAAATGTCCATGATTTGTTCCATATGCAGTCATTGTGACGGTCAGGTTTCTTTATGATGTGATACGGTTGTAGCAACAATAAAGAAAATAAAAAAGAAAAGAAAATATGGTATACCCCGCTAATCATATAAATCCATTCATTCATTGTCAATCTCAAATGCACGAAGACAATAAAAATGTTAATTTACACAAGAAGAGACACAGATAATAAATTTTAAAATTTCCCTGCAAAGCCTATCGGCCTCACGCAACGAGAAAAAAAATTATACTACTTCTGACTCATTGTTAGAGAAAAATATATATACGCAACTTTGGCTCAAAAGGGAAATAGCCGAAGTGCATATTCCACCCATTTTAAATATCAAAAAAAAAAAAATTAATTACTATCCTATTCAGTCTTGTTCAGTGTTTTGAAACAAACCTGGTGTTTATAAAACACACCAATCCTCAAATAAAATCCAAAAAATAAAAACAACTTTAATTTTACCGAATTAAAACTTTCCATTTACCACTATATATGTCATGAAACGTATTTATGCAAATGCATTAAATTATATGTTCCTAAATACATTAATTAATTCTAATTTAATTGGATGTGATCTTCAATAATCCTAAATGTGTCAGGGAATTTGAACAATATTGATAGTAATCGAACAACAAAAATAATAAAATATAAAATAATAAAAGACACAAAATAATTATCACTTAGACGACAACACAAAGATAATCCATCAGCATATAAAAATACATTATCTTCTTTCTTTGTCTTCTGTCTTATTGGTTGAAAATAACAGTTTTGTAAAACTGACATGTCTTAAGTTTTATTTCCAAATCAATGATCTTCTTTAATCGCATGATTTATTGATGAGTTGTCGATAAACTAGAATGTTTTATTGCCTGGTGTCTGATAATTCCTTATTATCCGGTTGATGTAACATTGCAATGTGAAATGATAATGTGTTTGAGTAAATTTCCTTCAATTCCAACAGCTTTATCAATATTGGTACCACATAATCTTCCATCTAGCTTGATCAAAGTTGGCATGCATGGGTAATTTTCACCTAAAGTAAAAAACTTGGAAAAAAATGTATTATTAACCTGTCAAAAACTTTAAAATTGATATGGTTAAAATTCTTTTAAATGGAGAAAAAAATGCAACACATTTCGGACACAAAGAAAAGGAGTGGCCATGAGAGATAAAAAAAATGGAGGAGAGGAGGGGTCATGAGAGAGACAAAATGGAGGAGAGGAGGGGTCATGAGAGCGACAACACGGAGGAGAGGAGGGGTCATGAGAGAGACAACACGGAGGAGAGGAGGGGTCATGCGAGAGACAACACAGAGGAGAGGAGGGGTCATGCGAGAGACAACACAGAGGAGAGGAGGGGTCATGCGAGAGACAAAATGGAGGAGACTAGGAAAAGAATGTGAACTTCAATTCAAAAAAATAAAAAAACACAACAAAAATATCATGAACTGGGAAAGAAAGTATAGAAGGGCATGTTTAAAACTTGACGCGTTAATTAGCACAAAGTTCTCAGAGGAAACTCAGAAAAAAAATTCTTAATAAACATCAATAATCTTTATTAAGAATATTGGTTAAAAACAAACATTCAAACGTGAGGTGTTTGTGCAGCTATTTTACAACCTGTTTTATTCCCTCCAAGAATATTCAATGGGGGCACAGTTATAGGTTTTTTTTTTGCACTTCACACCAAAAGACAAAAACATCAGACAGCAAAAAATAAAATTAGACATCTGGCCACCACTGCAGAAAAAGAAAACAATCAAACAATACTCAGATACCAAACTACAATCTTCCATCTCCCTTAGTCAACTAAAATAAAACCTAAAAAAACCACCTTCTCTCATTTGAAATCTGCTTAAATTCCTTTGTACAGCGCTACTAAACCTGTAGGCGCTTTCCTTTAAACTTTCACTCAAATCCTTCAGCTTTATATCACTTCATCCTCTTAGATTCCAAACAACTAAACATGAACCTACATATATATATTTCATTATACAAGTTACAAAAACTGTAAATGATCTCAGTCAGCCATTTTGGCAAAACATATAACCTATATTAAGGTGTGGTCAATCCCTTAGTGCTGGACTCAAACAAAGACCAGAGGAAAATAACCGACCACGCCTCTCTTGGGAAAATGTATAACTTTGAGCCCATCACCTTGATACACTAATTTTATATATATATATCATACATCAATTTATAATCCATTTACAGTAAATCCAGCTCCCATAATTACTTTCTTTTGTTCCACATCTGTACGCATGCCGAAGCACTCAAACCGCGCCCAATTCTACAACAGTTACAGTTACAGTTTTATAAAGCACTAACAACTCCAGAATTCAACTGCTACTACAGTCATTCAAGGCATTAGACACATGTCATTTGTATATACTGTTCAATTATCCCAAATAGATACTCACAGAACAACAAAAATAACTACATATTCCATTATCCAACTTGCACTGCTAAAAGACTACTAGCATTCAAAGAAAAAATAAATCCTTATACAAACACATAATAACATTATACATTACAAATAAAGAGGTTTTTTTTAATAAAAAAGAACAAAGAGAAAAAATGAATGTATGAGAAAGAGAAGAAAAGTTAGCAGGCGCTTTTGAAAGTCACTGTAAAAGTAAAGCCCTATTGTCTCCATTTCCTGTGCCTTTTTTTTTTGTACACGAGGCAAGGCAGTAAAGACTGAAACAAAGCAGCCTGTTTTAAGAGAAGCAGTCCCTATACATAAATTACATATAAAAAACATAATATCAAAACTACGAAATACAAAACATCAAAGATAAACACATACATTAATAGTTAGTAAAGACAAACATTTAAATAAACAGACGCAATCAATGGCAAGAAACAAAATAAAATATAAAACAAAAACAAACATGCAATCTGAAAAAAAACAGTTAGCAAATCCCTTAGAATCAGCGCGCAAACACCTGCCACAAAAAAATTAAGAAAAAATGGCAGCAGCGCGCAAGAAAATAAAAAATTAAGAGGAAAAAGAAAAAACTGTCTCTCAATGGGAGATAAAATTATTTGATATATAAGAAGAAATCAAAATCTAATCAATTAAAATAAAATGCTACGAGCCAGAACTCCAGAACACAAAAGAGCTACACTATGGACACAAAGACAAACACATTTACTCAAACATCTTTCAGTTTCCCGGGTGAGTGACATAACGAATACTCAGCACCAGAACTTCATCAGGGTACATCAACATAACGAGTGAGTCACCGCTCATTAACAGTTCTCTATCAGGTGAGTTAAGATAAACAAACAATAAACAAAGAAAAACAAACAGAGTGTCCTACAACAACACAGTGGCTCTCACAGGCAGCCTCCCCATGGAAGCAAAGATTATTTTATCTATATAGGCAATTGTTTAACATGAAATAAATCATATCAGACAATTGAATTAGTAAATCCCACTTTTGACACCAACTGAAAAATTCTATTCTTCATTATAATTACCATAAACCTTTTTCAATTTTCTTCTTATATATCAAAACCGAAGTAAGGCGCTGCGCGACTCTGATCAGAGGAGACGATAGACACAACCACACCGAGATATGGCAGATTATCATCTGATCAGTCCGTGGTCTGTCAGGTTTGTTTATTGTTTCAACATCCAATAGAAATGTTCGTTATATATAAAAACATCCTGCAGTTTTCACTCCCAACATAGGAATGTGATACAACAACCAATCAGAGCAGATACATTTCTACATCATGTAACAAAGATTTCGCGGGCATTCTAAGTTAACACAGGATATCTATTTCCATCACCCCGCTGACTAGCCTCGAGAGGAAACGCAATTGAACAGACACCGTGCTGGAAAAAGGAGGGGGGGATTTCACACTAATGCAAAAATTAAAAAACTACCTATCATATTAAAATACCTTTCATCCTGCGCCACTCTTTACCTGTGATATTTGATGGGACACTGGTCTAATGGTTCTAATAGAGTTGGTGCTTTTGCCCTAAATGGTATTTAAGTTGCACATTAACCAACGAAGTAGTGTTTCTGTTTTACACTACTATTTTTTGTTTTTGAAGGATTAGTTTATTGATTTACCTTCCCTCCAATTGGGATCAGAGACTAAAATCAATATGGGTACTAAATACCAATAGGCAAACTGTTTACCTATCTCTATGGATGAGTGCTTTAAGCCACTTAGTGGTCCTCGAGTGAGAGCGGGTTAATTTCAACTAGCTGGCTTATGCTATACTCATCATATTTAAATGATGATTATCACTAACTGAGCAGGTTTAATTGTTTCAAGCGATTATTGATTCTGACATTTGTTACAACTGTAGCTAGAGAATTTTTTTTCGTTTGTCAACATTATTCACCATCTACTTTTTACATCTCTATTTTTTGGATTTTTTATTTATTTTTTGGTTGTATTATAGGTGTCATTGGAAAGGGCAGATTATGGCCTTTGCAATGATACCCAACATGACCATATTCAGTGTAAAGTGAAAGTCATAAAACATTAAATAATAACGGGCACGTAAACATTTTCACAGGGTTGAAATGGCTCAGCAGTGAAGTGGTTAATGTTCAGACTATACATTACATTGTGTATGACGTTAGTTTTTGCCTTGGTTTAGTTGTATATTAAGGGTTAATGGGTAGGCTTCATCCCTCACAGTATACAATTTATTTTTTCCTTGAGTTATGGCTTTGTAGGGGTTAATGAGTAGGCTACATGCCTCACAGTGTATTCATTTCATGTTTTACCTTGATTAATGGCAATTTAGGGGTTAATGGGTAGGCTAAATGCCACATTGTTTATTATTTTTATTGTATTTCCCTGGGTTTATGGCATTTTAGGGGTTACTATGGAAGTTAGATTCGAAGAGTCTAATCATCTTTAGATCCTCTGCTTTTTGTCACATTTCGGGGAATTCATTTCGCCGACAATATAGTGAATTCCTATTTAGCAAATGGTCACTGTAATTTGCTAAAAGTGGAGTCGCTGAAGCAGCAATCAGACATTCAGCGAAAACTGCCGAATTGCAGCAAATAAAATATTGAATTTAGGTATCAGAATAGTACAATAAAAAGGTATCATTGCATCACATTACTCTGGGGTTTTGGAATCTTATTTATATATACTTATTTAGGGCACTATTACCTGGTGTGAGCTAACCCTTGCGTTCGCATGGTTTTACGTTAGCGCCAGGTTAATCGAGTCTAGCGCCGGACCAACAGACCGTTTGCCTCCCACTACAAATGGGAAAAATCACTTAGTGCGTTGCTATTAGCGATTTTTACAGCGAGCTAACTGTACTTTCTGGGAACACTAGAGATCTCTAGCACTTTTGCAGCTAGCAGATCAATTGGTGCCAGCGCTAAATTTTTGAGGGGCACTAATTGCATTATTTTACCTACTGCTCAACCCTGGTGCTTACTCCAAAAAACCTGAAAAAACAGATCCTCGCCCAAAATTAACAGGCAATTGAAAGGAATGCAGCACAGGTGTTCTCTTGGCCCCATACACCATAGCAATGGATCTGGTCCGCAATGTCGTTGCTGTTCCAGTGATCTCTATTATGATATAGATGTATCCTTTATCCACATATATCCTAATTCTAATATATAGCCTCATTTTAAACATTTTATGTTGGGGTTATTCATAGTATGTAAGCGGTTGATTATTAGGGTGACTGTGTGGACCATGTTTAAAGGGACACATGGTTAAGTCTTGCCCTGAAACATGTATTATTTATATGCTGCAACAGGGAAATTTTTGTCGCTCACCTGGCCTTCCTTTTGGATCTATTAAATGCATTGTAATGATTCTACATGCAGTTGGGTGGCATTTATCATGCAATGCCTATCAGCCTTAATATATGTGTGCATCAAACCATGCAGCCACCTTTGAGGATTTTAATAATGCAGGGGTGTGAGGTTATTCACTGGATGTGTTCATTTTCAAGCTTGTGAGGGTGGGGGATAGGTATGGCCTGGCACTCTGCACTGGAAAAAAAAAACGTTCTATCCTGTACACAACCGCATTAGCGCTGGGTCTCAGCCCAGGTCTTAGAGTTTTCCTAGCGTGTGCCAAACGACCTTGTTCATGGACTACTGCAGACAAGGTGATCTGTTAGTAGGTCGTCAGGTACTATGTTTTAGCGACTCGCGCTAAATTTTTCCTTTAGCGATGGTGTTTTAGCTCACACCAGGTGATAGGACCCTTAGTTTTATTCAGTGGTATGATTTAGTGGTGAAAATTATTAGTGCCCCCCCAGTTTTGACTGCGGTATCTTCTGTGCCCCCCTAAATATTGTTCCTAGAGTCGCCACTGGTTGTAGGCAAGTCTGAATAAAGGCAGGGCCATTATCTGACCCAATTTCAAGAGGTAGTCCATAGCGTGGGATAATTTCTCTCGTGAGGCATTTCACTACCTCCGTTGTCTTTTCTGTTCTTGTTGGGAAGGCCTCCACCCATCCTGTTAACGTGCACACCCAGGGCGGCCCGACCATGGTGCACTACGTGATCCTAATGATGCTCTGTAAACTTCAGCAAACACATAACTTTGCTGATTATACAGCTCAATATAACACATGGGCTCTTCTCTACTGTATTGGAAAATGACGGAGCCCCCCATCAGTTTCAAGCTCTGAAGAAAAAAAAAAGGTTTTACACAGGGGCGATTTTCCATATCGAGCCCATGTGTTAACTTTGAGCAGTTTGCTGATTATGCAGCTCAGTGTTTGAAGTTTACAGAGCATCAATCAATCGCATTAGATACTTCTAATAAAAGGGAAGCTGCAGACTGGGATAGTGTACATAAAAGCAAACCAGGAGGGGGGTGGTGGATGATTTACCAGCTCCAGGTTGAATGACATAGATCAGGATTTTAAATGATTACTTGACACTGGAGGCTCCATAGAAAGTTGTATTAGAAAGTAATCTATTTTATTTTTAAGCCGGGGAATACGGAGCCCCACCAGTGTCAAGCTCTAAAACATAACAAAAAAAGTTTTTATGCAGGGACGATTTCCCATATCGAGCCAATGTTAACCCTTTGCGTGCACACGGGGAAGCTGTTCTGTGCGCACGCAGAGATTCCTCTCCCCAAAATCCTCCTGACTAAGGATGGGGCCTCAGCCTTAAATGTTCAGCAGAGCAGTGTATGTGATAAGGCAGTGTCAGGGCGAGTGTGATTAATACTCCTGCAAAATAAACAGGAGTTCACATCCCAGCCGGACCTACCTGTGCCTGTATTATTCTAATGCTGCTATGATTATTGCATTGAATTATTCATAATATTAATGCTGCTATTATAAATCTTACAATTATAGCAAGCTTTGTTTTATTTATTTAATTAAATGATACAAAACTTGCTATAATTATTACTGTATGATGTTCGGGGGGGGCGCATGTCATCCTTTGCTCCAGGCAGCACAATGTCTTGGGCCGGCCCTGTGCACACCATTTCGAGTAAGTACTTGTATCCTTTGCAGGGTGGTAGTACAGTAAAGTCAATTTGTAATGATGCCATTGGGGAAAATCCGATAGGTTGCATTCCTGGAGGTTGTGATGGACCTGACTTTGGGTTGTTCTTCGCACAAGTCGCACATTGCTGTGCTATTGCCTTGCAGATGACTGACAATCCAGGAACATAGAAATGCGGTTCTAACTGTTGTTCCATCATTTCTCTTCCTCCATGGGTACTGGTATGGAATGTTCTGACAATTTCTGGAGCCAATGTTGCAGGGAGAACAATTTGGTTGCTTGTCAACTGGAGCCATCTCCATATTTTCCTAGTTCTTCAGATAGCCGCTTTTTCTCTTTTTCTGAGTACACAGGTGTCCATTCAATTAGGAGAGCTGGCAATAGTGGAGCCGTGATGGAGTACGGTGTCTTGTATGTTTCCAGCTTCTCTTTCTCTTCCCATGTAAATTCATCTTGAGGGTGGAAATGAGTCCATGCAAAGTACATCCGGTCTTGCCGCTCTTGTTGGTTCTTAACAGTGAACAGGAAGTAATTCAGCATGCTGTCTTTCACATTCGGCAGTTGTTTTTCAAGGAGTGTTTCTTTCAGAAAGAACTTCACCAGTGGGGCTTGGTACTTTTCAGCTCCCAGTTCCCCCGAGCATTTCAAAATACGTGTGATGTGCAGATTATTGTGGCTGTTAGAATTCAATTTTCTGTTCGTTCGACTTCAATTTCTTCTTCCGCCCCCACTAATTTTACACCGAAGATGTTCAGCATCATCTTGTTGGCCCTACAGAGCCTTTGCTGGACTTGTGAGGCGTTTTTCATTAGGGAGATCTCTTCAGGGGTCAGAAGGTATGCTCATTTGTTTCTGCCTTGTTCCGACGTTGGGAAAAGCCATTGTATATAATTGTGATTGGTTTCAAGCAGTTCATAATCATTCTTCCATATGTTCAGTATGACTTCAATAAAGGATCCATCAGGAACGAATCTTCGCTTATTCATATAGAACTCAAAGTTTGGTAGCGTTTTGCAGTCATCTTGCTTGCAGAGAAGGACTCTGGAGACCGGTTCTTCAGGGGGATCATTCACTTTAGAAATTGTTCTCGCTGCTGCTTTCGCCGCTTGGTCCGCTAGTCGATTTCCCTTGGGTATTTCGTCATGACCCTTCTGATGATGTCGGCAGTGCATAATACTGACAGCACTTGGCTTCCACACAGCTTCTAGAAGGTCTGAAATTTCTGCCGAGTATTTGACTCGCTTTCCAGATAAGGTGAGCAGGCCTCTCTCTTTGTAGAGCGCACCATGTGCGTGGACAGTTATATAGGCATATTTTGAATCAGTGTAAAGGTTTACTCTTTTGTCTTTTGCTAATTCTAGAGCTCTTGTCAAGGCGATAATCTCTGCCAGCTGGGCTGATGTATTGCTCGGCAAGGGTTTTGCTTCTAGAATTTCTCCTGTCTTGACTATGGAATATCCAGATAGTCTTTTGCCATCCTCCATGTAACTGCTTCCATCAGTAAAAGGCTGTAGATCGTATTTGTCTAGGGGTACATCTCTCAAATCGGGCCTGCTACTAAATACTTCTTCCATGACTTGGGTCTTCTTCAGAGTCAGGTAGTAATGTAGCAGGATTCAGGGTTGCGATGAGGTCCAAAGGAGTGAGTGGATTTTCACACATCATAAGGGCATATTTTGTCATTTGGTTGTTGCTGAACCAGTAGCTTCCTTTGACATCGAGCAAAGCTTTCACTGCATGAGGGACTTTGACGTGTAGAACTTGTCCTAGAGTCAACTTGTCAGCTTCAGATATCAGCATTGCTGTGGCAGCCACTGCTCTCAGACATGGGGGTAGGCCACAGGCCACTGGATCTAGTTGAGAGGTAGGCCACAGGCCTTGGCCATGACCCCAGGTATTGGATCAAGACTCCAGTTGCAGTTTGGTTGTGTTCATGGATGTAGAGCTGGAAAGACTTGCTGTGATCAGGCAAACCTAAAGCCGGCGCCTCCATTAACAGAGTCTTTAATTTCAGGAAGGCTGCTGATTGTTCTTCTTCCCAAATGAATGGGTAATTTTCACCCCATTTGTAACTTGATGCAAGGGCCTTGCAATTTCTGCAAAGTTGGGGATCCACAGACGACAGAATCCTGCTGCACCTAGGAATTCACTAACTTGTCTGCGTATCTTAGGCTGGGAGGATACGGCAGACTGCTTCCTTCCGTTCTGGGCCAGTGCACGTTTGGTACCTGTCAATAGAAAGCCTAGATATTTTACACTTTGTTTGCAAATTTGTGCTTTCTTTTTTCGATACTTTTTGTAGCCCGCTTGGCACAGTAATTGTAGAAGCGCTTTAGTTGCGGATAAACAGTCTTTTTCTGTAGGGGAGGCAAGCAACAAATCATCAACATATTGCAGCAATACAACTTTGTCTGGCTGAGAGTTGAAAGACAGGAGATCCTGACTCAGGGAACTGCCGAAGACTGTGGGCATGTTAGGAAAATAAATCATTGGATGCTTAGCTCCGGCTTCCCTTTGGCTCCTTGAAGTCAGATGTTTACAGAAGAAGGCGTCTTCTAACTCTGGGCAGATTTAACCTAGCGTGACCCCCGGGAAGGAACATAATTTGGGATTGCAATTTTCCCAGAGAATCTTGTCTCAAATAAATAACTGGATGGGACATTCAGGCATATATATATATATATACAGAAACAGATTCTTAACCTGGTTTCTGGGAAATTTGATGCATTTTAGCCAAAGAGAAGGACCGTTTATATATTATGTACAAAGGTCTTCCTCCCGTAGTCAGAGCGGACTCTTGATAACCCATCAAAAATAAAATTAGTAACCTTTTAAAATATTATAACAATAGAATAACCATTTCATCAGAAATTGCATAGAAATACACAGTTTAATTTACACGCTCCTTCTTCAACATTCCTGTAATATTTTAATTGCATTTTTAATCACAATTTTGCTATACTTTAACTATATGGACATGAAACAGTATGGAACTTGTTATTTTAACTATTTCTCGAGCTGCTCCCCTCACTGTTCTCATCTTCTGACCATACCATATTCATAAAATATCTCAATATTCCTGCATTCTATCTATACTACGATAAACACAATGAACGTTACACCAGACACACAGATTCTCGTTAATTAACAAACCTAATATTTGTAATCTGTTTCATATATTTCCTTTTACTTGATTAACGAATTATATTTATAAGGCATTGGTAGGCAATAATCTCTGGATCTAAAAGAAATACATACATTGTATATACTATATACTCTACATCTATATCATGAAATACATATTGCATTACGGACACCTTCTTTTATTCAGTTATAGCTCTGTGAACAAAACTAGAGCTTCTGGAATAATGCCAACACATTGCGCAACGTTGCCAGAAACAACCGGACAAAAATACTAGACAATATAACTTTCTTACATATAGCCTAGATTACATAAGACCATTTCTATATAGTCTGTCAAGACAGAACTAACTAAATATATTAAAGCAAAATATAAACATACATCTCGCACTCGACAGGCTTCATTCTATTGTAGCATACATAAATATTAGCTAATTTTTTTTATAAACTCTTATTTAAACTAATTAGCAGTTTAAAACAATTTTTCTTTCTTTGGTAAAACTAAGAAATCTCAACATACACTTTTGAAATCGTTCGTCGCATTTATGCATTCCTGACTGAATACTTTGGAATGACATATAACAGTTAATTCCTTTGTTTATCAGCGAGCAGAGAGTTTACTCTCTCCCTCCCCTCTGTGCAGATAGTGTGGGCTGTGGCTAGGGTCAGACGAAAGCATTTTTCCCGCGAACGTGAAAAAGTGCGTCCAAACGCATTGACGTATTTTTTCACGGAATGCGCAAAAACGGTCAGACGACGTGCATTTTTGGGCGTGATTTTGTACAGATCGTCAATAAAACTCTTTTTGCGTCTGGACGTTATGTAAGCTGGACATTAGCAGCTTCTGACATCTCCTAATCACGCAAACACGCCGCTATGCCACAGCTGCGCACTCAGTACGTCAGTACTTGCGGTTCAGCGTTCTCAAAAAAATGCGTTCAAATTCCACTTGCGTTGTACGGCCGGACTTTTGTGCGGCCGTACATCGTATATTGGCCGTCATTGCCCGTCATCTGCTGCTAGTGCGGCCGTAATTATGTGCGCCAGAACGCACGTTAAAAGTGCGCTGGTCTGACCCCAGCCTAAAGAAGGGGGGGGCGAATACAGAGGAAAATTGTTAGTGGAGGAAAATCTCATTACTTCTCATCCATCACACTCTAAATTAACATCCAAAAATTATTACAAAGATCTTTCGTAACTACTAGCACTCTTTACTCTTAGACTAAAAATTGCATTACATATATATATACACAACTGCACAATATATACATAGACACACAAGTGGGGCTTCTTTCTATTTGGCAGTTATGGGGCATATACAGTAACTCCCTGATCAATTACAGACACAGTCAGTCAAAAGACATTCTTCCCTAAAACCATTCGATTCTACACCGTGAGACATTATCCGTTAATAACATTCTCTGACTCAATACTCACACAGGACGGTACAGACACAAAATCCGGATGGCCAGTAGGGATGAGCCGAACACCCCCGAGTTTGGTTCGCACTCGAACTTTCCAAATGTTCGAACTCGAACTCAATACAAGTCAATGGGGCTGAAAATTCGGTTTTTAGAGTGCCCTCCAAGAGGTCATATATGCTAGATATTTGCCATAAAAGGTGTATGGGGGTCCGGGTAGTGCCCTGGGGGACAGGAAACAAGGACAAAAAGTTTTAAAAAAGTTTTTAAAGGGACAGTGAGTTTTCCATGAAATAAGGGTTAAAAATAAAAACAAAAAATTCCTTCAAATATTGTGCCTAGGAGGTCCCCATAACCTGCCCGTGAAGTGGCGGATTTCTAGGATGTATAAAAATATGTAAAAAACAAAAAAATGACATTTCAAATGACCGTAAATGCTTTTCCTTTAATCTATCCATAAACAACTGAAGGAGAATCAGGCTGGAAGATGGTCACCATTATGAGCCAGGCGGCCATCTTGTTCAGAATATTGTTTCACTTGAAAATAACTAGGTAGATTTTAGCTGAAACTAGAATGAGGCATACATAGAAATTTAGGAATGTGTTAGATTAGCAGAAAAGCAATTAAAACTTAGAAAGATCCAGACCGTTCCTGGCACGGAGGGACAGGATGAGGAATGGATACACCAAGGTCACAAAGGCCTGCAGTGAGACAAAGAAGAGCGTAGAAAACAGACCAGGTCTTATCTGCAACAAACAAACAAAGGCTCTAGGGAGGTGGGCACAGCCCGGATTGAGCGTAGCAGCAAATCACATACTGTTAAACTAACATGAAGTTTGCCAATTTACGGCCAATGTATGGAATGCCTTTGTATTTGACCAAGGGAGGTACTAACCCACGTGGGGTGGGATAGTGTCACCGGGAGGTGGGTTAATTGGGATGTACCTAATAATGTATTCGGGGTATAAAACCCCTTGTTGGGGTGAGTTCAGGGCTCACTCTTTGCGATTCAATCCTGTGTGAGCATTCTGTGTGACGACACAATAAAGTTTGCCTTTCCTGAAGAGACTCGTGTTCAGACAATCCTTGCTCGTGTCCGGTCCGGCCTCATCCCGAGTGAACCAAGTGGATTCCGGTAACATTTCTGGGGGCTCGATAGCCGGGATACGGGCCCTTGCCGTCACGGCAACGACTGCTGGACACTGTAGCGGTTGACTGCAGGTGCGAGTGATCCCGTCGGTTGGGCGTCCGTTGAAGGTGAGCTGACATCTGCAGGCGCTAAGCAGGATTTCCTGTTCAGTGGACCTCGTCTCGTCCCAAACGGACCCCCGGCCCGGGAAGCTGGGACACCACCGAGTCTGAGGAAACAGCGAGCAGCGCGGTGATAGGTAAAGTGTCTTCTATGTTTGTATGTGTATCAGAGATACCGGTATAAGGGGTACGTCCGACCATAGTCGGATAAGGAGACCCGCGGCCACGGTCTTGTTGACATACCGAACCCGCTGCCGAAAGCACGGACAAGCAAAGGAGCCAGAGTGGCTAGCGCGTGTCTGGACCCGGGGGATCGGATGTTAACTAAAGTATAGTTCTGTATAAGAGGGAGAGGGTAGCCACGTGGAGTTGCATAGTCATAGTTAGTGTTTGTAAACTGAGCTTCTGCACGTGGACAAGGAAAGGAGGAGGGATTTCTGTGACTGGGCTAAGAGCCCTGAGTCAGTGCTAGTGTGTACGTCGTGTAGTGAAGGGGGCCAATTGAGGTCAGCGGTAGCTGCAGCGGTAGTGGTGCTGGGTGGGTAGATTACCCATAGGCAAATTGGAATTGCAGACGGGAGTGTTGTTATAGAACGGGGTGCACATAGTCACAAGCAGACAAAGAGTAGAGTTCAATCAATTGGGTATAAGGAGCCAAGAGGAGGGACGGCGTGCCCTCGGCTAGTAGAGAGAGTAGAATTGTTTATGTATTGTTTTGTGCTGAAAGTATCTGGTACAAGTACGTGCTGTGAGTGCTGAGAATGCTGTGAGTGATTGAGCGCCTACTCGCCTAGCGAGAAAGCAAACTTGAGAGTGGACTCCCAAGGTACGTTTCCGGCTCAGGCAACTGCAGTCCGGCTACTGACGGAGGAAGCGAATACGATATATATGAACTGTTGACGGAGTACCAGACAGTAAATTTCAAGTGTTTAGTGCTAAAAGTAATATCTGCATTGTGAGAAGGTTACCGCCCTTAAGTGTAACAATGGGCAACGGGTCGTCCAAACCCAAGAAGGTTAAGAAGGGTGAGATGCCCTTGGAGTATATGGTGCGGAATTTTGAAGTGTTGTATGCAACACATGATTATGGTGTGGAGTTGAGTAAAGAGAAGTTGAAATTAATGTGCACCATAGTATGGCCACTGCTGGTTCCAGATTGGCCAGAACAGGGGTCAATGGACCCGGAGTTAATACAGAAAGTGCATTCCCAAGTAACCGGGAAATGCGGGCATCCTGAACAGTACCCATATATAGATATATGGAGGTATTGTGTAAAAGATAAAAGTCATTTTATAATGATGGCGGGACAAAACAAGAAACAGGTACCCCCAAATAAAGAAGATAATGATGAAAAAGGGAAACCAGTGTTGGTAGAACATCTGGAGGAGATTGATTCCCTGCCCCCGCCCTATCCATCTTATTATGGGGCAGCTAGAGAAGCTTTGAGTGCCACGGTTGCGCGGGCGGAGAGGGGGGAGCAGGCAGCTGCTACTTCCCGGCCGGCTCCCTTCGCTCCGGCATGCGGTATTGCGGAAGAAGACCAGGGGGCAGCGGGAGGAGGAGACAGAGAGGTCCCACCAGGGAAGATTGAAATGCCCGATGGGAACGTATATAAACTAGTAACCCCAGAAGACAGTGATGATGAGAGTGGAGATGTAAATCAGGGTGCCACAACTCGCGCAGCGAACAATATATATAAACCCTGAGAACCATATCAGCACAACCCCGGCAAAAGTAAAATGCAAATGCCCCTACAGGAAGTGCCAGGTCCCTTACTGGAGAATGGATTACCCGGTTCAGTACAATACACATATGTCCCATTCACGACAACAGATCTATTTAACTGGAAAACGCAAACACCACTGTACTCCATTAATCCCGCGGCAGTGGCTAGTATGATAGAGTCAGTCATGCTTACACATAACCCCACATGGGCAGACTGTCAGCAACTAATGCTGACAATGTTCACAACTGAGGAAAGCGCCCGAATAAATAGTAGCGCGTGGAAAATTCTACTTGCCCAAGCCGTAGAAGATGCCAGAGCCCAGCCAGAAGCGTGGGCAGAAGAACACTACCCCAAAACAGATCCCAAATGGCCATATAACACCGCCGCAGGTATTGCTCATTTGCAAATGTACCGTACAGCGGTAATAATGGGTGTTAAAGCGGGAGGGAAGAAACCCACAAACATGGGGAAAATAGCGGATATTGTGCAAGATTCTAAAGAAACCCCAAGTGCATTTTTAGAAAGATTACTAGATGCATATAGGATGTATAGTCCTATTGACCCTGAAGCGGTGGAGAATCAGAGGTTAATTAATTCGTCTTTTGTGGGTCAGTCACAAAGAGACATACGGAATAAAATACAGAGGATAGATGGGTTTTCAGGTAAAGGTATTAGCAAATTGGTAGAAATTGCTAATAAAGTGTTTCATAACCGGGATCTGGAAGAAAAGCGGGAGGAGATAAGGAGACAAAAAGGGCACACAGGTGTGGTCGGTTATATGGGAAATGGAGGGAGAGGTGCCCCGGACAGAGGGAGAGTGAGGGGTCGGGGAGGTAGAGGTAGGGGAGCCCCTAGGGAACCCCTGGGACCCAATCAGTGCGCCTGGTACCGGGGCGAAGGTCACTGGAAAAATAATTGTCCTGCATTTTTGGCTAAATTTGGGGTACAGGGGGAGGCTGGGGAATCGGGAGGTCAAGCCTCCAATGGTCAGGTAACAAACGGCAGATATGAGAGAAGTGAGGGTGCCGGTGCAGGGTTTGTTGGTTTGGCGGGAACGTCATTTGAAGGGCAAGGTACATATTGACACGGACCTGGGCCCATCCCGCTCGGTAATCACGAGCCCACGGTCACTATGAGGGTGGGAAATAAAGATGAAATTTTTATGGTTGACACCGGTGCCGAATATTCTGTTGTAACACAGCAAATTGCACCCCCAATGGGAAATGAGGTTGATATTATGGGAGCAATGGGGGTGTCCGCTAAGTACCCCTTCCTTGCTTCACGAAAATGTAGTGTGGGTGGGCATAATGTGGAACATGAATTTTTGTATATGCCCAAATGTCCCATCCAACTCCTGGGGCGGGATATCCTTTGCAAATTGCAAGCCCAAATTACATTTCTTCCCGCGGGTCACGCTAGATTAGACCTGCCTGAGAGTGGCAGCTCTACACGGCAGTACAGCCCAGCCAGCCAGCATACCCAACCTGTAAAAATTGCAGTAATTATGCCAAGAGAAGAAGAATGGCGCACGGCACCAACCCCGCCGGCCGCCCTCGACCCGTACGCACTACTTCTGGGAATTCCTGGAGTCTGGGCGGAGGAGAACCCGCCCGGACTAGCTGTAAATATCCCTCTGGTGTACGTTGATTTAAAGCCTGGTGCAACGCCTGTGGCTCTAAGACAGTACCATATCCCACAAAAAGCTAAACAGAATATTCAGACACATTTGCAAAGACTGAAAGAGCACGGCATATTGAAATTCTGCGTGTCACCGTGGATCACACCCCTGTTACCAGTACAGAAAGAGGGCACACAAGAATACCGCCCAGTCCAAGATTTACAGGCCGTAAACGAAGCCACAGTAACTCTACACCCTGTGGTTCCTAATCCATACAATTTATTGGCATTAATTCCTGGTGATACAAAATATTACACGGTGCTTGATTTAAAAGACGCTTTCTTTTGCATCCGTCTGGCTCCAGCAAGCCAGCCCCTTTTTGCATTTCAGTGGGAGGAATCTACCATGGGAGCGCTCCATCAGATGACCTGGACACGCCTCCCTCAAGGTTTCAAAAACTCGCCCACGATTTTTGGATGCGTGCTAAGCCAGGACCTCCTGTCCTTCAACGCTCAGCCAGACAAAGTTGTTTTACTACAGTATGTAGATGATTTATTACTGGCTTGTCCCACAGAAAAAGACGGTCTCTCCGCCACAAAAGCCTTGCTGCATCTACTGTGCCAAGCGGGTTACAGAGTGTCCAAAAAGAAGGCACAAATATGCAAACAAAGTGTAAAATATTTAGGCTTTCAATTAACAGGTACCAAGCGTGCATTGGGGGCAGAGAGAAAAGAAGCAATATGCCGAATACCCCAACCAAAGACAAGGAGACAAGTCCGTGAATTACTAGGAGCTGCAGGCTTCTGCCGCCTGTGGATCCCCAACTTCGCAGACTTTGCTAAGCCCCTTCATCAAGCCACCAAGGGGGGAGAGCATGACCCCTTCCTCTGGGAAGAAGAGCAAACAGCAGCTTTCCTGAAATTAAAGACTCTATTAATGGAAGCTCCAGCACTGGGACTGCCAGATCACAGCAAGCCCTTCCAGCTGTACGTGCATGAACACAATCAAACAGCTACAGGAGTGCTGATTCAGAACTTTGACTCCCGGCCGAGGCCTGTGGCCTATCTATCCAAACAACTTGACCCTTTGGCCTGCGGCCTACCCCCATGCCTGAAAGCAGTGGCAGCCACCGCAATGCTGATAGCAGAAGCAGGCAAGCTGACCCTTGGACAAGTTTTTCATGTCAAGGTACCACATGCTGTCAAGGCCCTGCTTGATGTAAAAGGAAGCTACTGGTTCAGCAACAGCCAGATGACAAAGTACCAAGCTATGATGTGTGAGAATCCACGGGTTCATTTGGACCTTATCGCTACCTTAAACCCTGCTACTTTACTGCCTGACTGCGAAGAGGATCCAGATCATGAATGCCTCCAAGTCATGGAAGAAGTGTTCAGTAGCAGGCCAGATTTGAAAGACGTACCCCTAGACAAATACGATCTACAGTTGTTCACTGATGGTAGCAGCTATATTGATGATGGGAAGAAAGTCTCCGGCTATGCAGTAGTCTCAGCAGAAGAAACTATCGAAGCAAATTCTTTACCAGGCCATACATCTGCACAACTGGCTGAAATAACAGCCTTAACCAGGGCTCTGGAAATCTCCGAAGGCAAAAGAGTAAACATCTATACTGACTCCAAATACGCCTTTATGACTGTCCATGCACATGGTGCACTCTACAAAAAAAGAGGCCTGCTTACTTCCTCAGGACAACAAATCAAGTATGCATCTGAAATCGCAGCCCTCCTAGAAGCTGTATGGAAACCAAGTGCTGTCAGTATTACGCACTGTCGTGGCCACCAGAAAGGTCATGATGAAATCCCAAAAGGCAACAGGCGCGCTGACCAGGCTGCAAAAGCGGCTGCAAAACCATTGTTAACAACTGGTCAAGCCAAGGTCCTACTCTGCAAGCAAGAAGCTCAACCTCCCATGCCAAATTACGAGTTCTACATGAATTGGAGAAAATTTGAACCAAAAGGCGAATTTATTGAAATTATTTTGCACAAATGGCACAATGACTATGAACTATTAGAACTCAATCATGATTATATCCAATGGCTTTTCCCAACCCGGTCCCAAGGCCGAAATTTCTACTCCACTCCTCTGAACCCTCAAGAGACGCGTCTTATGATTAACACCTCAGAAGTTCAGCAAAGACTCCGCAGAGCATACAAAATGATGCTGAAGTTCTTTGGCGTAAGATTAATGGGGGAGTATGGAGAAGATACAGAAGTAACCGAAGTTGAACGAGCAGAAAATTTCGCCTCACGTTTTGACAGCCTAACAGCCAACCCTCATAATAATCTGAGGATCACACGAATACTGCTAAGTTTGGGAGAGTTGGGAGCAGAAGAATACCAAGCCCCATTGGTGAGGTTCTTTCTCAAAGAGACCCTTATCAAAAACAAACTGCCAAGAATGAAGAAAAGTGTGATGAACTTTTTTATACCAGCAGTGAGAGATTCACAGGAAAGACAAGATCTGCTGTTCTTTGCCTGGCGATACTATTTCCCAAAATAAGAATTTATCTGGGGAAACCATGGAGAATTGGCACGATACAAAGCAAAAACAGTGGTGGCCGCACTCCTACCAGCGCCACTGAGTGAATGGACACCTGTGTACTCTGAGAAAGAAAAGAAATGGCTATCGGAAGAACAAGGCGGGTATGGAGAAGACGGATGGTTCCAGTTAAAGAATGGACAAATAGTCCTACCAGCAACATTGGCGCCTGAGATTGTAAGAACGCTCCACGCAAGTACCCATGGAGGAAGAGAAATGATGGAACAGCAATTGGAGCCACATTTCTACGTGCCAGGACTGTCAGTAGTCTGCAAAGCAATAGCCCAGCAGTGTGTGACATGTGCCAAAAATAATCCAAGAACAGGCCCATCTCAACCTCCAGGGAAGCAGCCGATCGGGCTGTCCCCAATGGCATCATTACAGATAGACTTCACTGTACTGCCACCCTGCAAAGGATATAAATATTTACTAGTGATGGTGTGCACCCTGACAGGATGGGTAGAAGCTTTCCCAACAAGGACGGAGAAGACAGCGGAGGTGGTGAAGAGTCTAATGAAAGAAATAATACCACGCTATGGACTTCCCCTTGAAATAGGGTCGGACAATGGCCCCGCATTTATACAGAACTGTTTACAGCAGATTGCCCGACTGTTGGGCATCACCTGGAAGTTACATACTGCCTACAGGCCCCAAAACTCAGGAAAGGTCGAAAGAATGAACCGCACCCTAAAGACTTTGATGTCCAAACTGTGCCAAGAAACATCACTAGGCTGGTTGGATGTGCTGCCGATAGTCCTATTGCACATCAGGTGCAGGCCAACCCCCCAATTGAAGCTAAGTCCGTACGAGCTCATGTTCGGACGGCCTACCCCTCTGATTAATGGACTAAGGGGGGACCTTCGGGCATTGGGGGAAACTAAACTAAATGATCAGGTTGTACTGTTAGGTAAATCAATGCAGAAATTAAATACTTGGGTGGGAGATAATATACCTCACTTTTTATATCCCCCACTGCATAAGTATTGTCCAGGTGACTCAGTATGGGTAAAGGAGTAGAAAAATGACCCACTAGGCCCAAAATGGAGAGGTCCTTACCTTGTCCTGTTATCAACCCCTACAGCAGTGAAGGTTGCCGAGGTGGTCCCGTGGATACATCACTCCAGACTGAAGGTAGCTGCAGCCAATCCTGAACCAGCATGGAAGGTCATCACCAACGAGACCAATCCACTGAGGCTAAAGCTGACAAAGACCACAGTCGAGAGCACCTGAGAGAATCAACTGAAAGCACCCAAAATATTCAACAAGTGGGTGTTTTGATGGACACAATAAGGCCTGACCATCCACCAACAGGGGAACAAAGGGATCCCCCGGGGATGCCCAAAGGGTTATTTTTAGGGGCCCGGCCCCAACTCTTGATCAACCGGAAATGTCTTTTGTTTTTGAAAATCCGGTGGGGAGGGATTAGGTTTATGTGACTGTGAAAACAATTGCCCAAGGGATTTTGACATTTGGGGCATTTGTGGTACTGATTTTGTACCTTGCAAACTTGATTTATGAACTCTCGCATGGAGCATGGGCCAGGTGCCCAAGCACCACCAAGAAAGTGGATATCTCCCATATCTGGAATGGTACGCACCCGGTGATGGAGAATCGTACTATGTGGAGACAAAAGCGAGAGGCGATATCCGAAATTTTGCCAAGAGGACATTTACTTGTGCAATTTAAATATGACTATGTTAAAAAGTCTGGGCAAACCGCATGCTGGGTGTGTAGTAGACTGCACCCAGAGACAATCCACATACCATTTGCCTCTGTTCCAATGAATTTGAGTATGTTTGCGTCAGGAAATGTCACAATACATGCTTTTGATGCACCAAGGGAAAAAACAGAATCATTCAGTCCTGGGTACCCCATAATAGGGCCAGTATACCCACCAGAATGGTGCTTTCAACTAGGACCAGATAGAGAATCAAGTAACGAGGGTGGAGGGTGTTATTCAAGTAAGTTCAACTGGACATCATACATTTACACATTTAACACAAAGGAGCAGTCAAATTTTCTATACATACGATGTAGAAAGCTCACAAGTGAACAGGAGGAGGCGATTGCGAATGTGACAAATGGAAGGCAGAGTGCATTGGAAATGATGAAACGACTGAGACAACTGATGATAGAAATAGCAAAGGGAACACTACATTTGTCACCATTTATATTGAAAGGGGGGTACCAGGTGTGTTGTGAAAGGGTGTGTTACACATGGGTGCCACCAACAATAACGGGAATGTGTTATCTGGCTAAATTGATCCCAATTCAGAAAGTAAGGGGAGAAGACACTAATACAGAATAATAATAATACAGACACAGCATTCCACCCTAGGTACCCATTGGTGTTTGAGAGACAGAAGAGAGAGTTGTTCAAGAAAGCGGATCGAATATGGGCATGGCTGCCGGCATGGACTGGATGGGGAAGAGAGTTGATGGTAAGAATGAACAGTTATGCCAGTTTGATGGACGAGATTTTGAATAAAACTAGTATGGACATTCAGTTACTGAATCTGGAAGTACGAGAGATACGGAAGGTACAAATGATACATGATATGGCACAGGAGCAGATCAGTGCGGCTCTGAATGGTTGTGTGAGATGACAATGCATTATGAATGTTGCACCTTCATCAAGAACACCACACATGACGTCCCTGACTATTACCAGGTAATCCAAGATCACCAGGAGAAGGTAGCACAGTTGCAGAACACAGCAAGGAGGATCGCTGCTGAAGGCTGGAATCCACTCCGTGGGTTCGGAGCAATCGGAGATTGGTTCGGATCCATTCTGCGATTTATCTCGCAGATTGGATCCATGATTTTGATGTTGGTGGTGATCTTGGTCGTAGGAACACTACTGTACCACAAAGGGCTATGTCTATGGCCACTATGCAAGAGAGCACTGACACCCACACAGACACACAGATACCACTGATTATCCCACAAGACATGTTCCCAACGAAAATAGGTCCCCTAAAGTATGAGGAACTCAAGAATAATATTAGTGGGGTGTAATGGCTACAAGCATCAGGTAAAGAACCTGAGGCTTGAGCCAAGGGGGGAATGAAGGAGAATCAGGCTGGAAGATGGTCGCCATTATGAGCCAGGCGGCCATCTTGTTCAGAATATTGGTTCACTTGAAAATAACTAGGTAGATTTTAGCTGAAACTAGAATGAGGCATACATAGAAATTTAGGAATGTGTTAGATTAGCAGAAAAGCAATTAAAACTTAGAAAGATCCGGACTGTTCCTGGCACGGAGGGACAGGATGAGGAATGGATACACCAAGGTCACAAAGGCCTGCAGTGAGACAAAGAAGAGCGTAGAAAACAGACCAGGTCTTATCTGCAACAAACAAACAAAGGCTCTAGGGAGGTGGGCACAGCCTGGATTGAGCGTAGCAGCAAATCACGTACTGTCAAACTAACATGAAGTTTGTCAATTTATGGCCAATGTATGGAATGCCTTTGTATTTGACCAAGGGAGGTACTAACCCACGTGGGGTGGGATAGTGTCACCGGGAGGTGGGTTAATTGGGATGTACCTAATTATGTATTCTGGGTATAAAACTCCTTGTTGGGGTGAGTTCGGGGCTCACTCTTTGCGATTCAATCCTGTGTGAGCATTCTGTGTGACGACACAATAAAGTTTGCCTTTCCTGAAGAGACTCGTGTTCAGACAATCCTTGCTCGTGTCTGGTCCGGCCTCGTCCTGAGTGAACCAACTGGATTCCGGTAACACAACTGCTTGGGGCGGCAATCTGTATGAAAAGAGGAGACATTTTCAGACACGCAGAAAAAGTTTAGTGATTTTCTTGGCTAAATTATTGTGAAACTTATGCAGGCTTTGGATGAAAGTAACAATAGGTGCTTTAAGGCTGGGGTCAAGCTAGCGCACTTTTAACGTGCAATAAGGTGCACTTAATTATGGCCGCACTAGCAGCAAATGACGCGCAATGACGGGCAATATACGAAGTACGGCCGCACGAAAGTCCGGCCTCGCAACGCAAGTGGAAAATGAACGAATTTTTTTGAGAACGCTGAACCGCTAGTACTGACGTACAGAGTTTTTTTGTTGTGGAGCTCTGTGATGCAGTCTTACACACCGCACACTACTCTATCACAGAGCTCCACAGCAATAAAACTCACAGCAATGTGCGCTGTGTATGAGTGTGAGTTTTATTGCTGTGGAGCTCTGTGATACACTCATACACACTTCACATTACTGTGAGCTTTATTGCTGTGGCGCTGATACAGTAATGTGCGTTGTGTATGAGTGTAATTCCTCTACAAATGATTTATAGATGACGTTCTTATCATATGGAGAGAAGAGCAAGGATTGAGGGAATTTATACTGTATTTGAATACCAATAAATGGGGTATACGTTTGGATTCTAAAATAAGCCAATTTAGGATTTAATTTTTGGATCTAGATATATACGTTGAAGGTGGAGACTTAAAGACTAGGACATACTTTAAAAGTGAGTGTTAACAGTTATATAGGTACAGATAGTGATCATTATCCACCATGGTTAAAAGCTGTACCTATAGGTCAGATGTTGAGACTCCGCCGGCATTGCACAGACATCAAAGAATTTGAGACACAAGCAGAAAGGTTGACTAGCAAATTTATTGAGAAGGGTTACAAGATTAAAGAACTTGGAAAGGTTAAGGAAGAAGTACGAAAAATAGAAGTTTGCTTTTACAATATAGGAATAGAGGAAGGAACGAAGTTGGAGGTTCCGGATAGTATTGGATTACAATGCAGGAAATAAGAGAATTAAAAGACAAATACAAAAATATTGGCCTATGCTAAAAGAGGACCCCATATTGAGGGATATAATACAATATAGACCCCGGATAATTTTCAGAGAAGGAGGAAGTTTGAAGCAAAAGCTAGTTAAAAGCCATTTACTGGAACAGAATGAACACATCAATTGGTTCGGATTGCGTCCAGGATTTTATGGTTGTGGAGATTGTATAAATTGTTGGAAAACAGAAAATAAGAAAAGACATGTCAACAGCTTTTGTTCCAGTCAGAATGGATATAAAATTAGAGCTAAATTAACCTGCTATTCAAAATATGTAGTATATATGCTTTAATGTCCTTGTAATAAATATTATGTTGGAAAAACAAAGAGCACTACAAGTTTGAATAAATAAACATATTTTTTTACTTTATTTATTTTATAACGGATTTTACCAGGAAGGATACATTGAGATTTCTCTCGTTTTCAAGTATGTCCTGGGTTCAAGAACATTGAGTGGTTACAGAAATACAAAATAGTAAAATGCAAGATATTAACACAAAAGCAAATATAATATTGCTAAGGGATATGAAAAGTACAATGTCTCTAATCAGTATAAAATCAAGCATGGAAGTGACCCAAGAGGCTTAGAATTTTTTGGGATTGAGAAAGTGATGAGAGACAGGAGAGGATTTAGACCTTAAATTATCCAAGACTGAAATGAGATGGATACTGTATATCAATTAAATACAATAGAACCCAGAGGCCTTAATGTTGAATTTGAAATATGCCATTTTTTATAATAAGGACAGAGAAATAGAGTATATTTATACTAAGTTTTGTGCCAATTATACTCCTATTTGAAATTTGTCCTTTCTCCCTTTTCCAATAAGGATAAACGTATAAAATGAAATGTACATTAATTTCTGTACCACCTATATATCCCCCTTTGGAATTTTATCAAAGGGACTGGAAGAACATATTTAGGAAAGATATAGAGGATAAATCAGATATGGTATAAAGAGGTATATACGAGTCTATACAGTCAGGTCCAGAAATATTGGGACATCGACACAATTCTAACATCTTTGGCTCTATACACCACCACAATGGAGTTGGAATGAAACAAATACAAAGTGCTTTAACTGCAGAATGTCAGCTTTAATTTGAGGGTGTGTACATCTAACTCAGGTGAACGGTGTAGGACTTACAGCAGTTTGCAGATGTGCCTCCCGGTTAAGGGACCAAAAGTAATGGGACAGAATAATAATCATAAATCAAACGTTCCCGTCTTAATACTTGGTTGCAAATCCTTTGCAGTCAATCACAGCCTGAAGTCTGGAATGCATAGACATCACCAGACGCTGGGTTTCATCCCTGGTGATGCTCTGCCAGGCCTCTACTGCAACTGTCTTCAGTTCCTGCTTGTTCTTGGGGCATTTTCCCTTCAGTTTTGTCTTCAGCAAGTGAAATGCATGCTCAATGGGATTCAGGTCAGGTGATTGACTTGGCCATCGCATAACATTCCACTTCTGTCCCTTCAAAAATGCTTTGGTTGCTTTTGCAGTATGCTTTGGGTCATTGTCCATCTGCACTGTGAAGCGCCGTCCAATGAGTTCTGCAGCATTTGGCTGAATGTGAGCAGATAATATTGCCCAAAACACTTCAGAATTCATCCTGCTGCTTTTGTCAGCAGTCACATCATCAATAAATACAAGAGAACCAGTTCCATTGGCAGCCATACATGCCCACGCCATGACACTACCACCACCATGCTTCACTGATGAGGTGGTATGCTTAGGATCATGAGCAGTTCCTTTCCTTCTCCATACTCTTCTCTTCCCATCACTCTGGTACAAGTTGATCTTGGTCTCATCTGTCCATAGGATCTTGTTCCAGAACTATGAAGGCTTTGTTAGGTGTTGTTTGGCAAACTCTAATCTGGTAATGAGGTAAATCACCATTGTTGATGTAGAGTTTGCAAATTGTTTGGTAATGAATGTTTTGTTTGTAACGCTGCTATTAAAGGTCTTAGAATTCTTCAAAGTCACACGCTTTGCAGTGCCCACATCTAAAAGGTGCCAAGAGGTCTAGCCAACCAATTGCCCGTGACCTTGGTTGGTTTATGATAGCTATGTACCAGTAGGTCACGTAAATTCCTAGGTCTTCTGGCCACGAATGATGGTATATTTGATAATACTCGAGTGAGAGGTTCCTCAAGATGTAATAAAGGCCAGTATTTTCAGCAAAATGTCCTTAACCTCCCTGGTGGTATTCCCGAGTGTGACTCGGTTAAATTTCACTACCGCGAACGGTAACCCCGAGCCACACTAGGGCTGGATGCATACTCACCTCCTCCTGCGCTCCCTGGCTTTCCCCCTCAGTGTGATCTCGGCGAGTTGCTTCCTGGTAAGGCTCCCTGCGAATCACACAATGTAGGGGGGGCGGGACCCTCAGCAAACTTAGAAAAAAATTATAATACACTGTATAATTCAATGTGCAATGTTTATGAACGGATACAGGATAAGAAACAGACCATACATCGTCTCACCCTTGTTTTCACACAGATTTCAGTGTCTTTGCAATTATTCAGTGAATTATGGGTGGAAATGCGCTTAAATCGTTCCGTAACATAAGCTGGCACTGCAATCCATTGAATGGAACACAAACGGTGGAACGCAAATCCAATATGGCTGCGGCGTGGCTAAATGACACTGCCAACATCATGTGATCGCGACACTCAGCAAATCCGGAAATGGACTGCGCGCAACATGTTATACGCTTGGGACAATACCTAATGCTCCCTAAATATAAGGAGGCACCTGGAGAGCCTCAGGTGGATGTAAAAAAAGAAGGAATCTATCTATCTATACATCGACTGAGGAACCAGCGCCAAAACGCGTCTCGATACCCCCCCCATGCTCTTTTAGAGCACCCTGTCACGTTAAGTGAAATCCCTGACTTTCGAGATAAGGTTAACTTCGACTATTTTCTGAGCACTTTTTATGTGCACAACCTGTCCACTTAGGAACCCCAGAAGTGAGCAACAAGGACACTAGGCTTTTAGTGCACATTGGACACTGTTGCACAGTCCGTATACATCTTTTACTTGTACGTCATTGTCTGGATTTATTACATGGACTTAATGCATCACCACCTGTGAGATTTACATATTTGTACCATTTGCACTGTATGCACTTTATTGCTGCATTTGCACTTTGCACTATTGCACATTTTGTTATCGCATTTGCACTTTGTATTTGTACTCCATATTCATTGTACCCATCAGAATTTGCAGTTGCACTACTCAAAGTTGCACTTTTATTTGAACCTTACATGTAGGGCTCTATTACACTCCTCGCGCATCGGTTTTGCGGGCACGCAAATGCGCATTTGCACGAGGACAAAATCATTTGCGCAGAATGTCGTATTATGATGTTCGCGCAAACGATGCGCGTTACCGTCTACCGCGAGTGACCCTGCGTGAACGAAAATTTGTGCACGCATCCTATACTTAAATTGTCAGTGCAAATGCGTTTGTGCGCTGGTACGCGGATGGTATTACAATCTTCGCAACTTTGTACGAACGACGTTTGCGCAAATTTTTTTAACGTCTTTGAAAAGCAGGTGGTAACTGTAAATTTGATCGTTCTGGCTGAAACGACATACACAAGCAGGAAAAAAACAATACAGCACAGTACAGTTACATATTCCACACATACCCAAACAATAGAATTCATAAATTTTATTTTTTTGAGATTAAAAATACAAAACGGCGTTACGTCATTTTTATTAGAACGCCAGCTTTATGGACTACATCCTCCATAATGTTCAGCAAGATGTTCATAATGGTCAGTTATTGTCCCCGAACAAAACAGAAGCTGCATGACTTTCATTGATGCTGTGCCCCTTTTATTTGTCTTTCCATGGGGCTTATGTTCAGGAATTTTATGCATCATCAAACAATGGCCCAATCAGGACCTCGGTACTTCTCTGTCTGGCCTTCCTGTTTTTGAGGCTCACCAATGGTTTACATCTTGTGGTGAACCCTCTGTATTCACTCTGGTGAAGTCTTCTCTTGATTTTTGACTTTGACACAAATACACCTACCTCCTGGAGAGTGTTCTTGATCTGGCCAACTGTTGTGAAGGGTGTTTTCTTCACCAGGGAAAGAATTCTTAGGTCATCCACCACAGTTGTTTTCTGTGGTCTCCCGGGTCTTTTGGTGTTGCTGAGCTCACCGATGCGTTCCCTGTTTTTGAGAATGTTCCAAACAGTTGTTTTGGCCATGCCTAATGTTCTTGCTATCTCTCTGATGGGTTTGTTTTGTTTCTTCAGCCTAATGATGGCTTGCTTCACTGATAGTGACAGCTCTTTGGATCTCATCTTGAGCATTGACAGCAACAGATTCCAAATGCAAATAGCACACTTGAAATGAACTCTGGGCCTTTTATCTGCACATTGTAATTGGGGTAATGAGGGAATATCACACACCTGGCCATGGAACAGCTGAGAAGCCAATTGTCCCATTACCTTTGGTCCCTTAACAAGTGGGAGGCACATCTGCAAACTGCTGTAAGTCCTACACCGTTCACCTGAGTTGGATGTACATACCCTCAAATTAAAGCTGACAGTCTGCAGTTAAAGCACATTGTGCGTGTTTCATTCCAACTCCATTGTGGTGGTGTATAGAGCCAAAGATGTTAGAATTGTGTCGCTGTCCCAATATTTCTGGACCTGACTGTATATGATGTTTGGAGGTAGATCAAACGACACAATGGAGCTGATATTCTTTGATTGGTTTTACTAAATCAGATTCACTGGATTGGGAGATGTGGGTGATGGAGATTTGTAGTACATAGGAGTCTTCTCCCTTGATGAGGATTCACTGTATGTATAGGTATAAAAGAACGATGCGAGAGAGACGGAGATGCGGAAGTGGTGTACGATCACGTGATGAGGATACAGGAGGATGGAATATTGGTGGAACGCAAGCTGGAACTTAGAGATGACCCGCACGCAAAAAGACGGATACACATGTGGACATTAAAAGGATGAAACACCGGTGGAACGCAAGCCAGAGCTTAGAGACGACCTGCACGTGGGAATACTGACACCCGTGTGGACACTAGTATAGACTTGGGGCTATAAAAACGGATGAACTATTAAACACATCACAGACTGAGGAGGCCTACAGTTATAGTAGGCGAAACGCATTTCTGTGTTTTTTTTTTTTATTGTTTTTATTTTTATTTAGATTGTTTTATATATGTTATAAGCTTTTTAATTAATACATTTTTTTTGGTGACCATACTGGAACCGGTGGATCTCTCTTCCAAAGGTGATTCCTTGGTGAGATATCTAGCCACAGGTTTATTGACCTTATGGCAAACTGGCATAAAACCTTGGAAAACAAATGCTTATATACTGCCATAAGAGGCTCATGAATCTGTGAGTATATTGTTTGTTTTTTTTGTAAATATTTGTTTATTATATTTTAACCACTTGGCTGCTAAGGAATAGCACGATGACGCCAGTCCTGGAGTTAACTCCTAGCTGCCAACAATGGTGGATATAGGGGGTTCCAATGAACCCCCTATCTCCCGATCCGTGGCAGCTAGGGGTTAATGTGATATCTTTGGATCAGCCAGAGCATGGCCTTTCCAACGATACCAAACATGACCATGTAAAAAGTTTTACAAAAAACAAAATATTAAAAATAAAAACATATTTTAAAAAAAAAAAGTTTTTTGTTTTGTTAATGCAGCAATATTGTTCCCATTTCAATTATAATGTGAACAATGATGCTGCACTAACGATTTTTGTATGCGGTGCGTTTGTTAAAAATCACATAATTTCCCCCCCCAAAAAAAATGTAACGAGACCCCATTTCTAATTTTTTTAACAAGCGCACCCCATACAAAATATAACTGCAATTGCTCACATGTTAAAATGTGAAAAAAACACTTTACACGTTGCAAATTCTAATTTTATTGCATGTTTTGTTATAATATACATACATGACGTATACATATAATAATGATATATTATGACTCTGCCGAGTTTGCCGGAAAGAACGATATAAAATATGTCTGGGTCATATACTAAAATAAGCCTTCAAAACGCGTTTAAACAAGATGAGCGAAACAGGTAAAAATTAGCTCAGCAGAGGCGTGAAATGCCTCAGCAGCGAAAGGGATAAGAGGATCCAATACAAACTGTCGCAGAAAGATCAAAAGGACTTGGCACGCAGGCCAGTCAAATAACAACATTACTGTATCATACAGAAAGGGGGTAGGGAAAGTGAGGTCAAGGCAAGAGAGGGTTCATAACAAGGGGAACTAGGGAAAACCAAAAAGAGGGGAATATGAGAGACCCACTACACATGGAATGAGTCAGCACTGAAATGAGCATTGAAATCAAACCAAAAATCTGTATCAAGGTGAACAAGGGAATAAGAATATACAGAGATCGCCTTTATGGAGGAACAATCAGGGCCGTAGGAAGGGCGAGGCGAGTTAGGCGCTCGCCTCTTGCACAGCTGCGAGGAGGCGCAGCCAGTGCCGATTATTCTGACTCCGATCGTTGTATAGTGATTTATCCCTTGCAGAGACCTCTATGCCTGGCCTGTATAAGTAGATGCAATCACTGAGGACAATCCTTATCAGATAGCTGAAATCACCAAAACACTGTTTCTTTCCACGACTTGCTTTATTCCGTACATCAGGTTACAGCAGATCACAGGATACAGCAGATGATGGAATGATAGGTTTTATGCGGTCAAAAGATGATGCTGTCCTTAACATGCAGATGAATAGACCTGTGTTGCTAGTTAACTGCACCATGCTACAGCTCTTACTCAGAAAGAAGGGTGGAACTTCACACACACAGGAAGTGCATCATCATAAAGCGAGGGAAAAAAGAAAAGCATGTACAATACAGAAAGACCACTAGGTGGCAGCATAAGGACTATCTATACAGTATAAATCCCCATCTAAATGAATATAACTGTAACCGCACACCGGTGTTCTGCCCATCGAGCGAACTTGCCATAATGGGGAACCCCCATCACTTCTGGTGCACCTACGTCACCAAAAGTGAGGCGGATCAGCTGGATACAGCATCCTCAATGCCAGTGAAACCTGTGAGCAGCTGCAGATAGCCATCCGCAATGCCAGATCAGCTGCAGACAGGAAGGAATTACTTCCTCATATAAACACACAACCCCCCCTCCCACGGCTCTGTATAGCGCACAAGCCTACTGACTGTGAGCCGCACACCCTGAATATATAGAGGAATCTCTAAAAACACACTGTCTATTTCAAGATTCCTCTATATATTCAGGGTGTGCGGTTCACAGTCAGTAGGCTTGAGCACTACACAGAGCCGTGGGAGGGGGGGGGTTGTGTGTTATACAGAGTGCAGGGTTGCATGTGACACAGCAGAGTTGTATCACGTGACTGCAGTGGGCGGGCCCTGGGTTGGTGTATGAGGAGTAATTCCTTCCTATCTGCAGCTGATCAGAGGTTTCACTGCCATTCCGGTGGTGATCCGCCTCACTTGGTGACGTAGCTGCACCGGTAGTGACGGGGGGTTTGCCATTATGGCAAGTTCGCTCGATGGGCAGAACACCGGCAGTTCCTCGCAGCTGCCACAACCGGGGAATAAAACTCCTGAATAGGGATGAGCTGTTCGGGTTCGGACGGTTCGGAGTTCGGCCCGAACTTTGGCAGCTCGAAAGTTCACGAACTTCGAACTTTTTGGGTGTGTTCGGTTTGAGTTCCAAAAAAAAAGGAAATTTTGAAAAAAGTATAGAAAATACTTAAAGAGACTCTTTACTGCAGAATATTATAAGCAACAGTTTATTAGATATTGAATTAAAAACTAATGTTTTCGTGGAAAGATTCTCCACTCTAAATGACCTCTGTTCACAAACGGGCATAACACCAGGTGTTTTTAGTCTGGTAATCAATTTGATACATTGTACACTATACTGAGGGGGTGGGGTGGTGTCTGCTTCTGATTGAGATTTGAGAATTAATTTCCCTCCTAAGGCTAGGGTCAGACTAACGCATTTTTCACGTTGTCCGTGAAAATGTGCGTTCGAAGAATGGACGTATTTTTTCACGGAATACGCAATAGCGGTCATACGATGCGCATTTTCATCCGTGATTTTGTACGGATCATCAATAAAACTCTTTTTGTGTCTGGACGTTATGTTGGCCGGACATTAGCAGCGTCTGATGTCTCCAATTCACGCACACACGCCGCTAGCGGACGCAGCGCACTCTGTACGTCAGTACTAGTGGTTTAACGTTCTCGAAAAAATGCGTTCATTTTCCACTTGCGTTGCGCAGCCGGACTTTTGTGCGACCGTACATCGTATATTGGCCGTCATTGCCCGGCATCTGCTGCTAGCACGGCCGTGATTAAGTGCGCCAGAACGCGCGTTCGCACTGCCTCAGTCTGACCCTAGCCTAAAACTTCCTAATATGCTGCATTTAACTGGTGTTTGAAAAACATTCAAAATAACATCTAAAGCAATGTTTATTTTTCACCTTGGGATTAAACATTCACAGGGTTATTCAGAGAGCGGAGAAATAACTGGAGAAGTGAAAATTCTAGGTCAAAATAGCCAAACCAGAAAAATTCTCCCATTTAACTCACTTTCCAAATTGGCCATTTGGTCTACATTGTTCTCTTCTCCTGCCAGTTCTCCTGGCTTTCACCTCTCTCTCAGGGTTGTTCAGAGAAAGGTGAAAACCAGGAGAATGGCAAGAAAAGAAAACAATCTGGACCAAATAGCCGATTTGGAAAGAGATAAGGCTAGGGTCAGACTAACGCATTTTTCGCAGCGACCGACAAAAAGTGCGTCCGAACGCATTGCCGTATTTTTCACGGAATGCGCGAAAACGGTCATACGATGCGCAGTTTTGTGCGTGATTTTTTACGGATCCAAACCAGGAAACTTTGGGTGTCTGGACGTTATGTTGGCCGGACATGAGCAGGGGCTGACGTCTCCAAATCCCGCACGCCGCTAGTGGATGCAGCGCACTCTGTACGTCCGTACTAGCGGTTCTGTGTTCTCGAAAAAAATGCATTCATTTTCCACTTGCGTTGCGCAGCCGGACTTTCGTGCGACCCTACTTCGTATATTGGCCGTCATTGCCCGTCATTTGCTGCTAGTGCGGCCGTGATTAAGTGCGCCTAATCGCACGTTAAAAATTCGCTAGTCTGACCCTAGCCTAAATGGGAGAATTTTTCTGGTTTGGCTATTTTGACCTAGAATTTTCCATTCTCCAGTCATTCTCCTGCTCTTCACCGCTCTCTGAATAACCCTGACAGGGTTATTCAGAGAAAGGTGAAACTCAGGAGAATGACTGGAGAATGGAAAATTCTAGGTCAAAATAGCCAAACCAGAAAAATTCTCCCATCTGGTCTAGAATTTTTCATTCTCCAGTCATTCTCCTGCTTTTCACCGCCAAAAAATCAGTAAAATTTTTCTGCGTGTCCGAAAATTTTTCATACAGACTGCCGCCCCAAGCAGTTGTTTATGGATAGATTAAAGGAAAAGCATTTATCGTCATTTGAAATGTCATTTTTTGGTTTTTACATATTTCTATACATCCTAAAAATCCGCCACTTCACGGGCAGGTTATGGGGACCTCCTAGGCACGATATTTGAAGGAATTTTTCGTTTTTATTTTTAACCCTTATTTCATGGAAAACTCACTGTCCCTTTAAAAACTTTTTTTAAAACTTTTTGTCCTTGTTTCCTGTCCCCCAGGGCACTACCCGGACCCCCATACACCTTTTATGGCAAATATCTAGCATATATGCCCTCTTGGAGGGCACTCTAAAAACCGAATTTTCAGTCCCATTGACTTGTATTGAGTTCGCGTTCGGGTTTGGATCCGAACATTTGGAAAGTTCGGGTTCGGGCCCCGAACCGAACTCAGTGTTCGGCTCATCCCTACTCCTGAATCCCCGGCCGCTGGTTCACATGCAGGCAGGGCGCACAGTGATGATGTTAGAGGGAGGCAGAGAGCCGGTTGCTGAGAGGAAAGCTGTGAGGCTGCACCCCACCCACTAGGTCCCTGCTGATTGGCTGGAGCGCACACTGCTTTGAGTAAACTACATGTTCCAGCATGCTCTTCTCCCCTGTACAGGAAGCCTCACCTGTCACCCAATGTACAGTCAATGTGCTTCTCACTGTGTGTATTCAAGAAGCTGACCTGTCTGAGGGTTATTATTCACCCTGTAAGTCATCCGTCCCAGCTGCATTCCTTATACACTGACCATCTCTGGTGACCCCTGGGCCCACTGTCAATGCAAGTCATGGTGTGCTGGGAGCCAAAATGTCCTGTGTACATATTCATGTACTTGAAATATAACATTTCTGTGTATGGGTATGTAATCTTCTAGAGTGTGTGTTAGCCTGAATACATATGTATGTAGCTGTGCATGGTGTGACTGTGTTTGTGTATATAGCTGTATATAGTGTGTGCTAGCCTGGATATATGTGTGTGCATATAGTTGTATATAGTGTGTGCTAGCCTGGATATATGTGTGTGCATATAGCTGTATATAGTGTGTGCAAGCCTGGATATATGTGTGCATAATTTTTGCAGGTTGGGATGTCTGGTCAGGGACTTTGATTTTTAAAATCTTTCATTAAGTTACCTTTCGCTTCATGCTGCACCTTCTCTTTACGCTGTGCTCTTAAGATGAGGAAAGCACAGCGTGAAGTAGGATCTGACGTGCGGAGGTGTGCAGTAATATGAGGGGGGGCGAGGAACATCCCTGCTTACCACACACACTGTCGCACATGCCACCATGTGCAGGATCCTCCTTCACACTATGCATTCTTATCTTCAGAGCACATCGTAAAGAGAAAGGTAACTTTCCAGCTTGCCAGGATATGAGAACATGTCAACAATAACCCCTAAGTGCATGTTTTCAAATTCTAAATGAATACAGAAGGAATTAAAGGATCCTAGGCCCCAACGAATATTAAAAAAAACCTGGGAGATTACATACCTGGCGTCGCAAAAAAAAAAGCTGGTCTTTTTCTTTTGCAATGCCAGGTATTTTATTCCATCCTGTGCCCTGAAAAAACTGCCTCCACATAATCCTTTAACACCTCCATGAACTCATGTAAGAGACCAATCCTGCTCTTCCAAATGTGTATTACACGAGTATACTGTATTGGAATCGGAGTCAATCCCACCCGACAAAACGTCCCCATATAAAATAAAAGATCACCCTACTGAAACCAGTTCTAATATTATTAAATTTATTTTTATTTATTAACTACTTTCCTAAAAATAACGTGTGGGGGTGCGCAATTTTCTGTTCTTGCCTCGGGTGCAAAAGGAGCTAGCTACGGCTCTGTATTATATGTGTATTGGCAAGTATCGTTCTAAATTCAGACTCCTGAAGAAAGTAAAAGCCATCTGGTCCAGATAGCAAAGTATCGTGGGAGCATGTGATTGGCAGTGAAATACAAGTGTTCTGTAGTGTGCAACTCTTCCATCCTGGATAACCAGAGCGCTAAGGGTGGGCAGTCAGGGCGTCTCCAAAACAGGGGAATCAGGCTCTTCGCTGTGTTAAGAATGCGTATACCCACTGAATTTTTGTATGCAGACCTGGAATATGGGACGTGGTGCAATAACATAGGTGCTGGTAGGAAATTGGGGGGGGGGATCAGTAAAAAGACCCAGCAGGCGATGTATCTTTAACCAATAAGGACATATCAAGGGACAGTCCCACCAGAGATGTAGGAGAGAACCTGGTGAGTCAACCTCTGGAAACATTCGGCCAAGGACCTGGGGGGTTCTATACCACATATAAGCTGATTGCTGTATTCTAGTGGAAACAGAGCAGTGGTGTGTGTGAGGTCGCAAATACGGTTCCAAACACTGTCTCTCATCCCCCAATGTATCCGGGGGCTGAATCTTAGAGGCTTGTAGGAGAAGGGAGTAAAGGCAGGACACGCCATGTGATAGTGGGCCCTGGCAGGAGCAAATGGCTTCAAATTCAGTGAGGGGTCTTTTCAGGTGTGATTGTTGGGGGGATGGACCTGACGAAACTCAGTATCTGTCATAAGGAAGGTAGTGGGCAAGAGAGGCAACTCCCCAGCTCCTCTAGGGAGTCGAAGTGACCGGCTGGAAAAATGTGGAAAATACGTGGCACAGGCGAGCCGAGGAGGTCTTGGAAGGTTAGAGGGTTAAGGCCAGGGGGAAAATCAGGGTGGAAGATCGTCGGAAATAAATACAGTAAACGGGGTAAAAGATTCATTTTAAGTAATTGAATTCTTCCCAACCATGAGATGTGCGGGTAATCCCATTGTCTAAGGTAAAGGTATCCAGGAGTGTCAGGATCCCCATCGTTGACCACACCAGGATCACATTCCTTGCTCAGGCAGCACATGTAAAGTGCTACCCCCATTCCAACCAGCAAGGAGAGGGGTTAAACAGTAAAACACAAGCACCACACACCACACCCTCCTGCTTGCAACTAAAGGGTCATTCCCACCTTTCTACCATGGCTTTGCATTGCAAGTCTATCCTGCAAACATATCTGATCTATTGCTAAAGACTTACCGTGTATCAGACCCCTGCTTGCTTCAATGACTATCCCGCTGTACCAGTCCCTCGACCTAGGATCATCTGCTGACTATTCTCCTGGATAAACCCCATTGTACCATGCCTCGCATGGGCTTCCGCAGAAATTTTTCAGGGGGGGGGACAAAATTTTAATGGCATCCATATTCTGCCCTTTTGACAATGTCATGAAGGGAACAGTCATAAAATATTGTAAAGCGTAGCAATACAGAGGCTGCGAAACATGATGCAAGTCTAATCCTATACTATAAAAGAGTAAGGCTTGGCGTGTCCGTCGCCAAGCCTACTCTGCGCATGCGCACAATCAGCGGCGGTTGGCTGCGCGCGCATGCAACCGCCGCGGCACGAGCCGGCTGTGCGCTCGCCGCGGCGGTTACAAGATGCACATGCAGCAGCCGGGTAGAGGCTGCGTGCGCATCCTGTAGAGCCTGATGCGCTCGCAGCCTCTACCCGGCTGCCGCGCGCATCCAACCCCTGAGCGGCGAAGGGAAAGTTCCCTTGCTTCCGCTCTTTGAAGGACCCAAGCCGCGGTCACGTGGGAGTCCCACGTGACCGCGGCTTGGGTCCTTCAACGAGCGGAAGCGAGGAAACTTTCCCTTCGCCGCTCAGCAGGTAAGTATGCGGAGACGGAGCTCCGGGGGTGGCTGTCCGAATGCCGATAGAGTATTCGAACAGCCGCCCCATGTCTGGTCTGGGGTCTGAGCTGGGCCATATCCATGAGAGCTTGGGGGGCAGTATATCCACGAGCTGGGGCAGTATATCCACGAGATGGGGCAGTATATCCACAATAGACTGCCCTCTGGGCAGGCTTTCCACCTTGTCTATACTATAAAAGAGTAAGGGCTGGCGTGTCCGTTGCCAAACCCCTACTGCGCATGCGCGCGCAACCAGTGGCAGTTGGCTGCGCGCGCATGCAACCGCCGCGGCATGAGCCGGCTGTGCGCTTGCTGCGGCGGTTACAAGATGTGCACGCAGCAGCCGGGTAGAGGCTGCGCACGCATCCTGTAGAGCCGGATGCGCTCGCAGCCTCTACCCGGCTGCCGCGCGCGCATCCAACCCCTGAGCGGCGAAGGGAAAGTTTCCTCGCTTCCGCTCTTTGAAGGACCCAAGCCGCGGTCATGTGGGAGTCCCCGCGTGAGCTGGGGCAGTATCCCCGCGTGAGCTGGGGCAGTATCCCCGCGTGAGCTGGGGCAGTATCCCCGCGTGAGCTGGGGCAGTATCCCCGCGTGAGCTGGGGCAGTATCCATAACGTGTCCACAGGTTGGGGGGGCGCACAATTCTTGGCTGGCCCCGGGCGCTGACAACCCACGCTACGCCACTGCCTATCGCCGTCTGCTCTGAGCGGATCCGGCTCTACAGGATGCGTGCGCAGCCTCTATCCGGCGGCTGCGTGCACTTCCTGTTCTCCTGGATGCGCGCGCGGCCGACAGGTAGAGGCTGCACGCGCGGCTGACAGAGGCTGCGTGCGCATCCAGCGTCTTAGTTGGGGGCACTTTAAACCGCGTGAGCTGGGAGCACTTATACCCACGGGAGCTGGGGGCAACTATACCAGCTGGGGCAACTATACCCACGGGAGCTGGGGGCAAATATTCCCATGTGAGCTGGGGCAAATATTCCCATGTGAGCTGGGGGCAAATATTCCCATACGAGCTGGGGGCAAATATACCCATACGAGCGGGGGGCAAATATACCCATGTGAGCTGGGGGGAAAATATACCCAAGTGAGCTGGGGAAAATATACCCATGTGAGCTGGGGGAATATATACCCATGTGATCTGGGCGATTATACCCATGTGAGCTGGGGGGCAATTATACCCATACGAGCTGGGGGGCAAATATACCCATACGAGCTGGGGGGCAAATATACCCATACGAGCTGGGGGGCAAATATACCCATACGAGCTGGGGGCAAATATACCCATGTGAGCTGGGGGGCAAATATACCCATGTGAGCTGGGGGGCAAATCTACCCATGTGAGCTGCTTCGCTTAACAATAGACTGCCTTCTGGGCAGGTTTTTCACCTAATAGAAGAATAAATGTGTAAGTGTCTGATCTGAGTGTTGCATTTTCTAGTCTGTTAACGCCATTCAATGCATCACACTAGTCACACACCCAGGATCAAGGCACTAAAGTGGGGTTTTTTTTTAACAGAGAATCTGTAACTGGTGTTACCACATTGCTCTGCAGTGATACTGCACTGGCTACACTTGGGATGCATTTGCCATGCTGCAGCTGCAAACTCAGATGAGGTGACACTACTGCAGGTGAGTTACTGGAGTGCCTGGTGGTGTCATCTGCAGGGTGTCACCCGGTTGCATCCTGCACCCACTTTCCCTCGACCTGTTCACTATGGAAGACCGAAGATAAGAGCTGGGAGCCATACTCAGTTTGCTTGTTCATATAATCGCGCAATGCACTATATTGTTGAATTCTGCCCTGCGGATGACTCTCTCTCCTGTCTGTCCTCAGCGAAGGCAGCGCTAGACCTGGTCAGGTTGAGGCAAAACTGAAATGAGTGGCCATAGGACTAGAGATGAGACTTTTACCAAGCGTTTTAGATGACGTTACAAACCTATCAGGACCTTTTTTTTTTCTCCCCTTTAAAAGACACTCGCACACCCTGAATATATGGAGGAGCCCCTAAAAATACACCCGCACACCCTGAACATATGGAGAAGCCCCTAAAAATACACCCGCACACCCTGAACATATGGAGGAGCCCCTAAAATGACACTCACACACCCTGAATATATGGAGGAGCCCATAAAAATAAGATCCATGACTGATGCCGTCACAAACATGTTTTAACATGTTTTAAAGGACACCATTTATTTTAATTTGTTTTATATCTCCACCAAGCCAATTTTATTGTTTTTTTATACTTCTGTAAATAAAATCCACTTCTTTATTGGCCATCCCTGCTTCCGGTATTGTTTCGACCAAGGCACCATACAAAGAATCCTAGCACTCCCAGAAGGGAAGTCCTGGATCTGCTGGGCCCTGGGACCGATCACCACAGGAACAGAGGAGTAAGCACCAAAAGAAGAGTGGTTTCACAGACCAGCCGCTTGCAGCACGAGGAATAAAACTGTGTAAGTGTGCATCCATCATTCAGACCATTACTATGCAGTGCTTGGCACAATTCTAATCACACTCTCCTGTTCTCTCGGAGGTACAAAAGAGACAGAAGTGCCGCAGATCAGAAAGAACTTTTATTTATTACACATTTCTTCAATTGAAAGACTTTTTGAAATACGGACACTAGGTGGCGATATACCACCAATACTGCATTACAAAGGCTCTTTTATATCAAATCAGACCATATATCTTTGCTTATGCAATTTTGTGTGAATGTATGCAATTGTGTGAATATATGTACACATAGACTCAACCTTTGAACATTACGCCACCTAGAGAGAAAAGACCTCTCCTCCCACTCTTTTATTAGGTACAGGTATGCGCTCTGGAGTGTGTCTCTCCCTAAAAATACACCCGCACACCCTGAACATATGGAGGAGCCCCTAAAAATACACCCACACACCCTGAATATATGGAGGAGCCCCTAAAAAGACACCCACACACCCTGAACATATGAGGAGCCCCTAAAAAGACACCCACACACCCTGAATATATGGAGGAGCCCTTAAAAAGACACAAGCACACCCTGAATATATGGAGGAACCCCTAAAAAGACACCTGCACACCCTGAATAGATGGAGGAACCCTAAAAAGACACCTGCACACCCTGAATATATGGAGACGCCTTAAAAAAAATTATTGTACTGTCCCTAAAAGTGTCCCTAATTCTAGAATTAACCCAAAATTATTCCTAAGGGTAACCCTAGCACTAGATTTAACTCCAAGATTAACCCCTAATGTTAAAGCTAATCCATAGTCAAATACACCCACCCATCACCCCCCCCCCTTCCAAAAAGAAACAAAACTACAGCTTTGTGTTTAAAAAAATCTTTATTGATTCTCACCACAGTCCTGGAGAGCTTCTCTGTCTCTCCTTGTTCCTGGCCAGCACCACATGCTGCAGTCACGTGACACCCTGCAGTCAGTCACGTGGTGGGAGAGGAGACCGGGAGGAGCCTGCAGCAAATCATCCTGTTAATCAGTGATGAAAAGTGCTGCGGGCTGTGCTGTGAGTGATGGGCAGTTCCAGGGGGGGCACGTGCCCCCCTTGCCCCATCCTGTGGACGCCCATGATGCCTCGGATCACATAATATCAGCCTAACCAAGGTACCTTCAGAGCACCACTGCATCCTAGGCTTAGACTCCCTGAACCTACGGTGCCACCCCGGTGCCATTCCTGACAAAATGCAAAGCCCGCGAGGATACTGCAAGCCCTGGACCGTATGGACTATCAGCTGTGTGGGGTGTTGGAGGAATTATGGGAACTGAAGGACTCCCTCAAAAACTGCTCTAATAAGGTGTGTGTTCCCCCTGTGACAAAGGTCAAAGGCCCACTAACTCCTGAGGAGCGATTCAGAAGACAGACCCAGAATCTCTGCTGGTACTGTGCCTCTTCGAATCACTGGGTCTCTGAATGCCCAGAAAGGCCCATCAGACAGAAAATCCCAGTGGCAAGACCTTCCAGGGAACCCCAGCCCAAGCATGGAACTAGAAGGGCTCCTGCTCGCAAGGCAGAACCCCAGCCCAAGCATGGAACTAGAAGGGCTCCTGCTCCCAATGCTAAACCCTGGCCCAAGCATGAAATCAGAAGTGATCCGGTTCCCAAAGCTGAATCCTGGTCCGAGTCTAGACCCAGAGGAGATCTGCCCTCTTTGCTTGCTAAACCTGGGAGCATAGAATTTCAAGCAGCCAGGTGTAGAGAAGAAGAAGACCCTGTCAACCCTGTGGAAATGGAGGTCCCCACAGAGAGCGACCTGGAAACCCCTATGGACATCGCCAGTACCATACCCTGGGCGGTGACACCTACAACCTCCAGACCATATATCATGACGTGTGTGTTCCTTCCACCCCAGAACCTGCATGTATGAAAACAACTACTGCTCCAACCACAGGTATTCCAGATCTGGGTCCTCCCAGTCATGTATATGCCTCTAATGGAACCAGGGTTCGCAGAGAGGACCTAAAAGTATTTGAGGAAGCATTAATGATGAGGAAAGCTGCAAGACAAATTGTGGACTCTATTCACATATTAACTGCAACTCCCACTCTTGCAGACCGTCGCATCTCCTCCCCTGTTCCAGTCCTCGGACAGTCTGCAAGAAGAGAGCCAGCTATGCCTACTTCTACCAGGAAGTACCACATGCCTTGGGAAGACCTGCCACTGCCTTCACTGTGTCCCTCTCCACAGGACTCAGAGTCTGACGGCGAGTGGGAGTCAGACAGTGAGGGGTTGGCAGCCCAAGACCTTCTGTGCCTTCCAAAGAATCCGCTACAGACAGCACGGTGCTCCCGAGAGTCTCCTTGTGGTTATGCAGGTATATTAGCACCACTGTTTCATATCCCGCTACCTACCAAAGCGGTACCATTCCTTTCAAACCAACAGAGTACATTGTTGCTTCCAATGGCTTTGTGGTCGAAAAAGCCAACATTGACACCTATGAGAGGACATTGGTGAATAAAAGAAATATCAAGACTCCAAGGATCTCTGCTGACCCCAGCCGGGCTGACATTGAGAAAGATCAACTCCTTGACCTTGTACTACCGGATGCGATCACCAGAAGTGACATATATACCATGGTGAACACCCCGCTGCATCAAGATTCTCTGGATCCCTATGTTGCTCCCTCAGACAATGCTGGCCTGGCTCCCTTCATGATTACTGAGGAGGTTAAGCCTGAAGCCCACTCCGAAGGGCCTGCTGCTGAGGTGCCCGCCGAGGAATCCAAGTGCGCTTCCCCGCAGCTTGAGGAATCCAAGTGCGCTTCCCCGCAGCTTGAGGAATCCAAGGTGCGCTTCCCCGCAGCTTGAGGAATCCAAGGTGCGCTTCCCCGCAGCTTGAGGAATCCAAGGTGCGCTTCCCCGCAGCTTGAGGAATCCAAGGTGCGCTGCCCCGCAGCTTGAGGAATCCAAAGTGCGCTGCCCCGCAGCTTGAGGAATCCAAAGTGCGCTGCCCCGCAGCTTGAGGAATCCAAAGTGCGCTGCCCCGCAGCTTGAGGAATCCAAAGTGCGCTGCCCCGCAGCTTGAGGAATCCAAAGTGCGCTGCCCCGCAGCTTGAGGAATCCAAAGTGCGCTGCCCCGCAGCTTGAGGAATCCAAAGTGCGCTGCCCGCAGCTTGAGGAATCCAAAGTGCGCTGCCCCGCAGCTTGAGGAATCCAAAGTGCGCTGCCCCGCAGCTTGAGGAATCCAAAGTGCGCTGCCCGTCGGAGCACGAGAAACCGCAGGGTGCTGCCCTGCAGCTTGAGGAATCAAAGTCCATGTCTGCTTTGCCGAAAGAAGTAGTGCTTGTCAAACCCACTTCAACACCAGCTTGTGTGGTTATAGGCAAGACACCAGACATTTCAGTGCTTACCTCCACAGTTGTTGCCCTGGCAAGCCAGGTTGATTCCCTCTCTCAAATCCTGCAGAATCTCCAGAAAAACCCCGCTTTCCTGCTGAAACAACTGGCTAAAATAAATGCCAATGCCGAAATACCACCATCTGCTTGCTTCATTGACTATCCCGCTGTACCAGTCCCTCGACCTAGGATCACCTGCTGACTATTCTCCTGGATAAACCCCATTGTACCATGCCTCGGATCACATAATATCAGCCTAACCAAGGTACCTTCAGAGCATCCCTGCATCCTGGGCTTAGACTCCCTGAACCTGCGGTGCCACCCCAGTGCCATTCCTGACAAGAAGTGGTAGGAAGTTTTCTCTAAACATATGAGAGGGGATTTGAGTTACCCAGATACACAAATATTTGATACGTGTGTTGGCCCATTGGAAGGGAAAGCATGGTGTGAGGGCCATGGTCCGGCACGTGGACAGGGATACGATTTAGAGTAGTTCATTTTCAGGTTCGAGAGTAGGCCATAACGATGAAATGCTTGTAAAATGTTGGGTAAAGTAGTCTCCGTGCAGGAGATAATTAATAATAAATCATCGGCATAAGCCGCAATCTTGTGCTCGGTAGGGCCCACTCGCAGACCTTGGATATCTGGGGAATTTCGTACGGCTGACAGTAAGGGTTCCAGTGCTAACGTGAAAAGGAGGGGGGGATAGGGGACAGCTCTGTCGGGTCGCATTACGGATCTGAAACGGGGCAGTATACATGCCATTAACAGATACAGGCCATAGGGTTAATATAAAGGGCTCGGATCCAAGCACATAAATGTGGACCGAGGCCTATATGCTCAAGTGTGGCAAATAAAAAAATTCAAGTTCACCCAATCAAAAGCATTTTTGGCATCAGTGGACAATAACAGCAAGTCTTCCCCTCGACGTTGTGCCCTATGTGTGAGCGTTAAAGTCCTAATAGTGTTAACCCTAGCTTCGCGGCCCGGGACAAAGCCAGCCTGGTCAGGGTGAAGAAGGCCAGGAATGTGGGGTAATAGGCGAGACGCAAGTATTTTGCTAAATAGTTTGAGGTCACAATTTAACAGCGAGATGGGTCGGTAATTCTCGCATTTCTCGGCGTCTTTCCCATCTTTTAGGTATCAAAGTGATGTTTGCGGCTAGAGTCTGAGACGGGATGAGATGTCCCTCCGGGACAGAATTAAAGGCCGATAGGATCTTAAAGCGTTTGTAATAATTTAGTGGGAGGCCATCAGGACCCAAGCATCTACTGATCTGAGGATTTTAGCACCCCTTTGCCAACTCCTCCACCGAGAGAGGTGACTCGAGGAGCCACGCCGTCGACTGGGACAGTCGGCATTTCAATTGAGAAGATAAATATTCACAAATATCGGTCCCAATAGCTGACCTGTCTCGACCGGGGAGAGGGTCCGGCAAGTTATAAAGAGATTCGTAATATGTTCGAATGGTGGATTGAATATGATGTGCCAGATAATGTTGTCTATTTTGGGGGTCTCTAATCTGGGCAATGTAGGACTTGGCTCTCCGCTTATGCAACATGCGCGCTAGGAGGTGTCCACTCTTTCCACCGTGAGCATATAGAAAATTTTGGAGCGTTGGCATTGACGGTGGTAGGATGAATTTAAAAGGGTGGTTAAGCCTCTTCTCGCTACAATCAAACCGTCCGGGTCAGGGGAGCCTTTATGTAGAGCCTCCAGTATTGCGACGCGTGCTAGCGCGTCAGAGGGCAGCTGATTTCTGTTTAAATTCGGAGGCTTTCTGAATATAAAAGCCTCTCACTACGCATTTGTGTGCTTCCCAGACCATCGGTGGAGATAGGTCCGGGTTCACATTCTCGCTAAAGTAAAGCTCTAGAGCATGTGTGCAGTCTTGGACAACGGTCGAATCGGAGAGAAGGAAGTCATAAAGGCGCTAGGTGGGGGCCGAGGTTCAGAAGAGTTGAGAGGTGAGACTCATGATAGGGGCATGGTCAGACCAGGTCAAATTACCAATTGTTGCAGAATGAAGGTTTTGTAAGTGATAGTGTGATAAGAAAAAATAGTCCAACCTACAATAAGTCTGGGCCGGGTGGGAGAAAAAGGTATAATCCTTGTCAGCGGGGTGGAGTGCCCTCCAACAATCCACCAATCTGTGCGAGTGGAGGAGCGATCCAACCCGGCACAAGATATGAGCGAAGATAGCGGATCGTCCCGAGGACATGTCAAGCAAGGGATCTAGCGGGAGGTTAATGTCCCCACCTAGGACCGGGCAACCTTCTGAAAAATCATTTAAAGTTGTGAGGAATTTAGCTAAAAATTTATGCTGACCCTTGATAGGTGCATATACGTTGGCAAAAGTGTACTTGCGGTCTGAAATCGTGCACTTTACCACAACATAGCGTTCACATCCATCCGTCAGTGTGGCATTCTGAACAAAGGGTACGGATTTGGTGAACAATATTGCTGTACCTTTAGATTTGGCTTGGGTATTGTGGCCAAAGTAACCCAGGGGAAACCGTGAATCAGCTAGTTTAGGGGCAGATCCCTCACGAAAGTGGGTTTCCTGAATAAACACTACAGAGGCCTTAGCTCTGTCAAAATCCCGTAAAGCGAAAGACCTCTTCTCAGGTGTTAAGGCCCTCGGGCATTGATATAAAAAAGCATAAGGTGAGCTGGTTTTGCGGCCATGTGTCACCGACAAGCTTCAGGGAAATGGAAGGCTATCAACGCCAGAGGTCACGGGGTAGGGGTAAAAATAAAAAGGAGGGGGAATGAGGGCTGACTCAAGGGAGGGGAGGAGGTGTATGAGGGAGTGACAGACCCAGAAAAAAGGGGGTGGGGAGGAAAGAATCCCCGGTATGGGCAAGGGAATACCCAGAACCCACCCAGCCATCGCGTCACCCTGTCCTCAGAGGGGGGACGAGTCCAAAAATCACCGCGCGGGAGGTGTCAACCACTACTCCGCAACCCAGACGGAAACACTCCAGCAAAGAGAGGGAAGTCCCTCTAACCCTTTGCAAACCATTATAACATGAAACAGTAATATGAATGTGCATCGAAGCATAGAGAATAATAAACATTGTAGAGGTCATGAACCCTAGATTAAACGTTAACGAAATACATCTATGGTAAAAATAAAAAAGGGTAGAAAATCAAAAGGACAATGTTGAGGAAGGCAAATAGAAGTATAAAGAAATAATGTCCCTGTGTCCCAGCCAAAAACTGGGATCTAGGCTTGTGCACCGATATTTTTTTTTTTTTTTTTTTTTCGGTTCGATTTTTCGGATTTTTAAACTTTTCGATTCGGCTCGTTTCAACCGATTTCTGTTTCGATTCGGTTCGGCTCGATTCGTTTTTCGTGTACTCTTTTTTTTTTTCGGAATATCGACCATTTTTCGTACTTTCATGTCACTTAGCTCGTTTTTTGTATCGACTTTTCGTAAGTTTGGAAATTTTAGTTTTTTCGGAAAGTCTGTTCTCCTCGTTTCAAAGCAATAAATTTCGATTTGACACATTTAAAGTCCATTCGAAAATATTTCGTTTCGGATCTGCCATTTTCGGATCTAAAAATTTTCGGAAATTCGGCCGCATCCGAAAACACGAATCGGGAAATTTTGTGAAAATTCCGAAACCCGAAACGCACATCCCTACTGGGATCACATTTACCTGCCTTGGTTCTTCGTCACGATTATGATCATATACCACGAGAGCAGATGTGGAGTTGACGGGTCCAGTAAGAAAAAACAGGTCGAATATGGGGACAATTTGAGACAAAAGGCATGTGAGAGCCAGAAGACCCCGCAGGTGGAGTCCTGAACGTTAGTTCACCGATCCCCGGTGCCGCCAGGCAGAAGGGCGAGTCTTGGTGGATCTTTGCGGTAAGGAACCCAGAGGTGGACCGAGGCAGGCGGTGAAGTAAAATGACACAGGGTCCGGCCACGATAAATCCACAGGAGGAAGTTGAAGGTCAGAGATCAAGATGCCCATATCCTCAGCCGAGCGTGTCAGGTATGGGCCTCGGGGGGTAGAAACCATGAGCCAAGTGGGGAAGTGCCAGCGGTATCTAATCTTCTGCGATTGAAGGTTCCTCGTGAGGGGGAGCAAGGCCGTGCGAAAGGCCAAGGTAGCAGGAGATAGGTCCGGGAATAATTGTAGTTCCACTCCGTCATGAGAAATCCTGTGTGGGAGTTTGTGCAGCTCGTAAAGGTTCCTCTTTAAACGGGAAAGTTTTCTAGACAGCTAATTACGTTGCGTGGAGGTCCATGCCTGCGGGGGCGTAGGGCACGATGTGCACTAACAAATGCAATAGGAGTAGAACTCTGTCGAGTAGAGTATTAAAGATGGAAGTAAGGAAGGGGAGAAGGTGAGCAGGATATTCTTCCGTGTTAGGAAGACCATGGATCTGCAAGTTATTGTGTCTGCCACGGTTATCCATGTCTTCCAAATGGAGCACCATACCCCTAAGTTGTTCGGTCTGTGTGTCAAGCGTGGAGGAGGTGGCAGTTTGTTGTAGGCGTAGAGAGTGACAGGTAGCTTCCACGGTGTGGATCTTAGCATGGAGGCCCTGCAAATCACCTCTGACCTGCTGTAGTTCCGCCATGATGGCAGCGTTTGCCTCTTTCAAATCTTCCTTTGTGGGCAATCGGGCTAAGAGGGTGGCCCAATCCGGTCCGCTATAAGGGTGCTGCATTCCCGGGTCTCCGGCCGTTTCCACCGCAGGGGATACAGGGGACCGCAGGGTTGAGGCCTGTGAGGCTTGAGAGCTGTCTGACCACGTGGTCGTGGCGGCCGTCAGCGGCACCAAAAAGGCCCACAGCGCCGAAGCTGTGGTTTGGCTGGCAGGTGCCTGGGGACGTGGGGTGCTCGTGGAGCGGTTTGCCTTCCCCATAGAGAAAGCTAGCAGGTCACGGTAGGTGCAAATCTGGAGGGTCCGAGCGGAGCTCTCAGCTCAAGTGGCCATCTTGGTTGGCACCATGAACACGCCCCCTCGAGTATATTGGTCTTATACTTTTCAAAGGATATAATGAATGGATATATCTGCGCAATGGAGATCTGTTTCTTTTTGAAGTGAAAGGTTCGCTGGGATATACTGGGACCCCAATTGAAGAAACTCCATAATGTGGGCGTGACCCACCATAGTGGTCAAGAGGCTCGTGATCTGAGCCTAAGGGGCTTCTCCTTTGTGAGTAAATAACCGTATGAATAACCCAAGAATATAGTATTATAAACAAACGCTATTGCACCATATAGTCTTTTTCTCTGAAATCATTAGGTTCAAATTGTGGTTAAGAAGTGGAGAAATGCTTGCAAGGATTTATTTTCAGATAAGTGACTTGAATATTTAAGTGTGATCCACAGTTTCTGGATTGGAAGTGTGCGCTTGCACTGGGACTAGTGCCCAAAACTTTTTTTGATATAATCATGTGTGTGCAGGGTGCACATTGGGTGTTTTGAGCAGCACAAATAACACTGTTTACGATTGTACTAAAAAGCGCCACTCCCTTCTAACCTTAATTGGTTGATATTATCTATTGTAATTCGTAGTGTGTATGAGTGTATTAGAGCACCACAGCAATAAAACTCACGCTCATACAAACGGCACATTACTGTGAGTTTTATTACTGTGGTGCTCGATACACTCATACACACTAGTCATTACGCTCATACACACTGCACATTACTGTATCAGTGCCACACAGGAGCCTTCCTCAGCATGTATATGCATTTATATAACCAGGATGCAAAAAAAATTGAAATTGCAGATGTCATTTGCATATCTTACCTAAAGTTCCGTGCTGCATATGGGGAATGTAGCACATAAGCTCTGTGATGCAGTTGTTTGAATTGCTGAGACGTGTAAATGACTTCTGCAATAATAAACTTTTTAGATATATATATACGCTCAGCTCACACGCACATACTGTATACACGCTCTGCTCACACGCATATACATGCCAGTGACGTGCGGGGAGGTCAGTCAGTGGGGTATTTTGGCCTAGGCCAACAAGGCCTAGGGCGGCACTTTCCAGGGGGCGGCGGCCCGCACTGGTGGCCCCACCCAAAAAAACTTTGCAAAAAAAAAATATATATTTTGCCAGGAAGGATACATTGAGATTTCACTAATTTTCAAGTATGTCCTTGGTAGGCAAGACCTAGGCTTTCACTTTCCAGGGGGCAGCAAAAAACCTCACCACTAAGGCTAGGGTCAGACTAACGCATTTTTCACGTTGTCCGTGAAAATGTGCGTTCGAAGAATGGACGTATTTTTTCACGGAATACGCAATAGCGGTCATACGATGCGCAGTTTCATCCGTGATTTTGTACGGATCATCAATAAAACACTTCTTGCATCTGGACGTTATGTTGGCCGGACATTAGCAGCGTCTGATGTCTCCAATTCACGCACACATGCCGCTAGCGGACGCAGCGCACTCTGTACGTCAGTACTAGTGGTTTAACGTTCTCGAAAAAATGCGTTCATTTTCCACTTGCGTTGCGCAGCCGGACTTTTGTGCGACCGTACTTCGTATATTGGCCGTCATTGCCCGGCATCTGCTGCTAGCATGGCCGTGATTAAGTGCGCCAGAACGCGCGTTCGCACTGCCTCAGTCTGACCCTAGCCTATATGAGCACCGAAATGACGCCAACATGTTGGTGTTCTGTAGTTCCCTGCACCTCGAAATAAAATTTCCCCACCCTGCAGTGAATTCACCATTCACCGCAGGGTCCCCAAAGTGCATGGAGTCGGCTGCTGTATGCTGCCACCGCAAACCCGTGGCCTGCTGTTTTCAAAAGAACTACTGAACGAAAGTGTCTGGATTTACATATAAGATCCTATGATTGATAATAAAAAGTTCTGTTAGAGAAAAAAGAAAAAACCGCTATTAAAAAAAAAAGGGGGGGATTTTGCTGAAAAATGACTAAAGGGTACTAAAAAGAAAAATCAGACTTTTTACTGCAGATTAAATTAATAAATGGTTTATTAGATATTGCATAAAAACGGGAATATTTTTAACATTGAAACCTACTGGGTTCGCCTGAATAAACCTGCTGATTGAAACCACCGCGCATCAGGGCATTTCACTGCCATTTCTCTGCTGTTTGGTGTTCTCTGAATAGATTAACCATTACTTCTCTATGGGGATTTGCAATGCCTTCAAACAGCACCGTACTTGCTGGCAGTTCACCAAACTTGTGTGTGAGCATATCACAGAGCAGTGGTGTACTTAGGGGAGTGGCATAGGCCGGGCCGCCCCAGGTACCAGTGATTATTTGAGTGTCATTAGGGGGTACTAGGAGGTGCCACTGTCACTGTGTGTCAGCTTTGAGCTGTGTTCTCAAACAACGAGCAGCGGAGCAGGGCGTTTGCATACGGAATAAAATCGAATAGAATAAAAATCCCCCTCTCCTCCCTCCATAGCTCCTCCCCTGCCCCGCAGCAGCTCTAGGGGAGGGGGACGTGATTTGTGTGCAGAGAGAAGATGACAGTAAATGGCAGGTAAAGGGGGGTATCAGCAGAATATGAAGCCCTGTCTGCTTACTGCTGTTTAAAGTGGACCTTTCCTTAACCAGCACTGCAGTGATAGAAATTTGTCATTCAGCTGCCTGGCTCCTGGTGAGGCTGTGTGCGTGCAGGTCACGCGGTCCGGCCAGTCAGGTGGTACTGAGTTTACTTATTTTTTTTCTGTACCTCCTGACTGGCTGAACCACGTGACACGCACGCAGCTGCCCGCCCTTTCATTAACATGGACTCTCACTCTATTCTGGACTGAACATCCACCGGAAGGGAATCAAAGCCACGGTGCACCCTCTGGCAGCGGCACCCCACTGCTGACAAGATGGCTCCACGCACAGACACAGCCGCGATCCTGAGTCCGTACACAGTCCCTGCTGACTCTGCACACAGCCCTACCGCAGACGGAGGCCGGTAAATATAGAATAAATAATTGCTGTGTGCTCATATTCACTCGGTTTGCTGGGAGTCTTATTGCAGTGGATTCTGATGCACTTGTAGCGCTCACTCCCGGAGGAGCCGCTGAAAATGAACCACGGGTCAGTCTCCCCATACTAGGGAATAAATATACTCCAACACCGCTGTGGGTTTTTCTAATTTAAATAGTTTACTAAAATATTAAGCAGACGTTGAGACACGGTGTTCACAGGTATTATTACAGTACTTTCGTATCGCGGTAAAAACGCGTAGCGGAAAAGAAACGAAACACGAGGCTTCGTATTTCGGAAAAAAACAATATATTCGCAACCGAACAGAAAAGAATGCAATTGCACGAAATTTCGGAAAAGGGACACGTAGCGGGACCAAGAATACAATCTCTTCGTCTTTCGATAAATGCGCAGCGGAAAAGAGAAAATATATTCGGAATGTATCTTCAACCCCTGTTCCGATTCGTAACAGAATGAGTCCTGCACAGGTTAAGTCCCGGAATGTAAAAGGTGTGTATGTGTGTGTGTATGGTACCCGGGTACTGTTCAACTGGCCAGTGAATTTACTTAAGGAATGTCTTCGACTAGTCAAGTTCGGGCCCTGTGGACTTTAAAGAGAAAACAGCAGCGTGTTCCTTATTTACAACGGCATTGGAGGCCTCTCACCCATCCACCGATTGCTTTAGGCTCCGCTGACCCAGGACGTCTCTCCGCTCGATATTGACTGGGGATACTTGCGGCCGGATCCGTTGTCTGACTCTCCGTAGCCTGTCCACGACTTGTCCAGCTCACCCCTGCTCTCCGTATCCGATCAACTCGCGGCAACTCCTCACTCAAGGTCTTCGGTTCCTTAATCTGCAGCAAATCTCGGGAACTTGGAGGTCTCCTTCTCCTAAGGCTGGATGACCTGGTGTAAGGAACTGACAGGTCTCACTCGCGCTCTGGCCTAGGCCCTCTAGCGATATCTTGCACTGCGTCTGCTCTCCCTCGTTCCCTGGCGCGCTCTGGCACGTTCTCCACGAGGCTCAGGATGTCAAGCGTCTGTGTCCCACCCACTTCCTGTCTGTTTGCAAAGCACGCCGGGAAATGTAGTCCCAATGTCCAGTGTCTCTGATCGCGATTGTCTCCATCTTGTGGCCAAAAATAGGTACTGCCACAGCAAGATTTTAACACAGCGCTACACACTCATACACACCGCACATTGCATCGCTGGGAGTTTTATTGCTGTGGATTTTGATACGCTGACACACATACCGCACATTGCATTGCTGGGAGTTTTATTGCTGTGGATTCTGTTACACATACACACTGCATATTACTGTGAGTTTTATTGCCCTGGAGCTCTGGGATACACTCATACACACTGCACATTATTGTGAGTTTTATTGCTGTGCAGTTCTGATATGCTCATACACAGTGCCCATTTCTGTGGGTTTTATTGCTGTGCAGTTCTGATATGCTCATACACAGTGCCCATTTCTGTGGGTTTTATTGCTGTGCAGCTCTGTGATACGCTCATATGCAGTGCACGTTTCTGTGGATTTTATTGTTCAACCAATTAGAGCGGCTGTGATCCAGTATACTTGACATGCGTGGCTGTTCTTTGTAAAAATGCTTGAATTTAAACATTTTATTTATCGCAATAGGTACATTTGAAATGGTATACAAAATATACAAGTAGGCACTTGGTATCCACTTTTAATATAAAGCGAGGAAAAGGTGGAGCTTAACGAGGAAGGATGGGGATTAACCAGGAAGAGGTGTGCCCTTGACAGGAAGGGGTGTGTCAAATTTAAATTAGGTGGTGCACGAGTTTAGTCAGGCCTAGGGCAGCACAAAACCTAAATACACCACTGAGGTCAGTGGCTGGTGACGCACTGGCTAGTATCAGAGCCAGATATACACAGGGTTACGCAGTCACAATTTACGCATTTGATTATCGTTATATAGAATAGAGTTTCACTATTTATACTCATGTTTACCAATTAAAATATATATTGCATGCCTAAAATGTTACCGGAATCCACCTGGTTCATTCGGGAGAAGACCGGGCCGGCACGGACAAGGATTGTCTGGACACGCGTCTCTTTAGGAAAGGCAAACTTTATTGTGACGTCACCACTCAGTTAGGATTGAATCGCTAAGACTGAGCCCGGATTACATTCAGACATGGGGTTTTATACCCCGAATACATAAATGGGTACATCCCAATTAGCCCACCTCATGGTGACGCTATCCCACCCCAGGTGGGTCTGTACCTCCCTTAGCTGAATACAAAGACATCACACACATTGGTCATAAATTGGCAGCCTTCATGGTATTTTGACAATTGAGAATTTACCACTCTTCTGGATCCTGCTCATGCCCACCTCCCTAGGGCTGGTTTATTGTGTATCCTAGATAAGGCCTCGTCTGGTTTTCACATCTCTTTGTTCAAGCCCTAGCTCTCTGACCTTGACGTAACTACTTTCTCATCCTGTCACTTCATGCCAGCATCTGCCCGGATCTCGTTAGTTTAATTGCTCTGCCTGTTAGTTAAACACATTCCGAAGAATCTATGCAAGCTAAATCCTAATTGAGCTAATATTTGCTATTTACATTCACTTGAACCAATGTTCTGAACAAGATGGCCGCCTGGCTCAAGATGGCGGCCATCTCCTGGCCTGAGTCCCTTACATTCCCCCCTTGGCTAGAGTTTCAGGTTCTCCTCCTGAGACTCTTAGCCACTACACTTCACTATTGCTATTCTCCAATATTTCATACTTAGGGGGAACTACCTTCACTGGGAACATATCTTGCAGAATCATCAGGGGTATCTTCTGTGTTTGTGTGGGTTTCAGAACTCCCTTGCACAGTGGCCATAGGCATAATCCTATGTGGTACAGCAGTATCCCTACCACTAGGATCACTATCATCATCATTATCATGGATCCAATCCGTGAGATAAAACCCAGGATTGATCCGAACCAGTCTCCGAAAGCCCCAAACCCTCAAAGGATTCCAGCCTTCTGTGGCAATCTGTCTAGCTGTGTTCTGCAGCTGGGCCACTTTCTCCTGGGGATCCTGGATTACCTGGTAGTAGTCAGGGACCTTGTGTGATGTGTTTCTGATGTAAGTGCAACATTCATAATGCATAGTCATTTCACACAGTCCATTCAACGCTACGCTGATTTGTTCCAGTGCCATGTCATGCACCATCTGCAACTTTCGGATCTCTCGCAGCTCAAGATTCAGCAACTGAATGTCTGTGCTCGTTTTTATTCAAAATCTCCATCAATGTCGAGTAACTGTTCATTCTTCTCATCAGCTCTCTTCCCCACCCAGTCCATGTTGGAAACCATGCCCATGCTTGATCTTTCTTAGTAAACAACTCTCTCTTTTGTTTCTCAAACACAAGTGGGTATCTGGGTTGTAATGCAGTGTCTGATGCAGCGTTGTTGCCCCGCACCCTCTGAATTTGAATCAACCTGTCCAAATAACACATCCCTGTTACTGTAGGTGGAACCCATGTGTAACACACTTTCCCAGAACACACCTGGTAACCCCCTGTCAATATAAACGGTGCTAAGTGGAGTGTTCCCTTACGCATTTCAGTCATCATTCGCCCCAACCGTTTTACAAGATCCAGTGCATTTCGTTTACCCACAGTCACATCAGCTATGGTTTGTTGTTGTTCTTGGGTAAGCCGTACCGGCCTAATCATAAACAATCTGGCCCCTGTTCCTACCCTAAGAATATGTGCCGTCCAATTAAATTTACTTGACTGACATGGGTTTTCGCCTACACTTGAATCATTTGTCCCTATCTGGAAATACCACTCTGGTGGATACACCGGGCCTGTAATCGGGGGTGGTCTCCTCTGGTTTAACCTGAGGGTCAGTGATGGAATGTATTGTAATATTCCCAGTTGCAAATGTACTAAAGTTCATAGGAATTGCAGCAAATGGAATATAAATTGTCTCTGGGTGCAATCTGCTGCACACACAACACGCTTTTTGTCCAGAATTCTTTGCATAAGCGTATTTAAACTTTACAAGTAGGTGACCTCTTGGCGTAGTTTCAGGATCTAGGTCACGTTTCTGTCTCCACATGGTACGGTTCTCCATTACTGGGTGTGTACCATTCCAGATGGGGGAGATGTCCACTCTCCCTGTTGTGCTTGGACACCTAGGACAAGTTCCTTGTGACAGTCCATAGATCAGATTGGCAAGGTACAGTATCAGTACCAAAAACGCTCCCAATGTCAAAATCCCTTGAGCAACCCTTTTCACAGTCACATAAACCCAATCCCTCCCCACTGGAATTTCAAAAGTAAAGGTCATTTCAGGTTGGACAAGGGTCGGGGCAGGTCCCCAAAAATGGCCCTTGGGGTCTCCCTCTGGGTATCCCCATGCTCCCTCGTTGGTGGGTGGTCAGGCATTATTATGGCCTTCAAAACATCCACTTGTTGAGTCTTTTAGGTGCTCGGAACTGCAATCTTTGTCAGCTTTAGCCTTAGTGGATTGGTCTCGCTGGGGATGACTTTCCACTCTGGTTCAGGGTTGGCTGCAGCCGCTTTCAGTCTGGAGTGATGTATCCACGGGACCACCTTGGCAACCTTCACTGCTGTGGGGGTTGATAACAGGACAAGGTAAGGACCCCTCCACTTTGGACCTAGTGGGTCATTTTTCCACTCTTTCACCCAAACCGAGTCACCTGGACAATACTTATGCAGTGGGGGATATAAAAAGTGAGGTAGATTATCTCCCATCCAAGTATTTAACTTTTGCATAGATTCACCCAACAACAAAACTTGTTCATTCAATTTAGTTTCACCCAATGCCCGAAGGTCCCCCCTTAGCCCATTAATCAGAGGGGTAGGCCACCCGAACATGAGTTCGTACGGACTTAGCTTCAATTGGGGGGTTGGCCTGCATCTAATATGCAATAAGACTATTGGCAGCACCTCCAACCAGCCCAGTGACGTTTCTTGGCACAGTTTCGACAAAATCTTTGGGGCATGTAGGCTGTGTGTAGCTTCCATGTTATGCCCAACAGGCGGGCAAGCTGCTGCAAACAGTTCTGTACAAAAGCTGGGCTATTGCCTGACCCAATTTCGAGAGGAAGTCCATAGCGTGGTATAATTTCTCTCATTAGACTTTTCACTACTTCTGTTGTCTTTTCAGTCCTCGTGGGGAAAGCCTCCACCCATCCTGTTAGAGTGCACACAATCACTAGTAGATATTTGTATCCTTTGCAGGGTGGCAGCACTGTGAAATCTATTTGCAACGATGCCATTGGGGACAGCCCGATTGGCTGCTTCCCTGGAGGTTGAGATGGGACATAGTGCAGGAAGGGTGGGGTCGCGCCTATTCCCCGATGGGGCGGCTGCAACCACCAAATGCATCCAGCCCAACAACATGTGTAGAACATAACAAAGAAAAAAATGTTATAGAGGTGCCTTGATGCTGGCGGGCGAGCTAGTCTTATAATGGCCATTGATAAGAAACCAAACCTCTAATTGTGTTTAGTTTCACACGGTATAATTGGAGTAAGCGCAGATGACATTTTTTTCTTATGTTCTGCACCTGTTGTTGGGCTGGATGCATTTGGTGGTTGCAGCCAACCCTTCGGGGAATAGGCACGACCCCACCCTTCCTGCACTAAGATACACAATAGCACTGACTCAGGGCTCTCAGCCCAGTCACAGAAATCCCTCCTCCTTTCTCTTGCCCACGTGCAGCAGTTCTAAAACACAAATATCAACACTGCGCCATGTGGCCACCCTCTCCCTCATATTCAGAATACCAAGTCAATATCCGATCCCCTGGGTCCAGATACGCGTTAGCCACTCTCTGGCTCACATGCTTTCGGCGGCGGGTTCGGCATACCGATGAGACCGTGTACGCGGGTCTCCTTGCCCAATTATGGTCGGACGCTAATCAATACTGGTTTCCAAAACAAAGAGGTACCTTACCTATTGCCGCGCTGTTCGCTGTTTCCTCGGACTCAGTGGGTCCCAGTGTTCCCGGGCCGGGGGTCCGTTTGGGACGAGTTGAGGTCCACTTAACAGGAAATCCTGCTTGGCGCCTGCAGATGTCAGCTCCCCTTCAACGGACGCCCAACCGGCGGGATCACTCGCACCTGCTGTCAACCGCTATGGTGTCCAGCAGCCGTTGCTGTACCGGAAGCGGCCGGATCCCAGACGAGCCCCCAAAAAATGTTACCGGAATACACTTGGTTCATTCGGGAGAAGACCGGGCCAGCATGGACAAGGATTGTCTGGACACGAGTCTCTTCAGGAAAGGCAAATTTTATTGTGATGTCACCACTCAGTCAGCATTGAATCGCTAAAACTGAGCCGGATTACATTCAGACATGGGGTTTTATACCCCGAATACATAATTAGGTACATCCCAATTAGCCCACCCCATGGTGACACTATCCCACCCCAGGTGGGTCTGTACCTTCCTCAGCTGAATACAAAGACATTCCACACATTGGTCATAAATTGGCAGCCTTCATGGTATTTTGACAATTGAGAATTTACCACTCTTCTGGATCCTGCTCATGCCCACCTCCTAGGGTTGGTTTATTGTGTATTCTAGATAAGGCCTCGTCTGGTTTTCACATCTCTTTGTTCAAGCCCTAGCTCTCTGACCTTGACGTAACTACTTTCTCATCCTGTCACTTCGTGCCAGCATCTGCCCGGATCTCGTTCGTTTAATTGCTCTGCCTGTTAGTTTATTACATTCCGAAGAATCTATGCAAGCTAAATCCTAATTGAGCTAATATTTGTTATTTACATTCACATGAACCAATGTTCTGAACAAGATGGCCGTCTGGCTCAAGATGGCGGGCATCTCCTGGCCTGAGTCCCTTACAAGATTACTTGTCCATTGCAAACAAAACCACTTTATGAAACGTATGCTGCTGTTTTTTTCCTTTGTTTAAAGTAATTGCATGTAAAAAGGAAAAATAAAGTTAGATTTTTTTATCTGTTTCCATTTTGTGGATTTTTCTCATGATGCAACATTTACCAAAATCTGTGCAAAGGTTTTTACTTTGAGGCTGTGCTTCCTCCTATACAGTATTTAATAGCTAATGAGGTGGAGGTGGGACTGTTTAAACAAGACAGCAGGGGGTGTATTGTATTCTGCATGATAATCCAGATAAGAGCTGGCAGCTGAATGAGATAAAACATGGAGTTTAACAGCCTTCTAATCTACCGCCTGGTGATGTCCTTTGAATACACCCCACACAATACAATGATGTGAGTCGGTGACTGACCCATTCACTCCATTCTATGACCAAAGCCACACAGTGAGGAGAAAGTGATGGAAAGATACTGGGGGGGGGCAGGTCACACAGTGGATGCACCCAGTGGCACATATAAAATATTTTCTTAACTGAACATACAAGAGAAAAACAAAACACATGTAGGATAAGGACATATCATTTTTTGTGGTAGCTGCCCTTTAATCAGGTCACATGGCTGCTTTAGAGAAATAACCTTTTTTAAAAAAAATAAAAATATGTTTATTGTAGATTCAAGTAATACAGCATAAAATGATGTCATGCAATACAATGACAATATTGTCCCTCAAACATAGTAATAGACATCCCCCAGCGTGATGTTATGATAAATCAGCAACCGTTAGACATTCAAGTGCATATCCAGTGCCCTTGAGCATGACGTTGGCAACAGAGGAGGGCCTGTGAGCGAGTTTAATAGAAACCATTCAGTATATTGAAAGTCCTTTTTGATCCGGGCTAAACTATCCTCTGGTAAGTGTTGAATAAAAGGCCCCCAAACCCCAAAAAATCCTCTCACCCCTTCCTCTTTATGTAGACTTGCTTCTGCCCAATCATGTCTAAAGATAGAGTAGAACCTTGAATAGAACATCGAGGGTGGGGGGCTCTATCCACTGGCCCAAGATTGCTTTCTTTGCGGACGCAGCAATAATGCCTAAAAGTGTTTTTTGAGCTCTATTAATGGACGTGCTTCCTTTTCAGAGCGAATGTTAAATAACGCCCCGTCTGGAGAGGTCGGCATTCCTAGTTTCAAAATGTGGGATCCGAATCTTCGAATTGTGTTCCAGAAAAGCTTAATGCGGGTCAAGACCACAAGCAATGGTAGAGATCCGCCCTGTCCTGTGAGCATTTAAGACAACGTCCCGAACTGAGTGGATTATAAAGAGCCAGTCTGACTGGTGCTACATAAGCCCCGTGTAGTATTTTATAAAACATTTCTCCATATTGTGCCGAAGGAATTTGTTTCCGTGATCTAGTGGTGGCTGCAATTAGCGAAAAAGGTGATTGTTGCAGGAGGTGGAGGCACCAGGAGGCTATCCCTGTGGTGGTGGTTGTGCAATCATAGTGCGGACGGAGTGTTTGTCGGAAGGTAGCTGTCGAGGGGCCCACCTTCATTATGCTATCTAAAGAGTTAAGGAAATCCCTAGGCCCTAAATCCCTCAGCTGCGAGACAAATGTGGAGAGTTGTAAATAATACATGGGGTGCAGGTATGTAGGTGCTATTATGTCAGAGAGCCTCGTACGGGAGTAGGGTGTGGGAGGGGAGTCGTAGTACGTGACCAATTTGGGATAAGCCCTTTCGCGCTAGGGCCCAGAAGGCCGGGACAGGTGAACAGTTTTGGAAGTTCGGGTTGCGGAGCATGGGTTAATAAATCGAAGTATTCCAGGACAAGCCCAGGTGTTTCCTGGCCTTGCACCACTCCACTCGGCCCACTTTAAGCAGAAGGTTCATCCTTTGGGTGGGCGGCAGCGAGGCGGGAGATAGGTGTAGAAGCGCTCCTACTGATACCGGATAAGCCATTGCCTGATCTAATTTATAATCCGTATATCATTTTGGAGGAGCCTGTTATCCAATCTGCGACTAAGCGGTATTGGGCTGCCAGGTTGTACGAGCCAATCTCTGGCATATTCACGCCTCCCTGACTATATGGCAGTTGCAATTTGTGCAGTGCTATACGTGCCCTCCCACCCTCCCAGATAAATTTGTTAAATAGGGAATGGACAATCGAGATGTCCCGCTTTTTAATGAGTATGGGTAACATTTGAATTGGATATAACAGGCGGGGCAACGCAACCATTTTTATGAGGCTGATTCTTCCCATGTAGGATAAAGGGAGTTTGGTCCAAGAGGAAAGCAGGGTTTTAAGTTGATTCACCAACGGTGGGATCGTTACCTCGTATAATCTTTGTAAATCAATTGGGAGCGGTAGACCCAGATATTTAAATGTGCCGCCCTCGCACCAACAGAATGGCAGGCGGTTCGCTAGGAGGGCCTTGTATTTCTGACCCAGAGGAATGGCCAATGTCTTATCAAAGTTTATTTTAAATCCAGAGACTATATGAAATCGTTCCAAGTAGTCTAGTAGTATTGGGAGTGCCCTTTCTGGGTCAGAGAGGAACAAGAGCTGCAAACGCCACCACCCGCACCTCCTGGTTGCCCACCTTCATGCCCTCGACGTCAGGTCTAGTTAGAAGGATACGTATAAACGGTTCAATAGCTAGATTAAAAAAGAGAGGGGATAAAGGGCACCCCTGTCTCGTTCCCCTTTCCAGGAAGAAGGGATTAGAGTTAAGTCCATTAGTCGTCACTGTGGCCGCCGGAAAACGATATAGTGCCTCGAACACGTTCCCAATCGATCTGCCGAAAAAATGATATTCATGCCAAACCATCGCACTACAGATCACATCTACACCCTGCACAGTCTCAACAAGGACCATGTCCACAATACAAAACATGGGAAAATATTTGCTTGCTTTGTGGACTTTAAGAAGGCCTTTGACTCAGTGTGGCACCCAGGCCTTTTCCTCAAACTACTGGAGAGTGGAATAGGAGGGAAAACATATGACGTCATCAAGAGCTCATATAATGAGAACTTCTGCAGCATAAAGGTGAATGGGAAGAGAACAGAGTACTTCCGGCAGGCTCGTGGAGTCAGACAAGGCTGCAGCCTAAGTCCAACCCTCTTTAACATCTACATCAATGGACTGGCTGAAGCTCTAGAATCCTCCTCAGCACCAGGACTAACTCTACATGACATCGAGGTGAAGTTCCTGTTGTATGCAGATGACCTCCTATTACTGTCACCAACAGAGAGAGGTCTACAAGACAGCCTGGAAGTGCTGGAAAAATACAGTGCGGCATGGGCACTACCCATCAACCAAAAGAAAACAAAGGTCATGGTTTTCCAAAAGAAGAACGCAAAAACCAAGAGTTCCTGTTTCACACTAAATGACTGCACTCTTGATGAAGCCAACAGCTACACATACCTCGGCCTAGAAACAAACCGATCAGGAAGTTTCAAACCAGCCATAGAGGCCCTAAGAGACAAGGCGCGTAGAACCTTCTATGCCATCAGGAGAAACCTCTACAAACTAAAACCGCCTGTAAGAGTCTGGCTTAAAATCTTTGATAGTGTCATCACTCCAATCCTCCTTTATGGCAGTGAAGTATGGGGCCCCATCACCTTCCCTGACCAACCCAAATGGGACACCAGCCCAACAGAAATATTCCATCTGGAATTCTGCAAGCACCTCCTCCAAGTCCATCGGAGCACCTCTAACAATGTTTGCCGGGCCGAGCTGGGCAGACTCCCCTTACTTCTTGCAGTACAGAAGAGGGCGCTATCATACTGGGACCATCTAAACATCAGCAGCCTCAACTCATACCACCATAAAGCCCTACTGGCCAACAAGGACCATCCAAAACCATGTGGGCTGCAACAACTCATATCCACCCTGATCATCCAAAACCCCCATGAAGGCAACCTGACAAAATATCAAATAAAGGCCCTAATTAACGATTCCAGGGAAAACTATATCAGAGAATGGAGACATGATATAGCAAACTCCAAGAAACTCACCATTTACCAATCCTTACAGAGGGAATACAAACTGGCCCCATACCTGGAGGTACTACAAGACCCCAAGGACAGACAGATCCTGAGCCGGTACAGACTGAGCGCCCACAGCCTGGAAATTGAATCAGGGCGGCATAGACAGACCTACAAGTCCAGGGAGAATAGACTGTGCCAGCATTGTGACCAGGAGGCCCTGGAAGATGAGGTCCACTTCCTCCTACAGTGCCCCAAGTACTCAGCACTGAGGGAAACTCACTTCCAGAGACTCTCCGCTCTCATCCCGGACTTCCCTCTATAGAAGAGACGAGGAAACTCCACATCATATTGGGAGAAGAGGAGCCGGCGGTGAAAATATCTGCCCAATACGTCGCAGAATGTCACAGACTGAGAGGAACATGAGAGATCCTGGACTTATAAATCCCCAACACGGACTCGCCCCCATCCCCCTTCACATTATCCCTTACCCCTGATAATGTCCATGGACTTGCCCATTCCCCCCATATATATGTCCCACTACCCCCCTCCTCCCCATATGCTTTGGCAATGCTAAAATGTATTTGGTCCTGCCAATAAAGCTTATTTTGATTTGATTTGATTTGATTTGATTTGATATTTAAAAAACCGACTCAAGTAGGCCCAAGATATGCGATCAAATGCTTTGTCCGCATTGCAGCTGAGGATCAGGTCCGCCGAGGGTTGCCGTTCGTTTGACGCCCAAATTGCCGCCAGAGCTCGTCTAATATTCTGCACGGAGTGACGCCCCTTTAGGAAGCCCATTTGTGCAGGGGAAATAAAGTCTGTCAAGGGCGCCTGGAGTCGGTACGCCATGATGCCCGACAAAAGTTTCAGGTCAACATTTAGGAGAGAAATTGGGCGGTAGGATGTGATTAGCGTGGGATCTTTATTCGGCTTGGGAAGGACCACGATTCTTAAGGTATTAAAAGTTGGTGGGGGGTCTTTGTCCTGTAGAATATTATTATACAGCGTAGCTAGATGAGGAATTATGTGTCCCTGTAAAAGTTTATAAAATTCCACCGAAAAAGCGTCCGGACCCGGTGTTTTATGAAGCCTTAAGCCAGTAATGGCACTATGAATTTCCATTGGGCTAATTGGGGCGTTTAGTTTCTCCCGGGCTTCCGCATCTAATTCTGGTAGGTTAGCTTCTAAAAAGATATTAGCCTGGGATTCCCAGACGTCTGGTTCTGCCTTATAGAATTGCTCAAAGTAATCTCTAAAATAAGCATTAATTTTGAGCGCGTTTGTAAGGAGCTCACCGGTAAGTGTCTTGATCCGCGAAATTGAGGGAGGTGTTGGCGTTTGCAGTCGGAGAAGGCTGGACAATAACTTTCCTTGTTTGTTACCCCAGCGAAAAAATTTATTTTGTTGGTGGAACCAGAAATATTGTGCCCTGTCCTCAACTATTTTGGCATATACCTTCTTGCTGGATTTGTATTCTGTCGCAGATTGGACAGTGGTGTGCAGTAAGTGTACATGGATACTAGTGTCGAATGTGCCTCCTGTAGCCTTCTATTGATCTCTTTTCGCTTGCGTGCTACATATTCTATTATATGACCCCCTCATTACTGGTTTGGCTGTCTCCCAAAATAAATTGTCGTCTAGATGTTCTATATTGTCATCCACATAATTGTTCCAGCATAACTCCATATGGTTCCTAAATCCCTCTGACTTGTATAGCAAAGCCGGAAAGCGTCAGTTGCGGGACTGTTGGAGAGGAGAGCCCGGCCGTAACTCAATTGTGACAACCGCATGGTCAGAGATATGTATCATGCCAATAGAGGCATCGAGTATTGTGTGCTTCAAAGAAAGTGACACGAGGAACATATCTATGCATGCGAAGGAGTCATGGGGGTGTGAGTAGAATGAGTAATCCCTCCCCTCCGGGTTAAGGAATCTCCATGCGTCTACCCGTGCAATATGGTCTTGTAAGAACTTTGGTCCTGCCGGGGACTGCGTGGTGTGTGGAGATCGTCTAGGCCGTGAGCGATCCAGTGTTTGGTCCACCACTGCGTTAAAATCCCCTCCCACCAGACAGTGATCAAAATCATATTGCAGCATTTGCGCATATAAGTCAGAATAAAATTGTAGATGGGGAGGGTGGGGGGCATATACATTTACCAGCAAGTATCTTGCTTCTTGGATGGACACCAGCAGGATGGAGAACCTGCCCTGCGGGTCGTTCTTTTCCTCTAGGACTACATGTGGTAGCGCCTTGTCTAACAGAATTGCAGTGCCACGCTTTTTATTTACATACGGGGCTGAGGTTTGGAAACCTATCCAGGGTGCCCGGAGCAAATTAGTGGTTGAAGACCAATGGGTCTCCTGGAGAAAAACAATATCCGGGCGTAGTTTAGAGAAGTGTGCGAGTATCTTCTTTCTTTTTATTGGAGTTTAGTCCCTCCACGTTCCACGAGACCACCTTAAAGGAGACCTTATGAACGGGTGCCGGGGATGTCATATTCTGGGAGATAAGAATGGAAATGGACATGGCGTGTCCATTACATCTAGAGGGGATCTCTCAAGGTAAGGGGGGAATTTGGCCGTCCCACCAGCAGCCACAATTCCCAGTTTAGGGGGCAAGGAATAAACTTGTTGACTTGAATCTAGATTTTGTTCATTTTTGTTTTGGAACCATAACCTTGAGACTAACTCTTAATACTAAGAACATTAACCATTGAAAAGAAAAAGAGTAACCAACGAACAGCACATCAAACCAGGGTCACATCCTCTGTCATGCAAAACTTGACCAATTACCAGCGGCAAGGTCTTAAGTAGGAGAATCAGCATTTTATCAACCTGAATGAGAGTCAATGGTGGAAGTGATGCCGACTGGACAGCTCCTGATTCTCCCGTACTGGTGATCGTCGAGGCAACGGTGAAGTCCCTCTGTGTTCTCGCCCCGAAGGGCAGTTTCGGCTTCCCGTGGGGAATCAAAGTAATGCGTTGTCCCATTAAGAACCACACGGAGTCGGGCCGGGTACAGGAGGGAAAAGCGGACTCTTTGGGTCACCAATTTGGAGCACACTGAGGGAAAATGCCCGTTGCTTGGATGATACCGCAGCTGAAAAGTCCTGAATTAGCCGGAGTGTGGCCCCCTGGTAGTCCAGGTTTCTGAGGCGATTAAGCTTGGAGAATCTTGGTTTTGTCAGTGTAATTCAGAAAACACATAATCACTGGTCTTGGGCATCCTGCAGATGGGTTCAGGTCCGGACCCATCCTGTGTACCCTCTCCACCGCCACTGGGCAGGACTCAGTGTTGTAGCCTAGATGGGAGGGCAGCCAGACTGAGGCCCATTCGTATAAGGCCGGACCCTTCACCGCCTCTGGCAGACCAATGATACACAAGTTATTTCGGTGGCTCCTGTTTTCCAGGTCGTCCAATTTGTCTGTTAGGCCTTGAATGATGGTATTTTGTTGGTCAAGTTGGGTTTGTAGTGGGTTGACTGTATCCTCCAGGGTGGACACCCTTTCCTCCACCTCTGTCAACCGATGCACTTGTGACATCAGTTGTGACCGACTCAATGGTAGTCGTGAGCCGTGAGTTTTCCTAATTTGTCATCCAACAATGGCGAGAGGGCTGCAGATATGTCCGCCACACTCAGTGGGGGCGCCCCGTTCGGAGCTTGTACATGTAGGTCGGTCACGTCCGAAGTCGACAAATCAGACTCTAAATCCATTGAGTCCCGAGAGTGCGGGGAAGGTGAATCCCGACCCCTGCCTGGGCTTCGGAGCCGGTTTAGGGATCGTCTTGGCCGAAGATTTTTTTTGCGGTTTACCCGTCATTACGAACTTGTCCATGTCGTCACCTAGGGTTGAGGGGTCCCTCCCTTGCAGAACCTGCGGGCCTCCGTGGGTGTTGAGCCTCAAAAATGGAGTGAGAAGCAGAAAGGTAAGGCGCCCCAGGTGTCTCTGGGACGAATAATAAGAAAAAAAAAAGGGGACAGAAAAAATTGCAGTTTAAAGCCGATTATTGTGTAGCAAGGGAGAAGAACGTCTCCTCATTTAGGGGGGACAGAAAAATTCTCCCAAGAGCCGGTCTGAGATGTTTAAAGTGCGGTCCAAGATCACCGCAGGGGATGTTGGGACTCCACGGAGCAGATGACCCCACAGTGCGGCCCTCCAAATTGTTGCGTGCCCCAGGGGAACCCCAGGGCAGAAAAATTGAGGGACAGTCTCCTGACTCCTGTTTCTTCGTGTTCGGCTTGTGCTGGGGGACGCTATACCACCACGCAGCCTCAGTAAAATGGCGGCCGGCTGTGACAGTCTTTGCCCTAGTTTCTACCGCAGTAAGTTTTTGCCCCGGGTATGAGGAGGACACCGTATCTGTTTGCCAGGTGATCGAGTGACGGCCAGCCGGGGCCGGTAGTATCGGTCAGACCTACCTCTCCGCTCACTGCGGCTGGTGTCTGGAAGCACGGCGTCTCACCTCCTGTCTCCCGCAAGATGGCGGCTTCTCCCACCCGTCTCATCTCGGCCTCTGGTGAGCCTTGTGATCGTGCCCCTGTCCGCCGTGTGTAGATCCGGCGATCGTCCTCACGGTATATCGATAAGGCTGTCACAACCGGGGTCACAGGAAAAGGGACAAGCTGTGGTTCCGAAAGTCCCGCCTAGCGTAGGCCGGGACGGGTGGCGCAATTGCGGCCTGGTGACTCCGGGGTTAAATTTGCTGCTTGTCCGGGTCTCGCTGGGGAAAAATAAAGAGCCGAGTCTGATGCAGCAGAGAATGAACGAGCTCCAGCTAGTGGTTGTATTACCGGTGGTAGCGGAATTCCGCTCAGCAGAGGTTTATTCGCTGGCTCTAGATGGAGCTCGATGTAAAAGCGGCCATACTCTTGGCCCGCCTCCTGGAAGTCAAAATAACCTTTTTAATATATTTTATAATATGTATATAGAATGCAACAAGGAAAAAAAAAACTTTTTTAAAAAATACCTTGGGCTGAACATTTGGGACCAAAATTGCCAAAGTGTCAGGTCCTTATTTAGTGACTGTGCCTTTTGCTTAAGCCCAGAGAGAAACCAGAAGCATCTACCTGTCAGAATCCCTGATGCCACTGTCTCCATTCCATTAGACTATGCAAAGGGTTCTTGCAGAATTCAGAGGATAATTTTTATGATTCATGCCCCCCCACCATGTTTTTTTTAATGGATGGGGAGCTGGTACCAACTTGCAGTGAAATGGACAGAAGAGGAGCTGTAGATAACAGGCAGGTGATGGTGGGGAGTTTGATTCATCTATAGACGGTCAGTTGGACAGGTGAAGGGGAGCTAGTACTGACCCAGGGTCAGGCAGGTAGACAATGGAAGGGGAGGTGCAGGCAGGTAATGGTGCAGAGTCGGAATTTACCTGCAGGCTGGCAGATGGCTGTATCGGTGAAGGGGAGCTGGATTCAGGTGGGTAGAGGATGGATATACAGGGGAATGCAGAGCTTTTGATTCACTAGCAGGCAGGTGTATTTTTGGGGAGGTGGGAATCATCTGGATTCAGGTAGGTAGGAGTTGGATGGAGGGTTAGCTGGGCTAGACAGGCAGGTGATGGGGAGCTGGCATTCACCTGTATGTGAGCAGTTGGGTGCTTGGAGAGGAGCTAGAACTCACCTGGATTCAGGTAGGTAGAGGATGATGGGAGGGGTAGATATGCAGGCAGGTTATGGGGAGCTGGGAGACCCCTAAAAGCTGTCACAATCTATGCTCCCAGCAATGAGCATCCCTGCAACTAGCGGAGAATAAAACTTTCCTGCCTTCCTGATTAGCATGCCAGGAAGCCAATCAGTGAAAGCCTCCTCGGTATCACGCAGCCTAACTGCCAATGAGGTGAAGGGGGTGGGGCCAGCCAGCAGTGTGGCTCACATTGGCTGGTTGCCATGTACGCACTGTGCTTGGCAACAACAGCGAGTGATCCCAGCATACACGTGCACTGAGCTCTGCCCCCCCTCGCAAAAATGCCCCATGATTGACGAGGCTAGTCACATGACTGTCCTGTGTCAATCAATCCATGGGGAGCTCTGCCTCCCATGGGGGGTGTTTTTTTTTTTAAAAAAAATGAATGGCTTGATCATGGGAGCTTTCCCACTGGCTCAAGCCATTCAATTGCTCCAATTGCTCTCAGTGCTCTGAGGCACTGAAGGCATGATTCAGGAAGTAAGCCAGCTTCAGCTACACAATTAGCGTTCAGCTGTGCAAATTGCGTACGCTAGGCTCAGTGCTGCCACTGCTGTCTGTGTGATGAATCACACACACAGCAGCGGGCAGACAGAAGGGCAGCGAGGGAGTGTGGAGCAGGCGAGTATGGAACTTTTATTCAATCTAAAATTTTATTTTAGTACAGATGCACAATGACTTAATGGCAGTGGAGGCCTTGCCTCCCCTGCCGCCCCTGACTGTACGTCCCTGATACCCGCTTAGCTCACAGGCAAATATGCACTCTCAGCTCACACGTACATAGCAGGAAGGAAAGCTAAAGCTTCAGTCGAGAATTTGTTCAGTACTCTGCCCTTGCAGAGGTTAAATGGCATGAATGCAGCAAAATCTCCCCCCTCCCCATGACACGTACCTCTGCTCAGCTGAGTGTTTAAACAGGAAGGGGAGAATCTGTTATCTCTACATCTCCTGGTTTTAGGTGACCGTAGTGGCCCAGGCTCCATGCTGTGCAGGGGAAGAGGGCAGACAGGAGACAAGCAGCACAGCTTCAGCAGCTTTGTGCCCAGACACAGCACTCTGTGTGATCTGGCTCTATTTCTCCCTGGCAAGGTGCAGAAGGGGCAGTGGGTGCATCCTGCGTGTGTCTGCTCTTCTATCACTCTGCTCCACCAGAAATTTGGGGGCCCCTAACAGCAGCTTGTAACTGTAAAAGCTCCACCGCTCAGATGGACAGAATCAGATCACTCCCGTTTTGTTTTTTTTATATACATGCACGAACGCTTCCAGCACACGTGACACAGACCTCCCGGAAGCTGAATGCAGACGCTGGGAAGATGTGAAAGCACATCTCTCCCAGTGTTCGGGTCAGTCAGTCCCTGCTTGTGGCGCCCCTCCCCCAACTGCATCTGCCCCCCTCGGTACCCCACTGGTACCTGGCCTCCCAAGTTAACCCCTTCTTTGCTCTCAGCCCTGCTGACTCTGCACATATCCACCCCCTCGGTCAGCTTTACACTCGCGCCCTGAAAACACGTTGGGACACCCTATCTCCACTCAAAAAGAACATGGGCCATATTACATACTTGGTGCTAACTTAACCAGAGCAGTTGTAAACTTAAAACCATATTACATAGTTGGTCCTAACTTAACCAGAGCTGTTGTAAACTTCCAAGAGCCATTATAGCCTATGGAGGTTTTAAGATGTTTTATTCCATAAAATCCGACTCGTTTCATTGGTATCACACCAACTTCATCAGGGATATAGTAGTTGGTGTGATACCAACGAAACGCGTCGGATTTTATGGAATAAAACATCTTTTTTACTTTATTGGCGACTGAAGTCCTATCTCTCTGGTCCAGTACTAGCTAGTGATCCAGGTGGAGTGTGCCCGCTGATGACGATCCAGGTGGAGTTTTCCCGCTGATGGTGATATTCTGGGCCTTTTCAAAACACCCTTGAAACGGGTAATCTGTATATGCACTTATTCACTATACATCCTGTGAGTGCGTTTTCTACAGGGGGCGTGTCATGATACACCACTGTTTTAACATATAACGCTATGATTCTTCATCTTTTATATTGTCCTGTTTAGATCTCGATATATTATCTTTTATTCATTCCTTGAAACGTCTGTTGGAGGGGACGAGCCTGAGATCTACAGGTCTTTTTTTCATTTTTCTTGTCACCTTTTTGCCTCTATTTGGGAAAGAGCACCTATTCTGTCTGTTTTTTTGAGCCGCTGAATAAACCTCGGGATAGTCTCACCGCACTAGGAATTATTACACACCAGCACTGTTGTGGATTTTCTAGTTTTATATACTTTACTAAAAGATAAAGTGTCATAAAATATAAATGCGCGTTGAATGAATTTACAGGATGCGTCATGCAGGAAAAACACGCGGCGGAAAAAAGAATGGTTAACCTCCCTCAGTTCTGGAGTGTAAGTCCCGCAAAATAGCTCAAAATATATATATACAAAGTTTAGGGTACCTGGGTACTGTGTTCGACTGGCCAGTGAACGAAAAGAGCAATCTTTGACTAGTCACCGTTGGGGCCCTGTGAATTTAAACAATATTGCAAGCGTGTGTTTCTGTTTTGGAACTGTGGCCTGGAAGCCTCTCACCCATACGTAGAACGAAACTGTCCAGCACTCGATGCCTCGACCAAAAGATCTTTCTCTGCTGTGTACTGGGACTCTGTGCCACCGAATCTGCTCCATGCTTGCCAAATCTCCGCAACTGGAACAATCGATCCGCCGCCTGCACTCCCAATCGTTCCGTGCAGCCTCCTAACGCGGGGTCCTGCCGGAACCAGCTTGTCCTCCAAACCTCTCAGCACAGGGTAGGTAGGTCACAGCACGATTTCTGTCCCAATCTCCAGCACCAGTAAGACAGCGTCTGCACTCCGGCCTGGTTGCGATCCCTGACAGCTCCAAGTGCGTCCTCCACCTTTCACTGCTCCGCTCACTCTGCGCGCCAAACACGAGGCTCCCCAGTATATCCTCCTCTTTGTACCACCCACTTCCTGTCCTCACACAAAGGTGATGGGAGATGGAGTCCCCTCTGTCCAGCACATTCCACAATGTCTCCCTCTGGTGGCAGCAATAATGCAATGCACCAGAATACATTTTTTAAAGCAGCTCTACAAACATATATATATTTTTACAGGTAATGGGGGTTGTGGAATTCTTGGGTGAGTTCCCTGACTGTTTTTCTCAGGATTTGACCCCTGGAGCTCAGTGTGTAGTGTGTTATGTAAAGTGTATATCGCACTGTGCTATATATAGCATTGCACTGTACAGTGTGTTATATGCAGTATTATATACAGCCAGTGGTGTATTTAGGTTTTGTGCTGCCCTAGGCCTGACTAAACTCGTGCACCCCCTAAGTTAAATTTGAGGCACCCCTTCCTGTCAAGGGCACACCTCTTCCTGGTTAATCCCCACCCTTCCTCTTTAAGCTCCACCTTTTCCTCTTAGAGCTCCGCCTTTTCCTCTCTTTTTATTAAAAGTGGATACCAAGTGCCTACTTGTATATTTTGTATACCATTTCAAATGTATCTATTGAGATAAATAAAATTATGAAATGTTTAAATTCAAGCATTTTTACAAAGAACAGCCACGCATGTCAAGTATACTGGATCACAGCCACTCTAATTGGTTAAACAATAAAATCCACAGAAACGTGCACTGCATATGAGTGTATCACAGACCTGCACAGCGATAAAACCCACAGAAATGGGCACTGTCTATGAGCATATCAGAACTGCACAGCAATAAAACTCACAGTAATGTGCAGTGTGTATGAGCGTATCCCAGAGCTCCAGGGCAATAAAACTCACAGTAATATGCAGTGTGTATCACAGAATCCACAGCAATAAAACTCCCAGCAATGCAATGTGCAGTGTGTATGAGTGTATCAGAATCCACAGCAATAAAACTCCCAGCAATGCAATGTGCGGTGTGTGTGTCAGCGTATCAGAATTCACAGCAATAAAAACTCACAGCAATGCAATGTGTGGTGTGTGTCAGCGTATCAGAATCCACAGCAATAAAACTCACAGCGATGCAATGCTCGGTGTGTATGAGTGCATCAGAATCCACTGCAATAAGACTCCCAGCAAACTGAGTGAATATGAGCACACAGCAATTATTTATTCTATATTTACCGGCCTCCGTCCGCGGTAGGGCTGTGTGCAGAGTCAACAGGGACTGTGTACAGACTCAGCAGGAGGTCCCTCCAGGCCACGTTAGGATCGCGGCTGTGCCTGTGCATGCAGCCATCTTGTCAGCAGTGGGGTGCCACTGCCAGAGTGTGCACCGTGGCTTTGATTCCCTTCCCGGTGGGTGTTCAGTCCAGAATAGAGTGAAAGTCTGTGTTAACGAAATGGCGGGCAGCTGCGTGCGTTTGAGTCACATGGTTCAGCCAGTCAGGTGGTACTGAGACTCAGTACCACCTGACTGGCCGAACCACGTGACCTGCACGCACGCAGCCTCACCAGGAGCCAGGCAGCTCAATGACAAATTTCTATCACTGCAGTGCTGGTTAAGGAAAGGTCCACTTTAAACAGCAGTAAGCAGACAGGGCTTCATATTCTGCTGATACCCCCCCTTTACCTGCCGTTTACTGTCATCTTCTCTCTGCACACAAATCACGTCCCCCTCCCCTAGAGCTGCTGCGGGGCAGGGGAGGAGCTATGGAGGGAGGAGAGGGGGATTTTTATTCTATTCGATTTTATTCCGTATGCAAACGCCCTGCTCCGCTGCTCGTTGTTTGAGAACACAGCTCAAACCTGACACACAGTGACAGTGGCACCTCCTAGTACCCCCTAATGACACCCCAATAATCACTGGTGAACCACATAGGTTTCAATGTTAAAAATATTCCCGTTTTTATGCAATATCTAATAAACCATTTATTATTTTAATCTGCAGTAAAAAGTCTTTATTGATATTTTTTTAGTACCTTTTAGTAATTTCTCAGCAAAATTTCACCCCCTTTTTTTTAATAGCGGTATTTCTTTTTCTGTAACAGAACTTTTTATTATCAATCATAGAATCTTCTCTGTAAATTCCAGACATTTTCGTTCAGTAGTTCTTTTGAAAACAGCAGGCCACGGGTTTGCGGTGGCAGCATTCAGTGGCCGACTCCATGCACTTTGGGGACCCTGCGGTGAATGGTGAATTCACTGCAGGGTGGGGAAATTTTATTCCCCGAAGTGCAGGGAACTACAGAACACCAAAATGTTGGCATCATTTCGGTGCACTGTGAGTAACCCATTTAGTGGTGAGATTTTTTTCTGCCCCCTGGAAAGTGAAAGCCTAGGCCTTGCCTACCCAGGACATGCTTGAAAATTAGCGAAATCTCAATGTATCCTTCCTGGCAAAATACTTTGCAAAAGTAAAAATAAAATAATAAAGAAAAAAAATTAGGGGTGGGGCCACCAGTGCGGGCCGCCGCCCCCTGGAAAGTCTCGACCTAGGCCTAGGCCTTGTTGGCCTAGGCCAAAATACACCACTGTGTACAGCGCAATGCAATATATAGCTCAGTGCGTTACACACTGTACCATACATCACACAGCACAGGGAGTATATGTGTATAGCACTTGCAAACATGCCATTTATTTAAATAAATAAATATAAATTGAGCCCGACACAGACTGGCATGTTTCCCATCTACAAATATAATATATATATATTTACAACCCTCAAAATTTCCACTCGCATGCTCGCATTTGGCGAGTGGAAACCAAGTGAAGGCGAGTGGAAATTCACACGCAGGCAGCACGATAAATTATATCGTACTGCCTGCTCTGTGTATTCCGGCAGCGGCAGTTTTTTTTTTCTTTAGATGTGCTCCTCGCCAGTCAACGTGCTTTTCTTTTTCAGCAACAGCTGGGCATGGCCCGATTAATTGCCAGCGCGCTGACCGCTCAGTCTTTTCTCCCTTTCCCATAGAGAGCACACTGGCTACAGTGTGTATTCCAGGGATGGAGAACATCTGGCCAGCGGGGGAGGAAATCAATCAGTCCTCAGAGTGCCCCAAAGGGAGTGGGTGCAAATTTCTTCTGCTCTCCTTACTCCAATTCCCTCCTCACCGCCCCCTCATTCTACTCGGAGGTCAGGTAAAAAGAGGGGGAGGTGTGGAGAGGAATGAATTAAATGTAGTGGGGGACAGAAATGAATTAAATGGAGTGAGGGACAGAAATTAATAAAAATGGAGTGGGGACAGAAATGAATTAAATGGAGTGGGAGACAGAAAAGAATTGAATGGAGTGAGGGAAAGAAATTAATAAAATGGAGTGGGGACAGAAATGAATTAAATTGAGTCGGTGACAGAAATTAATAAAATGGGGAGAGATATTAAATAAATGGAGTGGGGGACAGAAATGAATTAAATGGAGTGGGGGACAGAAATGAATTAAATGGAGTGGGGGACAGAAATTAATAAAATGGGGAGAGATATTAAATAAATGGAGTGGGGGACAGAAATGAATTAAATGGAGTGGGGGACAGAAATTAATAAAATGGGGACAGAAATTAAATAAATGGAGTGGGGGACAGAAATTAATTAAATTAAATGGAGTGGGGGAGAGAAATAAATTAAATGGAGTGGGGAGAGAAATGAATTAAATGGAGTGGGGAGAGAATTGAATAAAATGGAGTGGGGACAGAAATTAATTAAATGGAGTGGGGGGACAGAAATGGATTAAATGGAGTAGGGGGACAGAAATGGATTAAATGGAGTGGGGGACAGAAATTATTTAAATGGAGTGGGGGACAGAAATGGATTAAATGGAGTGGGGGGACAGAAATGGATTAAATGGAGTGGGGGACAGAAATTATTTAAATGGAGTGGGGACAGAAATGGATTAAATGGAGTGGGGGACAGAAATGGATAAAATGGAGTGAGGGACAGAAATGGATTAAATGGAGTGGGGGAACGTCTGGCCAGCGGGGGAGGAAATCAATCAGTCCTCAGAGTGCCCCAAAGGGAGTGGGTGCAAATTTCCTCTGCTCTCCTTACTCCAATTCCCTCCTCACTGCCCCCTCATTCTACTCGGAGGTCAGGTAAAAAGAGGGGGAGGTGTGGAGAGGAATGAATTAAATGTAGTGGGGGACAGAAATGAATTAAATGGAGTGAGGGACAGAAATTAATAAAATGGAGTGGGGACAGAAATGAATTAAATGGAGTGGGGGACAGAAATGAATTGAATGGAGTGAGGGAAAGAAATTAATAAAATGGAGTGGGGGACAGAAATGAATTAAATTGAGTCGGTGACAGAAATTAATAAAATGGGGAGAGATATTAAATAAATGGAGTGGGGGACAGAAATGAATTAAATGGAGTGGGGGACAGAAATGAATTAAATGGAGTGGGGGACAGAAATTAATTAGAGTGAGGGACAGAAATTAATAAAATGGGGACAGAAATTAAATAAATGGAGTGGGGGAGAGAAATTAATTAAATTAAATGGAGTGGGGGAGAGAAATAAATTAAATGGAGTGGGGAGAGAAATTAATTAAATGGAGTGGGGAGAGAATTGAATAAAATGGAGTGGGGACAGAAATTAATTAAATGGAGTGGGGGGACAGAAATGGATTAAATGGAGTGGGGGGACAGAAATGGATTAAATGGAGTGGGGGACAGAAATTATTTAAATGGAGTGGGGGACAGAAATTATTTAAATGGAGTGGGGGACAGAAATGGATTAAATGGAGTGGGGGACAGAAATGGATTAAATGGAGTGGGGGACAGAAATGGATTAAATGGAGTGAGGGACAGAAATGGATTAAATGGAGTGGGGGAACGTCTGGCCAGCGGGGGAGGAAATCAATCAGTCCTCAGAGTGCCCCAAAGGGAGTGGGTGCAAATTTCCTCTGCGCTCCTTACTCCAATTCCCGCCTCACCGCCCCCTCATTCTACTCGGAGGTCAGGTAAAAAGAGGGGGAGGTGTGGAGAGGAATGAATTAAATGTAGTGGGGGACAGAAATGAATTAAATGGAGTGAGGGACAGAAATTAATAAAATGGAGTGGGGACAGAAATGAATTAAATGGAGTGGGGGACAGAAATGAATTGAATGGAGTGAGGGAAAGAAATTAATAAAATGGAGTGGGGGACAGAAATGAATTAAATTGAGTCGGTGACAGAAATTAATAAAATGGGGAGAGATATTAATTAAATGGAGTGGGGGACAGAAATGAATTAAATGGAGTGGGGGACAGAAATTAATTAAATAGAGTGAGGGACAGAAATTAATAAAATGGGGACAGAAATTAAATAAATTAAATGGAGTGGGGGAGAGAAATAAATTAAATGGAGTGGGGAGAGAAATGAATTAAATGGAGTGGGGAGAGAATTGAATAAAATGGAGTGGGGACAGAAATTAATTAAATGGAGTGGGGGGACAGAAATGGATTAAATGGAGTGGGGACAGAAATTATTTAAATGGAGTGGGGGACAGAAATGGATTAAATGGAGTGAGGGACAGAAATGGATTAAATGGAGTGGGGGACAGAAATGAATTAAATGGAGTTGGGGACAGAAATGAATTAAATGGAGTGAGGGACAGAAATTAATAAAATGGGGAGAGAAATTAATTAAATGGAGTGGGGGACAGAAATGAATTAAATGGAGTGGGGGAGAGAAATGAAATAAATGCTGGGGAGAGAAATGAATTGGGCAAAATAAATTAAATAAAAGGAGGGAAAAATTATTTAAAGGGGGACCTTGACAGAAAAAAGGTTCACCACCCCTGTTGTAAGCTAAGTGAAAGTAAAAAGCTGCCGAGCTGTCAGTGCGCCGGAAGTGACGCCAGAACCAGCGCCGCTACTACAACTCCTGTGAGGGACAATAATTAGTGAAATGGTGGCGTAGGCTTTTGAGTTTATGCAAAATAAATCTATTTATAAAGAAAGAGGTGATACGTAAGGAGCAAAAAAGAAAAAATGGGGATGGAAGTATCGCACATGAATATTAATGGATTTATCTGTTTAAGCATCCAAGGAGGAAACCTGACTTTGGGGTCTAACTCCTGTTGATAATACGCTCTTTTCATTATTCATATGGCAGGTTAAGTTCCCCTTGATATGTCGGATGCATAAACCCCAAATTAATTTGGTCCTAAAAACTGTTGGAGAGGAGTCTGTCTGTACTTAATGGATGATACTACTTGTCTGGGTCTGGTGACTGGGTATACATGTATCTGATGCCTGGGTATTAATGTTATTTATTTTTGTAGCTTTATTCTGAATAAAACTTTTAACCGTGTAATTTCATAAGATAATTTAAGAAGGTGTGTTTAGGGGCGGAGTTCAGGGTAGGGTAGGTGGAGCAACTGGTGGCGAGTATCTCTTAAAGGAACACTCTAGGCTTAAAATATACCTATTCCCTACCTACAGTAGTTATTGTGTATATATATATATATATATATATATTTTTTTTTTAAAATTTAATACTTACCATAAAAACCACTTCTTTCAAACAGCGTTTTTTTTTTTTTCCCTCCTCTACCGCTCCTGTCCTTCTACTCTGTAACTTGGCTAAGGCTGGGGTCAGACGAGCGCAGTGTTAACGTCTGTGTTGCCGCACATAAGTACGTCCGTGATAGCATACAATTGTGTTAAATGGAGCCCCACACACGAAGTACGTCCGCACAGAAGTGCGGGGGCTGACGGACGTGGCAAACGGACGCAGGTTAGGCAAGAACGTAATACTGCTAGAACGGACATGCAGAGTGCGCCACGTCCACAACGTCCGCATAGCTTTGTGTGTGAGTGATGGAGCGTGGTCAGACGGACTGCATTTATACGTCCAGCATTTTTGACGGACAGAATGTTTTTTCATTGTAATGTATTTTCCCTGCTACATCAGTCAAAAAATACGTCAGTGAAAAAAACAGACTGTGTGGCCACTACCTTGTCGTCAGTCAGAAAGTACGTCCGTACTGCACGGACGCACAGTCCGTACAAAATGCGCTCATCTGACCCTAGCCTAATGGTTTACGTGAGAAGCGCGCATGCGCGCCTCTCACGTAAGTCAGCCAATCTGCAGGCTTCTTCTTCTAATTGGATTAGTGTTACGCGCAGAGGATGCGCGCAACACTAATCCCAGCCGCAGACTATGCTGGCGGCTCGCTGCCGCCAGCTACTGCGGCGAGTAGGAGACGTTGCGATGACGTCTCCTACTCGGCAATAGTCGGCAGAAGCGGGAAATATGAATCCCGCTCTGCTGACTGACAGCTGGGAGGGCGGAGTAAAGTTCTCCGCGTCTCTCAGCTGTTTCAGGGCATCATGACCACCTAAAAAAGCTTAGGTGGTCATGTTGCCTAGAGTATCCCTTTAAGGTCTGGCTAGTAACTTGGGAATTGAAATGTTGAGCCCTGTGTATATATATATATATATATATATATATATATAATTGATCAAAAACATAATATATACTCATTTGAATTACTTGAGAATAATAGGAAAGCTTTTATTTATTTAAGTAAATCACCATTACTAAACATATTAATTAAACGAGAGAAAAATGAAAACAAACTTTTTCCTATTAAAGTACAGCACCATTGCAGCAGCTGGTCACCCCTTGCCAACTGCTATAATGGTGTGGTGCTATATTTTCAAATTAGAATAACTTTATTAATTAATTTTTTAAATTTGCAAAATGTCTATAAACAAACTTTTTTCTCCTCCGTGTGCTGCATGCGCAGTGGGTCCCTTGCAGAATCTGACACTCGTGGCCGCTTTGCGCGGAGCGTCGCTTGCGGAATTCGACGCTCGTGTACGATGGAGCCTACATCACGGAATCCAGCTGATCGGCCGCTGATTGACAGATCAGCTTGTGTGACATAGGTGCACCGGCGCATGCACAGAGCGTCGATGCACTATCCGACGCTCTGGCACTCTTCGACGGAACACCTGCTGGCACACCTCTGACGTCATCAGAGGGGCCCGGCGGCCAGCGCACCCTCTTTGACGGCATCGGAGGGAGCCGGCGGCCATCTTGGAGTCTCCGGTGGTGGCCTAGGTAGGTCACTGTGGCTCCTCCAAGCGAGGCCTTAGGCAGCCGCCATTTTGGCCTAATTGCAGAGCTGCCACTGCCCATATGGTGACCGAAAGTTGGGAAATTCAAAAATTGACAGGGGGGGGTGGGCTTCATCACATCCTGACCACTTTAACAATATAAAATGGTCAGGATCAGTAGGGTCCTTTTAAGCCAGTGTTTCCCAAACCTGTCCTCGGGCCCCTCCGCCTCGCCAGGATTGCCAGATATCTGAAGAACAGCACACAGGGGTCAAGTACTGGGAAAAAAAGTGAGGGAACTCACCCACGAATTCCACAACCCCTATTACCTGAAGAAAAAATATATATATCATGAGTATAACAGTACGTGGTGATACCATTTTTATTGTGTTAACATTACATTTAAAAGACAAGCTTTCAAGAGTGTAACCTCTCCTCTTCAGGTCTGGAAACTATACTGATCAGTGAAAGGTATCACTACGTACAGGTATACTCGTGATTTTGGCAACTGGACTAACACGTTATATATATATATCACATACATATATATATCCAGGCACAGACCCCCCCAGAATTATATACACAGGCACAGACCCCCCAGAATTATATACACAGGCACTGGACTCCCAGAATAATATGCCCAGCACTGGACCCCCAGAATAACATACACAGCACTGAGCCCCCAGAATAATATACCCAGCACTGGACCCCCAGAATAATATACACGGCACTGAGCCCCCAGAATAATATACACAGCACTGGACCCCCAGAATAATATACCCAGCACTGGACCCCGAGAATAATATATCCAGCACTGAGTCCCCAGAATAACATGCACAGCACTGAGCTCCCAGAATAATATACATAGCACTGGACCTACAGAATAATATACACAGCACTGAGCCCAAAGAATAATATGCACAGCCACTGAGCCATTGCAAGACCATTGTTCAAGCTCCTGACACCAAATGTTGGGATGTAAAAATCCTTTTGCTCCTGTTGTCTGGATTTATTTCAGCCATTAGCTCTCATATACTTCTTTACCCAGCCAGGCCTTTTCTTAATCAGAGTTGTAGAGACCATATTCAATTATACATGTATATATATGAGAAATTAATAAAGCAGAATCATGTTGATGTATAACATGGTTTACTTAATTTCAAATCTGTCAGAGTCAGAAATTTCACAAAGCTAAATACAGAAAAAACACGTCAGAGCTAAGACCCAGCCCCCCAACACATGACCGGCCAAGCTCCAACAGCTCTCCTCAAATGTCTAACAGAGCTTAATTCGAAATGCATAATTGGTTAAACTAAAACCGTCTTTCAACTGTTTCAAAAAGCTTTTACTCAGGATACTTCAATTCTAGACACTTTGGCGTCTTAGTACATCTGTTTCAAGTTATCAATGGTCATTAAGAAAAACTTTTCTTCAAAACTCTGACAACTTCTCTAGGTCAGAAGGTCACATGTGGTTTTGTCCTTTTAAGACTTCTCATATCTCCGGCCCCACTGACTGAGAGCCGAATGATTAATGAGCTTTCAAAGACTGAAGCATGCCATTATTTTATATCTGGCTTAGAGATTTCTAAGATTGTATCAAAAACTAGTTTGATATTCAATTAAAATATGCAGATATTAAAACATTCCTCAACAATTTGCCCCCAGCTCACATGGATATATTTGCCCCAGCTCATATGGGTATATATTGCCCCCAGCTCACGTGGATATTATTGTCCCCAGCTCACGTGGATATTACTGCCCCCAGCTCAGATGGATCTTATTGCCCACAGTTCACATGGATATTATTGCCCCCAGTTCACATGGATATAATTGCCCCCTGTTAACATGGATATTATTGCCCCAGCTCATATGGGTATATATTGCCCCAGCTCATATGGATATTATTGCCCCCAGCTCACATGGATATTATTGCCCCCAATTCACATGGATATTATTGCCCCCCAGCTCACACATGGAATTTTTTGCCCCAAGTTCACATGGATATTATTGCCCCCAGCTCACATGGATATAATTGCCCCCAGTTCACATGGATATTATTGACCCCAGCTCACACATGGAATTTTTTGCCCCCAGTTCACATGGATGTTATTGCCCCCAGCTCAAACATGGAATTTTTTGCCCCCCGTAGTTCACATGGATATTATTGCCCCCAGCTCACACATGGAATTTTTTGCCCCCAGCAGCTCAAATCTCCTCTGGGTCCGACTCCGAAATGATTGAGCCGGCTGCACATTGCCGGCGGCCGCGTGCTTTCCTGTTACGAACGGCCGCTGGCAGGAAATGTGGCCGCTCGCCTGGGATCGATGAAACAGCCAGCCGTGATCACGCAAGATTGCGGCTGGCTGTTAGATCCCAAGCGAGCGGCTGCATTTCCTGCCAGTGGCCTTTCGTAGCAGGAAAGCACACGGCCGCCGGCAAAGTGCAGCCAGCTCAATCATTTCTGGCTCGGCCACAGCAGGAACCTGCGTTCCCGTGCGTTCCCGCAGCGTTCCTGCTGTGGGAGAAGAGCGGGTACGCCGTTCGCGCAGGACTCAAGCCCTGACAGCACAGGTGATATGATTTGGTCTCAGTGATTGCATGACTCTGTTTGCTTTTCCTCAAAGAGATCTGCAAAATCTGGCCTGGTTGAGGGTCCCGTGGACAGGTTTGGGAAACACTGCTTTAACCCCTTAACAACGCCGGACGTACATTTACTACTTCCTCAGTAAAACTTTAACTATCAGAAGCAAAACCCTCACTAACTCAGCGCCCCACTACCTGTCCTCACTAATCACCAAATACACCCCAGCCCGCTCCCTAAGGTCAAACAGTGACCTGCGCCTAGCTTCTCCCCGCATCACCTCTTCCATGATAGACTGCAGGATTTCTCACGCGCAGCCCCCACTCTCTGGAACGCTCTCCTCGTACTGTCAGACTTTCCCCTAACTTCTCTTCCTTCAAACGCTCCCTTAAAACATTCCTATTTAGGGAAGCCTACCACCCAACTCACTGACGCAACCATCAATCACTCTCACCTTACAGTCCTCTCCTCCTGTTTCCAACCCCAACCCTCCCAGATTGTGAGTTCCTACGGGAATAGGGCCCTCACTCCTCCTGTACTGTTTGTCAAATGTTGTTCAATGTATTGTAACCCTGTCTGTACTGTGCTTATTGTACAGCGCTGCGGAATATGCTGGCGCTTTATAAATAAATAATAATAATAATAAAAATAATAAAAGCAACATCCCAACACAAGATAGTTATCTGCCACCTCCACTCCCAGAGGTCCCCTCTGCCACCCTCTGCCGCTTCCTCCCAGCCACTGAGGAGGAAGTCAATTCCTTATTGTCCTCCTCACATCTCACCACGTGCCCGCTCGACCCCATTCCCTCACATCTAATTCCTCCCCTCCTCCCTCACCCCTGCTCTCACACACATCTTCAACCTATCTCTCTCCACTGGCTCCTTTCCATCCGCCTTCAAACACTCGCTAATTACCCCTTTACAAAAGAAACCATCCCTAGATCCTAACTCTCCATCCAACTACCGCCCTGTATCCCTGCTTCCCTTCACATCAAAGCTCTTAGAAAAACTAGTCTTCAAACGCCTCTCCCTCTTCCTGTCCTCCAATTCCCTACTTGACCCCCTGCAATCTGGCTTCCGTCCCCTACACTCAACTGAAACTGCCCTCCCCAAAGTCACCAACGACCTCCTAACTGCTAAAAAACATGGCACTATTCTATTCTCATCCTGCTTGACCTCTCGGCTGCTTTTGACACTGTTGACCACCCCCTCCTTCTACTGACCTCAACTCTCTGGGTCTCGGTGACACTGCACTTGCTTGGGTTGACTCCTATTTATCCAACAGGTCCTTCTGTGTGTCTTTGCTGGGTAACTCCTCCTCCTCATTGCCTCTATCTGTTGGTGTACCTCAAGGCTCTGTCCTTGGTCCTCTGCTCTTTTCCATCTACACCTCCTCCCTGGGCAAAATCATCAACAGCTTTGGCTTTAATTACCACCTCTACGCTGATGACACTCAGATCTACCTCTCTACCCCTGATCTCTCTCCCCCTGTCCTTTCAAAAGTCAGTGACTGTTTATCTGGCATCTCCTCCTGGATGGCCTCCCACCACCTAAAGATCAACATGTCAAAGACTGAACTCCTACTTATTCCTCCCTCCAATGCCTCCCCACCTCCTGACTTCTCTATCACGGTGGAGGGTATCACCATCTCCCCATCAAACCAAGTTCGCTGTCTTGGAGTTACACTTGACTCTGCTCTTTCCTTCATCCCCCACATCAAGTCTCTTTCCTCCTCCTGCCGATACCAACTGTGTAATATTTCCAGAATTCGGCCATTTCTTACCGCTGTCACCACAAAACAACTCATACACGCCCTGGTAATCTCCCGACTCGACTATTGCAATAATCTCTTATCTGGCCTCCCTCTGTCCCGCCTCTCCCCCCTACAATCCATCCTGAACGCCTCCGCCAGGCTAATTCACCTTACCCGCAGCTCTGTCTCTGCCGCTCCCCTCTGCGAGTCCCTTCACTGGCTCCCCATCCACTGCAGAATTAAGTTCAAAATCCTTATCCTTACCTACAAAACCCTCACTAACTCAGCTCCCCACTACCTGTCCTCACTAATCACCAAATACACCCCAGCCCGCTCCCTAAGGTCAAACAGTGACCTGCGCCTAGCTTCTCAAAATAGTGAAGAACAAAAAGACAGCATTCAATAATTATAAAACAACTCAGAGTGAAGAAGATAGGCAAACCTATAAGATTAGGCAGAAAGAGGCAAAGCAATTTATAAGGGCTTCCAAAGCACACGCAGAAGAGAAAATAGCTCAGTCAGTAAAAAAGGGGGACAAAACATTTTTTAGATACATAAACAAGAAAAGAAAAGTAAAACAAGGATTAGTTTGATTAAAAACAAAGGAAGGAAGGTATGTAGAAGAGGATAAAAGTCTCGCTGACTGCCTCAATGAATATTTTGGTTCAGTCTTTGCAGAAGAAAAGGAAGGAAAGGGACCTCAGTTAGGAGCAAACACTAACGAGACAATTACATATCAGTTTACAGAGGAGGAGGTTCTACAGCAGCTGTCTAAAGTAAAGACAAATAAATCAATGGGGCCTGATGGGATCCACCCTAAATTATTAAAAGAGCTCAGTGATGTAATAGCAAAACCGTTAACAGATTTATTTAACCAATCCTTGCTAACGGGAGTCGTCCCAGAAGACTGGAAATTAGCAAATGTTGTGCCCATTCACAAGAAGGGTAGTAGGGAGGAATCTGGGAACTATAGGCCAGTTAGTCTTGCGTCAGTAGTGGGGAAATTAATGGAAACCATGTTAAAGGAAAGGATTGTTGAACATCTAAAAACACATAGATTACAGGATCAGAAACAGCATGGGTTTACCTCAGGGAGATCATGCCAAACTAATCTTATTGATTTTTTTGATTGGGTAACAAAAATAATAGACACGGGTGGTGCAGTAGACATTGCTTATTTAGATTTCAGTAAGGCTTTTGATACTGTTCCGCATAGAAGGCTTATCAATAAATTGCAATCTTTGAGCTTGGATTCCAATATTGTTGAATGGATTAGGCAGTGGCTGAGTGACAGGCAACAGAGGGTTGTGGTAAATGGAGTTTATTCGGCGCAAAGTCTTGTTACCAGTGGGGTACCTCAGGGGTCAGTACTTGGACCCATTCTATTTAATATTTTTATTAGTGATATTGCAGAAGGTATTAATGGAAAAATATGTCTTTTTGCTGATGACACAAAGATTTGCAACAGGGTTGACGTTCCTGGAGGGATCAGCCAAATGACAAATGATTTAGGTAAACTAAAAAAATGGTCGGAGCTGTGGCAATTGAGTTTTAAGGTGGATAAGTGCAAGATAATGCACCTGGGACGTAAAAACCCAAGGGCTGAATATAGAATATTTGATACAGTCCTAACCTCAACATCTGAGGAAAGGGATTTAGGGGTTATTATTTCAGAGGATCTAAGGGTAAGTAGTCAATGTAATAGAGCAGCAGGAAATGCTAGCAGAATGCTTGGTTGTGTAGGGAGAGGTATAAGCAGTAGGAAAAGGGAAGTGCTCATGCCACTGTACAGAGCACTGGTGAGACCTCACTTGGAGTACTGTGTGCAGTACTGGAGACCGTATCTCCAGAAGGATATAGACATCTTAGAGAGAGTTCAGAGAAGGGCTACTATGTTTCTCCCCGCATCACCTCTTCCCATGATAGACTGCAGGATTTCTCACGCGCAGCCCCCACTATCTGGAACGCTCTCGCTCGTACTGTCAGACTTTCCCCTAACTTCTCTTCCTTCAAACGCTCCCTTAAAACATTCCTATTTAGGGAAGCCTACCACCCAACTCACTGACGCAACCATCAATCACTCTAACCTTACAGTCCTCTCCTCCTGTTTCCAACCCCAACCCTCCCAGATTGTGAGTTCCTACGGGAATAGGGCCCTCATCTACTCCTGTACTGTTTGTCAAATGTTGTTCAATGTATTGTAACCCTGTCTATACTGTGCTTATTGTACAGCGCTGTGGAATATGCTGGCGCTTTATAAATAAAGAATAATAATAATAATAATAATTTACGCCCTGAATTAGGCAGGCTTTGGCGCCGCAGGATGTAAATGTAGGTCCTCGGCGTTTTCAGCCCCCCCCCCGGGAGATACTCACCTCCTCGGGCGGCTCCCTCGCTGCTCTGACTCCCACGGAGTCAGATCGGCAGGGTTTCCTCCTCCGGTGCACTGACGTCATCGCGCCGGGGGCGCGATGACGTCAGTTTCAGGCGTCCCCCCCCGCCGGAGCAGGGGAGGCGCCTGAAGGGGAGGGGGGATCCTTTGGATCCCTCTATCTCCCCATCGCCAGGGACCAGGCGGCTGTGGCCAGCATCGCTGGAAGAGTCACAGCCTGACCTTTCCAGCAATGTATGGGGGATTAACCCCTTAGTTGCCAGGTCGCGACCGGGCACTAATTTGTGCCCGATCGCGGCCTATTTCCGGTGGGGGCCGCCATCTTGGATGGCAGCCCCCACCTCTGGGTCACCCCCCGCTCAACTGACTCATCGCGCCATGCGCGATGATGTCAGTTAACCGGGGAACCCCCTAGCTGCAAAGGGATTTCCTATGGAAATCCCTTAGAGGAGATAGGGGGACTCTTTGAACCCCTTTATCACCTGATCAGTGGCAGCTAGGGGGCCATTTATGATATTTCTGGAAAGGCCAGAGCATGGCCTTTCCAATGATATCAAACATGACCATGTTATATGTAAAATAAAAGTTTAAAAAAAGTAAAAATAAAAATAATAAAAATATAATAAATTAAATAATAAAAAAATAAATACGTGTTTTTTTTTTTTTTTTAATGCAGCACTCTTGTTCACATTTCAATTATAATGTGAACAATGATGCTTCACTAACGATTTTTTTTTTGGGGGGGGTCTAGCTAAAATCACGCAATTTCTCCCCAAAAAAAAATGGGTTCCCCGTTCTAATTTTTTTAACAAATCTACCCCACAACATATGACCGCAGAGCCTCGGATAATGAAATTTAAAAAAAAATCACTTTACACACTGTGGAAGATTGAAATTTTATTGAACATTCACATTTATTTACTTTTTTTTACATTTTTTGTTATAGCATTTTGGCAGGGCATGACATATACATATAATAATGATATATTAGTAATCTGCCGAGTCTGCCGGAAAGAACGATATATAATTTGTCTGGGTGGTATAATAAAATAACCCTTAAAAACAGTCAAAATGAGCTCAGCAAACTTCTACTTCCGAAACAGCGCCAAAGTTGTAAAATTACTCCCGTCCTTAAGGGGTTAAACTATGCCACCATTCGAATTACCTGCAAAAAGAAACAATAACATCATACCCTGAATATAAAGTCCCTAATCTTCTAAACTCTAGCTTGCATCATGGTTGATGAGGTCTGGCCTGACCCAGAAGCATAATAAAAAACAGTAAGAATGTTCCCATGAATGTCTATGGCAGGGATCTCAATCCTACAATTCCGTGACTGTAATAATTGGCCAGAGAATGGCAGATAACGTTAAAAAAAGACACTGCGCCTTTAAATCCTTTTTTACGCACACAAGTAGGATGGACCATTCTGTAATCTCACTTTTTTATTGGACATTCTATCCACATTCAAGACGCCTATCCCGCCCACGCTGTCGCCGTGCTCCTATTGTCATTCTTACACAGCTTCATTTTACCAGTCTCGCTGTAAGGACTGTACCATTACTAGTTTTGAAGGGGGATCTCTGAATATATTCCCATCCTCTTTCGCGTCCCGATTAATCCATCGAACACACGTTTAGCGAAGCAGTTCTGTTTTGCTAAAACAGTGCTAACGTTTCCGTGTAAGTGCATAATTTGAAATGAGTTATTCCCCCCTTCCTCACGTGATCGGTGGACCGTTCCGTTGTGCGGTGGGCGGGGCTTGCTCAGAAAGCTGCGACTGCTCTGGATGAATACAATGCTGCAGCATAGGATGTTCTCCGGGTGTGTGAGGCGGTTTTGAGGCGGCTAGCGTGGAACTCTCCTGGGGATGCTGCGAAGAGGTGAGACGGGGAGCTCTCGGAGGGGAGAGGGAGATCGGGTCTTCAAGGGGGTGAGCGGCGCGCACCCACTCCCCAGCTGCACCCACCCACTCCCCAGCTGCACCCACCCACTCCCCAGCTGCACCCACAAGGGTGCGGGGGAATTAATCATGCCCATTAACCCCTTTACTGCTGGAAGCGCACTGTACACGGTGAGGTTAGGGGGCGGTGTGTGTGTGTGTGTGTGTGTGTGTGTGTGTGTGTGTGTGTGTGTGACTTTTTCCAGGTATACCACTCTAGCATGTAATTCTCCAGTATGTCATGTCAATTGAGCCTACACCTGAAGGGGTTAAAGGGACAAGGGTACCCACCTCCCCCAATTTTTGGCTTTCCATGTATGTTTAAGAATGTGGCGCTGTCACTCATGTGCCTGCTGATCTTTCCCTCTGTGCTGTCAGCACAGAGCCCTAGAAACTCCCTTTTGACCTTGGAGTGCATGTGTTTTTTGCCAAGCTTTGTGTTTGTCTCCAGGACCTTTTTCTTAGCTCTTTTTAGTATCACCCTTGTGTTGCTAATGTATTCATTATCCATGAGGCCTTTTGATATTTGCTCTCTATGTTCTGCCGGTCCCATCACTTGTCCTTCTACAGACTTGTCAGATCCACCTTTGTTTTCCTGTCGTCATACAGTATGCATATATTTATTTATTTGCAAATGATTTTACCAGGAAGGATACATTGAGATTTCTCTCGTCTTCAAGAACATTGAGTGGTTACCGTTGTTACAGAAATACAAAGGTAATAAAATGCAAACTATTAAAACCAAAACACAAATATACAGATTAACATATCATGGGAAGGGCAGCATGTGAGCTTCAAGGAGCCGGATTCCTCAGTGATAAATGGCATAATGTCCTAGGCACAGCATATGCCTGTGATCTATTACAGGGCAGCAGTCCTCAGGTGCTGTCAATCAACGTCTACACTACAGGCAATGTGCTGAAACTGAGTTGAACTGGCTGGTTAATCTATAGGTCTGGGATCTCAAACTCCAGCCCCCCAAACCCTACAATTTCCAGAATTCTTTTGGTGCGATTGGTGGCCAGGGAATCATGAGAGTTGTAGTTTAGAAACATTTAGGTTGAGATCCCTGCTATATAGGATTGTGATTAATGCTGAGTTGATCAGTGATCCTGTTGTTTAGACTTCAGTGTGTATATTTTTTTTGTAAATCGCTGCTGTATATCAACGGTTTGCATGCTTCTGGTGCTGATGGGGTTAACCTGTCAGCCAGCCATGTTTTCTAGCAGTGGGGGAGTTGATTGTTTTTGTTTCTCTCTCCCCCCCCCCCCCCCTTGTTCCCTTGGCTCATTGAGAGCTGCAGGTCTGTAAAAAGTGTTATGTCTGAAGTCCCTTGTGACTCACTTAGCATGCAGGATGTGGGATCCCTGTAGGAATGCGTGACATCCTTCAACTGTTTATAAAGGTGGCAAGGTTTATGTGGTGCTGCATATGATGCCATGTCATTCGCTGCTGCACCTGGTCTCTCCAAGATGATCCCTATGTTGCTTGTATAATTTGACATGCGCAGCATCCTTCAGGATAACTGCCATCTCCTCCGTGTACATGCAGGCCTATTAAGATTGGAGAGGCCGAAGAAGTTGCAATATTTTGCCTTGGCTCTTATTTAACCAGATGTTCGCATGCCAAGAATGATTCCCCTGCTGTAACAAGGAATATTCCTCGTAGTATGCTTTACTAGCCTTTTGGCAATGGATCATGGGAGTTGTAGATCCATGGCTGAGGACCTTCCCTTTGTGGCCAGCCCTGCTTTACACAGATTCTGACAACCAGCATTGCCTATAGATAACCTATCCAAGAGGTATGGCTGGAAGGTTGGAGTTTTCCAATGTAACAAATGTAAACGCACGTTTTAGTAAAAAAAAAAATGTAAAATTTTTTTTTACTTATTTTAACATGCCGAGATGATTAATTTCCTAATCCACTTCCAATATACATTTTATGCCTATCTAAAAGAAAAGTCTGCAGACGCCTTTTTTTTCTTCTCCCCCCCCCCCCCCCTCCTAAACGTCATGCTTTAGACTAGGGTCAGACGAGCGCATTCTGTGCGTCCATCCACAACGGACGTACTTTCTGACTGATGACCAAGGTAGTGGCCACACAGTTTTTTTTTTTTTTTTTTTTTTTTTTTTTTGACTGATGTAGGAGGGAGAAATAAATATGAAGAACATTTTGTCCGTCAAAATGCAGTCCGTCTGACTACGTTCCATCACTCACACACAAAGCTATGCGGACGTTGCCTACACAGCGCACTTTGTGCTAACGTTTTAGCGGATTTACGTTCTTGCCTTACCTGCGTCCATTATGTGTCCGCAGTTCGGTGTGGACATACTTCGTGTGTGGGGCTCCATTGGTCATTAATTATTTGCTATAACGGATGTACAAATGTGCGGCAGCACGGACGTGATCATTGCGCTCGTGTCAGATGAGCGCAATGATCACGTCCGTGTTGCCGCACATTTGTACATCCGTTATAGCAAATAATTATGACTATAACGGATGTACAAATGTGCGGCAACACGGACGTGATCATTGCGCTCATCTGACACGAGCGCACTGATCACGTCTGTGTTGCTGCACATTTGTATGTCCGTTTATAGCATACAATTATGTTCAAGAGACCACACACATGTGGACGCACAACAGACGTGGCAAATGGACGCAAGTTAGGCAAGAACATCCGCTAGAAGCGGACGCAGCGCACTCTGTGCGTCCGAACATCCTCATAGCTTTGTGTGTGAGTGATGGAACGAAGTCAGACGGACTGCATTTTTGACGTCCAGCATTTTGACGGACAAAATGTTTTTCATATTTATTTTCCCTTCTACATCAGTCAAAAAAACCGTCAGTCACAAACGGACTGTGTGGCCACTACCATGTCGTCAGCAAGTACGTCCATTGTGCATGGACGCACAGTCTGCACAGAATGCGTTCGTCTGACCCTAGCCTTAGTTGCCATGTCACCGTGCAGCTTTTGATGCTGCTTACTGTAGTCGCGTAGCCGTGCACTGCAGAAGCAGCAGGTAATTTAGACAGTCATGCTGGGGTCAGGTGAGCGTTTTGCAGAGCAGAAGGAACGTCTGAGAGTGGACGTTCCTTCCACTCTGACGCCCGTCTGGCCACCTCCTTGAGCGCATTTAGTGCGCTCAGCACTGCAAGGTTCGATCCTCCTGTGGAGGATTGCGCTTTGCAGCCCCGTCGAATGTGCGTCATAGCGCTTACACGGGGAGACTTTCAGAACGTCTGAAGCACGCCTGCTGTATTCGTGCACACGCTACAGCGTGTGGCTGGCCCTGTCGAAGCGTCACAACGGACGCCAGGAGGCACGTCGGTAGTACGGGTGCACTTCTCTGACCCCGGTCTTAGGTATCAAGAAAAGCACATGCTTTTAGATCAGGAAGTAAAAGTCTGTGGGCTCTCGTTTAAATGCAAACCTGCTATAGATGGGAAATCTAGATCCATGTTGTTTTAACATGCATAATTGATTTTATTAATACCTGAGCATCAGTGGTGTATTTAGGTTTTGTGCTGCCCTAGGCACCCCTAATTTAAATTTGAGGCACCCCTTCCTGTCAAGGGCACACCTCTTCCTGGTTAATCCCCACCCTTCATCTTAAAGCTCCACCTTTTCCTTAGAGCTCCGCCTTTTCTTCCCTTTATATTAAAAGTGGATAACAAGTGCCTACTTGTATATTTTGTATACCATTTCAAATGTTTCTATTGAGATAAATAAAATTTAAATGTTTAAATTCAAGCATTTTTACAAAGAAAAGCCGCGCATGTCAAGTATACTGGATCACAGCCGCTCTAATTGGTTGAACAATAAAATTCACAGAAACGTGCACTGCATATGAGCGTATCACAGAGCTGCACAGCAATAAAACCCACAGAAATGGGCCCTGTGTATGAGCGTATCCCAGAGCTCCAGGGCAATAAAACTCAGTAATATGTAGTGTGTATCACAGAATCCACTGCAATAAAACTCCCAGCAAACCAAGTGAATATGAGCACACAGCAATTATTTATTCTATATTTACCGGCCTCCGTCCGCGGTAGGGCGGTGTGCAGAGTCAGCAGGGACTGTGTACAGACTCAGCAGGAGGTCCCTCCAGGGCCACGTTACGATCGTGCCTGTGCGTGGAGCCATCTTTTCAGCAGTGGGGTGCCACTGCCAGAGGGTGCACCGTGGCTTTGATTCCCTTCCCGGTGGGTGTTCAGTCCAGAATAGTGAGTCCGTGTTAACGAAAGAGCGGGCAGCTGCGTGCGTGTCAGGTGGTACTGAGACTCAGTACCATCTGACTGGCCGGACCGCGTGACCTGCACGCAGCCGAGCCAGGCAGCTCCATGACAAATTTTCTATCACTGCAGTGCTGGTTAAGGAAAGGTCCACTTTAAACAGCAGTAAGCAGACAGGGCTTCATATTCTGCTGATTACCCCCCCCCCCTTTACCTGCCGTTTACTGTCATCTTCTCTCTGCACACAAATCACATCCCCTCCCCTCTCCTAGAGCTGCTGCAGGGCAGGGGAGGAGCTGTGGAGGCAAGTTTTTTTTTATTTATTTTTTATTCTATTCCTTATGCAAACGCCATGCTCCGCTGCTTGTTGTTTGAGAACACAGCTCAAACCTGACACAGTGACAGTGGCACCTCCTAGTACCCCCTAATGACAGCCCAATAATCACTGGTACCTGGGGTGGCCTGCCCTCTGCCACTCCCATAAGTACACCACTGCTCTGTGATATGCTCACACACAAGTTTGGCGAACTGCCAGCAAGTACGGTGCTGTTTGAAGGCATTGCAAATCCCCATAGAGAAGTAATGGTTAATCTATTCAGAGAACACCAAACAGCAGAGAAATGGCAGTGAAATGCCCTGATGCACGGTGGTTTCAATCAGCAGGTTTATTCAGGCGAACCCCATAGGTTTCAATGTTAAAAATATTCCCGTTTCTATGCAATATCTAATAAACGATTTATTACTTTAATCTGCAGTAAAAAGCTTTTTTTTTTATTTATTTTTTTGTACTCTTTGCCAAAAAAAAAAAAAAAAAAAAATTCCCCTTTTTTTTAATAGCGGTTTTTCTTTTTTCTGTAACAGAACTTTTTATTAATCATAGGATCTTTTTATATGTAAATTCCAGACATTTTCGTTCAGTAGTTCTTTTGAAAACAGCAGGCCACAGGTTTGCGGTGGCGTCAATCAGCGGCCGACTCCCTGCACTTTGGTGAATTCACTGCAGAGTGGGGAAATTTTATTCCCTGAAGTGCAGGGAACTACAGAACACCAAAATGTTGGCGTCATTTCGGTGCACTGTGAGTAACCCATTTAGTGGTGAGGTTTTTTGCTGCCCCCTGGTAAGTGAAATCCTTGCCTGCCCAGGACATACTTGAAAATTAGTGAAATCTCAATGTATACTTCCTGGTAAAATACTTTGCAAAAGTAAAAAAAAAATAAAAAAACAATTTAGGGATGGGGCCATCCAGTGCAGGCCGCTGCCCCCTGGAAAGTGTCGGCTTAGTCCAAAATACACCACTGCCTGAGCTGTCGAGTATTTTTATTTTTGCTCTCTGCTGTAACAGAGATAATTTTTTCTTTAATGCTATCTCTGAAAGCCTTTGTAGTCTTCATCCAGAAACCACTTTTGGCTCCGATACCACATTTCTGCGTGGGTTTTTTTTAAAAAAAAAAAAAAAAATAATAATTTTTGATTCCCTGGAATCACTGGATTGTCAGGGGTACACGCAGGGCTGTGCGACCTAGAGTTCTGCAAGAGGATGAATCCTTTAGAAGTAAAACGCTTGGCTTTTGCTTGCCCAGGCAATGAGGTGGCGCTTTGCCTACAGCTACAGATTCCTCTCGTCCCAAGCTATTTTTAACCCCCTTGATACACAAGGTGCCTTGGCAAGCCTACAGAGGCGCAAAGGCCCATAGCTGGGCCTAGTTTGTGATTACTGGCGAAGGTCCCATTCAATGTGTTGGGCACAGCAGAACGGGGCCCTCTGTATTTTTTTTAAAATTGCCTTTTTTAATGATTTTAAAATTCTTCCAACATACTAGGTTTTGAGTTCAGCATTTCTTTTATTAAACTCTCCAGACAGCATGTGTTACGTGTATGTTTGTATATTGTGTCAATAGGCGTGCAGAGTATTCCTCTTTTGGTGACTAGCTCCTGCTTTCGTCCGTTTACCTTTTTTTTTTTTTATCAGCTAACTTTGCATTTGGTGGACCCCTGTTCATGTTTATCTGTTCTTGAAGCAGTGATTCTTTGCTCCGTATGCTGAGAATTCTTGGTCAAACCTGGTTTGATGTAGACTCGTGTCAGACGAACGCAGTGATTACGTCCCTGTTGTCGCACATTTTAACGTCCGTCATAGCATAAAATTATGATCGAGACCCACACACGAAGTGCGGATGCACGTGGCACCGGACGTAATTTAGGCAAGAACGTCAAACCGCTAGGACGGACTCACAGCATGCCACATCCGCGTAGCTTTGTGTGTGAGTGATGGAATGTAGTCAGACGGACTGCATTTTTGACGGACAAAATGGTTTTTCATATCATGTATCAATTTAATTTCCCATCTACATCCACTAAAAAAAAGTCAGTCAAAAAAATGGACCGTGTGGGGTCTACAGCAGGGCTTGACAAAGCCAGGAGCCTGGTAGCCACTGGCTCCTAGAATTTTACTCCTGGCTCCTAAATTTTCAGTTTTTTACACCAATCTAAAAGCAGTCTTTGGCATCTGAAAACATCTAGTTGGCTTCAAGGCTTCCGGTCTCCTACATTTAATGTAAATATATCCAGCCCTGGCTTATGTATTTTTATATATGAGGTCTGCAATGGGTAAATAGGGTGTCCAATGACAACAGAGCAATGTCGCAAGTTATAGATGTCAACACTAATCTAAGATATAGATATTAGGAATAGACCGATATATCGGTTTGCAGATTTTCGGCTGCCGATATTCCGAAAATTACTGGTATCGGCATTTTATTTGCTGATATTTGGACAAGTTGTTTCACTGCAGCTGCGATACGCAAGATCGCACAGAACTTTGCAAATCCGGGGCTTCTCCCACATCAGGCTGTAAGCCCTCACTGCAGAACGACCCCTGCTCACTGACCGTATTGCGCATGAGCGTGATGACAACAGAAATGGGGCTTCCATCCCATCTGGCAGGGAATTCCCTATACAGGAGATGCAGGGGTCAGCAACCTGGGCCCTCCAGATGTTTTGGAACTGCATTTCCCATGAGGCTCCAAGAACCTAATGAGAAGCTGAGCATCATGGGAGATGTAATTCCAAAACCTGTGGGGCGATATTACAAAGTCACGGCTAACTTAACTTAACCAGAGCTGCTGTAAACTTACCAGAGCCATTATAGTCTATGGGGTTAAGCTTACAACAGCTCTGGTTAAGTTAGCACCAACTTTGTAATCTAACCCTTGGAGGGCCAAGCTTGCTGAACCTCTTAAATACAGGGTCATATGAGGGATCTTTAAGAAAGCAAAAGACACCGTCTTATCGTTTGTAAAAATAAAAGCTTAAATAAAATAAAAATTCTTATTAAATTAAATAAACGAAGTGGACGTGGTGCAATGTTTACATGTTAAACACATTGAGTTCATGGCATAATGTCAGATTTGTACTGTTTTCCTGCACAACTTTAAATTTACAGAATATTGGCAACAAATATCGGCTATCGGCCAGAAAAGCTGCCGATAATCGGTATCGGCCCTGGAAAAAATTATATCGGTCTATCCCTAATATAAATAAATTAAAAAAAAATTGTCATCTCTCTGTCATCTCTCTGTCATCTCTCTGTCATCTCTCTGTCATCTCTCTGTCATCTCTCTGTCATCTCTCTGTCATCTCTCTGTCATCTCTCTGTCATCTCTCTGTCATCTCTCTGTCATCTCTCTGTCATCTCTCTGTCATCTCTCTGTCATCTCTCTGTCATCCCCCTTCCCCTATTGCACTGTCTAATCCTCATCTGGCGCTGTCCTTCCCAATTTCAGCTTTCACAACTATCATATTAACTTTTAATACTAAAGGCAGGGCTCAAAATTTCAATTCTCAAGCTACTAGCCAGACCTTATGAGATACTTGCCACCTGTTGCCCCACCTACCCTGCTGTGAACTCCGCCCCTAAACACACCTTCTTAAATTATCTTAAGAAATTGCACTTTTAAAAGTTTTTTTTTATTCAGAATAAAGCTACAAAAATAAATAACATTAATACCCAGGCATCAGATACATGTATACCCAGACAAGTAGTAGCATCCAGACTCCTCTCACAGTTTTTAGGACCAAATTTAATTTGGGGTTTATGCATCCGACATATCAAGGGGAACTTAACCTGCCATATGAATAATGAAAAGAGAGTATTATCAACAGGAGTTAGACCCCCAAAGTCAGGTTTCCTCCTTGGATGCTTAAACAGATAAATCCATTAATATTCATGTGCGATACTTCCATCCCCATTTTTTTTTTCTTTTGCTCCTTCCGTATCACCTCTTTCTTTATAAATTTATTTTACATAAACTCAAATGCCTACGCCACCATTTCACTAATTATGGACCCTCACAGGAGTTGTAGTGGCGCTGGTTCTGGCGTCACTTCCGGCGCATTGACAGCTTGGCAGCTTTTTACTTTCACTTAGTTTACAACAAGGGTGGTGAACCTTTTTTCTGTCAAGGTCCCCCTTTAATTAATTTTTCCCTTTTTTATTTCGCCCAATTGATTTCTCTCTCCAGCATTTATTTCATTTCTCTCCCCCACTCCATTTAATCCAATTCTCTCCCCCACCTCCCCCTCTTTACCTGACCTCCGAGTAGAATGAGGGGGCAATGATTATCTCTGCTTCCCTCTCCAGCTGAGGCATGCGCTATTTAGGGACGTAGCATGAATGAGATCAAGCGGGCAGCAGTAAGGAGAGGGGATTGGAGTGAGAGCAGAGGGAATTTGCACCCGCTCCCTTTGGGGCACTCTGAGGACTGATTGATTTCCTCCCCCGCTGGCCGGATGTTCTCCATCCCTGGAATACACACTGTAGCCGGCGTGCGCTCTATGGGAAAGGGAGAAAAGACTGAGTGGTCAGCGCGCCAGCAATGAATCGGGCCATGCCCGGCTGTTGCCGAAAAAGAAAAGCACGCTGATTGGCCCTGAGCACGTCTAAAGGAAAACAAAAAAAACTGCCGCCGCCGGAATACACAGAGCAGGCAGTACAATATATTTTATCGTGCTGCCTGCTTGTGAATTTCCACTTGCCTTCACTTGATTTTTTTCACTCGCCGAATGCAAGTGGAAATTTGGGGGTTGCTAAAGGTATACCAATACTTGTACAAATGGCCATTATTGGCACCAATATAAGTACTTGTGTTCATACTGATACTGGAAGGCAGCTATGGGGTTACTTGCCAGTCGTTATTTGAGGGCCAGGGCCGGCTAGCATCAGGCTCCCTGGCTGGCTGCATTCCAGTGAGCGGCCGCCTGGCACGTGTAACTTAACACAGCTCCACCATGGCCTGTAGCTGCATTCTTGTGAAGTCTTTATCTCAAGAATTTGGCTGCAGGCTGTGGCTGAGCCTTGCTTATAGGTTACGCATCCCGGTAGCCAGCCCCAGTGTGTCTGTGTCAGATCTGTGCAGCGTCACCATGGGGCGGTTTGTCCATACCATTTCAGTACTTCGATAAATTGTATTACTTTGTATTTCTGTAGCGACTGTAAAATTTCAATGTTCTTGAAGCCAGGACATACTTGAAAACGAGAGAAATCTCAATGTATCCTTCCTGGTAAAATACTTTGTAAATAAATAAATTGGACAGGCTTTCAGCAAAATCTTATTTACTTGAAAACTGTCACATGACAAAGTATTGGTACTCGGTATAAAAAAAGGATATCACTGCATCCCTGTTTAATACATTCTTACAATTGTCTTCTTTTGCATCAAGTCTGATTTAGCGCAAACAGCTTTCCAGCCATTAGCCCATAACTGCTGTGCTGGAGTGGTTACATAGTTACATAGGCTGGAAAAAGACATGCCTCCATCGGGTTCAGCCTCTCCCACATCACCTACTGCTGTTGATCCAAAATAAGGCAAAAAACCCAGTCTGAAATGCTCACCAATATGCAACACACTGGGAAAAAATTCCTTCTCGACCCTAGAATGGCAGTCAGATTTCTCCTTGGATCAAGAAGCTTTTACCCATATTGTTATTATTGCACCAGCATATTCCGCAGCGCTGTACAATAGGCACAGTATAGACGGGTTACAATACATTGAACAACATTTGACAAACAGTACAAGAGGGGATGAGGCCCTATTCCCGTAGGAACTCACAATCTAGAGGGGTTGGAAACAGGAGGAGAGGACTGCAAGGTGAGAGTGATTGATGGTTGCGTCAGTGAGTTGGGTGGTAGGCTTCCCTAAATAGGAATGTTTTAAGGGAGCGTTTGAAGGAAGAGAAATTAGGGGAAAGTCTGACCGTACGAGGGATAGCGTTCCAGAGAATGGGGGCTGCGCGTGAGAAATCCTGCAGTCTATCATGGGAAGAGGTGATGCGGGGAGAAGCTAGGCGCAGGTCGCTGTTTGACCTTAGGGAGCGGGCTGGGGTGTATTTGGTGATTAGTGGGGAGCTGAGTTAGTGAGGGTTTTGTAGATAAGGATTTTGAACTTAATTCTGCAGTGGATGGGGAGCCAGTGAAGGGACTCGCAGAGGTGAGCGGCAGAGACAGAGCGGCGGGTGAGGTGAATTAGCCTGGCGGGTGAGGTGAATTAGCCTGGCGGAGGCGTTCAGGATGGATTGTAGGGGGAGAGGCGGGACAGAGGGAGGCCAGATAAGAGATTATTGCAATAGTCGAGTCGGGAGATTACCAGGGCGTGTATGAGTTGTTTTCTGGTGACAGCGGTAAGAAATGGCCGAATTCTGGAAATATTACGCAATTGGTAGCGGCAGGAGGAGGAAAGAGACTTGATGTGGGGGATGAAGGAAAGAGCAGAGTCAAGTGTAACTCCAAGACAGCGAACTTGGTTTGATGGGGAGATGGTGATACCCTCCACCGTGATAGAGAAGTCAGGAGGTGGGGAGGCATTAGAGGGAGGAATAAGTAGGAGCTCAGTCTTGGACATGTTGATCTTTATAATATTAAATATTATAACCCTTAATATTCTGTGTCTGCAGGAAGTCATCCAGTGTTTTTTTAAAAGTCTGTAGACTCTGACCCAACCACCTCAACAGGCAGAGAATTCCACAGCTTTATTGTTCTCACCGTAAAATAACCCTTCCTATGCTGAATTTCCTTTCGTCCAGTCTAAATGGGTGACCTTGTGTCCTGTGTATAGTCCTGTTAATGAATAGGTTTCCAGACAATGGTTTATAATGGCCCGTATATATTTATATAAGGTTATCAGATCCCCTCTAAGGCCCCCGGCACACGAGCGTATTTATGGCTCATGTGCGCCCGCACTTCCGTGCGTTTTTGACGGGGAATGCCATCCACCGTACGTGAAAAAGCCCTCCCCGTCAAAAAGCTAAACAGACGCTGACAGAATACAAAGCGCGATTCTCCATAGGAGGATCGCGCTTTGTACGCTGAGCGCAGAGAGTGGAAGGAACGCACACTTTCATGGACGTTCCTTCCTCTCTCTAACGCTCGTGTGCCGCCAGCCTAAGGCGCTGTTTCTCTAAACTAAACAGGTTTAAGCTGGTTAGTCTTTCCTCGTAATTTAAACCTTCAATTCCCCCTTATTAATTTAGTTGGCCGTCTCTGCACTTTTTCTAGCGATATAATATCTTTTTTTAAGACAGGTGCCCAAAATTGCACGGCATATTCAAGTTGCGGTCTTGCCATTGATTTATACAGAGGCAAAATTATGTTTTCATCCTCAGCGTGAACTCCCCTTTTAATGCATGCCAATACCTTGCTGGCCCTGGCGGCTGCTGTTTGACATTGCACATTGTTACTTAGTTTGAAGTAGGGTTGCACCGATACCAATACTGCAGGAGTGCTCGGTACTCGTGCAGTACCCCTGATATTTTCTCCCAATACCAGAAGCCGGCATTGAGCCAGCTTGCCGGCATCCGAGGGGCTTGGGCGGCTGTTCGAATGCTCTATTGGCATTCGGACAGCCGCCCCTGGAGCTCTCCGGCACACTTGCCTTCCTGAGCAGCGCCGGGAAAGTTTCCGTGCTTCCGCATGTTGAAGGACCCCAGCTGCGATCATGTGGGAGTCCCACGTGATCGCAGCTGGGGTCCTTCAACGAGCGCACACGCGAAGACTTTCCTGGCGCCGCTCAGGAAGGTAAGTGTGCCGGAGAGCTTCGGGCGGCTGTGCGAATGCCGTTAGAGCATTCGAACAGCTGCAATATCCATGTGCTGGTGGTCAATATCCATGTGAGCTTGGGGGCATTCTGTATATATTATGTCTCGGGGGGGATATATACATGTGAGCTGGGGACATTTTTATATGAGGTCTGTTCTTATTGGAAAGTGGTCACATGACTTAAAATAAAAGTATCGGTACTCGGTCTTAAAAAAAAGTGGTAGCGGTGCATCCCTAGTTTGAAGTGTATGATTATTCCCAAATCCTTCTCCTGCTTGGACTTCCCTAACTCCATACCATTTAGGGTATAAGTTGCTTGTGTGTTCTTCAAAGTGCATAACTTTGCATTTATCTACATTTTAAATTTCATCTGCCATTTAAGTGCCCAGTCCCCCAATCTAATTCCTTTTATAAACCTACAGCTGCGAGGCACATAAAACGAGCCGGTACTTCAAGAGGCAGGACAAAATATCAATAAACGTGCTAAATCAGCTAGTTATCCATGAGGTCAGGGCAGTCTTTAGTGCAGGGCAAAAGGGGCAGCTGCCCTGGGCCCAGTCAGTGTTATGGGGCCCAAAGCAGCTGCTCCTGAGTCCTTGAGCCCGCAAAAATCGTGGTGTCACAGACTGCCTCCCCTCCGTGGTGATGGTGACAAGTGACCACAGAGAGGAGGTGAGGCCTCGCGAGAGAGATGAGGCATCTTGGGAGCTGTGTTTGGCTCCTCCTCCTCACAGTTGCAGTTCCTCCACGAAGACTGGATTCAGAAAGCAGTCAGTGCTCTGCCCTGCCAGGCCAGCCTGTCTGAGAGACTACAGCAGCATGAAGTAAGAAGCAGTGCTCTGCTTACAAGACCCCCTGCTCCCCCACCCCTCCAGCTTGGCTATGTCACATGTTCATTTGTATACATGATAGATTATGTGTATGTATGTATCACACACCACACACTCTTTTCTTACAGTACCTGTATATAGGATGTGTAATTGTATAAAATAAATAGGCTTGTCTCCTAGAATTTAATGTTTTTTTTTGATGGGGTGGAGAGTAAAATTCCAATGGGGGGGGCCAAGAATATGTTTGCCCAGGGTCCAGTCAATATTAAAGACGGCCGTGCATGAGGTGACAGTGCTTTGAAGAGAAATGAGTAATGATTGCGAAATAGTCAATAAAAAAAGGGGAGAAACAAGGTCTCCTGGTCAAATAAATAATGCATAAATGTGTCACGAGCCACAGTTCCCATATCTTTGTACATTGCGGAACGGTATTGTGCAGCTGCGCTGTCAAGCGTTCAATCTTCTAAACACACCACACTTTCGCCACCACCTCCGCTACAGTGGGGAGGGTCAGCTTCTACGAACGTGCAATGCAGATGTGTGAGGCCGTGCAAACTCGATGGACCAATTTAAATGAATGACGAGACAGCCTGTAACGATGGGACGGGCTGTTTAATTAAAGCCAACAATGGGTCAGGGAGTAACAGAAATACTGAAAACCACAAAACCGTAACATGCCCACATTCCCACCACATGTGATAAAACGTTCCTCGATGGCCGCAACCCCTAGTACAGAGGCCAGTAAATCCCGTGTAAATTCTTGGTATCTGATACCACCTAAAGGCGAACGTGCTTTTAAGAAGTTGGATCAGGTCTTGAGGTAGCGAAACGTTAAGCGCTTCCAACTTCAAAATATTTATTTTATAGCCAGAGAGGGCACCAAAGGAAGAGACAACTAATATAAATTTGGGGATTGGTTATTGTGAGAACGTCATCTGCAAAAAGGCCCAATTTATAGGAAACGTTGCCCACCATGATCCCTGTAATGTCCGGGTGCTGACATATTTGCTCGGCCAGGGGTTCAAGGCAAAGGGCAAACAAAAGTGGGGACAAAGGGCAGCCTTGCCGTGTGCCATTAAGAATAGAAAATGGTTTTGGGCAAAGAGGATTGACGACGCTGTTCTTTTGGAGAGATCTGCGACACTATACAGTATGTAGGTCACACTTCAGACAAAATGTCCCAATGTTATGCTTGACAATCGTGCAGACTGTTGTAATTTGTGAAAAAAATATATATATATATTATATATTTTTTCACAAATTACAACAGTCTGCACGTTTGTCAAGCATAACGTTGGGACATTTTGTCTGAAGTGTGACCTACATGCTGTATGGTGACTAGGAGTCACCTACCTGGTTTGTTTTGAGATTTGCACTTTATACAGTCATAGGCCATCCAGAGACTATCAGATAACCCAATAAAAGGACGGTCTTATGACTTTTTGATGTTACATCAACATAATTTTTGTGTCTGCACTTTACGAATGGAATAGGATATATGAGCAGATGCACTTTATATGCATTTTGCACATGTGGATTATTATACGCTTTGTGTTTTATAGGAACAGATTTGTACGCATGGCTTAAGGCTTTATCATCATTGCTGTTGCTCATTTGCACAGAATTGCTATTTGCACAAATACTAGTGTAACATTGACTCACTAGAGTACCTTTATCACCACCTGATAGAGTTGAGTCATAATAGACTTTTAACAATATCAGCATTTAGAAATATTCATCTAGATTGCTCCATATTTGGAGGCACCCACTGCGCCACTAGGACCCTCACCTTTTTCGATCAGGTAATAGGCTGATCAGGTACCTTTTGCATGAAGTCGAATAAATCCGTAACTTCTTCAGGAACTCTAATCCTCACATTATTTCTCCTGGATCTGTTGTCTTGGTCCTCCTGAGCTCGCTGAAGGTGGCATATGTCTGCAGTCAGGGCTGCTAGTTGATCCACCATTTCGTTATGGGCCTGTGCAGAGGTATCAGCAGCCCTCTCCAGGACGTCAGTTCGGGCCCCCACAGCATCTATCTCCGCACGGAGAGTTGCAAGGCCCTCCTGGATATCTTCTCGGATGTCAATGTCCTCCCTCGTGGCTGGGGCACTGCCAGGTGCTCGTGCTGGCGGCTGCCATCTTAGGGGCAGCGGGCTCCAGGCCTGGCGCAAAGGAGGTGAGGCGACCAGATGGCTGGGGCTTTTGGGCTTTGGGTGGCATCGCCCGCTGCTGTGACCATTCCGGAGGCCGTGGAGGAAGTTCAGAGTCGAGAGGGAGAGGTGAAAACGCTAATGTAGCTGGGGATGAAGGGAGAGCTCGGGATCATGTGGCCATCTCTTGTCAGTCGTCGGACACGCCCCCCGGTACATGACTTTCAATGCCTATCTCAAGGTCCTTTAACAGACCCCCTGAGGGACACCACTTACCACTGATGTCCATCTTGAAAATGTACCATTTATGACCACTCTGTTCCCTATCTTTTATCCAGTTTTCTTCTATCCAAGAACAAGTATTTTCATCTAGACCAATTTTTCTTAATTTAAATCGTAATCTCTTGTGTGGAACTGTGTCAAAGCTTTGGCAAAATCCAAGTAAATCACATCCACTGCAACCCCCCTGATCTATACTTCTACTTACTTCCTCATAGAACGTAATTAGGTTAGTCTGACATGATCTGTGATTCATAAAACCATGCTGATTTTTGCCAATTACATTATACCGCTCCATAAATTCCTGAATATTATCCCTTCGTAACCCTTCAAATACTTTCCCAGCCACAGATATTAAGCTCACAGGTCTAGAATTCCCAGGCACAATTTTTGAACCTTCCTTAAATATAGGGTCAGCTTTTCTCCAATCCTCTGGTACGATTCCTGAAAGAAAAGAATCTTGAAGGATTAAGAACAGAGGTTTACATATTTCAACACATAGCTCCCTCAGTACTCACGGGTGAATTCCATCTGGCCTGGGGCTTTATTCACATTCATTGTTTAATTGCTGCAAAACCTTGTCCTGAGTCAACCAGTCACTTTTTTTTTATTAGTTTTTATTAATGAATTGCATGTCTCCTGTTATGGGTTTCTCTTATTTTTTTCTTCAGTATTTATCATTCAAAATTTCTTATCTTGATCTTCCGTTAACAATACCCCTGACTCAGATTTTAGTGAACCTACATTTTCACTCTTGGGTTTTTTAGAATTTATGTGCCTAAAGAATCTTTATATGTTATTCTGGGGGGTCCAGTGCTGGGTATGTTATTCTGGGGGTCCAGTTGCCAAAATCACGAGTATACCTGTACGTAGTGATACCTTTCACTGATCAGTATAGTTTCCAGACCTGAAGAGGAGAGGTTACACTCTTGAAAGCTTGTCTTTTAAATGTAATGTTAACCCAATAAAAATGGTATCACCACGTACTGCTATACTTGTGATATATATGTTTTTCTTCAGGTAATGGGGGTTGTGGAATTCGTGGGTGAGTTCCCTCACTTTTTTCCCCAGTACTTGACCCCTGAGTTAGAGCCTGCATTACTTTTTACAGAGGTCTTTGCAGTTTAGTGGAACTCAAAGCCACCTGCCAACAGAATTTCCTGTTTTCACTTTTTGAAATTTAACAGCATCTGGGTCCGCAATGAAGTTCATAGACTCCTTTTTTAAGTCCTGAATTGACAAATCCCAATCCAGTCGCTGACCATGGCCTTCTAGAATTGTATTTCCTATTGTGTATATCCCTATGCAAATCTATAATTGCAACACTTTGGCAGGCTCCTTGGTTGGGTATAACTTTGTCAGGCCCTGATTTTACTGTCAACTTTGACTGTAAATGACTGCATTATATTCAGTGATCTGGGTCTTGTATCATGGAATAATTTGGAGGGTTTTCAACTAGGGCTGAAACAACTAATCGGTTGGCCGATTAATCGGTCTGTATAAAGCACACACTGTTAGACTGAGTTTAAACATTATTAACCTCAGATACTGCTTTGGAGCTTTATTGGATAAGATATGCTGCTGCTTTTAATCTGTATGATTTTAGTTCTAGCATTTTGTTGGATATCACCAGTTTGTTTTTATTTAGTTCTGCTATTATCGTAAACTATCACACAGACTGTGGGGTACTACTACTGAGTGGATGGAGTTTTATACCACCACCCCATCCTCCCTCCCTCCCTCCCTCCTCTCTCCAGTCCGGGCCTTTCCTTGCAAACTCCCTCCCAAACTCAGGTCCAGTCTGTTGCCCAAACTCGCTCCCTTATCTCCAGTCCTTCCTTCACTCAGTTTGTTCATGAAATCCATAATTATTTTTTCTCTCAATATAAACTTTTATTAGGAGTGCACCTATGAATAAGTCCATAACAATGCGAAAACATTGTATGACCAATAAACAAAGGTCAACAACCCTGCAGGATGGGTTTGAAAAAAACCTGCATGTGCGAACTCCATTTTCTAGTTATCAAACGAACCAAATATCGACCAAATGGTAGCACTACAGCAATACAGAGCATAACCACTTATATCAGATTACCCGACAACATAAACACCTTCCATCACTCCCACGTATCAGAAAATTCGAGTTATTCGCAGTGTGGAACATTTCCTCCACACTTAAAAAAAAAATTCCAGGGTATTTATGACTTCTTTCATAGAGGGGCACGCTGAAGAGCGCCAATGTCGTGCTAGAACTACTTTAGCTGCCCCAAGCACCGCAGCTATGAAACCCCTATGGTTAGTTTGAATGTTGGTGGGTATGAGATGTAGTAAGTACATTTTCGGGCAGAGTGGGAGTGCGAGTGAAGTGCAGTGGGATAACAGTCTGCTTATATTTTGCCAAACAGTGGCGTCACTAGGGTTGGTGTCACCCCCCCCCCCCGAGTTTTACGGATTTTTAACTACTCTTACTCCTAAATCAGTACTCCCGTATAACACTGAATGCTCATACACACAGCGCACATTACTGTGAGGTTTATTGCTGTGGAGCTCTCATATGCTCACCAATTTTTGCCAACTGCCAACAAGTACGGTGCCTGTTCGAAGGCAGTGAAAGCACCCGTGGATATATGTTGCCCCCAGCAGCTCACCCATGGATATATGTTGCCCCCAGCAGCTCACCCATGGATATTTGTTGCCCCCAGCAGCTCACCCATGGATATATGTTGCCCCCAGCAGCTCACCCATGGATATATGTTGCCCCCAGCAGCTCACCCATGGATATATGTTGCCCCCAGCAGCTCACCCATGGATATATGTTGCCCCCAGCAGCTCACCCATGGATATATGTTGCCCCCAGCAGCTCACCCATGGATATATGTTGCCCCCAGCAGCTCACCCATGGATATATGTTGCCCCCAGCAGCTCACCTCCTGCGCCGCGTGTTCAGCTCCCTCCTGAGCGTCCGGCGGCATGGAGCTTGGGAGCTCACCTGGGGGAGCCGCAATCTCGCGAGACCTCGGCTGGTGACGTGTTTCCCCACAGGCGAGTGCTGAAGCTGCATAGCTTCAGACGCTCGCAGGGAGCGAACACGTGGTGCAGGGTGAGACACCCGCCCTTAGGGTGACGGTGTCACCCTAGGGGCAGATGTCACCTGGTGTGGGCCGCACCCCCCGCCCCCACGTTACGATGCCCCTGCTGCCAAAATATATGGAAGAGAGCCAGAACCAGTAAGGCATCTCCAACATAACCCTTAGTTCCCTGCGATATGAGCCAACCGGTTTGGTGTTAGGTACCCTCAATACAGCAATTTGAAGTGGGCTTCACGCAGATCGGTGCTTCTAGAGTATTTATAGATTGGTTTTTTTTTCCACGGTAACAATCATCTTTGGAAATCGATAGGCGCAAATCTTTTTCCCATTTAATCATATAGGGTAGTTTCTTGGACGGATTAGCAGACCATAGGCTATGATAGCAGAGAGATGGCGGTTTCATTTGACATTTCTTAGCTTTTCATTAAAGGTGTTTGGGTAAGGTTTGTGGGTGTAAAAGGAGGTGCAGCCTTGTTGGACTAAGACATGTTTCACGCACAAATACGTGAAGCAGTCACGCGGTGATACGGCAAACTTCTGCACTACATCTGGAAAAAGTTTCAGGGATTGAGGGGTAAGGACGGGCCAAATTCAAATCGGGGACTGTACGACACAATAGCAGAGTAGGTGATATGGACGCAACAGGGGACGACCCCACTGGCACCAGGACATGTGGGAAAGCCTAGACGCAGGTAAAATTCCCGTCGTGCTATTCCTGGGTAACCTTTTAAACCAAATCAGATGTGGTATGGAAAAATCTAGGGATGCACCGATACCACTTTTTTAAGACCAAATACTGATACTTTTTTATGTCATGTGAACGCTTTTCAATAAGAACAGACCTCATATAAAAATGCTCCCAGCTCGTGTAGGTGTCTCCAGCTCGTGTAGGTGTCTCCAGCTCGTGTAGGTGTCTCCAGCTCGTGTAGGTGTCTCCAGCTCGTGTATGTGTCTCCAGCTCGTGTATGTGTCTCCAGCTCGTGTAGGTGTCTCGAGCTCGTGTAGGTGTCTCGAGCTCGTGTAGGTGTCTCGAGCTCGTGTAGGTGTCTCGAGCTCGTGTAGGTGTCTCGAGCTCGTGTAGGTGTCTCGAGCTCGTGTAGGTGTCTCGAGCTCGTGTAGGTGTCTCGAGCTCGTGTAGGTGTCTCGAGCTCGTGTAGGTGTCTCGAGCTCGTGTAGGTGTCTCGAGCTCGAACGCTGGGGAAGCTGGCCGCGTGCATGAAAAGCACGCGGCCAGCGTTCCCCCTTCAGCGCGCCGCATACTCGCCCATCCTGAAGGTCCGGTTGCTTAGCAGTGATGCGATTACATGGCCGCCGGGCGCATCTGTGTCGCTACCTCCAGCCAAGAGGCAGCGTCACAGGAGCGCCCAGTGGCCGCGGGAACGCATCACTGCCAAGCGACTGGACTTTCAGGATGGGTGAGTATGCGGATGCGCCGGAGCGGAACGCTGGCCACGTGCTTTTCATGCATGCGACCAGCTTCCCCAGCCCCGCGGCTACTGGCAAGCTGGCCCAGCACCGGCTTCCGGTATCGGCGGGATGTATCGAGCCGTTTGCACGAGTAACAAGTACCCATACTAGTATCGGTCCATCCCTAGAACAATCATTGCATTTTCCAATTGCAGCCAGAGGGGTGGCTCCCACATGCCCATAGAGGATAGCAACTGGGCCAATAAGGCTGCTTGGTAAGACTGAATATCCGGGGAGCCTAATCCTCCATTATGCCTTGGTGCGGTGACCGTGGAGGTTGACACCCGGGGGGGGGGATTCCTTCCAAATTTGTGCATGAAACGGTTTTTGTAAACGAAACCGAAAATGATTTTGGATAAATACTGGAAAGTTTCTAAAATTAATATATCTGGGGCAATCTACACATCTTGAGAGCTGCCATACGCATCACATCCCGGATGTGTCAGACGTTCTCCAGGATGAAATCTGGGTCTCAACGGAATTCAGCAGTGGGATAAAATTTTCCTTTATGAATGGTACCACGCGACTTAGGGAAATCCCTAAATACTTTGAGGTGTGCCAATCAAAGGGGTACGCTCTGCGCAGGGAGCTGAGGGAGGAGGCCGCTATATTCAGGGGAAGAGCCTGCGTTTTACTCACGTTATTTTTATAAGATAACGAGCTGAAGCTGAGGTGGAAGCGACGTTTCCAGTGTGGAACTTCTCCTGGGCAGAGCCCTCCGACCTAAGCCTCCGGAGACGGATCCTCCCCGCGATGTGGTAATTAAATGCCACTTCTACATCACAAAAGAGGCGATTCTGCGGGCAGTTCGCAATGCGGCTCCGACACTGGACGAGTGACCCCTCAATTCTTCAACGATTTGGCTCCCTCTACGCTTCAGAAATGCCAAGCGCTGAGACCACTCACAGATCTGCTTTGACAACGCAACGTCAGGTATCGCTGGTGTTTCCCTTTCTGCCTTCTTGTTCCCCCTAATGGTACCTTTCTCACCCTCCGTTCCCCGTCGGACTGCCCTGTGATTCTGGGGACACTGGGTATCCCAGAACCCCCGATCTGTTCAAGCGACCAGATCCGGCCATGCGAGGGGGTGCGTAAGGCGGACTCGTCTGGGCCCGAGGCGATTTCCCCCCCCCCCCCCACGACCAGGTGTATGGACTTTTTGCAAAGGAGTATGTATAGCCCAAAGATAGGAACAACTGAAGTTCACAGCACTCAACACCCCAACGTGCTACTGTAACAGATATAGGAAAAATTGGAACATGCAGTAAAATACAACCTTTAGATGGTCAGTGTTTCTGAATTAAAAGCCAGAACTTCATCAAAATACAGTGGCTAAAAATGAAATAAAAACATACAGAAAATCATAACCTATTTAATTAAAAGTAAAAAACCAACAAAGGAGCCACTCACAAAATTAGTGGCACACAGTAGATAAAAGTGTGCACAATAGCATGTTAAAACAATTCGTCCGAATAGTCACCACAACCAGGAAGCGTTGTCCTCAGGATGTAAAATCAGCGGAGGAACCTGGCCAAGGTGAACTCCGTGTTTGAAGGTCCAGCTATATAATAGAACCAAAGTCTCACAAACCAGCAGGTCAAACGGCCGGAAACTTGGACCCATCCAGGGTGGACAGTAAACGGCCCGGCGGGCAGACGAAAGATAAAGGCAGACAAGTCAGCTCGACGCGTGTAGTCCCTTTGACTTAATCATGAACTGATTATGGACTTTTTACCCTACCGCCCAGTAGGGCTGTGCAATATGGACAAAATAATCCTATTGTGTTTTTTTGAATGAATATTGCGATTTTTTTTTTTTGATTTTTTTATTTTTTTTTTTTTTATTTGCGATTTAGCACATGGATGTACTGCCCCAGCGCACACATGGATGTACTGCCCCAGCGCACCTCTTTGCACTGCGTGTTTGGCTCCCTGTGAGCTTCCGGCGGCATGGAGCTTGGGCGCTCGTCTGGGGGAACCACGTGACGAGTCGCGAGAACGCGGCTGTACACGTGGTTCCCCCTGCAAGCGCCCAAAGCTCCATGCCGCCGGAAGCTTACAGGGAGCCGATAAAATGAATAGATTAAATCGCATGTGCTTAAATCCCGATTTAATTTTTTTTTGCGATTAATTGCACAGCCCTACCGCCCAGGTGAGATCACTCATTTGCTCCTGCACGGAATGCGGAGATACCCCGAGACTATTTCTGAGACTATTTCTGAGACTGTCTCTCCCCTGAGACTCTGAATTTGAGATTACAGGACGAAGTTTACCTGAACAGTCGGAGACCTCGGTGGGAGGGGTTCACCACCACCTGATGCCAAATTCCACCTCCGATGGTTTATTTAATTTTCACACCCCCCTCCTCTCCACGGGTGTTGGATGAAGGGACTTTTGTGCCTATTCACCCCGCCTTTTTGAGGTGGTAACCACTTATGCTTCACCAGGTGCTTAAACACCATTACGGACGCTGGTGGATTACTTGTCGAGCGACTGGGTGGTTCAGAGGTGGGTGGGTGGGGGGGGTGGTTTCTGCCTTCGTATTCTCTGGTCACCATATACTGTTTCTGTCTCGCTACTCTTCAGGTCACTGTTAATGGTTTTGGAGTCTAGGGTCGGTGGCCTCTCCCTTGCCGTCGTTCTCACCCCCGAGTGTTCCCCTTATGGTTGGTACAATCCACCACCTGACCTTCTTTTTTTTTTTTTTGTCGTCATTCTCCCCACTTGCAACCGCTGCTGAAGTTGTGCTCACTTTGTCCTTTCCTTCTTGACTCCACCTTTTTTCCTTTCTTCCTCCTTTTTCCTTTTCTTTCGCCTCCTTCACTTTTTTTTTTTTTTTTTTTTGTGTCTTCCCTCTCTTCTTGTCTCTCTCCCATCTTTTATCCCTTCTCTCCTTCCCCCTCTCATCCCTTTTCTTCCTCCTCCCCTTTCTCCCCTCCTAGATTCTAAATGGCGATACGGGAGAGCAGGGCGCTGTCCTGCCTTTAAAGTGGTCATGCATAATGTAAAGGGCCTCCTCTCACCACAGAAGCGGCGCAAGGCGACCAGATACTATAGAAAGTTAAGAGCAGATGTTGTCCTTATGCAGGAGACCCACTTTACACGGGGCAAGGTCCCAGGCTTCTGGGTGAAGGATATACCACACATTTTCACTCAGCCAGCACCTCTCATAAAACGGGGGTGTCGATCCTGATGCAGAGTAACCTTCACTTCCATCTTACTCTCCAAGAGTCAGCCCTCGACGGTAGATATCTACGAGTATCTGGGACAATTGGGAGCCAGCCGGTCACTTTTGTGCGCATTTATGCTCCTTCGCCTCCCGAAAACTTGTTTTGGGAAGCGTTGGAGGACTGGCTAGCGCAGCTCCCGAATAGGGCGATCTTTTGGGGGGTGATTTCAACCCAGTGCTAGATCCCTACTTAGATCCCTACTTAGATCGCAGTAGCGCAGCACCCAGCCGTGTTCAGGCGCGCCTCTCTTGAGACTTCCGCAATGTAATTAGTTAAGCTAACCTATATGATTCCTGGCGCTTGATGCACCCTGGAGACTGAGACTTCTCCTTCTATTCGCATCCCCATGACTCATACTCCAGGCTGGATTATGTCCTCTGCAGCAGAGATGCCATTCCGGCTCTTGTCTCCACCACTATCCATGAGATCTCGTGGTCTGACCATGCCGCAGTCGAATTGATCATGTTGGGGTGGGGGGAGACTGGGTCCGCCAATCTTTGGCGCTTTAATGCCTCTCTCCGCTTAGATTCAGGTATTGGAGACGAACTGAACCTGGACTTAACTGACTTTGACCGGATCTTCACCCCGGAGGTGTCCACCACTGCGGTATGGGAGGCACACAAAGTGTACATGCGTGGGAAACGTATTGCCATTGCCTCCAGATGCAAACAAGAACCGGTGAGAGAACTGGAGACACTACTGTCCTCCGGTGACTTATTGAGGCCAGGGGAGGTCTGAACTTGCTTCTCTCTCGCCAGGTTCAAGTGACTCTTCAGTGGACGGGTCAGAAATTTAAGAGTGACAAACCTTGACTCATTTCTGCATATTTTAAGGGTTTACAACCTACGGTGCTCAACCCCCTAGTTCAATTGTTTAACGCCTACATGAAGGGAACTGAAACCCCGTCAGCAGACATGCTTCTCGCACGTATTTTGGTCATCCCCAAGCCGAGAAAAGACCCTGCGATATGCCCTAGTTATAGACATGGGTCTATATCATGGGTTAATGATACCTCTCATTAGCATATATCTTCATGTCCAAGTTAAAGTCCTTGCTGTGAGGCTGGCCAGAAAGTTTGCGGTGGTTGTCCACCCTGATCAGGTGGGGTTCATTCCAGGCAGGGAGGCCCCAGACAACATCAGGCGAGCTCTTAACCTGATCCATGTGGCCCGCTCCCTGGGGAGGGGTTCGTTCCTTCTCTTCCTCGACGCTGAAAAAGCCTTTGATCGAGTGGATTGGGACTACTTCTGGGCGACTCTGAGCTCCTTCGGAATCAGAGGGGACTTTTTGTCGGTGATTTGTGCTCTATACGTGAACCCCAGGGTGAGGGTGGACGTTGGGGGGATTCCTTTCGGACCCCTTTCCTATTTTCAACAGGACCCGGCAGGGATGCCCCTTGTCGCCGCTCCTCTTTGCTCTCTCCATCGAACCTCTCGCTGCATACATTCGAGCCCACCCGGACGTTCGAGGAGTGGAGGTGGGGGGGAAGCAATACAGGATGGCCCTTTACGCAGATTATGTCCTCCTCTCGCTTACCTCGCCGATCACTACTCCGACCTTGTCGATCCTGTGGGATTTTGGTAGAGTCTCGGGATATAAATTGAACGCTGATAAAAGCGAGATTCTTGACCTCACTCTGTCGGTCCCGGAGAGGACGGTACTTCGAGATCAATTTCCTTTCTGCTGGTGCCGGTTGTCTCTATGTTCCCTGGGGACTCAGCTGACCTCATGTTGGGAACACCTTTATGGCGAATTATGGGGTTTTGCTCCCTACTCTCCATTCCTTGTCTTCTTGGTCACACCTTCGCCTATCCCTCTACGGCCTATCTACGCAGTCAAAATGACATTATTGCCAAAACTGCTATATCTCTTCAGAACCCTGATGATCCCTATTTGGAGAGCGGTCCTGACATTCCTACAATCAGCAATTCATTCTTTTGTTTTGGGGGGACGACGTAGGGGCCGACTCTCTAGAAGCCTCATGCACCAATTTCGTTGGATGGGGGGATGGGTGTCCCACACCTCTACACCTATTACAAGGCAGCCCAATTTGCAATGCTCTCGTGATTAACTTACGCAGTGGGGCGCCAATCTGGACCCACATTAAACAGGCCTTGGAGGGGCCTCGGCCACTGTGCTCAGTCCTATGGTTGCCCAGGGAGACAGCCCGACCTTTACATGACAGCCCCACCTTACAACACTCACTAAGGCTTTGGCACCTTTTATCGGGAGGGGGACGGGCTGTCTTCCCCCGGGATCGGGTCTGCAACCCCTTTTCTTTAATCCGTCGTTCCCCGAAGGCATTTGGTTGGTGGACCCAACTAATATTGCAGAAGTCTGCGACTTACTCCTTCAAGGTCGGCTGGGTTACTCTTGGATAATTGCGGGAATCGAGGTGGGCTTCCCCCCTCTGAGACCTTCAGGGCTCTTCAACTACTGCATTTTGTAGGCGCGACAGCGAGGGAGGTCAGACAGAAGACCTACCTTTTTTGAACTTAGCTGCGGCTATCATGCCGCAGATGGGGCACAATTTCCCAGCTCTACTCACATTTCCTTGGTACAGCTTTCCCACAAGCGGTACCTTACACCGCACGGTGGGAGTCAGACCTGGGGGGCCCCCTGGCCGAGGAAGTCTGGGCTGACATCATCGACAGGACTTCTCGGGTCACCATCTGTACTGCTGTCCGTGAAAATTGCTACAAGGTCTTTGCGAGGTGGTATATCCACCCGCACTGCTTGGCCATGATGCACCCCGGGGCGTTGTCAACTTGTTACAGGGGATGTGGAGAGGAGGGAACGTGGTGCGACTGCGACTTGGTCAGACCGATTTGGATGCATCTGAGCAGGGCACTTGGGGTGGCCTTACCCCCGAACCCATGGATGGCCCTCAAACCGCCTGCATCCAGGGGCGCGACTGACGCGAGGGGAATGCTCTCTGGTCTCTAGTGTGTGTGAAGCGGTGCATATTTGCTTAGCTAGGATCTGGAAGCCCCCCCCCCACCCTGCGCGTGCTCTGATCGAGGCTAAAATCTGGCATATGATCACCATGGAGAGACTGGCAGCTCTGGTTTTAGACTGCATGACCCATTTTGAGGCAGTCTGGTCTAAGTGACTGGCGACGTTTGCCTCCCCTGCTTCGGCTAGCCTGGCCTTCTCTGACCGGACGAATAGGTAAATCAGACCCATGGGCCTTGGAACCTGGGGGTTGACCCCAATTTGAGGGGGAGGAGAGGCCAAGATTCTGTTCACAGGGACCGGAGGGCTCACTGCGCGCCCCCGCTCTCCCTTTCTTGGCTCCTGTTTTCCCCCTCCACTTACCCTTGTGTCCTTTCTCCTTGTCTTTTCTTTTACCCTCTCCATTCCCCTTACTCTGCTCCCTCTACACCCCCCCCCTCCCGGGGGGAGGGCGAAAACTTTTTTATTTTTGTTTTCCCCCCTCCCCTTTCTCTCTCCTCTCCCCTTCTTTACCTTCTCTCTTTCCCTGCTTTTTTCGACTACGGACTCCCTGTCTCTGGACTTTTTCTGCTGTTACTATCTGCGCTCCCTAACCAATTTCCTAACCCAACGCTCTTTCTGGGCAACATCATGGCACGCTATATGCAACCATATATTTTCACTTGCCCACTAAAGGTAACTGCATATTGCCTACGGAAAAAATAACCAAAACTTGTTTCGGTTTTTCATGACAAGGACGGAGGGGGTGATACAGGGATCTTGTTAAGATGTTACATGGGAGAGGTTGTGTGTATGAGCCGATTCACCACTAGTCGTGTGATACTTCTGATGCTTAATATGCCATGTTCTACCTTACTGATTGCAGCTACCGGCTGATGTTGGACTACGTTATCTCATGTTTTGTGATGTTTCCCTTTTACTCTGCTCCTTATTCCTATGTTTTGTACAGCCGACAACAATAAAACCTGAAATTTAAAAAAAAAAGGGGGATAAGATTACAGGGTAGGTTGCTATAATCATGCCAGTATGTTCATCTCTGGTTCACGATCACAATGTGAACTCCTCAGCTGTTAAGAGGGCTGTATTGTAGCAGTAGACGATCTGTGGGTTGTCAGTGACAGGTTTCACGGTTCCCGGATCCCACCACGCAGTCCTTTTTAAAGCCCAACACTTCAGAGCCCAAAAGCTACCAACAGGGTAGCCGTAGAAGAATCCCTAACTGTCTGGTCCTTAAACTTGGCCAGGTATACTACCTAGACAGAAAGGGTTAATCAAAGATCATGTCGGAATACGAAACCAGGTTAGCAACACGGGGGTAGTCAGACGAGCCAGAATCAGGAATACAGAGTTTAGAATAGTCAAATGGAATAGCCGGGTCGATATCAGTGCAGAAGCGTAGTACAAGAAAATAGTCTAGGGCAACGGAAGGCAGAATAGTCAGAAAACAAGCAGAGGTCAACAGGTTAAATCACAAGAGAATTCAGGTACAAGGCGCTCAGGTATGGATAACCACAATCTGGCACTGCTTAGAAGGAATTGTGGGTTTTTAAAGACCTTCACCAGACCGCGCCTCCCCTCTCAAGCCGCGCCTCATGCAGCCACCTCCCTGCCTGTCGATTTTTAAACCGGGTGTTGGTCAGCAAGTAGCATCAGACATGCTGCCTTCAAGCACACTGGAGAGGCTGGAAGCCCCCAGCGTTACAGTTCCCCCCCCCTCTCCACGGGAGGCCACCGGACGACCACCAGGGCGATCGGGGTGCGAGGCATGGAACGCCCTGACCAACCTAGAGGCAGACCTGTTGGAAGCCGAAATCCAGGACCGGTCCTCCGGACCATAACCCACCCAATCGACCAGGTACTGCAGAGCACCCCTGAACAGCCTAGAATCCAGAACTTTCCTAACCTCATACTCCGTCTCTCCATCAACCTGAACAGGTGGAGGAGGAGGAACGACCCGCGTGTACCTGTTGCACAACAAAGGCTTCAGTAGGGAGGTGTGGAAGACGTTGTGTAAGTGAAGATGTTTAGGAAGGGCAAGTGCATAAGCCACAGGGTTAATGCGGCGAATGCTCTTGTATGGACCTATAAACTGAGGTGCCATTTTCATAGAAGGCACCCGCAACTTCACGTTCCTAGTGGACAACCAAACTCTATCCCCCACGTTATAGGAAGGAGCTTGTAACCTATGCCTGTCAGCCTTGCGTTTCTGGACAGCAACATTGCGCTCCATGTTTTCACAAATCTGTCTCCAAATATCCTGTAGTTGTGTGAGATGTTCGAGAGCCGGGATGGCCTGTTCAGCAAACTGAAGCAGTAGAGCCGGAGGGAAAAACCATAGATGGTAGAAAAAGGAGAGTGGCCAGTGGTCTCGTTAACGGCGTTATTACGTGCATACTCAGCCCAGGGCAACAACTCCGACCAATTGTCCTGTTGTGTGGTAAAGCAACGTATGTACTGCTCGAGACCCTGATTTGCCCTCTCTGCTGCCCCATTGGTTTGGTTTGTGGATGATATGCTGAAGAGAAGGCCAATCGCACCCCCATCTCCTCACAGAAATCCCTCCAGAAACGAGAGACGATTTCAGACGGAACCCCATGTATTCGTACAAAGACGACTGCCAGTTCTTTGGCTGTAGGAAGCTTAGGTAAAGGAACAAAATGAGCCATTTTGGAGAAGCGGTCTACAACTGTCAGAACCACAGTATGACCCTTGGACTTTGGCAAGTCCACAATAAAATCCATGGATAGATGAGATCAAGGCCTATTAGGAATGGGTAAAGGCTGCAATAGACTGACAGGCAAGGATTTACTGGTTTTGCTTCTGGCACAGACTTGACAAGCCAAAACAGACATACGTCCTGTCGCATGGTGGGTCACCAGAACTGTTTGGAGATACTGGTAAGAGTCTTAGTAATACCAGGATGACCCGCTGGTTTAGAATCATGAAACATTAGGAGTAATTATTGTCTTTCCTTTTCAGGCACAAACAACATATCTGGAGGCTTGTTAGGTGGAGCCCCCATTTGAGCTGCTTGGAGGCGTTCCAGAAAAGGTGAGGAAACAGACAAGACCGTGGAAGCCACAATACGTTCAGGAGGAACTATAGGATTGTGGTCTCGTGTATTTAAGGCATCAGCCTTTACATTACGGTCACCTGGTGTGTAAGTCAACACAAAATTAAACCGAGACAGTAGTAATGACCACCTGGCCTGTCTCGCGTTCAGACGTTTAGCATCCCCGATGTACGTAAGGTTCTTATGATCAGTGATTATCAACAAAGGGTTAAGAGTACCTTCCAACAAATGTCTCTACTCTGTTACCGATATCATAATTGCGTTCTGCTGGTGATAATTTTCTTGAACCCACAGGGATGTAGAGGCTTTCCTGGAGACTCTATCTCGGAAGCATCAACCTCAAGGACAAATGGAATTCTGGGATCAGGATGCCGTAACACGGGAGCGGAAGTGAAAGCCTGCTTAAGAACTTCGAATGCCTGTTTGGATTGTGAAGACCAGACCTGATTCTTCAGACCTTTACGTGTCATATTAATGATAGGAGAGGCTACAGTGGAATAATTCTTGATAAATTTCCTATAATAGTTGGAAAACCCCAAAAACCTCTGTATGGCTTTGAGGCCTTGGGGAAGAGGCCATTCTGAGATGGCCGTGAGTTTGGAAGGATCCATCTCAAAACCTTCTGGAGTGATAATGTACCCAAGAAATTTTACAGTAGTAATGTCGAATAAACACTTCTCCAGTTTGCAATAAAGACCATTGTCTAGTAATTTTGCTAATACCTGTCTGACATGTTCATGGTGGGTTTTCAGATCGGGAGAGTAAATCCGTATATCGTCTAGGTATACTATAACAAAGGATTGCAAAAAAATCTGAGCACCTCATTAATAAAATCCTGGAATACAGTTGGAGCATTAGAGACCGAAAGGCATGACCAGATATTCATAATGCCCACTCCTGGTGTTAAATGCTGTTTTCCACTCATGCCCATCTTTTATACGTATCAAGTTGTAAGCCCCTCTTAAATCGAGTTTTGTGTATACTGCTGATCCCCTTAACCTGTCGAACAGTTCTGATATAAAAGGGATAGGGTACACATTCTTGATGGTGATCTTGTTAAGCCCCCTATAATTGATACACAGGCGTAAATCTCCTTTTTTAGACACAAAAAAGAACCCAGCCCCTACTGGAGAAGAGGAACGTCTAATAAAACCGCTCTCCAAATTCTCCTTTATGTACTTCTCCATGATTTTGGTTCTCCTTTATGGATAAAGGATATACTTTGCCTCAGTCCTGGTACCAGGATGAATATCTATGGCGCAATCATACGGTCTATGTGGAGGTAGTTTCTCTGCCTCTTTTATCGAATACAGCCCTGATGTCGGCATACCAGTCAGGGACCTCTGACAATGGAGGAGCTGTAGGTGTGTTCAGGGCACCAATATGCTGGATGGGTATTACACAGTTAACAAAACAAGCAGCACTCAAAGACTGTATCTCGCCCTTAGCTCAATCAATAACCGGGTTATGTTCCACCAACCAAGGGAAACCAAGCACAACAGGATTGGAAGGTGAACGCATAACCTGTAATATGATCTCTTTGTGCAGGAGACCAGGGGTAAGAACCACTGTAACAGTAAACGGCCTACCGTCTATGGCTTCGACGGCCAAGGGTGTCTCTCTTGGAGTTCTTATCTGATCATCCAGATCTATACAATAATCAATGAGTTCACTCAATACCTCAGGTAATTTACGAGGAGCCAATTCATGCATCAATGACTCTGATAACCCCTCCATAAAAGCCAGAACCAGAGCCTCATTAGTCCAGTTCATTCGCCCTCGTCAACGCTCTGCCAGACAGATGGTTAATAATGAACCCCACTTTGGCTATGTCAGTGCTAAACATTTGTGGATTTAATTTAAAATGAATATCCACATGGACCAAAAATCCCCAGCACTTCGAGGGAGTACCGTCAAACCTCATAGGAGCGGTCCTGTGTACCTGGGATGTCTGAACAACAGGGGACACAGGTATAGCAGGCGGAGGTGCAACCCCAGCTGGTTCCAGGTGAGCCGTACGAGTCAGGATAGTTTGTAAGGCGAGAGCAAACTGATCCATCCTATGGTCCTGTCTGGATACAAAGTTACTCAAATGCTGTGTTAAGTCTGCGGGATCCATTTGGCCAGATCGTAATGTCACGGTTCCCGGATCCCACCACGCAGTCCTTTTAAAGCCCAACACTTCAGAGCCCAAAAGCTACCAACAGGGTAGCCGTAGAAGAATCCCTGTCTGGTCCTTAGACTTGGCCAGGTATACTAGCTAGACAGGGTTAATCAAAGACCATGTCGTAATATGAAACCAGGTTAGCAACACGGGGGTAGTCAGACGAGCCAGAATCAGGAATACAGAGAGTGGAATAGCCGGGTCGCTATCAATGCAGAAGCGTAGTACAAGAAAATAGTCTTGGGCAACGGAAGGCAGAATAGTCAGTAAACAAGCAGAGGTCAATAACGGGTTAAATTACGAGAGAATTCAGGTACAAGGAGCTCAGGTATGGATAACCACGATCTGGCACTGCTTAGAAGGAACTGTGGGTTTTTAAAGACCTTCACCAGACCGCGCCTCATGCAGTCACCTCCCTGCCTGTCTCTATTTAAACTGGGTGTTGGTCAGCGAGCAGCATCAGACATGCTGCCTTCAAGCACACTGGAGAGGCTGGAAGCTCCCCAACGTTACAACAGGCTGCGAAGGAGGTCCTTGCCAAATGTGTAACTCATTAGAGGAAATAAAGCGTTCCCAGTAAAACCAAGTAACAAGGTGAGTGTCAGCAAACCGTTCAGGAGGCAGTTGATGCGTTTCCTGGATCCGGATCTGTTCTATCTTTGCTACCAGCTCCCTATTAGTGGGAACCGAGGAGAGTCTCAAGTGTAGTGGTATCAGGGCCCTAGCTGCCAACGGGATGCGTAGAATGATAGACTCCTTCAGAGTTGCAATCGAAAGTGGTAAGTAAATGAGCAAAAAGTTCTGGAAGAAAATCCTGAGTGATGTCCGTTATTTGTCTGAGCTCAAGCACCTCTTGCCAGAATGGGGTACTCTTGGAACCTAACCACCATATATGCAAGTAGGAGCCAGTTGATTGCGTGCATCTCCAGCATAAAGGGATGTGTCTGGTTGGAACTTGGCAATCCACGCCGGTGTGAAATACCAAAGTGCTGTAAGTTTAAAGGTTGTTTCTCTCAATTTAGTAATAGGGGAGCCATGGCGAATAAGTGCTAACGTCTTTCGCCACTGGGATTCAAGAGTCTGCCTTCCAAAGGATCTGTCCCAACGGTGGACATATTCGGGTAATGCCTCATCCACTGATTGTTACAATCGGTACAGTGTGAGGAGGTGACCGTGCTAGGTAACAGAACTTTTCAAAGGGCCGGAGAGGTCGAGACATGAGTGTGCCATTTGGTAGGGAGAGAAGGAAGTGTCGGATTTGTCTATAGTTAAATTGCTCCAAAATAGGTGTCCTGCAACCTTCCTGTGTTGATGTCTTTGAATTGTCCGTCTGATATCACATGTAGAGCCATCAATCTAGGTTGAGAGGTAAATCGTGCTTGCAAGGAGGGTAAGACCCCCTCCCGGGAACGCTGGGTTGAATGAAATAGGCATCAGTGGTGCTGAAGCTGACGAGAGCGAATGTGATATCCTCATCCAGCTGGACTCCCCACAATGAGGCATCTTGCTTAGAAACTTCACTGAAGGTGATCTTACAATTCTGCGTCTCACATAGCCTAATGCATTTTCTTTTGATGTATATTATGTTTACATTGTAATATCACTGTATATGTGTGGTATGTATATATAATTATACACCCTTAGCATTATAACAATTCAAATATATCTGAATTCTGCATTCCATTCCCTTTTTCTAAATTTTCTCCCCATTTGCTATAAGCCTGCTATTCTGCACCATGTGCTGTTCAATGAACCTTAACTTTTATTGCCCCCTACAAACTCCCCCCTAAATTCCTGGACAACTTCAACACAATGTGATGCTAATTGCAATCTTAATTTCTCTTTCAGCACACACCCCAAACTCAGTCAGGGTTGGTACCTGGCCCTTGCAGAGAGCAGATCATTACCCTCATCCAGCTGGACTTTGCAAGGCCTCTCATTTGTGCACTGTAACATCTGAAGTTTACTCCCTAAATTGGATGAGCTTCAGTCTTGGTGTTGCAATTACAAACCCAAAATCATTGTGCTCAGAGTCATGGTTAACCCCAAAAGTACCAGACTCTACCATATCAATACAGGGGTATTTAGGTTATAGAGAGGAGGGGTAATTGTTATTTATGTTGAGTCCATAAAGTTCACCCCCTTACAGACTTCTAGCTCTCTTGTCACCTTTGATTTCCTCTCTGGTATAATTGAGATTCCATTCAGTAAATCAATCATTGTTGCTGGATTCTATTGTCCACCGAGCTCTCCAGTGCACTCCCTCTCTGACATATCTCAAATCTTTTATAACCTACTTGCCCAAAACCCAAAAAAGTGAACTGCTGGTCCTCGGCGATTTTTAATACAGATTGGCTAAATCCTAAAAACAAACAATGCTCACTGTTTAAAACTTTGCAGCAAACTCAATCCCCCCCCCCCCTCACTCGCATTAATATGAAAAGCCCTAACCATATCTTGCTGGACTGGATTCTCTCATCTCCTGATAGCAAGAACGCCTGCCTCCTGTATTCTAATAGCTTTAGTAACCATTGTCTAGTGTACTGCGTGCACAAAATAAAGGCCATGAAATGTCCCCCAAAGGTAATAACTACCAGGTCTTTCAAGAAATTTATTTTTGGTTCCTTCCTAAGTGGTCTCAAACAGCTCCCCTGGTACAGGCTAAACCTAATCCCAGACCTAGACTGTGCAGTTGAATACTTTCAGTCTGAGCTCCTGCAAGTCTGGAATTCCCATGCCCCGCTGCATAAAGTGCGAGTAAAAGGGACCCATCTCCCCTGGGATACAGCTGATCTTACACTAATGTACCAGCTTAGAGATTCACTACGGTCAAATTTCAAGAGTACTGGTTCCATGAACGATCACTGCGAATACTGAAAATGCCGGAATGAATGCACAAAACAAACAAAAATGGCCAAAGCGCATTACTTCAATGAAAATCTAAACCATAACCTATCAAACCCTAGAAACTTTTGGAGAACCATAAGTAACATACAAGCACCCCCAGTCCACTCCCAGCCGGCTGCTGTCAGGGTAAACAACCAAACCCTGCAACACCCCCTAGATGTAGCAAATGCCTTTTAATGATTATTTTGTCGGATGCACCATCACTTTGATTGCCAAGCTAGGAAATGACATGCAATCAGAGAGGCCTCATGCAGGTCAGGCCCCTCCAACTGTGCAAAGTCCCTGTATCAGACAGGAATTCAGTTTTAGACCAGTGCCTGTCCGTGTCGTTACTAAACTTCTCCGTAAGCAAAAAAATGAAATACCAGTCTGGACTGGATCAAATACCAGCAATGCTGCTGAAAATCCGTGCGCCAGCAATTGCAAATCCTGTCGCAACCCTAATAAATGAATCACTGGCGACTGGATACATACCCAAACTCTGGAAGACTGCGAGAGTGGTACCTATCCATAAAAGTGGTGACAGTACTTTGGTATCCAACTACCGTCCGATATCGTTGCTCCCTGTAATGTCAAAAATATTGGAAAAATGCGTCTACACACCATTACGTGATTATAAATATTGTAACTAACCCCAGATCAATCCGGCTTTCGTCAAAATGACTCCACTACAACTGCCCTTTTAAAAGTCTGCAATGCTATCCAAGCTGGGATGGAACCAGGAAACCTAACTGGAGCCATCTTCCTTGATTTTTGCCAAGGCCTTTGACACAGTAGACCATGGCATCTTGTTAGAAAAACTTAACTCTGGCATTGGTGATCGCACGCTAACCTGGTTTCAATCATATGTATCCGATCACAGTATGTGTCAATTTCTGGCAGCTCCTCCCTCCCCCTCCCTGTCACTTGCGGTGTGCCCCCTGCCCCCACTTGCTAGGCCTCGGCCCCCTGCTATTCACAATATTCATAAATAATCTGCCCAACGTCTGCAACGCCTCAACTGTACATATGTATGCAGACGACACCGTAATCTATATCAGCAAACCAAATCTCCCGCAGCTGGAGGCCATGCTGCAAGAACAATTCAGAGGTAGAAAAGTGGATCAAACACAACAAACTTTTTTTAAATAATGGCAAAACTGTAACGATGCTCTTTGGAACAAAACCTAAACTACACAAATTGCAAAATCCCCACTTATGTGTTGGGACAAAATCAAATGGCACGCTGACCACAGTCACTTCTCTCAAATATCTAGGTATGTGGTTGGACCCTAATCTATCCTTTGGCCCCCACATCGACAAACTCCTCTAAACTTTACCCCAAACTAGGTGCCCTGTACAGAAACAAATCCTGCCTGCGCCCCGCGGTAAGAAAGCAGATTGTACAACAAATGCTTATGCCGCCTATTGAATACGGAGATGTACTGTATGCAGCCGTCCCGCGAACACACCTTCAGAAACTTACTACATTGTAATGCAAAGCGGCAGAATGAATTATACAATGTAACTACATGACCCACCATTGTGACATGTTAAAAGAGCTAAACTGGCCATCCCTGGAGTCTAAACGCACCCTTCACCTTTCCAGCCTGGTGTTTAAGAGCATTTCTGGGAAGCTGCCACCCTACCTGAATAGACTGCTTCCCCCAGCAGCTCCCTCATCCTATAACCTCCGATCCAGGACCAGCACCTTACTTGCAATACCACAATACAAAAAAGACTGTGGCTCGGTCCTCATTTTCTTACAGAGCACCACAATTATGGAATAACCTCCCAGACCCCATCAAATCTTCCCCCAGTCTTAAGTCACTCGAGCTCCTTACTAACATACCTCAATACAGAATGCACCTGTAAACATGTAACATAATGACTATTTCTTACATATTTAGTAGGGATGCACCGATACCGATACTAGTATCGGTATCGGGGCCGATATTGCCGTTTGCACGAGTACTTGTTACTCGTGTAATCGGCCCGATACATCCCGCCGATACCGGAAGCCGGCGCTGGGACGGCTTGCCGGTATCCGCGGGGCTGGGGAAGCTGGCCGCGTGCATGAAAAGCACGCGGCCAGCGTTCCCTTCTGGCGCGCCGCGATACTCACCCTTCCTGAAGGTCCGGTCGCTGGGCAGTGATGCGTTCCCGCGGCCACTGGGCGCTCCTGTGACGCTGCCTCTCGGCTGGAGGCCGCGTCACAGATGCGCCCGGCGGCCACGTGATCGCATCACTGCCCAGCGACCGGACCTTCAGGATGGGTGAGTATCGCGGCGCGACGGAGGGGAACGCTGGCCGCGTGCTTTACATGCACACAGCCAGCTTCCCCAGCGTTCGAGCTGGGGGCCAATCCATGAGACCTGGGGTCAATCTCATATAAATTTTTATGAGGTCTGTTCCTATTGGAATGCGTCACATGACATTAAAGTATCGGTCTTAAAAAAGTGGTATCGGTGCATCCCTAATATTTAGTTTCTGTTAATCTGTATATTTGTGTTTTTTTTTTAATATCTTGCATTGTATTACTTTGTATTTTTGTAACTGTAGCACTTCAATGTTCTTGAACCCAGGACATATTTGAAAACGAGGAAATCTCAATGTATCCTTCCTGGTAAAATCCTGTATGTATAAATAAATTACTATAGCGTAGCAACATAAACCCCAAATAGAGTAAAGGTGGAACTTAAGGAAAGTAAAATTATCAGGGTTATTCCGAGAGCGGTGAAAAGCAGGAGAATGATTGGAGAATGGAAAATTCTAGGTCAAAATAGCCGATTTGGAAAGTGATATAAATGGGAGAATTTTTCTGGTTTGGATATTTTGACCTAGAATTTTTCCATTCTCCTGCTTTTCGCTTCTCTTTGAATAACCCTGAAAGTCTTCATTATAGACCAGGGGAAGGCTACGTTGTCGTGCCTCTGGTCACAGCAGTTCATAGTAAAGGAAAGTGTTGATGAGAGCCCTAATCGTCGTAAATATCCACACTTCATGAACTCTTTTTGTAGCAGTCAAACAAAATATTAGTGGGGATGTCAATAACTGGGAAAGCTGTTACTGCTGATATGAGGGAGTTCCATCGGCTCATCAAGTTGCCTCTGTCTCAGATTGGTCTGAACGCTGTCTGTGACGGTTGGCTCGACGTTGCAATGGGGCTTCCCGGCCTACTTGCGGCCTAAATTCAGTCTCCCAAACGATCTCAGGAAATGTGGAATGTCCTTGGGGTGCAGATAAGATTGTTATTGTGGCGCACTGTCAGAGACCTTGGGAACCTCCATCGATATTAAATTTGCTTCTGTTGAGCGCTTGTGTGATCGGGCGTAGGTGTCTTCGCACCTGAAGCGTGGATGGAGAAAAGTCATTAAAGACGCCAATCTGTGCTCCATGATAATCCCATATGTGTTGCGATCGTGCAGCTAGATAAATGCGTTCTTTTAAAATAAATGACGAAATGCAGCATATGATGTCCCTCGGAGGCGCTTAAAGGGAGTCTGGGGGCGGGCGTAAGGCACGATGTGTTCGGGCTAGATCTTCAGGTTTCACTTTACGGGAGCCGAGTAAAAAAAATTAAATAGCCCTACCAAGTATATGCGTGTGGCAGTTTCGATCTCTGGTGCCGTGAGCGGTTGTCCAGGTCATCCAACCTCTGCCAGACCCCCGATAGATCTTGGGAAGCAAGCGCTGTTCCATCTTCTCTTTCGGCCTCCCGCGCCGCTGTGTGCTCCAGGCCGGACACTCGAGCCTCCACAGATTCCACTTTCGTTCTAAGGCTGGTGATATCTCTTTGTAAGGCGTCTCGGACCTCCGCAATCATCTCCCAAATGTTATTTCGAGTTGGCATCTCTGCCAGGGGTTTTTCAATCCGTTGTGAGGCTGCTCCCAAGTCTGGTAGGGAAAACTCCGATCTGGCGGGGGAGGACGCCATCTTGGGCGATTGTGAGCGGGAGGATAAGGTCTCAAGGCAAAAAAGTCCTCCAGGCGTGTGGAACGTGGTTTGGATCTTGCCCTCGGTGGCTGCGGTTGAATCACGTTTTTCCCCCCTTTTCATAGCTGGTATTCGTTGCATAAAGTGCGTGGGTTACTTTAGTCTGAGCAGAGCTCCTCTAGTGTGCGACCATCTTGTCCTGCAGCCAAGCCACGCCCCCTAATTAAATTTTATTAAAGTATATTTTAATATTTATCATGATTTCATTTAATCAATATTCTAATTTAAATTAAGTCTATTTTAATGCATATTTATTGTTCAAATTACATTTACATGAATATTGTATTCATATTAAAATATAATTTTTGTTGCTAATTTTTCCGACTACTTTGGGATAGGGCATAGCTCTGCGTATGGTAAGACATTGGTTAATAAATGTGTGCCTTCGTAGTTGGCTGCCTCTCGTTGACTTGAGTGTCAAGATTGAGTGTTTGCACCATGTTGGACAATGTTTGGGTACCTTTCCTCAGCAAATCTGGAGTAGAAAATTATATTGTAAGAAAATGGGATTAAAATATGTTGTTGTTCGTACTGAAACATGTAAGCATTGGTGTAGGAAGGAGCCATGGATGTCCCCGCCAATTGTAGGAAGATATTTTTCTCAGAATTTTTTCGATTTAACAGATGTTTGTAAAACCAGGGACGCAGCTGCGATATTATCAAGATGCGGAATGATGGTATATAAATTCTTAACATCAAGAGGGATCGGATGGTAATCTAACGCTACCTAAACGGGACATAAAATGTTGGGAATCCTTAAGACACGTCGGCAACGCTAGAACTGAATTTTTACATGATCAATAAACTTGCCCACTGGCTCCAATAAGCTACCCCTGGCAGACACAATAGGTCTGCCAGGGGGAGACTGGACATTCTTGTGGAGTTTAGGGAGCGTATATAACTGTCATGCCTTACCCCCCACGGCGCGACCGATGTGTCACGACAGCCGTCGGCGTCTTCCTTGCAGGGGGACGTCGGGCATTGGGAGCTCCCTTGCCACGGGTTGTGGTGACCTTTCGGTCCAGCGCTGGGGTCCCCCCGCTGCCTCCCGCTCCCTTCCATCGGCTCCTCGCGTGGCGGTCATCGGGTGCGGCGTGGGGCGCGGTCCTCCTTCCGGGTCCCGCTATGGACTCGCGGGGGGGCGGCGTCTCCCGGCTCGCCTGCGGGGCGTGGCCCCTGCAAGTTCCGGATGGAGCCTGGGGTGACCCAGTGGGTAGGAGGGGCAGGGGAGGGGCCTCTTCCCACAAACGGGCGGAGCCCATTACCTGCGCACCATAAAGGTTCAGAACAGCAAAGGAAAGACGCTCAGTCATCAGCTCCCTAAGCTACCCAAGTTCCTTGTACTATTACCACTAAAACCCTTGTTGAACGAACCCTTGCTTCCACCTGACCAAGTCTCCAGCCTAACCCCTTTTGTACCGCGCTAGATTCTGACTGACCTCCCGGCTACGACTCCTGGCTTCCCTTCTCGTTAACGAATGAACTCCGCCTGAACCGACACAATTCTTCTCCAGGTTACGTCTCTTGCATTCTCCTCTATCTAACATATCTGCATACTGGACTCCAAACTAACCTGCGATACCAAAGTATGACAATAACATAGGCATAATGGGATGAAGAACTGTACAGAAATCAACAATAGTTTGATCAATAAAGCCTGCATGAAAATCTAGTGATAATGCGGTCGAAATGCGCTGTTAAATTCGAGTGTTGGGATCGCAAGCAAGGTTCTTGTAAGTCTGTATGTCATTGAGCGGCGCTTCTCGCAAGAATAATCTTATTAATGGAGTATTAAGGTCAAATCTGCTCCTCAATATTAGTATCCTGGTATGGATGACGGTCAAAAAAAGATTAATGGGTCAAAAAAATGGTTAGAAAAGAATATGCAAGAAAAACCTAATATATTTAACATGTACAGCTTGGAAAACAGACGAGATATGATAGAAACATTTAAATACGTAAAGGGAATCCACAAGGTAGAGGAAGGGAGTATATTTAAACGGAAACAAAGCAGCAAAACAAGAGGACATAGTCTTAGATTAGAGGGGCAAAGGTTTAAAAGTAACATCAGGAAGCATTATTTTACAGAGGGTGGTGGATACATGGAACAGTCTTCCAGTTGAAGTGGTAGAGGCCAAAACAGTAATTGAATTTAAGCAGGTATGGGATAGGCATAAGGCTATCCTAAACAAAAGATAAATCCAGGTAAAGTATCCATGTAATTGGGCAGACTAGATGGGCCGAAAGGTTCTTATCTGCCGACATTTTTCTATGTTTCTATACATCAATTCCGAAGTACAACAGTCTGTTAATACAAGGTTGGTGTGCACCTAGTGTTCAAAAGGTGGAATTGTCCTGATGTTATAAAGTCTTGTAGTTAATCTCAGCGGAAAAAAAAAGAGAGTGTTTTCTGTTCAGATACCGGTGCTTTCTCTTGTTTGAAGTTTAACAGCCTCAGCTCCTCTTGTCCCTTCAATATTCCTCCAAGAAAGAGAGTAGGGGTTAGGAGTACGTCCGGGTCTGTCAGGCAATATATAGAGAAAAAACTGGATGCTGTAGAATCCTTCAGCGGTGAAATCCCTTTCAGAGCTTGCTCCTTGGTGCCTTTTATCCTTCAAGTAGTCTCATCCAGATGTACTGCGAAGCTGTCTTTTTTGTGGTGCTTTTAGTAGCTGGTGGCATTAAGGATGGCAGCTGGATGTAATAATTGGTTCAACCAAAGCATTTATTCTAACAGCTTAATGAATAGAAGTCATAAGAATAACAAAAAACGTAAGGCATATAAAAAAACCATAAAAGGAGTAATAAAAAGGGAGAGATTAAAAAAAGTCCGTAATAAAAGTCTGTAAAAAAGTTGGTTAGTGCATAGGGGTCTCCAAAATGCGTTTCGCCGGCTCCATGGCCAGCTTCATCAATTGGATGCCCCCTATGCTGTAGCGCAGTGTCTTTAAACGTAATTTGGGCAGGAAATGTGCTTCTCTCCTGGTCACGTGTTGATGATGTCATCCTGGGCAGGCTCCATCCCCAGCTACACGCAGATCGGGATTCTTGCGTCTATGCATGCTGGGTGTTGCCTCTTCCTCACTGCCACAGCAATTGGGGGGTAAATGGGACAGTAGCACCTGTTTCATACTGATGATCAGTTAAGCAAAACACAGGAAAAATATATATAACACCTTTCTTCAGGCTCTCATTGAGATCTAAGGCTGAACATGGTGCAGGAGAGGCATATAGTAAACATCTGCATCTGCTCTGCGTTCTGAATTCCTTTTTATATGTACCATTAGGCATATTAGATGTGCTCCTCTTGCAGAACAATATACATCACTGGAGATCAAATATATATAAGGCCGAATGTAATGCATGAATGTTAGTTCATCTTACAGTAACTACTTGATATAAGCACATCCTATTTACTATGGGTGTGTGCCTAAAAGGCATGACTTCTGCTTCCAGTACAGGAAGCTGGGTTGAGATTGTACAAGGTGCTGCATACCTGGATTCTCTGCCATAGTGGCGCGACCCTTTTTTAATAAAATAAACACGTTCAACATAGGGTACAGGAAAAACGGAGGGGGTCTTGATGGTCTATACTACCCACTGAAGTGAGTGGTCTGTAAGGAGGGGGTTCCCTTCTAAAGCTGGTGTGGAAATTTCACAAGTGGGTGTGTGGACCTTCTGTGAAACCATATACAACATTGAGAAATAAAATAAGCCAGAACGTAATAAATGGATAAGGGGCTGAATTTGATAAGGGGCTGAGTATTCGTTCATCTTGCAGCAACTGCTTATTGTGGGTATGTACCTAGAGGCATGGTTTATGCTTCCAGTTCGGGAAGGTGTATTGAGGTTGTACATGTTGCAAAATAGTGGTTGGATTCTCTGTCATAGTGGCGCAATCTCTTTTGTAAGGTACAATGTATTCGACAGAGGTACAATCAAATTTCTCCTTTTAATCTAACTCTCTAATTTCCAATTGGAACAATGCTGGATAGAAGACAATTTCTCAGATTTTCCTCTCACGATATACCATTCTCTTACTCTGAAACGTTGTCATCCTGTATATCAGAAATGTTTATCATTTGCTTTTTATTATCCATGTCCTACATGCAAAATAAAAACTTTCATTTTTTTTTTTTAAAAAAAAATGAGAAGCTCGAATTTTAATTGTTTACCACTACAGTATAGAAACATAGGTTCTTATCGGCCGTAATTTTCTTTCGACCCATCTAGTCTGCCCAATTACATGGATACTTTACCTGGATTTATCTTTTGTTTAGGATAGCCTTATGCCTATCCCATTCTTGCTTAAATTCAATCACTCGTTTGGCCTCTACCACTTCTTCTACTTGAAGGCTGTGCCATGTATCCACCACCCTCTCAGTAAAATAATGCTTCCTGATGTTACTTTTAAACCTTTGCCCCTCTAAGGCTAGGGTCAAGTGAACGCATTATTTGCAGCGACCGTCAAAAAGTGCGTCCGAACGCATTGACTTATTTTTTCACAGAATGCGCGAAAATGGTAATACATGCACATTTTCGTGCTTGATTTTGTTACGGATCCAAACCAGGAAACTTTTGGGTGTCTGGACGTTATGTTGGTCGAACATGCGCAGCGTCTGACGTCTCCAAATCACGCATACACGCCGCTATGCCGCTGCAGCGCACGCTGTACGTCAGTACTAGCAGTTCTGCGTTCTCGAAAACGTTAGTTTTCCACTTGCGTTGTGCGGCCGGACTTTCATGCGGCCGTACTTCGTATATTGGCCGTCATTGCGCGACATTTTCTGCTACTGCGACCGTAATTAAGTGCGCCTAAACGCACGTTAAAATTGCGCTAGATATTTCTCCTTAATCTATGTCCTCTTGTTTTGTAGAAGGGAATAGAATCAAAAACCAGTGTCTACAATGGGCATAACCCGGCAATATTAAAGAAGAAAAAAAGGTGGTAGACACCAACTACCAAATATCAATTTTAATAGGTGTATAAAAAACTAACATAACACCGAACGCATAAAAAAACCACAATGAATTAGGTCACGAATTGAAACCACCCAATGAGGGAGCATGTTTCGCCGCCACAGAACCGCGGCTTTTTCAAGAGGGAAGACCCGCTGTACTGTTGCTGCTTACATACCGGGACCTTGATGGCAAACGCCGGATCAGCTGTTACTCCGCCCATTCAGGAATCCACGTTCGTAATGGTACCTTGAACACACCGCTCTATTGGGGAACCTCATCACCATAGTAACCAACTGTTATGGAACAAGAAAAATTTAGTGACGACTCCCAATAATAAAATAATACGTATCTGCTAGGCTTCGTACAACAGCGCTGTCCCCTCAATGCCAACCGGATGTATAAAGGAAAGAGAATTGAAGCATAATCTGCAAGACAAATCAATACACACATAGTGCAGACTGCAGATACAAAATTTAATCAATTATGCCCCCGCTGGATTGGCACTCACAAGATAAATAACTTAGGCACATAGCAGGTACTTGGTTACCCTCTCCTGATAGATTGTGTTGCCTCCTGAACTCCGGACCATCAGAATAACGCCAAGGAATTCCTCCAGGCTTGTTTGGTCTGTCCGTGGATCAGGAATCAGGCTCATTGAAAGAAAATCAGACCAGCAGTGGCTCCAATAAAAAAACTAATTAAAATCACATGAATAAAAAAGTTGGAACACCATCCAACGCGTTTCGTCTCTGCTACACGCAAGACTTCATCCGGGATATCCCTTAAATCAATAAAAAAAGTGCCGATACTGCCGTTTGCACGAGTACTTAGTACTCGTGCAAATGGCCCGATACACCCCCCACCGATACCTGAAGCCAGTGCTGGGCCGACTTGCCAGTATCCGCAGGGCTGGGAAAGCTGGCCGCGTGCATGAAAAGCTAGCTGGAAGCAGCGCCACAGAAGCGCCCAGCGGCCACGTGATCGCGCCACAGCCATGCGATCGGACCTTCAGAAGGGGTGAGTATTGCAGCCCGCCCGAGGGGTACGCTGACCGCGTGCTTTTCATGCACGCGGCCAGCTTCCCCAGGTATGAGAGCCGAGGGGCAATCTCCATTCTGTGTTATTATATTATATTATACCACAGGGGCTGGGGGCATTTTTATGAGGTCTGTTCTTATTGGAAAGCGGTCACATGACAAAAGTATCAGAGTACTTTTTAAAAAGGATCGGTACTCAGTCTTAAGTGATATCGGTGCATCCCTAGTTTAAACAATAATGGAATGCAAGTGAGCTGCACCTGCATAGCTCACATCAAATTGCACTTTGCACAACACTGAAGTAGAGATGCAAAGTTGGACCAGCACACTACACCAAGACTAGCACATTAACCAAGACTGGACCAAGCTGGAGATGCCAAGCAAAGTATTAACAGATCCCTGCTTGGCAGCTTTGACTAGCATTCAGCCACACATCGCATTAATGTAATTGGACATTTGCAGGGTCCTTGTAATGTTATAGGAAATGTTGCAGAGTATTTACTGGGGTGCTAGACCTCACAGCACCTTGTAGGGTCACCATCCAGTTGTCCCCCCTCTCCCCCACATTACTTGCTGCAGGGGTCTTGAATTGAATGCTCTACATCTGCTAGAGCAGCCTGAGGTAGTATCATTTTTACTAGATCAATGGCCATGTAACCACCCCATTAGGCTAGCGTCAGACGAACGCAGTCATCACGTCTGTGTCGCCGCACTGTTTAACGTCCATCGTAGCATTGTTTTGTGATCAATGGAGACCAACACACGCAGGTGGAAACTGACTCGTGGTAGGTCTCCCAGAGTGTGCCACGTCCGTGTAGCGGCCTTTGTGCGTGATGACGCGACGTCAGACGCAGCGCTTTTGCGATGTCCATCACATTGACACTCAGACGTTTTTTCGGACTGAGTGACTGTACCTGGCATTTAATTTTAATTAATTTTTGATTCCCATATGTACTTTTTTTTTTTTTTTCTACATCCGTCAAAAAAAGAAAAAACCTGACTGTGTGGTGTCTACAGTATCTTCTGTCAGTACATCCGTCCGTTATGCACGTACGCAGAGTGCGCTCAGACTGCGTTCGTCTGACATTAGCCTTACCCCCGATCGACTTGGACCCTTTCTCACCCCCTCCCTCCCTACTAGAGAGGGTGAAGCAAAAATTGTGGCAATAAGATCAATCGTCTCCAAACACAAATTCCAACAGAGCCCCCGCATTCAGCACACTACCAGGTGTCACAGCACCACACTCACCTAGCCACTCTGGCCCGCATTGTCCCAGCAGGTAGTAGCTGGGCGGCATGTGGTGAGACTACTCACCCAATGTGGCCTCTGAGTCTGGGCCGAGGAGGTCTCATCCCAGTTCAGGTCCCACTTTCTGTCCAGCCACTCTCGGCAGCAAGGAGGCATCCGGAGTCAGCAAGCGCACAGGTTACGAGAGGGGCCAGAAGCCTACGACATGCCCCTGCTCGGCTTTGCTCCATCTTCCGCTCCACATACACGTCTGATCAGGTGTACGCGCTTGAGCGTACGTCACGCCCCCCTCTTAAAGAGACAAGCCCCCTCACTTGTTAAACACCAATATAACAGGCCCAGGCAAGGCGACCGGTCACAACGACCCACTGAGCCATCGGCCCACCGGGATTCTCCCGGTAGTCCCAATGGCCAGTACATGCCTGAGCGCCTCTGGGTTCACCGGTTTTCTTCGGTTTTCAGCAGGTTACAGTTAACTGAATTCCAAGGATTACCCGGGTAAAGCTGCAAACTGGTATCGACTGATAAAAACAAAAAACACAATTTTGTTAACAAAATTGTATCCCGTCACATACCACACTAAATAATCGTCATGTTACTCTGTGCATTAATTGTCTGAAAATTAAGATAAAGCTATTAAGAGTAACCTGAGTATTTCTTATAAATGCTATATAAGCACATGACACATAATAAAGATCATGCAACTTTGTAACATTCATATTGGAAACATCTCCTTTTACTATGTGTATTCATTATATCCTTAATACATTTTAATGTTTTGTCTTTTGCCTCTTTCGTTGCTATCCATAGATAATGGCAAAATTCACTTTTACCCAAGGTGGGTTGGATGCTCTGCAGATTACCCAAGTGAAGCTGTGGATAGTCCTCAGATTACTAAAATTTCAGATTTTTATCTGAAAGATAACAAAATTCGGTTTTAACCAAACTGGGTTGGATAGTCTGCAGATCATCCATATAAAGTTAATTTTTCAGCTCTTCCAGACTGTTACCTAACGGCAGTTGCTTAATCCTAAAATTACCCGGGTAAAGCCCGTATTTTTAATTTTTTTGCCGCTTTACCCAGCGGTTTTGGGTAATGTCAGGATTACCGGGTAATTTTAAGATTAACCGCACTTCCGGCTTTAACCGTAACACATAGATGTGTAATCTTGGAGTTTGATTCAAAAACAGGTGTTCAGGATTAACCCCCTTAGTGACCGGGCGGTTTTACACAACTCAGTCCTTTTAGTGACCGCTGCTGTTTTTACCTTTCTGCGCTGTTAGTGTTTAGGTCAAATTTTCCTCTTACTCGTTTATTTAACCCATACATATTATACACTGTTTTTTCCGCCATTAAATGGACTTTCTAAAAATAAATACCACTATTTCCATCATATCGCATTTACTAGAAAAAAAAATATGAAATATGATGAAAAAATTGTAAAAACACACCTTTTCGTAATTTAACCCCTTCACTGCTGAAGACGTGTGGGACACGTCCTCATTGATGCACGTTGCATGCTGAGGACGTGCCCCACACGTCATCAGCTGTGCGGGACCCCCGGTGGAGATACTCACCTCTCTGTCCGGGGTCCCACGGCGTTCTGACTTCAGCGTCCTCAGACGCTGAAGTCAAGCTCCTCCCGGCGTAAATGACGTCATCGCGCCATGCGCGATGACGTCATTTCCAGGCGACCCCCCGGCAATGCCGGGAGATAGCCTGGAAGGGAGGGGGGGGATCCGTTCGGATCCCTCTCCCTCCCGATCGGGTAGGAGCAGCGGTAAAAGCCAGGCACCGCTTAAAAGGGGAGAGTCTCCCCTTTTAAGCGATGCCTGGCTTTAACCCCTCAAGTGCTGGGTTGCACTTCAGCGCCTTGCGGCGCCGAAGTGCAGCCTATCTCCGGTGGGGGCGCCATCTTGGATGGCGGCTCCGCCCCCGGGACTCCCCTCGCTGTCTGACGTCATCACGCATAGCGTGATGACATCAGATAGCCGGGGAACGCCTAGCTGCCGGGGATTTCCCAAGGAAATCCCCTGGTGGAGATAGGGGGTTCTTGTGAACCCCGATATCTCCAGAACCGTGGCAGCTAGGGGGTCATGGAGGGTGTCATTTGAAAGGCCCTAGCATGGCCTTTCGAATGATATCCAACATGACTAAGTAAAAAGTAAAAAAGAAATAATAAAAAAAAAAATTAAAATAATAAATAAATTTAAATAAATAAATAAATAAATAAAAAACATGTTTTTTTTTTGTGTGTTGTTTTTATTAATGCAGCAATATTGTTCACATTTCAATTATAATGTGAACAATGATGCTGCACTAATGATTTTTTTCTATGGGGTGCGTTTGCTAAAAATCACGTAATTGCCCCCAAAAAAAGTAACAAGTCCCCATTTCAAATTTTTTGTACAAGCGCACCCCATAGAAAACATAACCGCAAACGCTCATGTGATAAAATGTGAAAAAAAACACTTTACACACTGCAGATGATTAAAAATTAAATTTTTATTGTATTTTTGTTATAATATACAGGCAGGTCATGACGTATACATATAAAAATGATATATTATGAATCTGCAGAGTCTGCCGGAAAGAACGATATATAATATGTCTGGGTCATTTATTGAAATGTGGCTTCAAATCGCGTTTAAACATGATGAGCGAAAGCGGTAAAAATGAGCTCAGCACACAGTGGTGAAATGCCTCAGCAGTGAAGGGGTTAATCCCCAAAATCTACAACCACCAAAGACCCTGGCTAAATAGTTTCAAAATTTTGTCCCGAGACTAGAAATACCTAATTTTTACATGTTTTTGCTTTTTAACCCCTTCACTGCTGAGCCAGTTCACCTTTGTGCGCTGCGCTCATTCTGACCGTTTTGTGCTGATTTATTTTTAGATGACAGGCTAGGTCCTATTTAACTAAACCCCGCCCCCGACAATTTTTTTTAACCCCTTAGTGACCGGGCGGTTTTACACAAATCCGTCCTTTAGTGACCGCTGCTGTTTTTACGTTTCTGCGCTGTTAGTGTTTAGGACAAATTTTCCTCTTACTCGTTTATGCAACCTACACATATTTTACACTGTTTTTCTCGTCATTAAATGGACTTTATAAAGATACCATTTTTTTCATCATTTCATATAATTTACTATAAAAAACATTGTGAAATATGACAAAAAAATCTAAAAAACACCACTTTTTCGAACTTTGACCCCCAAAATTTCTTATGTATCAACAACCGTCAAAAAATTTAATTCCTTAGTAGTTTCTAAATTTAGTTCTGAGTTTAGCAATACCCAATGTTTACATGTTCCTCGCTTTTTTCCTTATTTTATGCAACAATAAGTGCAAGTAGCACTTTGCCATTTCCAAAGAGTTTATTTTCAAAACTAGTGATAGTGACATTGTAACACTGATATCTGTCACTAATTCCTGAATAACCCTCCACATATACATATTTTTTTAAAGTACACAAATCAAGGTATTAAACTTGGGGTATTTTGACTCTTTCCATGCAAACCATTTTACCACAAATCTATGCCAAAGTTTGAGGAAAAAAAAAGGTTTTGGTGATTTTTTTTATTTTTTTTTAACGCAATTTAAGAATACATGTACTGTGAACTTTAAGGTTTACTGCCAAAAAGCACCCCAAAATATGTTCAGCAACATCTTCTGAGTAAATTGATACCACCCATGTATAGGTATGTCGGGTCATTTGGGGGCTAATAGGCCTTATTTGGGGGGTGCGCATTTCAGTTTTCCAACTTGGAATTTTCACATTTCGTCATCATGCACCCATGTCCTATTTGGGACATTTTTGAAGCCGGCCAAAGTAATTTACCCCCATCAAATCATATATTTTTAGAAAGGGCACACCCTAGGGTGCTTCAAAGAGTTGTATTTTAACACTTTCCATGCACTAGCTCTATGTCAAACTTTCAGGTAGTCACTTTTTGTGTTATTTTTTTCACACACATTGTACTTTAGGCATGAATTGTCAAATCCAGTTATGGGTTACTGCCAAAAACACCCCAAAATATGTTCAGCAACATCTTCTGAGTAAATTGATACCACCCATATATAGATTTGTTCTGTTGTTTTTGGGGTGCTACGCCAATCTTTTGACATGTGCTTGTCAATTTTCTAATTTGACATACAGTGTATCTTCTTTGCTTATCTTCTTTTTAGGGGCCTTTTTACATACCCCAATTTTATGAACGTGCATATATTTGGTAAGCTAACACCCCAAAGTATTGTAAATGGAGTGTTTTTATGCCATGGATGCAACCGTTTGCTCCAAACAAATTGGATACTGTTTGGTCATTTTTCATTTTCACACCCACATCAGTTTTGGACTGTGATTTAGGAGACACTGTTGTTTGTTACTGCATGAAAACTCTCCAGGTTGTTTTCTGCAAGGTCTCCTGAGTACACCCATGCCCCCCATGCATAGGTGTGCAAAGATTTTGGCAAAATACAGCACCAATTGTAGAACATAAAAATGTAAGAGTAAAATGTAAAAGTCTGGTGCAGTAAAAGAAAAAAAAAAAAAACTGAACTAACTAGAGTATAAGAAAAAATAGAAAGGAAAAAAAAATCACAGATCACGCACAGTGTGATATATCTTGAAACCGTCCCCAAGACACAGACCGGGTTGTCCAGGGCATTCTGGGCAGTAAAAGATTGTGTCTCTCCTCTGCCCCCTCTTGAAACACACCCTGCATCTTTTTTGGGGTTTCTGTTTGCCCTCAGTAGGGGGGATTTTATAAATAAAATGTGTGGCCCCAACTCTGTCCCCCATCACCGCCCGGGGAGCATGTGCATCCTGGTACAAAAACCCCGAAATGACCTGGAGCTGAAACTGTAAAAAGGACAGCGTCACTCTGGGGTTTGCCTTTTGCAGAGCAAAAAGGCATTGTGGGTTGCAATTTGCATCAGGTAAATTGCAACCTTTTTGTACCAGGCCCTTGACTTCCGCATAATCTGGTAGGGCTGGAGCAGCTGATCTGCCAGATCCACCCCACCCATATGCCGGTTATAGTCTTTGATGCACACTGGCTTCCTGATGCGCTCAGCTCTGCCACGTACAGAGACCTCCACAGACCTCTCAGTGTGGATGGTGGATAGAAGGTATACATCCTTCTTGTCTCTGTACTTGACCGCCAACAGCTCCTCTTGGCGCAGAGCTGAGGTCTCCCCCCTTTTTAACCGGGTGCGGACAAGCTGTGCTGGGAAACCTACGCGGTTCTTGCGAACAGTACCGCATGCTGCTGTATCAAAACAATACAGCAGCTTGAACAAAGGGACACTCGTATAAAAATTATCAAGATACAAGTGGTACCCTTTGTTCATCAGGGGAAAAAGTAGGTCCCACACAATCTTGCCACTGGTTCCCATGTGTTCTGGGCAACCTGGAGGGTCAAGGCTACTATCCTTTCCCTCGTACACCCGGAAGGCCTGAGTATACCCACTCTCGCTGTCACAGAGCTTATACACCTTCACTCCATACCTGGAGCGTTTGGAAGGAATATACTGCTTGAATCCCAGCCTTCCCTTGTATTTCATTAGGGATTCATCCACGCAGATATTCCTTCCAGGTGTATAAGCCTCTGCAAACCTGGCGGCGAAGTGGGTAATCAGACGGCGGATTTTATACAGCCTGTCAAACTGGGGATGCTCTCTAGGAGGGCACAGGCTGTTGTCACTGAAGTGCATGAAACGCAAAATGTTTTCATACCTTCTACGTGACATTGATTGGGGGTAAATGGGGGTAGAGCAGATGGGGCTACTGCTCCAGTAGGAGCGAATTGAGGGCTTCTTTATGATGCCCATCAGCATAGTAAGTGCCCAGAATTTCAGAAATTCTGGCACATCTAGCGGGGTCCATTGCTGCCTTGCCAAGTAGGAGTCTGGCTTCGCAGCACAATGCTGATGGGCATACAGATTTGATTGGGCCACGATGTGGCCCAACAAATCATCCCCCATAAACACCTGCAAAAACTGTGTGGCGGTAAATCCTGCAACATCAATATTGATGCCAGGATTTGCCGTGAAAGGAGGGATATCTGGCCTCTGGCGATGAGGCACTACCCACTCCTCAGCTGGAGCTGTGCGTCTCCTGCTGGCAGGTGGTGACCCAGGATCTGCATCAGAAACATCACTAGATACATCAGCCAGCGTAGATAATGTATCTAGCGACGTCTCTCAGCAGTTAGCGGGGTCGAAATCAGGGTCTGAGTCTGACGCAGATGCCTCAGATTCTGACGCCAGGATGGCATATGCCTCCTCGGCGCTGTACTCCCTCTCAGACATTATATATAATAGATTATAAAATTTTATAATAATATTATAATATATATTATAATATATATATATATATATATATATATATATATTATTGGTTCTTAGAAGAACCGTTGGGTTTCACAAGAAAATACAAATAAACACCTAAATCTCTCTAAATCAATCTAAACCTGTCTCAATTCTTCTAAATCTCCCTAAAATCTCTCTAAATCTGCCTCAATTTTTCTAATCTCACTAAATCTACCTAAAATCTCTAACCTGTCAAATCTGATCTCTCTCGCTCACCAAAACACAAGTGAGGAGAGGGAGGGAGAATCACAGAGGTCAGAGCCAATATTTACAAAATATTGACCTGACCTGACAAATTAGAAATTTTATTTTGATTTTTTTCTAACTTCTGATTGGATGTTGCTAGCCTGCCTCTCTGAGGCAGGCTAGGAACATCCCACTCAGCCCCAAGATGACCCTGCCCTTAGAAGGGCAGCGCCATCTTGGCGGTCAGTTTATTTTATTTTATACCTTTTTTATTTAACTTTTTTTTCTTTCTTTTTTTACACTTTTTTTTACTCTGCTGGGTGCCTTGATCCCTCGAGGCACCCAGCAGAGCACCTGATCACTCATGTGATCTATTATGTACTGAGTGCCACGATACCTCGTGGCACTCATACTTCCTGCCGCTACCGGAAGTGATCGCTCGGGGGGAGCGATCACGGACGGACCGGCGGCAGGTAAGCATATTGCAAGGATGCCTTGATGTCGAGGCATCCCTGCAATATACACAGAGCAGCTGGAAGCGATCCGATCAGGCCTTTCCAATGATGTCAAATATGACCATCTAGCTGCCACGGATCGGGAGATAGGGGGATCCTTTTTATCCCCTTATCTCAACATGGCAGCTAGAGGATTAACTGGCCCACTGACATCCTCACACATATGGTGAGGTTGTCGGTGGGGGGACCTGGAGGCTTGGCTGACATCCAAGATGTCAGCCCCCTCCAAGTTCGAATCGCGTTTTGTCGCTGATTAGCGCCGAAACGCGATCCTGCAGCGAAAATGTTAACTCCCCTTTCCAGCGGTGCAAAAAGCATCACTGTAGCTTACATGGTTGGAGATAGAGTGCTCCAAAGGAGCCCCCCCATTCCTTTCTGAATTTTCACCATTGGCGCCTGCCGATAACGTCATCATGCAGCGTGATGATGTCATCGGATCGGCCGGCCCCCAGAAAACGTCGAGGCAAGCTTGAAGCTTGCCATAGATGTCGTGGGAGCCGGCAAGGAAGGGGAGTATCGGGCGGGAGGGAGGTTAGGACATACTATATACGTCCGCGGGTCTAAGGGAGACCCGTGGGCAGGACTTGCATAGTACGTCAGCGGTCCCTAAGGGGTTAACAGTCTCATAGATACTAGATGAATAGTTACTTTTTGTCCGTAACAATGCACTAGTATCGAAAGATACATTAACTTTTAATGCGTCCTAATAAGAACGATTATACACAAAAGTGTATGTGTTAGTGATTTGCTTTGGTACTAGCAGTTTTGTGTATAATCGTCCTTATTAGGACGCGTTAAAGGTTAATGTATTTATCAGTACTTTGTTACGGACAAAAAGTATTAACTATTCATCTAGTATATATGAGACTGTTAATCCTGAACACCTGTTTTGAATCAAATCCCGGCAAGAGCACCTCTCCAGTAAGTGTCCTTGGGCTAGACACCTAACTGTACATACTCGTCACCCAGGACATACTTGAAAATGCGAGAAATCTCATTGGTCAGTTTGAATTTTGACTTGAAGTTGTTGGTGTTAGGAATAATGCACAGATACCAATTCATGGTGCATGTTTAAGCTGTCCTCTTTCCAGATGATTTGTTAAGGTGCAAGACCTTTTGTGTTGCATGATTATAATTTTACATCTAAGGTGAGTTGTCACAAATCCAGCCCATCTTTTCTGACCCAGGTTTATAACACCAAAAAAGGAATTGGAGTGTTTCAAAAATGTTGCCGGAGAGATTTTGGAGAAGCTGTGATATGAGGATACGCTGCATCTTTCATGCGTTTAGTTTTCACGCTTTGAAATGTCTTAAGTCATCCACAAAAAAATAGCCTTTGGGACCAAGTGAGGTCTGGTGCTGGTGTTTACACGTGGTGGGATGTTTGACAAGGTGTGTGATTGATTTGGGGAAAAGTGATAAATTCTTTCAATTATGTGTGATGCTGCCAGGCATCTCGGTTCAGCTTAGATGGGATCTGTGTACAATGGAGGAAGAGGAGCTAGATTTGTCACTCACTTGTAATATTTAGAGTTTAGACTCTAAATTTGTACCCAAGGGAACATCTTATGACCACTTTGTGTAAACTTGACACTGTAGATTGTGTACATTTATTTCCATGATGCAAGCCTTAAGGCTGACCAATTTTTCCATTTAGAAACCTTCAACATGGGATGTATTCACTTATTTTCAGTAGGGTTTTTTTGTATTAGTAGTGAAAATGTATTTCATTTTTTTCATCGACCTTTTTATAGTAACTGAACACTCTACGCCAAAACAAAGATGGTGTCTGACACAATATGAATCCTCCTGTTTTTTTATCCTAAGTGTATTCCCTGGCGCTTTTCTGGCTAACCATGACCTCATGCAGGATGGGTCTGGTTTATTACTGGCCCTTTTAAAGACTGGTGGGTAAAGAGCTGCGGAATAGGTTCCACTAAAACTTGGGTTGGCAAACCACCGCTCCGGAGCCGCATGCGGCTCTTTCATCGCCCTGCTGTGGCTCCCAGGCCGGTGCTCCTGCTAGGGCGCAGCCGGCCCCGACCCGTGGTTTCCCCAGACTCCACTGGCCACTGTCACCATCACGCTGCACTTGCTCTGGGCACAGTGTGATGGATGGAAGACATCGGTTCGCAGTGGCTGTCCAATAGAGAGTGAGGGGAGCAGGGATAACCCCGCCCCCTCAGCATGATGGACAGCCACCGCACGCCAGAAATGAAGATGATGGAAACAAGGTACTTGTGAGGTGGCACACCTGGGTTACCTGGGGATTTTTAATTAAAATATGGGGATTATTAATTTACACATGGGGGACTGGGGAGGATTGATTAATACATGGGGGACCTGGGGAATATTAATACATGGGGGACTGGGGAGGATTGATTAATACATGGGGGACCTGGGGAATATTAATACATGGGGGACTTGAGGATTATTAATACATGGGGGGCTGGGGAGTATTAATTTATACATGGGAACTGGGGGTTATTAATTAATATGTGGGGGACCTGAGGATTATTCATTTATACATGGGGGAACTGGTGGTTTAGTTTATGCATTGGGGGACCTGGGGGTTATTAATTTATACATTAGGGACCTGGGGATTATTAGTTGATATATGGGGGGAATTGGGGATGATAAATACATGGGGGACTGTGGAATATAAATACATGGGGGACCTGAGGATTATTCATTTCTACATGGGGGTAGAGATGTAAAATTTCCAGAAATTTTGAAACCCTGGAAAAAAAAAATCCCCTGTATTTTTATGGAAAAATTGGAAATTTTTGGAAAAATTGAAAATATGCACCATGGAGTAGGTTTACAAATTTAAAATTAATTTTGTCACACTTGAAATAAAAAAAGTTTATTTAGTTACTTGAATTTGCTTTTTTAATTTTATATCTTGTTCCAAATGGAATAACAAGCACTGTATATGATCGTATGCGAACAAGTAACAAGCCCTCCGTTTCCTGAAGAGCAACAATAAAAGCAAGAAACCATCAACGTAAAAACCTAGAAACCTATATTTCTATAGCAAAAGGAAGTAACTGCATTAGTTGTGTCTCTAGGATACGGATACATCAATATTTAAGCTCCATGTTGAGGTTTAACTTTCGAGCGGTGCTTTAAAAGAATAGAGAAAAGCGAACCAACAAAAGACACAATACATACAATACATGCAATTTAATCTCATTTTCTGATCTATCATTTTCTGTTTCTTCCTCTCCATATTTGTCATTTTTCTCTTGATTTCTAAAAACATAAAGGTTTGCACGGATTGAAACGAGCGTTTCTCCCCTTTCACAAGTTAGTTTGTTTCTTGATTTGGTTTGAATATTACCAAACATAGAGCAGATTCTTTCACAGCAGCAGAAGATGCAGGAAGCGAGCGGCAAGAGGTGTCAGAGGTCGTGTTGTGCAGAGACCTTGCCACCATGTTTCAGGAGGGATATGATTTGCAGAATCCCAGACTGTACTGGAGAACATCAAATGGGGACAAATTTAACCTCTTAACTGTCAGTTTCTGTCTTAGGCCTTAATTATCATCAACTGTATCCCAACAACCACTGTAGGAGGTAGAAGATGGAGCTCCCAATCAAGCTAAACTGAAGCCTTTTCCCTGTATCGCCACCTAGAGGCTATATTTTTGTTGTCTGAGTATTGCATTGGGACATGTTACTTGAATTTTATTCCAGGATTTGCTCGTCTTCAGCTGAGAGAACTTGTAATGATTTAAAACTTTAAATAAAGCCTCCGAAGTCTTTCATTAAGGTCCTAATGCTATGATATGGTATTAAATCTATATTAGATATATTCTTTTACAGTGATATATATATCACACGCTTTAGTTTTTTTAATTTTAATAAAGGGGAAAAAAAAGGCTTTGGAAAAAAACTGGAAAAAAAAACCCCGACTCCCCCCCCCCCCCCATTTTTCCCCCCCAGGCCTTCATCTCTACACGGGGGGCCTGGGGATTATTAATTTATATATGAGGGAATGGGGAATATTCTATATGTGGGGAGAATAATTATAAATAAATGGCATCATTCATGACATGGCTGCATTAAGCTCTCGAGCAGGCTCCTCTCTCCTACTGTTCTGGGTATTTCCGTGTATGTATAGATGTTCTGTCTCATTGTACAGCGCTACAGAACTTGTTGGCGCTTTATAAAAGTTTAACTGTAATTAAATTTTTTTTTATAAATGACATGGCGATTGCCGGCCTTGTGTGGACTTAATGTTTTTTTTTTTTTTATATTATTAAAAGTCTAAGTTTAGCGTTCCTATCCCCATAGCCTAAAGGTAAAAAACGATTTATGCAGTGTTATCTTCATTTTAGAGATCAGAACGGGTTTGTGGTTCCCAGTGTCTTTTTTGTGGGAAACCGGTCCAAATGGCTCTTGAGTGTTTAAGTTTGCAGACCCCTGCGCTAAAAGATAACTGCGTTTGTGGATGTTCAGCAATTTCTATAAACCCAATGTAGACTCCACATAATTCTGTTTTTCACCATGGCTACATGACATAAATCAGGACCTCCTACTAATTGTTAATGCCATTAGGCAAATCTCCATTAGCACCTGCAAATTTTATAATCTTGTAGCACATTAATGGGTCCATATTCTGAATTTAGAAAGATGCACTTTAAGTATATGGATTATCATGGCAGCCAGACGTCCAGTTTCCTTAACCCCTTAGTGACTGGGCAGTTTTGCACAAATCCGTCCTTTAGTGACCGCTGCTGATTTTACGTTTCTGCGCTGTTCGTGTTTAGCTCAAATTTTCCTTACTCGTTTATGCAACCCACACATATTATACAGTTTTTCCCGCCATTAAAAGGACTTTCTAAAAATACCATTATTTCCATCGTATCCTATAATTTACTATGAAAAAAAATGGTAAAAACACACGTTTTCGTAATTTAATCCCCAAAATCTACAACCGCTAAATAGATTAAAAATTTTGTCCCGAGAATAGAAATACCCAATTTTTACATGTTTTTGCTTTTTAACCCCTTCACTGCTGTTTACCTGTGTGCGCTGAGCTCATTCTGACCATTGTATGCTCATTATTTTTAGATGACAGCCTAGGTCCTATTTAACTAACCCCCCCCCCCCGACTTATTTTTTTTTTTTTTTTTAAAACACAATTTTTGTATATATATATATATATATATATTTTTTTTTTTTTTTACACCAAACTAAGTCATGTTTGGTATCATTGGAAAGGCCACGAGCAGGCCTTTCCATCGGTGTCCGACTTGCCCTCTAACTGCCACGGATCTAGAGATAGGGGGATCCTTTGAATCCCCCTATCTCCCCTTGGCAGCTAGGGGGTTAACTGGCCCACTGATATCCTCACACATATGGTGGGGATGTCAGTGGGTGGGGGGTGACCAGGCGGCCTGGCTGGCATCAAAGATGTCAGCCATATGTTTAAATAGCGACTCTGCGCCAATTTGCACCGAGTCGCAATTCGGCAGCGAAATTTAACTTTATACACTGCTGAAAGGGGGGGGGGGGCGCCTGCTGATGACATCACCACACAGTGTGACGTCATCGTGCTCGCCAGCCCCTCTAAAGCAGAAGGGCAGGCTTCCTCCCTGCCAGACCTCCGTTGGAACAGCGAGGGGAGGTAAGTATCGGGTGGGAGGGAGGTTAGGAGCCTGTGTACGTCTGCTATGTACTATGTATGTCTGCGGGTCTAAGGGAGACCCGTGGGCAGGACGTACATGGTACGTCAGCAGTCATTAAGGGGTTAAACCAGCAAAAAGGAATACTTAATTTCCAGTGTAATTGCTTTATAATTCTTTTAGTGAGGATTTATATGGGCAGTCAAATGTTTCTGCATGCATTCAGGTGCAAGAAAGGCCTTGTCACACCAGTCTCTGTATGAAGGAGCAAATTTATTTGGAACTGCAATATAATGTTCCGATTTCAATCAATGCCTGAGCAATGTCCAGTAATGGGACCAAAATATGCCTGTCGTGAATTAGAGATCTATATCTATCTGTATATATACGAGGGGCAAGGCTGACTAGTAAAAGCCTCAGTTCCTGGTGTGTGCCAGAAAATAATTAATGATCTGTGTCTCTGTGCTGGCCACTAAGCCCTTGTGAAGGGATATCACAGGCTGTTGTAGAATAGGTTTTCTTTGATCTGCATAAGGGTGGAAATTACCCATTTGCTCTAACGGGATGTCCCTTGTCCCATCCCTGCATGAGTCCACAAGCCGTTCACACCAAGGAGCTTTTGCCCAGACACAGCGGCAGCACCTTGTAAGTAAGTGTTTCCCAAACTTCTCCACAGGACCCTCCGCCTCACCAGGTTTGCCAGATATCTGAAGCTCTGCACAGGTGATCTAATTTGCTGCTCAGTGATTGCAGGATTCAGTCTGCTTTTCCCCAAGGTGATCTGCAAAATCTGGCCTGGTTGAGTGTCCCGATGAGAGTTTGGGAAACACTGTAAGTGATCATGTAGATCAAAGAAGCAGGCACATCCTTTGATTGCTAGAGACGATCTTGGGATGATTGATATTACAGCTGTGCATTAAAATTAAAGCAGCAGTGAATTGAGCGTGCCCATAAACTAACAGGAGGGGGAATTCTGGGAAAATGTATTGGGCGGGCTGTACCATCTATGGGCTGTTCCTTTTGAATGAACTGGAAAACCTATATATTCGGAGTCCAGCAAGGGCTCAGCACTTTTTCAATTGGGGTTCACATGAGGATCTCCCCGTGTTTCCAATCTCCAGGCCCAGGAGTCACAGATGTTCTGTGTATTAATCCCTTCTATTTTTCTGATTGTGGGTGTAAGCGTTAATTATCTATTCTGTAACCCAAATGCACAGTGATCATTTTTTTTTTTTTTTATCCTAATAAAATCTAAAACTTATTAAGATCTGCTTCTGCCTGATATTCGATCCACGCTAACTGAAGGACTGGATTATCAGAGATTTGCCTTTAAACTTGAGTGTATCTACTATACAGGGAGTTGTGGTGGGGTGCAGTCGCTGGACATTTTTTCTATTTTGGGGTGCATGACCAGAGGCTCAAACCGGCTCTGGTTCAGACAGTAAGCATCTTGGATAAAATAGTCGGTTTGTGGTGGCAGTGTGACGAATAGTACAAGGAAAGTGGGTACAGGGATTGTGGGCAACGTAGTCAGTACTCCAGGTCGAGAGTAGACATACTGCGTTGCAATCCTGTAGCCCATTCATCACGTTTGCGTGCCCTTCTGGAGCGAAGGCATTGCTGTGACAGGCAAGCGCTCGCGGGGGATTGTGGGCCGCATAGTCATTATTTTGGGACTAGCGTAGACAGATAGTGATTAGCTTAAGCCTGCGTTTCCTTCGCCGTGGCATGCGTTTGTGACTATGCCTTTTTCCTAGTCTGGTGTAACCAGTCCTTTTAGACTGGATTCCTTTTAGACTTTGGAACATGGGCTGGTGGCATTTTGAGGTGTACCCCTCTGTATGTATTTGTCAGTACATCAAGGTAACTGCATACAAGGCCAAATTCAATCTGAATGAAGATGCAGGAGCCCAACCACCAATTGGCTAAATAGATGAAACCTAGCTCTATCTTCCAAAAGTACATGATTGGCTAATTACACAAGCTTGTAATCGTGCAGAAAAGACTGGTGGGTAAAGAGCTGCAGAATAGGTTACGCTAAAAGATAACCGTCATTTGTTTGTGGATGGTCTGCTCAGCAATTTCTATAAACCCTATGTATACTTAATATAAATCTGTTTTTCATCACGGCTACATGTAGAGATGGGAAGGTCTGGGGGGAAAAACTGAAAATTGGGGGGGGGGGAAACAGGTTATTTCCTGTTTTTTCCAAAGCCGTATTTTGTTTTTTTTCCCAGAAAAATTTAAGAAAAAAACAAGTGTGTGTGTGTGTGTGTGCTATGTTCTTTTACAATGATTTATTAAATCTATATTAGACCTATTATACCATATCGTAATATTAGGACCTTTAAGGCTAGGGTCAGACTGAGGCAGTGCGAACGCGCGTGCAGCCGCACTTAATCACGGCCGTAGTAGCAGCAGATGCCGGGCAATGACGGCCAATATACGAAGTACGGTCGCACAAAAGTGCGGCCGCGCAACGCAAGCGGCAAACAAACGCATTTTTTCGAGAACGTGAAACCACTAGTACTGACGTACAGAGTGCGCTGCGTCCGCTAGCGGCGTTGTGCGTGATTAGGAGACGTCAGACGCTGCTAATGTCCGGCAACATAACGTCCAGACACAAAAAGTGTTTTATTGATGATCCGTACAAAATCACGGATGAAACTGCGCATCGTATGACCGCTATCGCGTATTCCGGGGAAAAATACGTCCATTCGTTCGAACGCACTTTTTCACGGACAACGTGAAAAATGCGTTAGTCTGACCCTAGCCTTAATGAAAGCCTTCTGAGGCTTTATTTAAAGTCAAATCCTTACAAGTTCTCTGAGCTGAAGACGAACAAATCCTGGAATACAATTCAAGTAACACGTCTCAATTCAATACTCAGACAATAAAAATATGCATTTCAGCCTCTAGGGGGCGCTGCAGGGAAAAAGTCTAGCTTGATTGGGAGCTTCATCTTGTACCTCCTACAGTGGTTGTTGGGCTACAGTTGATGATAGTTTCTGTCTTCTCAGGCCTTAATTGACAGTTAAGAGGTTAAATTTGTCCCTATTCGATCCCTGTTAATGTTCTCTCCAGTACAGTCTGGGATTCTGCAAATCCTATCCCTCCTGCAACATGGTGGCAAGGTCTCTTCACAACACGACCTCTGACACCTCTTGCCTCTCGCTTCCTGCAGATTCCTGCATCTTCTGCTGCTGTGAAAGAATCTGCTTGGTTTAGTAATACTCATACCAAATAAAGAAACAAACTAACCTGTGACAGGGGAGAAAGGCTAGTTTCAATCCGTGCAAACCTTACGTTTTTAGAAGTCAATGAGAAAAATGACAAATATGGAGAGGATTCCTGACGCACCTTATGTGTTAAAGTTGTTTAGGGTACAGTGTGTATAGCACAGGTGTACATTTTGGATAGAAGTATATAATACCGTAAATAAGTTTTTCAAGCGTATATAAGCACCGAATAAGTAATAAGCACCTTTCCATATAACTTAGCCCCCTGTTATCTTAGAGAAGTCTCTAATATCCATTTATCCTTGATTGTTTGAGTCATAAACAATTAGGCAAATTAAAACACCTATAATAGATCGACAACTTTCTTTATAATATTTTCAGACCTAGAGTCTAAGACTAAATGCCCGGATCGATGGATAGACAATCCTTAACGAAATCGGCAGGACACACATACGCAATCGTGGACAATGGAAGTATGCGGCCCAGAGTGACCCGCATGCCAAAAATCCAGAAGACACCAAACATGCGATTCAGAGTGACCCGCATGCCAGGAATCCGGAAGACAGCATAACAAAAGATGCCCAAACACAGCTGCAACAGGACGAAGATGCCATTTAAAGACAGACTTTCACATAAGACATTTTGACATTTTTATCAGAGTCTGTTCGAGGACACTTACTGAGGAAGCCGGTAGGCGAAAACGCGTTCTGAGTGGTCCCTTTTTGATGGTTATTTACCAAATACTCTTTTAGAATATTCAAATTAAGCTTACCATATGGTTTATTTTATATGAATAAATTTTGACAAAGTTTTAGTAGTTTAGTCCTGCTGCCGGTTTTATTTTTTACCGGTACCTGACTGCATCAGGTTTGCTTTCTCCCCCCCCCCCTTCCTGGAATTTATATAGCACCTCGTTTCACCATGGAGAAAGCCATATTCCACAAGTTGTATCAAAGAGAAGAGTAAAAAAACCTCACCACCAAAAATATAAGTATTCTTATTTTTACTTCCGATTTTCATTTCCGGAGTGTTTTCTCAGTGTTGGATACATATAATTATATTTTATTTATCTCTTTAACCTATTGTGTCCTTGGAAGTGTGTGGACACTCTTCACTCTTTATTCTGCTACGGCAGCACCGACCCGAACAATCTATATAACACAGAAGCGCTGCCTTCACTCACATACATTGTTTTAAATATGGAGGAAGAAGAAACAAAAAATGATCAGAAAATGAGATTAAATTGCATGTATTGTATATGTCTTTTGTTTCTTTTCTTTTTTTTTTTTTTTAAAGCACCACTCGAAAGTTTAACCTCAACATGGAGCTTAAATATTGATGTATCCATATCCCTACAGGCACAAATAATGCATTTACTTCCTTGCTATTGGTGCTAAGGGGCAAATTTGATATAGAAATATATATATATTTCTATATTTTTTTTATGTTGGTTTCTTGCTTTTTTTATTGTTGCTCTTCAGGATAAAGATGGGTGGTTACTGAAAGATATTCCTGTCTCTGGGTTTCTTCCAAAGATATTTGATGTATACCTTTCACACAGGATACAGACAAATTGCTTTTTTAGAAAGCCGTATATTTATTTATACAATAGACACTTCGATTCTTAACAGTCTGTATGTCGAAGAATAAAATAAAATTACAGGATCAATTCAGAGCAGCTGTGTCTTGTGGCAAGATATAAAGTTTTTAGATGATGATGATGCTGCACAGCTCCTTCTTCAGAGGTAATGCATTAGGTGTTGCTGGAGCTTTCCAAGATGGTTCTTAATGAATGGATTGAATGAATTGATAGCTAAAAAACCATTACGCTTTCTTTTTATATGCTACACGTCTTCTTCCGTTATCGTAAAGTTTAAACTACTGGTAGTGTGGACCACATGTGGAATAAGAAATATGGTGCTTTAAGAATGAACAGGAAACTCTTTGTCTCGCTCATGAAAAGACTGTAAATTAACATATCCTTGTGACATCCAAATCAAATCAAATCAAAATAAGCTTTATTAGCAGGACCAAATACATTTTAGCATTGCCAAAGCATATGGGGTGGAGGGGGGGGGGGGTAGTGGGACATATATGGGGGGGAATGGACAAGTCCATGGACATTATCAGGGGTAAGGGATAATGTGAAGTCGGATGGGGGCAAGTCCGTGTTGGGATTTATAAGTCTGGGATCTCTCCTGTTCCTCTCAGTCTGTGACGTATTGGGCAGATATTTTCACCGCCGGCTCCTCTTCTCCCAGTATGATGTGGAGTTTCCTCGTCTCTTCTATAGAGGTGAAGTCCGGGATGAGAGCGGAGAGTCTCTGGAAGTGCGTTTCCCTCAGTGCTGAGTACTTGGGGCACTGTAGGAGGAAGTGGACCTCATCTTCCAGGGCCCCCTGGTCACAATGCTGGCACAGTCTATTCTCCCTGGGCTTGTAGGTCTGTCTATGCCGCCCTGATTCAATTTCCAGGCTGGGGGGGGGGGGTTAGTCTGTACCGGCTCAGGATCTGTCTGTCCTTGGGGTCTTGTAGTAGCTCCAGGTATGGGGCCAGTTTGTATTTCCTCTGTAAGGATTGGTAAATGGTGAGTTTCTTGGAGTTTGCTATATCATGTCTCCATTCTCTGATATAGTTATCCCTGGAATCGTTACTTAGGGCCTTTATTTTATATTTTGTCAGGTTGCATTCATGGGGGCTTTGGACGATCAGGGTGGATATGAGTTGTTGCAGCCCACAAGGTGGTCCTTGTTGGCCAGTAGGGCTTTATGGTGGTATGAGTTGAGGCTGCTGATGTTTAGGTGGTCCCAGTATGATAGCGCCCTCTTCTGTACTGCAAGAAGTAAGGAGTCTGCCCAGCTCGGCCCGGCAAGCATTGTTAGAGGTGCTCCGATGGACTTGGAGGTGCTTGCAGAATTCCAGGTGGAATATTTCTGTTGGGCTGGTGTCCCATTTGGGTTGGTCAGGGTAGGTGATGGGGCCCCAAACTTCACTGCCATAAAGGAGGATTGGAGCGATGACGCTATCAAAGATTTTAAGCCAGACTCTTACAGGCGGTTTTAGTTTGTAGAGTTTTCTTCTGATGGCATAGAAGGTTCTACACGCCTTGTCTCTTAGGGCCTCTATGGCTGGTTTGAAATTTCCAGATCGGTTTGTTTCTAGGCCGAGGTATGTGTAGCTGTTGGCTTCCTCGAGAGTGCAGTCATTAAGTGTGAAAGAGGAACTCTTGGTTTTTGCGTTCTTCCTTTGGAAAACCATGACCTTTGTTTTCTTTTGGTTGACGGGTAGTGCCCATGCCGCACTGTATTTTCCCAGCACTTCCAGGCTGTCTTGTAGACCTCTTTCTGTTGGTGACAGTAATAGGAGGTCATCTGCATACAACAGGAACTTCACCTCGGTGTCATGTAGAGTTAGTCCTGGTGCTGAGGAGGATTCTAGAGCTTCAGCCAGTCCATTGATGTAGATGTTAAAGAGGGTTGGACTTAAGCTGCAGCCTTGTCTGACTCCACGAGCCTGCCGGAAGTACTCTGTTCTCTTCCCATTCACCTTTATGCTGCAGAAGTTCTCATTATATGAGCTCTTGATGACGTCATATGTTTTCCCTCCTATTCCACTCTCCAGTAGTTTAAGGAACAGGCCTGGGTGCCATACTGAGTCAAAGGCCTTCTTAAAGTCCACAAAGCAGGCAAATCTTTTCCCATGTTTTGTATTGTGGACATGGTCCTTGATAAGACTGTGCAGGGTGTAGATGTGATCTGTAGTGCGATGGTTTGGCATGAACCCCGCTTGGCTTCTGTTGAGGAGGTTATGCTGTGTCAGGAAGCTGAGGATTCTTTTGTTCTGGATGCTATTGAACAGTTTTCCCAGTGTGCTGCTGACACATATCCCTCTGTAGTTGGCTGGATCATATTGGTCTCCACTCTTATGGATGGGTGTTATGAGGCCTTGGTTCCATACTTGAGGGTAGAATCCAACGCTCAGAACCAGGTTGAAAACTTTACATATTGCGGTGTGTACTTCTGGAGAGCCGTGTTTAATCATCTCTGGAAGAATTCCATCCATCCCGCTGGCTTTTTTACTTCGCATCCTTTAGACTGATGCCATCTGTGTTCAAGAGTGGTGAGAAGCTCTAAATTACCTGCCCCCCTACTAAACAAAAGGATTTGACATTTTCAAATTGGCCCTTTTGTCTTGTATTTTAGAGATGTCTATTGGAATGTGAGTTTCTAAATGTCCATTGCACAAATGTAACATCTGTAGTATTCAGTATTAAGATATCTAACAAATTGAATATCATTTTTCAGTTACTTGTTCTCATAGTTGTTACGTCTTCTCATACGATCCTATACAGTCCTTGTTGTTCCATTTGAAACAAAAGAAAATTATAAAAGGCAAATTTAAGTTACTAAATAAACTGTACTTTTATTTCAAGTGAGACAAAATTAATTTTAATTTGTAAACCTAATCCATACATATATTACTACATATTATTAAATTTTTCCCGAAAATTTCCCCAGAAAACGTTTTTTTCCAATGGCTTTAAATTTCGGGAAATTTTACATCTCTAGCTACGTGACATAAATCGGGGCCACATAATAAATGTAATGCCATTAGGCAAGTCTCCATTAGTACCTGCAAATTTTATAAACTTGTAGCACATTAACGGGGTCCATATTCTGAATTTAGAAAGGTGCACTTTAAGTATATTGATCATCATGGCAGCTAGACGTCCAGTTTTCATTAAACCAGCAAAAGGAATACTTAATTTCCAGTGTAATTGCTTTATAATTGTTTAGTGAGGATTTATTGCTCAATTACAGTATGTTCGGAACTCCCTTTCAGGTTTTCCAGTTGGTGGTGAAATGAAATGCAAACAGCAGTGTGGTGTGCTAATCGTATCCAGTCTTGTCTGTATAGTTTCTGGCTTTATACACAGTGAATGTGTAATTATAAGAGGAGTACGTAAAATGCAATTGATCAGTCTACTCTGACTGCATGTCTAGGATTACGTCTGGGATATTCTTTGGAATATTCAACTTTGTGAGCAACAGCATAGTATGTATATGAACTTGCTATAGAAATGTGGTGTGTGACACGTTAAGATGGCTTTGGAATACACTATGAGCCTGGGATGACCATGCTGTGAATGGACGGACTTTATATGGCTGGAAGGACGAGTACTGTGATTTCAATCGTATCTGATTGAAACAATTAAAAGGTACATTACTTCAGCCTTTGTTCACTAAGTGGCCACTTGGCAGACCGTTTCTGAGGCATAACAATGTTTGCACTTGCTGGACTAGCTCAGGAAAGGAATAGTCTAGTTTTTATGACGGCCAGGTCCCAGTTTGGTGATGGTGTATTTTGTTAGCGAGTTACTAATGTTGCAATCAATATAATAAATCTCGTTGTAGAGGGTAGAATCGGCAAACGGGACCAAAAAATTAAGTATCCACAGAAATATTTAAATAGTAGAGGGATTCAGAGCGGGGATATGTACACCTGACCCTTGCCACAGGGCAATGGGAGGTGCGGATTGTGTAAAAAGCTGCTTGCCATACTGCCAGGAAACTGTCCTTCAAGGTTCCGGGCTTGATAGAAAGGTTCCTGAAGTCACAAAATGGGCGAACAGAGTGGAAGGTCATTTGTAGGGGATACATGCTCACTGCTTCTGTACTGAACCGTGGCTCAAAAGAATCCATGCTCCTATAGAGTAGGTTAACGATGCCTGCGTTGTAGAGCTTAGGGACAATACATGTTTCACACAGAATTACTCAGGAGGTGGACTCGCACAGCATGTACTAAGAGCTTGTTACTACAGATGTTTATCATACAGAGTTAAACTCACACATCATTCAAATTTATCCAGCTTCTAATGCATTTTTAACGTGCATTTAGGCGCTCTTAATCACGGCCGCAGTAGCAGCAAATGACGGGCAATTTATTTATAAAGGATTTTACCAGGAAGGATACATTTGAGATTTCTCTCGTTTTCAAGTATGTCCTGGGTTCAAGAACATGGTTACAGAGTAGTAAAATGCAAGAAATTATCACAAAACAAATATACAGATTAACAGAAAATAAATATGTAGGAAATATAGTCACTATGCTACATGTTTACAGGTGCATTCCTTTTATTGAGGTATGTTAATATGGAGCTCTTAAGGGACTTTAGACTGGGGGACGATTTGATGGCGTCTGGGAGGTTATTCCTTAATTGTGGTGCTCTGTAGGAAATTGAGGATCGAGCCACTTGCTTTTTTTGTATTGTGGTATTGCAATTAAGGTGCCGGTCCTGGATCGGAGGTTATAGGATGAGGGAATTGCTGAGGGAAGCAGCCTATTCAGGTAGGGTGGTAGCTTCCCAGAAAAGCTCTTAAACACCAGGTTGGAAATGTGAGGGGGGGGGGAATCTAGGATCCAGTGACTGACAGTTTTAGTTCTCTTAACATGTCACAATGGTGGGTCATGTAGTTACATTGTAGCACAAAGCGACAGAATGAGTTATACAATGTAAGTTTCTGGAGGTGCGTTTGCGGGGCAGCTGCATACACTACATCTCCGTATTCAATAGCTGGCATAAGCATTTGTTGTACAATCTGCTTTCTTACCGCGGGGCTCAGGCAGGATTTGTTTGTGCACAGGGCACCTAGTTTGGGGTAAATTTTAGATGAACGTTTTTCAATGTGGGGGCCAAAGGATAGATTTGGGTCTAACTAGGGATGCACCGATACCACTTTTTTAAGACCGAGTACGAGTACCGATACTTTTTAAAAGTACTCACCGATACCGAGTACCGATACTTTTCTTTAATGACATGTGATGCTTTCCAATAAGAACAGACATATCAAAATGCCCCCCCGCTCACATGTATGTATCCCCCCAAGATATATGTATATACATACTGCCCCAGCTCATGGGAACTGCCCCAGCTCATGGGATCTGCCCCAGCTCATGGGATCTGCCCCAGCTCATGGGATCTGCCCCAGCTCATGGGATCTGCCCCAGCTCATGGGATCTGCCCCAGCTCATGGGATCTGCCCCAGCTCATGGGATCTGCCCCAGCTCGCACATGGATTTGCCCCAGCTCGCACATGGATTTGCCCCAGCTCGCACATGGATTTGCCCCAGCTCGCACATGGATATGCCCCAGCTCGCACATGGATATGCCCCAGCTCGCACATGGATTTTCCCCAGCTCGCACATGGATTTGCCCCCCCCAGCTCTCCGCGACAATACTTACCATCCTGAGCAGCGCCGGGAATGTGTCCGCGCGTGCGCTCGTTGGAAGGACCCCAGCCGCGACCACGTGGGACCTTGTGATCGCGGCTGGGGGCCTTCCAACGAGCACACGTGTGGAAACTTTCCCGGCATCGCCCAGGAAGGTAAGTATCATCGCGGAGAGCAGCTGCAGGGCCTGTCCGAATGCTGATAGAGCATTCGGACAGGCCCATCAGCATTCGGACAGGCCCTGCAGCTGCTCACTGTGTTCATACTTACCTTCCTGAGCGATGCCGGGAAAGTTTCTGCTCGTTGGAAGGCCCCCAGCCGCGATCACATGGTCCCACGTGGTCGCGGCTGGGGTCCTTCCAACGAGCGCACGCGCGGAGACATTCCCGGCGTCGCTCAGGAAGGTAAGTATCGTCGCGGAGAGCTCCAGGGGCGGCTGTCCGAATGCCGATAGAGCATTCGGACAGCCACCGCAGCCCCTCGGATGCCGGCAAGCCGGCTCAATGCCAGCTTCCGGTATCAGGAAAAATATTGGGGGGGTACTACACGAGTACCAAGTACTCCTGCAGTACCCAGTATCGGCCCGATACCGATACTAGTATCGGTATCGGTGCAACCCTAGGTCTAACCACATACCTAGATATTTGAGAGCAGTGACTGTAGTTAGTGTGCCGTTTGATTTTGTCCTGACACATAGATGGGGTGTTTGCAATTTGTGTAGTTTAGGTGCTGTTCCAAAGAGCATTGTAACCGTTTTGCAAGCATTTAGAAAAAGTTTTATCTTTGATCCACTTTGATACCTCTTTGAATTGGTCTTGCAGCACGGCCTCCAGATCTGGTTTGCTGGTATAGATTACAGTGTCGTCTGCGTACATGTGTACAGTTGAAGCTTTGCAGACATTGGGCAGATCGTTTATGAATATTGTGAATAGCAGGGGGCCGAGTATCGAGCCTTGGGGTGCACCGTACGTGACTGGGAGGGGGGAGGGAAGTGCTGTCAGAAATGGACACATATTGCGACCGATCAGACACACATGATTGAAACCAGGTTAACGTGCAATCACCAATACCAGAGTTTTTAAGTTTTTGTAATAAGATGCCATGGTCTACTGTGTCAAAGGCCTTGGCAAAATCAAGGAAGATGGCTCCAGTTAGGTTTCCTTGTTCCATGCCAGCCTGGAAACTTTTAAGGGCAGTTGTGGTTGAATGATTCGGAAGGAAGCCGGATTGATCTTGGGTTAAATAGTTCCAATACTGATAGTAATCGCGTAATTGAGTGCAATGACGGCCAATATATGAAGTACGAAAGTCCGGCCGCGCAATGCAAGCGGCAAACTAATGCATTTTTTCGAGCACGCAGAACCACTAGTACGGACGTACAGAGTGCGCTGCGTCCGCAGCATCCGCATAGCGGCGTGATTAGGCGTCAGACACTGCTCATGTCCGGCCAACATAACGTCCAGACACCCAAAGTTTACTGGTTTGGATCCGTAGAAAATCACGCATGAAAATGTGCATCTCATGACCGTTTTCACACATTCCGTGAAAAAATACGTCAATACTTTCGGATGCAGTTTTTGACAGTCGCTGCGAATAATGCGTTCGTTTGACCCTAGCCTTAGGTGTCACATTGTGATACCCCATTTTTCGTATCCTTTAGCCGGTATAGAGGCAAATGTTTGTTTTTTTGATATTGCTCTTTGCATTTGTAATGCCATGTTTACATGGTGGGACAACCCGTGTTCATAATATTAGTTGATAAATTTCCTTTTAGTTCTGTTTAAATCTGTATGTTGCATAGGAGGAAATTCTGCAGGTTTGTCTTTTTGTATAAATGAAGGTGGTCATTCCTGTCTTTGTGTCATCAAATGGTTAATTTTAGTTACATATTATATTACTCTTGATACCATAAGAATTCTATACAGACCTTCATAACAGGAGCTTGTTGGGTTAAAGTAGTGTATCCTCTCGTGATACATGCCTTTTGTAGCACTGAATAGGCATATGGCGTGTGTACTGCTAGCACGTTGGTCAGATTGCACCTGCAGAGAGCTTTTCTCATCTAATAGCCACTGAGCCAACCGTGGCCTCCCATAGGCTCTGGGATATTTCCAGCTTCAGTGTGTTATAATTATATCCTCTTACAACATGTGTTTGAGACGCGGGATCAGTGTGAGCAGTCATGAGATTTCTAATCCTATTTCAGAGTCTGCCAACTAGCCTTTGTGTCTTGGTTCACACTGTGATGGAGAGCTTTATGTGTAAAGAGCTATTCTAGGACAAAAAAAGTGGCGCAATCGCTATGGAAACTAGTGAGACGCTCTTGCAGATATGTTGCTGTTTAGACCTTTGACCCAGAACCTCTGTTTAACCATACCATAGAGAATCTGAGGGGGGATCATAGATTTTCTGAAATATCACATGTCTATCCAGAGGACTACCATTTGGGATGCTGCTTGATTTTGGAAATATCAAGAATATGTGATTGTCAAGTTTTCTTTAATACAGCTATTTATTCATTGTCCTGGTAAAAATGTAAGGTCTTGAGTATCTAAACGTATAATTGCCTAAAAGTTATAACCACCATCTCCAAGATGACCCCAGCATTATGTGCAGCATGATCCTAATAGCCTTCAAAAGGTATTCGTGGTGCTTGGCGTGTACAGTCCTTGTGGGTTGCCATGTCCAGCACTTGGTGATAGATTAATCCACAGCAGCCCTATCACTGAAAAGATATTGGCAATTGGATCTATGCCAAAACACAAAAGGCCAGGAAGATCAAGTGCTACTTTTTAAGGATGGCATTTTCTGAGCATACTTCGTCGTCCGTTATGAACACTTATGATACACACTGCATCCAGAAGGTGATCTTTAACTTCAGTTTGGTGCTCCCGTGCATATTACTTCTATTTATTATATATTAAATAGATTTTTTTTATATGGAGCGTTGATGGCTTATTCTCTTCAAAGTGCTGCCTATGTATCCTAGTTGGGAAATATTGATCACAACAAACATATGAGAAGGCAAGGACAGCCATAGCAGACCTCCAGTTTCAAGCTGTTTGGCTTGTTCTACAAGCTGTCTCCCTTTTGGGATTTGTCTGCAGAACTGAAAGGCAGATCTTTCTTAGGGAGACTGGTAAGTGATGTGGTTTGAGGTATTTTATGAATTCTGGCAATTTCTTTCCTTCCAGCATGTTAATTAGCAACTGTACCATGCCTGTGGGTAGATATAACATTTTTATTTTAAAGAGACACTACCACCAAAAAATGAAATATCTCTAATTTGTTTATTTTATGTTGCTGATATTTTATCTGCACTTTGTTTTTCTGTCTGGTTACGAAAATATTTTACTCTACAGGTGTCCCCGGTGCATACATTTTTTGATCGTTTGTGTTGTGTTCAGTCCTGTCCCCCCCCACCCCAGTATTGTTACATCACTTGCTCCTTACTGTGTGGCATTGGCCATTGAATACATCCCTCACAATACAAAGAATGGAGTCTATGGGGGTTATTCAGAGAGATCCGAAATATAACCGGACACTGAATTTCAGCGTACTGGGACATTTCGGGGTCAGTCGGCTATTCAGAGAGCAGGCAGTTTGCAAAATTTTGGCGTTTTGCCTGCACGTACGGTGCCTGTTCGAGGGCAGTGAAATCCCCCATAGAGAAGCAATGGTTCGTCTATTCAGAGATACCAAAGCGCAGAGAAATGTTGCCGAAATGCCCTGCTATTCGCTGGTTTAATTCGGCAGGTTTATTCAGGCGAATCCCATAGGCGTCAAAGTTAGAAATATTGAATTAAAATGGAAATATCTAATAAACCGCTTATTTTATTCTGCAGTAAAGAGTCTATTTCTAGATTATTTTTCATAGGATCTTTTTAGGCATTTTTCTGGATTTTTTTTCGGCAAATTTTATTTTTTTAAATCGTTTCACTTTTCCTTAACATACCTTTTTTTAGTATCATTTATAAGACCTTTATATGAAAAATCAATTTTCGTTGTGTAGATTTTTTGCAAAAAACGTAAAATTTCAATCTTTCAAGCGTACTGTTTTTTTTTTCTTTTTCTTTACCCACCACGTTCGTCTGCATGTCGGGTTTTTCCTGCGGCTGCTCTGAGCTGTGATCGGCGGCTAGTTGGGTTTTTCCAGCGTGTTCGGTGGGGTTTTTTTCAGCAGTTTTCAGTGAGTGTTCTGCAGGTTTGCGGCGACTTTTCCCTGCACTACGGGGGGGGGGGGCCTGCTGTGCTTGCTGAATACACCGCAGGGTCGGCTAACTAGAATCGCAGAATTGCCCCGAAGTGCGGGGAACGAAAGGTCACCGAACGTGCGGTGACTTTTCGATTTTCTCTGAATAACCCTGTATGTGTTGATCACTGACTCAAATCAAAGGACTTCACTGGGGGTTGATTAGGAGTCTTTTAAGCCCCCTGTCTTCTCCCTCAACTGTCATCTTTTATCTTCAGTAGCCCTGGCAACACAATACACCACCTGCTGCCTTAACTGTAAAATTTTGTACGATAAAGCACAGCCACAAAGTAAAACGTTTGCACAGATTTTGGTAACAGTTGCGTCATGGGAAAAATCCTCAAAATAAAAGGAAATGGGAGATAAAAATGCCTAACTTCATTTTTCTTTTTTAAATGCAATGACTTCCAAGAATAAAAGCATCAGGGTTATCCAAAGAGATTCGAAAAGTCACCGCACGTTCGGTGACTTTTCGTTCTCTTCAATTCGGTTCCTTTTGCCGATTGCATTTCGGTGACCCTGCGGTGTATTCAGCAAGCACCACAGGGTCCCCGAATTGCAGGGAAAAGCTGCCGCAAACCCGACGAAAACTAACCGAATGCACGCTGAAAACAAGCAAAAACATCTGGATTAACCTTCGAAAAAGCCGAACATGAGCCGAACAGGAGCCGAAATGAGCCGAATCACACAGAGCCGAAGCAGCTGTGACGTAGAGGAGGCAGTGAATAAATTAGAAAAACCATTTGTATGAATCTGGGAAAAAGAAACGCTGTTTGCAAAGAAACTACTGAGCGAAAATGTCTGAAATTTTCACAGGAGGTCCAGGGATGATAATAAAGAGGGCTGTTACAAAAAAAATAAGTAAAACTGAAAAAAAAAAATAAAAAAAAATCGGACTTTTAAAAAAAAATCTGAAAAATGCTTACAGTATCCTAAAAAATCTATAAATAAAGAGACTTTTTGCTGCAGAATTTTATAATGAACGGTTTATTAGATATTGAATTAAACGGGAATATTTTTAACATTGAAGCCTATGGATTCTCCTGAATAAATTTGCCGAATTAAACCACCGAATGGCAGGACATTAGGGGAACCTTTCACTGCTGGTTTGTGTTCTCTGAATAGCCGAAGCAGTGCTTCTCTATGGGGATTTCACTGCCCTCGAACAGGCACCGAACAGGCACCGTATGTTCAGGCAATTCGCCAGGATTTGGCGAATTGCCTGCTCTCTGGATAGCCGAATGGCCAGGAAAGGTAACCGAACGCTGATTTTCAGCGTTCGGTTACCTTTCTCAAGCAATTCGGATCTCTTTGGATAACCCTGTATGTGTTTTAATTATAGGGCATTAATCCTATTAAAACAATACCTAAACACGGTATTCCACCACCACACAGTGTCTATACATTGCATATATTCTGCATTATTTGTACTGGATCTAATTCATATATGCCGATAAACATATATTTTGCAGTACACTTACAGGATTTTTCATGACCAAAATCCCATAAGCGCAGCGCCCATCCAAGGTACACCCCATTTTTTCTCCATTAGATCCAGGTAGACGCAAGGCACTACCGATATACCCCAGGAAGGCAGCAGCGAATTAACTACACGAACACAAAGGGACAAGCGCCATCTGCAGTTTCTAACCCACAGTTTTCCACAAACTGTGAACCATTGTCTGATACCAATGTATCTGGTAAACCAAACTGAGAAAATAATTTCCTTAGTACTTTTATTGTATTTATTGAGGTTGTTGTTGACCTAGGTATTACTTCTGGCCATTTAGAATGCACATCAATTATGACCAAATATGTTTGACCTGAAACTGGTCCTGCAAAGTTGACATGTAGTCTTGACCACGGCTTTTCTGCCAATGGCCAAGGTTGTATGCAAGATTTCGTAGGATTTCTGTGCACCTGGTTGCAACCATTACAATTCTTCACATATTTTTCTATCAGGGTTATCCAAAGAGATTCGAAAAGTCACCGCACGTTCGGTGACTTTTCGTTCTCTTCAATTCGGTTCCTTTTGCCGATTGCATTTCGGTGACCCTGCGGTGTATTCAGCAAACACCACAGGGTCCCCGAATTGCAGGGAAAAGCTGCCGTAAACCCACCGAACACTAACCGAATGCACGCTGAAAACAAGCAAAAACATCTGGATTAACCTTTGAAAAAGACGAACAGGAGCCGAACATGAGCCGAATCACACAGAGCCGAAGCAGCTGTGACGTAGAGGAGGCAGTGAATAAATTAGAAAAACCATTTGTATGAATCTGGGAAAAAGAAACGCTGTTTGCAAAGAAACTACTGAGCGAAAATGTCTGAAATTTTCACAGGAGGTCCAGGGAATGATAATAAAGAGGGCTGTTACAAAAAAAATAAGTAAACTAAAAAAAAAAAAAAAAAAAAAATCGGACTTTTAATAAAAAAAAAAGAAAATCAGAAAAATGCTTAAACTATCCTAAAAAATCTATAAATAAAGAGACTTTTTGCTGCAGAATTTTATAATGAACGGTTTATTAGATATTGAATTAAAACAGGAATATTTTTAACATTGAAGCCTATGGGATTCTCCTGAATAAATTTGCCGAATGAAACCACCGAATGGCAGGGCATTAGGGGAACCTTTCACTGCTGGTTTGTGCTCTCTGAATAGCCGAAGCAGTGCTTCTCTATGGGGATTTCACTGCCCTCGAACAGGGACCGAACAGGCACCGTATGTGCAGGCAATTCGCCAGGATTTGGCGAATTGCCTGCTCTCTGGATAGCCGAATGGCCAGGAAAGGTAACCGAACGCTGATTTTCAGCGTTCGGTTACCTTTCTCAAGCAATTCGGATCTCTTTGGATAACCCTGTATGTCTATATCCATTCCAGGCTACCAGAAAAGACTTCTAGCTTTTTGTTTCATCCTTACAATTACAGGATGTCCTTCGTGTAAAACTTTCAGAGTTTCTTCTTTCAGTTTATCAGGGATAACTCTAGATTCCCACACAACACAAGTATCCAGTAAAATGATTTCCAGCCTTCGGTTAAAATAAGCTTTCAGTTCTTTTTCTACTGATCTGGGCCATCCCTTTTCAGTATATTTCTTTATTTTCTTTAAAACTGCATCACATTTTGTTTCTTTGCTTATATCAGCAACCGCTATTGAAGCCATATCTTGTAGGCAGTGTTTCACTTCTTTTTGTTGTATAAAGTGGTTTTACTGTACGTAATTTTGAAAAAGCATCTGCGTTACCGTGGTCCTTAGGAGATCGATATCTGATGTCGTAAACATAGCCACTCAAAAATAGAGCATATCTCTGTAACCAGCTAGCTGTAGTTATTGAAATTCCTTTGCTTGGGTTGAAAATTGATAATAAGGGCTTGTGATCAGTTATCAATGTAAATTTCCATCCATACAAATAAATATTGAATTTTTTTATGGCCCATACTATGGCCAAAGCTTCTCGATCTATTTGTGCATAGTTTTTTCATTCAGTCTGAGTGATCTAGAAGCAAATGCTATTGGTCTTTCTGTTCCATCAGGCATCATGTGTGACAGTACAGCTCCCAGGCCATATGGTGAGGCGTCACATGCTACTGTGATAGATTTGGCCATGTCATAATGTATTAAGACCAGAGATGACAAAATTAATTCCTTTGTGTTTTTGAAAGCTTCTTCACATAGAGGTGTCCAAATCCACTTAGCCTTGGTATCCAACAGCCTATGCAAAGGATATAATGTCTTGGACAAATTAGGCAGAAAAGAATGATAATAATTCAGTAAACCAAGATATGATCGTAACTGTTGTATGTTCCTTGGTCTTGGTGTTTGGGTTAAAGCCCTTATTTTCTCTTCTGTTGTATGGATGCCTTCTTTATTCACAATGTGAGCACAAAACTCCAGCCTTTCCTTGAAAAATTCACACTTTGGTAAATTCATTTTTTTTAGACCAAATTCCTCCGATCTTTGCAAAACTTTCTTCACATTTTCTTTATGTTCTCTATCAGTCTTTCCAGTTATTAACATATCATCCAGTAAGCAAGATGTATGAGGAATGCCATTTAAAATTTTATCCATTGTCTTCTGCCATATAGCTGGTGCTGAGGCTACCCCAAAAACCAACCGATTATACCTGAACAGTCCCTTGTGAGTGTTAATTGTGAGCATTTCTCTAGAATTTGGATGAACTTCCATCTGGAGATGAGCTTGCTTAAGGTCAATTTTAGTAAACCTTTTCCTCCTGCTAAATTTGCAAAAATATCTTTTTTCGGTAACGGATACTTCTCGTTTTTTTTTTTTTTTGGGGGGGGTTGCATGGTGGATCAACGCATTACGAGGAGCTCTCTCTCTGTGGATTTGTTTCCCTCAAGTTTTTTTAGATGACTTCTCTTGGATTTGCTGCCCCGTTTTTGCCCTGAGCGCTCTGGGTGTCTGGATGACCCGATTGAACCCCTCTCCAACCTGCTTCTTCCTTCGGTGGGATGGATAGCTGACCCGATCCGCTTGCGGCCTAGTCGGGACAGCCTTGGCGGTTTCCCTACGTCCCGTGAGGTCCGTCTTCCGAGCCAACTCTCACACCCTGCACGTGCAGAGCAGATGCTACATTCCACTGCAGTCTCTCCGCACTGGGTCCGTGCCCATCTTAAAGCCTGTTGGGCTGGGCAAGTCTGCACCTTCTGCTTGGGGCACGATGGGGAAGAATAATTTTTTTTTTTTCGTTTGGGGAAGAGACAGAGCATACGCACCTGCTTCTCGTGAGATGTGGTGCTCCTTTGTGACTAGCGGGCCAGTCTCACATGACCTGTTGATGTCAGCGCTGTCATTCTCTCGTGGACTTGCTGTGGTGATGCGCTGACTCGTGCGCCGGAGGCCGCATCTGACGTCCTGCTTGAGCGGACGTATCGTTAAAAGTATTGGCCGATTTTTCACGAGTACGAGTACTCGTCAAAACGGCAGTATCGGCACCGATACTGGTATCGGTATCAGTGCATCCCTAATCATTTTCACTATCTTTGTTCACCTCCAAAAGATTGCATGAATGCTTTGGAACTTCCACCATTTTGAATTCCTTTAGCCAATCTCTTCCCAGCAATGGCGGTCCTCCTTTTTGCAATATATATATTGGTAATCTCCTTTTCTGTTTTCCAAAAATGACATCCACAATTGCAAAACCTAACGGATGTAGTATTTCGCGTGAATATGTTTGTAACCTAATTGAGGTGGGCCTAAGTCTCCTGAAAATACCAAGCTTCTTCCAATCTCTCCATGTCATAACAGATACTGCAGCTCCAGTGTCTAGAGTCCTTTTTGTTTTCCATCTGTAAGCAATGAAATGTCCATGTCTTTATCATCCTTTATTCTGTAAAGTGGTAATTGGTCATCATCCGTATCATCCTCCTGTTGATTAATATTCATATGATATGTCTGTTTTTGTATCTTGTTTTGAGCTTTTGAAAATGTCTTTGTTTTACATACTTTTTGTAAATGACCATATTTGCCACAATTATAACACTGTATTTCTCTGAATTTACATATTGAAGGCTTATGATTTTGAGCACCACCTCTAAAACAGGAAGTGTTGTTTTGTTGGTATGAATATTGTGTCCTATATGTTTTAGGCCGGGTCACTGACATTTTATATATTTCTTCATGTTTAATTTCTGCGTTTGCTGTTACATGAGCATTTAGTAACTGTGAATCTTTGCCTGCCTGCTCCATACTTATAGCAATCTCAGTAGCTCTCTGCAAAGTTAAGTTTTCTTCGGTTAATAATCTCGTCTGTATATGAGCATCTTTCAGTCCCATTACAAGCATGTCTTGTAATGCAATAGGCAGGTATTCTCCAAAACCACATGTGCTGGACCGTTTCCTTTAAGGCCATAGCATATGACTGAATGTTTTCATCTTGTGACTGCTTCCTACTATATAATTTAAATCGTTCAGCAATCTCCAGTGTTTTAGGTTGATAGTGATCAGACAGTTTTCAGTTCTGAAAGTGACTTAGTGGCTGGTTTAATAGGATGCAACAAATCACGAATTGTCCCATATGCTGTCTGACCTATGGTAGTGAGTAAAACGGCAACTTTTTTTTCTTGAGCAACATCATTTACCTCAGTAAATAGGTCAAAACGTTAAATCCATGCTCCCCATTCCTCTAAATCTGGGTTAAAAACTTGTAAAACTCCAATCTGCCATCAGGAAGCATTATTTTACTGAGAGGGTGGTGGATACATGGAACAGTCTTCCAGTAGAAGTGGTAGACGCCAAAACAGTAATTGAATTTAAGCAAGCATGGGATAGGCATAAGGCTATCCTAAACAAAAGATAAATCCAGGTAAAGTATCCATGTAATTGGGCAGACTAGATGGGCCGAAAGGTTCTTATCTGCCGACATTTTTCTATGTTTCTATCTTTATCCGTTTCAATACTGCTATGCTATTTGTTCCTGTGGGTTATGAGGTAATCCTCGTTGCCAGTTGTTATGTACTGACAGATGTCCGATATCCTTTTTATTAACAATAACTTAAGTCACAGTTTTTGGGGTTTATTACAAGACCGTTTCATGGCTGCTTTTCGTTACCTCAGACACTCCTCTCACACACACAGAATATGGCGGGGCTTTCTTCCACTGACAGCATCCTCTCATCTCGCTCATGTGCACAAGTGTGGGCGGGGCTTCAGTACAGGCAGCATCATATGTTCTCACTTACATAGCAGCTCCACCACACTCTGAACGTGTGTATACACACACACAGTCTGAAAGTGTGTATACACAGTCTGAAAGTGTGTGTATGTTATAACTGACTACTATACATGTGCTATCACTTTAACTAGTGGCTCCACCCCAGGATGACACAGGTCATAGGGCACGGCAGCCTTCTTCAGGAGTCAGTGTGATGCAGTTATGAAGGCAGATGCATGATCCTGTGTTCCTGTAGTAATCCAAAGCCTGTATATAACAGTAAGTGTCCTGCAGTAAAGCAATGGTGAACCTGACAGCCCAGCCTCTTTATCTGAACAAACAGCATAATAGTGGCGACGAGAATGAGATTTGTAAAGGTCTGCTCAGCCTGAAGAAAAAAAAAAGGGATTGACAGCCAGATAATGCACACTGCCATCCAGCAGCAAGAACATGGCACTGATAGGCACATTAACAGAGTTTGATGGAGAGAAAACTTCCTGGAGCTCCTGGGCTGAGAGATCAGAGCAGTACTTCAGTGCTAACACCATACCCCCTGAGAGGCAGGTAGCAGTGTTTCTCACAGCCGTGGGGGATAACACATGACACTCTAAGAGACCTATTCCCTGAGAAACCAGCAAGCAAGGCGCTACAGGAACTCCTGAAACTATTAGAGGATCACTTTCAACCAAAACCGATGGAAATTGCAGAAAGATTTCGTTTTTTTATCAACGGCAGCAGCAGCCGTGCAAAGATATTAAAGCCCATGTGGTGGCCCTTCGCCAACTGGCCTCCACCTGTTCATTTGGGGAGTACCTACCTACCTACCTACAGCTTTGAGGGACAAGTTTGTCAAACGATTCAAAGGAAACTTCTGACAGAAAAGGGACTCACCCTTACAAGCGCAGTTGAGATAGCATCAGTCATGGAGATGGCTGTCAAGGATACGGAGGAATTGCACCCTCAGATCCACAAAGAAGGGGTGAAAGATGACATTTTCAGAACCGCAGTTACTACAGCCAACTGGAGATACAGACCCAAACCCACGCCAGCTTGTTACCGGTGTGGTAATACAGACCACGACTCCAAAACCTATCAACCTTGTCATCAATGTTGAAAAATGGGCCATCTCAAACGGGTTTGCCATAATAGGTATGTACGAGGACAAAAGCCACAGTACCCAAAGAAGACTTACAAGGTACAGACACTTACATCATCTTCATCTGACAACGATGAGGCATTACATAGTTTATCTATACATCGTATACACTCGTCACACCCTTCAATGACCGTACAAGTAACCATTGAAGGGAAGAGACTAAAGATGGATGTTGATACAGGAGCTGCAGTGTCAGTTATCACACAAAAACTGTGGAAACAACTTCAGATCCAGGCAACTGTCTGCCCCACTCCAATAAAGCTGCAGACATTGTCGATTTATATTCAATTAAGAAACTTATACGAGATCTAAATATCAATCGTTTATTTCCTAGAAATTCTCCTAAATTCTTTTAATTGTATGTGTTTTGCTTTGAAGAATACGATAATCAATAACCGGATAATAACATATATATATTTATTACGTATACAAAAAGGTTTCAGATCTCATATCATAAACAAAGATTTATAAACCACCACAACATCCATCAGCACATGGATTACTAGCTTCCCAATATATGTATCTCCTGTTAGTAACTGCATATATGATTAATATCATTTACTTTATCAGTGAACTATACACAAATGGTTAATAAACATTTCTGCTTAACGAAAACAATTAACATGTATTTCCCAGCAAACCAATGTTTAACAAGCTAGATCTTGTAGAGATCTATGTATCTCTCTATGCTACGTGGATCAACAAAAGATGAGCTACTAAACATTTCTGCTTAACGAAAACAATTAACATGTATTTCCCAGCAAACCAATGTTTATAATTCAAAGTTTATTGTAAGAATAAGAACAGAAATACATAAAATAAAGGCAAATATACAAAATATAAGTAAAGAAATACATAGAAAACAGAGTCCCATAGATCCTGATCTACGATCGAAAAAAGGGAAGGGAGGACTAGAGTTTCATGTGGGTGTATAAGCAATCAACCCAACGGCTCGAGTAATCTAAGCGTCAAAAAACTCCCCTTATTAAAAACCTCCAGGGCGTGCTAACTTCGGCACCCAAAGAGGTTGTTGGCAACTGCTGTTTCAGGACTGTAGGACTAGAGGGTAGAGAGAAATAAAAGATAAGAGGTAGGAGAAAAGGAGAGAGAAAGCAAGAGAGAGTACTGGTAGTAGAGGTGAAGAGAAGGTAAAGGAAAGGAGACCTGGAAAGGAAAAAAGGGGAGGGGGAGAAACACCGAGGACGACACACCTTCATCCAGACTTACACACTAAGTAGAGGAGGCCATCCCAACCCCGCCCGGACACCGGCACCCACCGCCACCACGATCTCATCCCCACTCAGACTGGTAGGGGTCATCCCCATCAAATCAGATATCATCTCAGTTTCCGGGTTTCAACCCTAGTCCAACTATACCCCTGGTGAATCCAGTCGCAACGACGCAGTGTATCTCTCCCAGTTGAACAATTTTCTACCAAAATCTGGCAATAATGACCGAGTCTCCGCGTCCAGTTGGCCTATAGATCAAGGGGCTTCCACTTTCCCGACCCATTCCCGTATGGAGGGTGTCCTAGTGGTCCTCCAAAGGACAGGTATCAAAGTTCGGGCAGAAAGGAGCATCAGTAGCAAGACCGAACGCTTAAGAGACTTGAGAGGCAAGGGGATGTGGAAAAGCAGAAAACATTCTGGTGTGAGAGGTAAAGTCGCCTCCGTTACCTGGCGGATCGTGTCTTGAATCTGACTCCAGAACCGTTGCAGATCGGGACAAGACCACCAGATGTGCATATAAGTGGCATTAGTCGCTTCGCATCTCCAACAGACAGGCGAGGTCGCGGGAAATAAGGTATGTAAAAACTGAGGCGATCTATACCAAAATGTCACAATCTTATATGCATTTTCCTGGACCCGTGTCGCACCGCAGCCTCTATGCAGAAGTGTGAAGGTTTGGATCCATTTATCGTCTGAGATCTCGAGGGCTATTTCCCTATCCCATCGTAGTACGTAAGAGGGGATGGTAGTGTCAGTCGACTGTAAGAGATTGTAAAGTATCGATATCCCGTGCTTCAAGGAACGGCCATCTAAGCAATAAGCCTCAAACGGAAGAGGCGACCTACTCAGACTGTAGCCATTGTCAAGTGAGCGCAAGTACGTTTTAAGTTGGTAAAAATTGAAGCGTTCCAGAAAGTTGGGAGGGCTCATCTGCCCATTGAGTGGTAGAGTGTCCAGATTGCCATCTGCGGGAACATGCATCACTCTCAGCCTATTCCCTCCTGTCAACCGCCTCCTCAAGGACGGTAGGATTCCCCCTGGGAGATTCGGGTTATGATCCAAGGGCAAAAGGGGTGAGATGGCTGTCGTAAGGCCAAATGACAATTTTTATGCCAGAGACGTAGAGTCGCCGATACTGGATCCGGGTCTATCCTTGGGGAATTCCGAGTGGGAGGAAGCCATGGGATCGCCCACAATGGGCATTGTGCAAGGGCTTCTTCAATATCCAACCAACGTTTATTTGGGTTGGGCGTAGACCACTCTATCACGCGGGTCAAATGACATGCATAGTAGTATTTCCTGGGGTCCGGGAGAGCAAGACCTCCTCTGTGCTTCTGTCTACATAAGACAGCAAAACTGACACGCGGTCGACCCGTCGGCCAGATAAATCGCAGAAGTATCGTCCGTAGTGCTGAAAAAAAGTTAGGGGGATAGATATTGGTAATGTACTTAAAAGGTAAAGAAGTCGCGGTAGGAGATTCATTTTCAGAGCGGCGATCCTGCCCATCCACAAAATCATGCGAGTAGTCCGGTCGGAGAGATCTTTCCTAAAAGTGGCGAGTATATTCAGAAAGTTAGCATCATAAATTCGCCGCTCAGTAGAGGCCAACCAAACCCCCAGGTAGAGCATGCGATGGGCACAAAAACGGAATGGGTAATCCCTACGTACAAGGCGGACAGTGGGAGAGTCCAAGGACACATTAAGAAATTCAGATTTCTCCTGATTTAATCTTATATCCGGCTACCTCACCATAAACCATCAAAGTGCATGTAATCTCAGGGGGAGAAACCTTCGGTCTCGAGACCATGAAAAGTAGGTCATCCGCGTAAGCAGACACTTTGTGGCAAGAAGTATGTCCCGAGATCCCAGAAATGTTGTCATTACGACGAATCGCCTCCAGTAATGGTTCAAGGCTCAAGGCAAATAATAGAGGTAATAAGGGGCATCCTTGACGAGTACCATTATGGATGGCGATGTACCCCGATAGCGCTCTGTTAGCTCGAACACGAGCCGTTGGGAAATGATAAAGTGCTGAGAGCTATTGTAGAAAGTGTCCCCCGCATTCCAATTTGGCGCAGGACAGAGAGCATAAAGCTCCACCGTACCCTGTCAAAGGCCTTCTCTGCATCCGTAGATAGCAGAAGAAGACCAGTCTGCGAAGCATGAGCGCGACCCATCGCCCCCAAAGCCCGGGTCGTCGCATCTCGAGCTTCCCTCCCGGGAACAAACCCCACCTGGTCCGGATGCACCAGAGAAGGGAGGAGAGGCACAAGACGAGCCGACAAAATCTTGGCTAGGATCTTGATATCCGCATTCAGCAAAGAAATGGGTCTATAATTTCTGACATTAGTCCCGTCTTTCCCCGGTATACAGATGACTGAAATCGTGGCTGCAAGCGTGTGTTTGTGAAAAAATTCTCCATCTCTTACGGCGGAGAAAAGAGATTGCAGGAGAGGGATCAGGGCAGAGGAAAAGGTCTTATAATACTCTGCCGGTAGACTATCCGGTCCCGGGCTTTTGCCATGTTGTAGGCCTTTCAGGGCAGATTGAATCTCTATCTCGTCTATTGGATCATTCAGGAGGGAGGATCTCGAGGGCGAGATGGAGCGGTCCACTTTGTCAGCAAGATAATCATCGATCGCTTCCTGGGTGGGTTCCGAACCTGGTTCCGAATCTCCATGTTATACAATTCTTGATAGAAACGTTGAAATTGTTGCAGCATATAGTTCGGTCGAGTAGTCATAGAGCCATCTGGAAGTTTAAGTTTAGCAATATACGCCGCGGATCGTCGCTTCCTAAGTATACGGGCGAGCAGCCTGCCAGGTTTATTCTCATAGAGAGCAAAATGTCATTTCGACTTGGAGGCCTCGAAACGAAGGTCTGCATCCAGTATGTCACTCAGCTCTCTGCGTTTAGCTGTCAGGGTCACGTATGCGGAGGGCGATGCAGTGGTGTGGTGAGACAGCTCAAGGTCACGTATGGCAGATAATAGTCTTGTACAGTGTCCGCACTATTTCTCTTAAGAGCCGTAGCTCTACTTATGCAAATCCCTCTGATAACTGCCTTATGGGCTTCCCATATAGTAGACGTGGAAACTTCAGGGGTCTCATTCTCTGTGAAATACGCGACTATAGCGGCGTCTACTTCTGCTACCAAACCAATGTTTAACAAGCTAGATCTTGTAGAGATATATCTATCTCTATGCTACGTGGATCAACAAAAGATGAGCTATTTCTAGAATAAGTAATAAAAACGTATTTAGTGAATCCACCCCTAATATCGAGAATTAAGCTTCTAATATTCTGCTTTTTATATTGTAGTTATATAATTCCTTGCTTATTAATTTTAATCACAGTAACTTCCAATTTCAACATATATCTATACATATACTATTGCAACAAATACTTTAGGATAAACTCCTTATATCCAATTCTTCTTCATATCTCTATCTGCAGATTTAGAAATATTTTGAAGACTCTGGATTTAACAGTACTTGAGATATCTCAATCTATTTAATTGCAAAGTAACATATATATATATATATATATATATATATATATATATATATTTCTTACATTAATCCCTTATTTTTTCTTTCTCTCCTACATTACCTGTCCATGATCTGGTCTGTAGTTACAGCCTTTGAATATATTGTTTTTGGAATATGTGAAAATTATCAATGTCAGATATTCAATGCATGTGAGTTAGAGATATGGTCCTAATTAAGTGATATGTAATCTCCTGAATGCATTGTGTGTTGGAATGATCTGAATCTCTGAATCAATGCATTATCGTGTCCTGGGATGATCTGCCTGAATCAATGCATTATGTCCTGGAAATCTGAATCAATGCATTATGTCCTGGAAATCTGAATGACTGCAACGAACAGTACAGATCCACTTAGTCAATTTGACATCACTGAAAATCTACCCCTTATTTAAATATTATTATCTCTATTAATTCTTAAATATAATATTTATTATGCCTCAAGAGGGCAGTGTTGCTCTTCAAATAAATTTTCACATATTATTTTTAATTCCCTTATCTTGGGTCAAAGGTCATCCACTATCTTAGTTTTGAACAAAGAACGACTATGGTTATCCCAGACAGTACGTCTCGGGTTGTCAAAATTAAATTTATATCTCCACTCCTTTTGCTCATTCAAAGATTTTAAAATACTTCTATATTTAAATAGTTTATTCTATTCTAAAGTAATTATACTGTTTACCAGTTCTACACTCTACAAAATATATATATTGGAGCATCTATTCTTACTGTGAATATATTGATTATAAAAATATATTTTGAGAATATTTTTATACACGTGTATAGAAATTTTAAATTTATTCCTATACCCAAAAAGAAAAATATCTTTAATTCAAGGACTTGTTAAAACAAACCAATAAATTAAAATATGACATGTCTGGCACTTAGCTCAGCATTATATCAAAGACATTTTATCGTCTATAGCATCATGTCTGGCACTTATAGAAACCCCCATAACTCTTATGGTACACCTAGCCATGAACTATTTAAAAAAAAAAATCTGTCCATTTCTAAAACTAGGCGAAAATTGAAAAAGAAAAGACTTTACATTAAAACAAGATGGCTACAGGCATCCATTTTAATTTTCCATTATAATATACCCGACAACATACTCAATGCAAGTACTCCATCCACTTGGTTACGCAAAGGTAAAGGGTATCATACAAGGGCCAGACAAAGAGACTACCACTATATATCCTGAAAAACGGAGGACCGCCAGAGATTGGCCAGATATCATCAAGAATCCTCTTTGGCCAGATATCATCAAGAATCCATGCAACACCCTGACAGTCCCGTCAGGACATGATGATGGATGGGTAGAATTCTTAAAACAGCATTTCTGAGGTTTTCGTTGACGAGTTAGGGAAAATCAAAAATGACTGTGTGAGGCTCAAGCTGAAACAGGATGCTCATGCCAGATTCTTCAAGGTTCGGACAGTACCCTTTGCCCTTAGAGAGGGAGTGGAAGCTAAACTAGACTAGAAGAACAGGGTGTAATTTCCAAGGTAGAGTGCAGTACGTGGGCATCACCTACTGTTCCAGTAAAGAAATCAAATGGTGAATTGCGCATCTGTGTTTGTTTTTCGCATGGTACTGAATAGCCAACTGGAGGTAGACCAGTATCCTCTACCCAGAGTAGATGACCTCTTCGCTTCACTTGCTGGGGGACAGAAGCTCACCAAGATAGATCTACGACATGCTTACTTACAGTTTGAGGTCCACCCCTCTTCTCGAAAACACCTCACCATTAACACTCACAGGGGTTTGTACGAATACAATCGAATGGTGTTTGGCATTGCATCTGCACCAGCCATCTGGCAAAGAAAGATGGATGAAATTTTAGCAGACATTCCCTTCAGTGTCTATTAGATGACATGCTCATCACTGGTCGCACGGACCAAGAACACAAGCAGAATGTAGAGCTTGTTTTACAAAGACTTCAGGACCAAGGTCTCAAGGTAAATTTGACAAAATGTAAATTCATGGTGCCTAAATTGGAGTTTTGTGGCCACTTAGTAGATGCAGAGGGCATTCATACTGCTGAAGACAAGGTTGATGCTTTAGTCAAAGCTCCAGCCCCAACAAGTGTCCATCAACTACGATCGTACCTTGGCCTGCTTAACTACTATAATAAATTTCTTCCAGACCTTTCTCATACATTGTTTCCACTGCATAAGCTCCTGGAGAAACACTCCAGGTGGGACTGGTCAGCTGAATGTCAACATGCCTTTGAGTCCTCTAAATGGAAACTGTTAGCGTCACATATGCTTGTGCACTACAACTTCCAGAAGCCGCTCACCCTGGCTTGTGATGCCTTTCCTTATGGTCTGGGTGCTGTTCTTTCCCACATCCGACCGGATGGCTCTGAGAAACCGGTGGCCTTCGCCTCCAGATCCTCGACGACAGAGAGCAATTACTCTCAAATTGATAAAGAGGCACTTGCATTGATATGGGCAACTTGGAAGTTTCACCTTTTACCTGTATGGTAGAGTTTACCATAGTAACGGATCATAAACCGCTATTTCAAATTTTTAGCCCTTACAAAGGTATCTCTCAGACAACTGCAGCCCGTCTCCAGCGTTACACCCTGTTCTTGGGAGCATACAGCTACCGCATACAGTATCGAAGTCATGATGCAAATGCAGATGCAATGTCCCGTCTCACAGAACTGCCTCTAGAGTCAACACCATCAGTCAAGAGTTGTAGGTACACCACCTCACACCTCCTGACTGCCAGAGAGGTAGTGGCCCATACTGTGAAGGATACCCTTCTGACAAACGTGCTTACCCTTATACGAGACGACTGGCCTGCGACGGTATCACAGGAACATGAACCGTACTACCGTAAGCAAATGGAATTGTTTGTGAAGGATAATTGTGTCTTATGGGGAGACCGAGTGGTCACTCCAAAAACTCTCCAGAGACACATCTTGGACTTGCTACATACTGGTCACCCTGGAACCACCCGGATGAAACAGAACACAGGGCTATGTGTGGTGGCCGAACATAGATGCAGATATCACAGCATATGTCAATGCTTGTGTAGGATGTGCACAAACTGCCAGAGACCCCCCTCGAGGATGCATTCAACCCACGGTTCCCTGGTTTCGCCTTCACTTGGATTTTGCGAGTCCCATAAGGGGACAAACCTTCTTGATTTATAATTGATGCCCACTCAAAATGGCCAGAAGTCATTCCAGTTACCCAGCTGACTACAAAGGCAACAGTTGCCATATTATTGCATCTTTTTGCTTTGTTTGGGTATCCCAGGGAGATTGTCACAGATAATGGTGCCCAATTCACAAGTCAGGAGTTCCAGAGTTTTGTTACAGTCCATAATATCAAGCACCAATTAACTGATCCCTATCACCCTGCCACCCATGGGCAAGCTGAGCGGTTTGTACAAACTTTCAAGAACTATTTCAAGGCCTCAGTAGCTGTGACTAGCCAGAGGTCCATATCGCCTCAGCAGTTGGACTCTTTCCTTTATACTTACAGAACTACACCACATGCCACCACTGGTACAACACCAGCTGAGCTTATGTTGGGAAGACCGCCATTGACTGCTTTTGACATGCTTCGCCCTCAGACCGTTCATGAACATGTATTACAATCCCAAGAAAAGATGGTGAAGTCCAAAACGTCTCCTGTTTTTGCAGCCCACCAGGAGGTCTGGACTCGATCGTATGGATCTGCCAACACTCGGTGGCTACCTGCTACCGTTGCAGAATCTTTGGGACCCAAGATGTACAGAGTCCGCCTGGAAGATGGTTCCATTACCATCAGGTCAGGGGGCACGGCAGCCATCTTCAGGAGTCAGTTAATGTGATGCAGTTATGAAGGCAGATGCATGATCCTGTGTTCCTGTAGTTATCCAAGCCTGGATATAACAGTAAGTGTCCTGCAATAAAGCAATGGTGAACCTGACAGCCCAGCCTCATATCTGAACAGAGAGCATAACAGTGTGTGTATACACAGTCTGAAAGGTGTGTATACACACACACAGTCTGAAAGTGTGTGTGTATACACAGTCTGAAAGTGTGTGTGTGTATACACAGTCTGAAAGTGTGTGTGTATACACAGTCTGAAAGTGTGTGTATACACACAGTCTGAAAGTGTGTGTGTGTATACACACAGTCTGAAAGTGTGTGTGTGTATACACACAGTCTGAAAGTGTGTATACGGTCTTAAAGTGTATATACACACACGCGCGCACACAGTCTGAAAGTGTGTATACACACGCACACAGTCTGAAAGTGTGTATACACACGCACACAGTCTGAAAGTGTGTATACACACGCACACCGTCTGAAAGTGTGTATATACACACAGTCTGAAAGTGTGTGTATACATAGTCTGAAAGTGTGTGTATACACAGTCTGAAAGTGTGTGTATACACAGTCTGAAAGTGTGTGTATACACTAGGGCTGTGCAATTAATTGCAATCGCAATCGAATCGCGATTTCTGACTCTGCAATTTCTAAATCGCATAAGGCTGCAATTTTCTGCTCCCTGTTAACTTCCGGCGGCATGGTGCTTTGGGCGCTCGCAGGGGGAACCACGTGACGACCCGCGTTCTCGCGGCTCGTCACATGGTTCCCCCAGGCGAGCGCCCAAGCTCCATGCCGCCGGAAGTTAACAGGGAGCCGAACACGTGGCGCACAGAGGTGAGCTGGGGCAGTATATCCATGAGCTGGGGCAGTATATCCATGAGCTGAGGCAGTATATCCATGTGCTGGGGCAGTATATCCATGTGCTGGGGCAGTACATCCATGTGCAGGGGCAGTATATCCATGTGCTGGGGCAGTACATCCATGTGCTGGGGCAGTACATCCATGTGCTGGGGCAGTACATCCATGTGCTGGGGCAGTACATCCATGTGCTGGGGCAGTACATCCATGTGCTGGGGCAGTACATCCATGTGCTGGGGCAGTACATCCATGTGCTGGGGCAGTACATCCATGTGCTGGGGCAGTATATCCATGTGCTGAATACTGAATACATTTAGAATGTATGTAGCATGTTTGAAAAAGCAAAAACAATTGGCTAAATCGCAAATAAAATCGCAATCGCAATATTCATTCAAGAAATCGCAATATGATTATTTTGTCAATATTGCACAGCCCTAGTATACACACAGTCTGAAAGTGTGTATACACACACAGTCTGAAAGTGTGTATACACACACAGTCTGAAAGTGTGTATACACACACAGTCTGAAAGTGTGTATACACACACAGTCTGAAAGTGTGTATACACACACAGTCTGAAAGTGTGTATACACACACAGTCTGAAAGTGTGTGTATACACACACAGTCTGAAAGTGTGTGTATACACAGTCTGAAAGTGTGTGTATACACAGTCTGAAAGTGTGTGTATACACAGTCTGAAAGTGTGTGTATACACAGTCTGAAAGTGTGTGTATACACAGTCTGAAAGTGTGTGTATACACAGTCTGAAAGTGTGTGTATACACAGTCTGAATGTGTGTACACACAGTCTGAATGTGTGTACACACAGTCTGAATGTGTGTACACACAGTCTGAATGTGTGTACACACAGTCTGAATGTGTGTACACACAGTCTGAATGTGTGTACACACAGTCTGAATGTGTGTACACACAGTCTGAATGTGTGTACACACAGTCTGAATGTGTGTACACACAGTCTGAATGTGTGTGTACACACAGTCTGAATGTGTGTGTACACACAGTCTGAATGTGTGTGTGTACACACAGTCTGAATGTGTGTGTGTACACACAGTCTGAATGTGTGTGTGTACACACAGTCTGAATGTGTGTGTATACACACAGTCTGAATGTGTGTGTATACACACAGTCTGAATGTGTGTGTATACACACAGTCTGAATGTGTGTGTATACACACAGTCTGAATGTGTGTGTATACACACAGTCTGAATGTGTGTGTATACACACAGTCTGAATGTGTGTATACACACAGTCTGAATGTGTGTATACACACAGTCTGAATGTGTGTATACACACAGTCTGAATGTGTGTATACACACAGTCTGAATGTGTGTATACACACAGTCTGAATGTGTGTATACACACAGTCTGAATGTGTGTATACACACACACAGTCTGAATGTGTATACATACAGTCTGAAAGTGTGTATACACAGCTGCTAATGGGGGGGGTTGGGTGTTTCTTTTGGCAGTTGGCTGTTGAGTTGGTCGTCCATTTTGTCTACCAGTTGAGGCTGAATAGTGACACAGCCAATTGCTGTTATAGGAAACCTGTATGCTTAGTTGTTAATAAACCTATTAATGAAAACCCAAGACGTCTCGTATTATCCAGAACACTACAGTGGCGACGAGGTTGTTGGATCTGCATGATGGCGCTGATTGGCACTCTGCATGATTTTAATCCAGACACTGACTCTTGGATCTTTTGGGTGGAAAGGTTTGAACAGTATCTCCACTGCTAATGGCATTTTGGAGACAAAACAGGTAGCCGTGTTCCTCATAGCGATTGGAGCGAAGGTGTACGACACACTCAGAGATCTCTTGTATCCAGAGAAACCTGCAAGCAAGCCGTTAGCTATCAGCCACAGACAATTGAATTTGCTGAAAGATGGAAGTTTTATAAAAGACATCAGGAACCTGGAGAAAGCGTCTCCTCCTCTGTCTCCGCTCTCAGGAATTTGTCAAGTACCTGTCAGTTTGGGGAGTATTTAGTCACAGCCCTCAGACACCGGTTTGTGATGGTTACAGTGTGAAGCTATGATTTAAGAGACTTGTTACCGAGAAAGAGCTGACCTTACACAAAGCTATGGATATCGCTAGCATCATGGAACAAGTCACCAAAGAAGCTGATGTTTTGCATAGGAAGTGAAAGCCTGAGCAAGAGGCGGAAATATTCCATACAGATACCAGGGAGCGGTACAAGCGGAATAAACAGTACAATTCCTTACGTCAAAGGACGGTGCATGGAGAGCCCCAAAATGGATGTTATCGATGTGGGGTAACTTCACATGAATCTCACTCATGTCGTTTCCACAATGCCGTCTGTCACTCCTTTGGTAATAAAGGGCATATTAAAAGGGTCTAAGAAAGTACGGTGCATGAAGGGAAGCCGTATAAATTGCTTCAAAAGAGAGCATATCAAATCCAGCTCCAAGACTCCTCGGACGACTCAGACGGCCACATTCCCAAACAGTAAAACTTTATAAGATGGATTCAGCTTATTTAGACATTTCTCTTCCCGTGAAGATTGAAAGGAAATATTTGACCATGGACCTGGACACGGGGGCGGCTGTTTCTGTGATTACTGAGCAAGACTGGCGGAGACTAAAAGTAAATGTTCCAGTGATAAAGACAGCTGTTCGTCTACAGACTTATTCAAAGGAAGTATTAACCCCTCTGGGCAGTGTAGATGTGAGAGTGCAGTTAAATGGACGCTCGGCGAAGCTGACGTTATATATTATGAAGTCTGGTGGTCCTCCACTATTTGGAAGAGAATAAATCATAAATTGGGAATGCCAGACATAAAGTATAATGCTTGCCATGCCTTACAGACATTACCTGCGGTTTCAGCTTGGATACAGGACTTGCAGAGGAAGTTTGCCCCGGTTTTTGATGATACTTTGGGGACTGTTAAGGGACGGCAAATCTCCCTAAATATTAGGGAAAATGCGGTTCCAAAATTTTTTAAGGCACGGACTGTACCTTTTGCACTTAAAGCTGGTGTTGAAGCGGTATTGATGCGTCTAGAGAACCTTGGGATCATTTCCAGAGTGCACTGCAGTGAATGGGCCTCCCCGATTGTGCCTGTGCGTAAAAAGAATGGAGACATTCGGATATGTGGGGATTTCCGTATGGCCGTTAATTCTCCACTTGCTGTGGATAAATATCCACTTCCAAAGATTGAGGACATTTTTGGGACTTTGGCCGGGGGACAGCCATTCACCAAGCTGGATCTCTAACATGCATACCTGCAGTTACCAGTGCATCCAGAATCCAGGCCTTACCTCACCATCAATACTCATATGGGGCTGTTCCAGTATAACAGAATGGTATTTGGGATTGCACCAGCAATTTGGCAGTGTACAATGGATGAATTGCTTGCTGGAGTGCCGGGGACACAATGTCTGCTGGATGACCTGCTGATCACTGGCTGAATGGAGAGGGAGCACCGGCAGAATGTACAAGACTTGCTCCAGATACTAATGGATAATGGACTCAAAGTTAATATAAACAAATGTAAGTTCTTGAAAGATCACCTGGAATTTTGTGGTCACATTATAGATAAAATTGGACTTCACACCACTGATGAGAAAGTGAAAGCATTGGTAGAGGCACCCATACCGAGGAATGTAACGCAGCTGCGCTCATATTTAGGGCTGTTGAACGATTACAATAAAGTTTTGCCCAATTTAGCCCATACTTTGTTTCCGCTGCATAGGCTTTTGGAAAAAACAACAAAAATGGAAATGGACAGAGCCCTGCTCGGCTGCTTTTAAAGCTTCAAAGGAACTAATACGCTGCTCCCGAGTCTTGGTTCACTAGGATTTGTCTAAACCACCGAGTATTGCCTGTGATGCTTCTCCTTATGGACTGGGGGCTGTGCTGTCCCATTCCATGCCTGATGGTACTGATTGACCTGTAGCTTTTGCTTCTCGCTCCTTCACCCCAGCTGAGTGCTATTATTCACAAATTGACAAGGAGGCTTTATCGATAATCTGGGCACTGAAGAAGTTTCACTTTTATATTTATGGCAGTTCTTTTACGCTGTTGACCGATCATAAGCCGCTGTTGGCAATATTCAATCCTACAAAGAGTATTTCTCAGACCACCGCCGCTCGTCTTCAAAGGTATGCCATACTGCTGGGTGCTTATCCGCATGAAATCCGATACAGGCCTCATGATAAACCTACAAATGCCGATGCGTTTTCACACCTTCCTCTTCCACTCTCCGACAATTATGTTCGGGATTCACCACCTTCCATTTACTTTAGCAAAACTCTTACTGCTGTTGAAATAGCCCAAGAGACCAGTAAGGATGCTGATCAAGAAGTTTTGTCTTATGTACAACATGGTTGGCCATTTCAAACCACTCCACGTCTCCGACCTTTTCACTCCAGGAATTTTGAGCTGTTAGTCAGAGGGATGCTTGCTATGGGGAGAGCGGGTAATTGTTCCTCCAGCCTTGCAGAAACCCACGTTACAAATTTTGCATGAAGGGTATCCAGGAATAGTCCGGAGGAAACAAAATGCCAGGGGTCATGTATGGTGGCCAACTTTGGATGAGGATATAGGCAACTACGTTGCAGCCTGTTCAGGATGTGCCCAGGCTCAGAGATGCTATCCTAGAGGTGCAGTTCAGCCCTGGCTTTGGTCTCTTAACCCATGGGAGAGAATTCATATTGACTTTGCAGGACCAGTGAATGGACAGATGTTCTTAGTGGTGGTGGATGCACGTTCCAAATGGCCTGAAGTGATATTACTGCCTCAGACTATAACTGATGCCACCATTGATGCCCTGAAGAAGCGGTTTGCCACATTCGGATTGCCTAAGATACTAGTATCTGATAATGGGACACAGTTATTAGCTCAGAAAGTTCCTAGTTTCATTAAGGATCATGGTATTCAACATCTCCGTACAGCTCCGTATCATCCGGCTACCAATGGTCTAGCTGAAAGATTTGTCCAGACTCTGAAAGGATTTTTAAGGAGTACTGTGACAGACCGCAAAAGCTTACCTCAACAACTCCAGCAATTCTTGTTGCAGTACAGGAACACAACTCCTACAACCACCGGCCAGCTACCAGCAGTTCTGATGTTTGGCAGACCACTCAGGACAAAGTTAGACTTATTACAACCGGACAAGAAGGGTGAAAGGGACATCTCACAGGAACAACGTCATGTACAGAAACATCAGAAAAAAATGAAGCATGGAAAGCGTTCATGCACATACAATATAGGGGATCCAGTCTGGATGCGGATGTATAGAGGGCCAAACCGTTGGTCTCCGGCAGTTCTTTCCAAGGTTTTGGGATTTCTCACCTATGAGGTTAGCACGTCCAATGGTCTGCACACTAAGAGACATTCAGCCCAGTTAAGGCCCAGATCTGTTATTGACAAACAACTGAATGACCAGGCTGAAGAGTCGACAGACACAGATATATGGATGGGGGTCTAGCATGATAATGGAGATGTATTTTCACAAGAAGAAGAGGATTGTGCCCTTTCGAGTGAAGAAATAGGTGATCGACTCAGTGAAGCAGATTTCACATGATATGGTTGGAAATGTCAGTTTAGCTTGGAATCAGAGTCCGGCATCCTCCAGAACGCTGGCAAGCTCCAGACCCATTGAGGGATTTCCATCGGAGCAGTAAAAGCTTGCGGAACCACAGATACTATGTGAACCGAAAGCACAGATTACAGAATGGAAGTCAAGAGGGTCTGGAAGATGCATAGCCTTTTACTGGACATTTTTGCTTTGTTTTGTGTGTTTTTGTTTGTTGTTGTTTTTTTTAAGAAAAGGGAGGTATGGTGTAGTTGCGCTGGCTGCCAATGGGGGGAGTTGGTTGCTTCTTTTGGCAGTTGGCTGTTGACAGTTGGTCATCCATTTTGTCTGCCAGTTGAGGCTGACTAGTGACGCAGCCAGTTGCTGTTATAGTAAACCTGTATGTTTAGTTGTTAATAAACCTAAAAAGAAGAAATATATATATATATATATATATCTCATACAGCGTAGGCGCCTATTTATAAACCAGATTACTATAGTGGTATGAAGTAGTTAAATTATAACTAATAAGTAGTGAGATGCTGCCCAAAGGGGTAAGCGCAATATACAGAAAAAACAACCAAAATCTGCATTAACCAAAAATGAAATTATAGATAGAACCTTTGTAGCGCATCAAAAATAGATTTAAAGGTAGACCTCAACAAAGAGGTATATCAAACATAAAGTGCTTCAGTCTTAAAGTGCTTCAATCTTAAGGTGACAAATATTCAATCAATGTACACATATAAAAGTGCAATGTGCCGTAGAACACAGTAAAGTGCAACAATATATAAAATTCCAGCAGTGCGATGGGTATAAGAGAGTCTATAAAGTGCAACAGTGTCCATATGAATACCAATGGGAAAAATTCCTTAAAATTTACTTCTCTTTATGTTCAAGCGATGCACAAATATAGTCCTCCTTTCTTGGTCTGTGTATCTCTTGCCGTCTCTCAATAATGGAGAGGATAGCCAGAAAGGAGAAGAGAAAGTGAGAGAAAGAGAAAAAAAATTTGAGGGGAGAAAAAATGAAGAAATAATCGTGCAGAACATCCCAATTAAATATGGCAAATCACTCGTAGGAATATGGAAACTCACATTTATAAGAGCCCAAAAAATCCCTGACTCTAGGTTTAGGAGCTTCCAGCCATATAGAGGGTGGCGTATCCCTTCTTAAATCTTCAACTCTGGTTGCGATGGCTACAATAAGATAATAGACAGCACTCCCATAGTATATTACCGTATTATGATAAAAAGAGGTGATAATGTATTGAACTCACCAGATATGGAGCCTCTTCCACACAGGCTCACTCAATACAGCGTCAGGTACACTATGGTGGATACCCAGAACCTCTTCTCAACCGTCTGAGGGCCAGATATCAGCTTCCAAGCGGTTGCAAGTATATATCCAAGGAGAGTAGTCAATAGAATATAAACCATATAGAAACATAGAAAAATGTCGGCAGATAAGAACCTTTCGGCCCATCTAGTCTGCCCAATTACATGGATACTTTACCTGGATTTATCTTTTAAGATAGCCTTATGCCTATCCCATGCCTGCTTAAATTCAATTACTGTTTTGGCCTCTACCACTTCAACTGGAAGACTGTACCATGTATCCACCACCCTCTCAGTAAAATAATGCTTTCTGATGTTACTTTTAAACCTTTGCCCCTCTAATCTAAGACTATGTCCTCTTGTTTTGCTACTTTGTTTCCTTTTAAATATACTCCCTTCCTCTACCTTGTGGATTCCCTTTACGTATTTAAATGTTTCTATCATATCTCCTCTGTCTCGTCTTTTTTCCAAGCTGTACATGTTAAGATCATTAAGCCTTTCCTGGTAACTTTTCTCCTTCAAGCCGTACACCATTTTAGTAGCCCTTCTCTGAACTCTCTCTAAGATGTCTATATCCTTCTGGAGATACGGTCTCCAGTACTGCACACAGTACTCCAAGTGAGGTCTCACCAGTGCTCTGTACAGTGGCATGAGCACTTCCCTTTTCCTACTGCTAATACCTCTCCCTACACAACCAAGCATTCTGCTAGCATTTCCTGCTGCTCTATTACATTGACTACTTACCTTTTAGATCCTCTGCAATAATAACCCCTAAATCCCTTTCCTCAGATGTTGAGGTTAGGACTGTATCAAATATTCTATATTCACCCCTTGGGTTTTTACGTCCCAGGTGCATTATCTTGCACTTATCCACGTTAAAACTCAATTGCCACAGCTCCGACCATTTTTTTAGTTTACCTAAATCATTTGTCATTTGGCTGATCCCTCCAGGAATGTCAACCCTGTTGCAAATCTTTGTGTCCTCAGCAAAAAGACATACTTTTCCATTAATACCTTCTGCAATATCACTAATAAAAATATTAAATAGAATGGGTCCAAGTACTGACCCCTGAGGTACCCCACTGGTAACAAGGCCTTGCGCCGAATAAACTCCATTTACCACAACACTCTGTTGCCTGTCACTCAGCCACTGCCTAATCCATTCAACAATATTGGAATCCAAGCTCAAAGATTGCAATTTATTGATAAGCCTTCTATGCGGAACAGTATCAAAAGCCTTACTGAAATCTAAATAAGCAATGTCTACTGCACCACCCGTGTCTATTATTTTTGTTACCCAATCAAAAAAATCAATAAGATTAGTTTGGCATGATCTCCCTGAGGTAAACCCATGTTGTTTCTGATCCTGTAATCTATGTGTTTTTAGATGGTCAACAATCCTTTCCTTTAACATGGTTTCCATTAATTTCCCCACTACTGACGTAAGACTAACTGGCCTATAGTTCCCAGATTCCTCCCTACTACCCTTCTTGTGAATGGGCACAACATTTGCTAATTTCCAGTCTTCTGGGACTACTCCCGTTAGCAAGGATTGGTTAAATAAATCTGTTAACGGTTTTGCTATTACATCACTGAGCTCTTTTAATAATTTAGGGTGGATCCCATCAGGCCCCATTGACTTATTTGTCTTTACTTTAGACAGCTGCTGTAGAACCTCCTCCTCTGTAAACTGATATGTAATTGTCTCGTTAGTGTTTCCTCCTAACTGAGGTCCCTTTCCTTCCTTTTCTTCTGCAAAGACTGAACAAAAATATTCATTGAGGCAGTCAGCGAGACTTTTATCCTCTTCTACATTCCTTCCTTTTGTTTTTAATCTAACTAATCCTTGTTTTACTTTTCTTTTCTCGTTTATGTATCTAAAAAATGTTTTGTCCCCCTTTTTTATTGACTGAGCGATTTTCTCTTCTGCGTGTGCTTTGGAAGCTCTTATAAATTGCTTTGCCTCTTTCTGCCTAATCTTATAGGTTTGCCTATCTTCTTCACTCTGAGTTGTTTTATAATTATTGAATGCTGTCTTTTTGTTCTTCACTATTTTGGCCACTTCTGCAGAGTACCACAGTGGTTTCTTCCCTTTTTTGTTTTTGCTAACAAGTCGAATGCAATTGCCTGTGGCCTTCAATAATGCTTCCTTTAAATAATCCCATTTCTCCTGGACTCCCTTTAAACTCCTCCAGTCTGATAATGACTCCTTCACACAAAGTCTCATTTTAGAAAAATCTGTTTTTTTAAAGTCTAAAACTTTTGTTTTTGTGTGGTGCGGCTCCATCCCTGTTCTTATATTAAACCATACTGACTGGTGATCACTAGATCCCAAATTTTCACCTACAACAACGTCCGATACCAAACCTCCATTTGTGAGTATTAAATCCAATATGGCCTCTTTACAGGTCGGCTCCTCAACTACTTGTGTTAGAGATAATCCCAGTAGGGAGTTTAGAATATTTGTACTCCTGGTGCACCCAGCTGTTTTGGTTTTCCAGTTCACATCAGGAAGATTAAAGTCCCCATGATGATAACTTCCCCCTTCATTGCCATTTTGGCTATTTCCTCAAGCAGCAGATTATCTAGCTCTTCTACTTGTCCAGGGGGTCTATAGATCACACCTACACGAGCTACTGTATGATTGCCAAATGTTAGCGTAACCCAAACTGACTCTATGTTCACCTCGCTCACTTTTATTTGGTTCGTTTTTATGTTGTTTTTCACATACAGGGCCACTCCTCCTCCTTTCCTACCTTCTCTGTCTTTTCTATATAAAGAGTACCCCGGTATTGTTATGTCCCAGTTATTTTTCTTACTGAACCATGTCTCAGTAACCGCAACTAAATCTACTTTTTCAGCTGCCATCATTGCCTCCAGTTCATTGATTTTATTGACTAAACTGCGAGCATTTATAGACACGACTCTGAGCTTGTCATTTTTTTCCCCGCATGTTGCTTGCACCCTCCGATTTAGTTTTGGGGGACAATCAGGCAGATTGTTTTTTACCCTTTTGTCCCCCCTCCTAGTTTAAATATTTCTTTGCGAAACCTTTGAACTTCTCACTGAGAACATATGTTCCCCTATGAGTAAGATGCAAACCTTCTTTTTTATACAGTTCCTTTCTGCTCCAATTAGAGCTATCATGGGACACAAAGCCAAATCCTTGCTCTCGACACCATTCCTGAAGCCACAAATTAAATTCCCTATTGCGCATCTGCCTATCCTGAATGTTATGCACAGGCAAAACTTCAGAGAATGACACAGTGGATGCAATCTGCTGTATTTCACCTCCAAGAACACAAAAATCTTCCTTAATCTCAGAAACCTCATTGCTAGCCAAGTCATTTGTCCCTAGATGGACTAGAACATCCACTTCCCCTTGCTCCTTTGCTTGTTTGACAATATTGAGAATACGTCTCTTGTCTCTACGAGCAGTAGCCCCAGGAAGACATCTCACCAAACCACTACTCTCCAGCTCAACACCTCTTATGATAGAATCACCCAGCAACAATTGCCTTCTATCATGTCCCACCTTTTCCTTATTGTTCTTGGTTGCAGTCCTGCATACCTTTAGGCATAGGGGATGGTGGTTCCTCAACTATGGTGTCTGAGCCTACTTCCGTCTCACCACTACACTCTGAAAGTGCCTCAAAAGAATTAAGAAGAGCCACAGACTGTGGGACATGCCTTCTATCCACAACTCTAAGTCTACCAGATCCTACAGTAGTCCATCTGCCACTCCTAGGAGGCCTCTGTGGCAGTGGCTTTGTAACAGTCATAGCCATAGCCTGAGTTTGTGTAACAGATAATTTACAAATCTCAGACTTCAAACAGGCAATTTCCTGCTGCAATAAAGAGAGCTGCCTACATATCAGGCACACTCCAAACCTCCAAAAATTGGATCTAAAAACAAATGCATGACAGCTATTACACTGGACCAAGCCTGCCATTATAAAAGAATGGATTTAAACCAACAAATCTTACCTTTTTGTAGGTTTTCTACCTCCTGTCTAACCTCAGACTACCTCCAGAAGATCTCCTCTAAGTGCTCACTTTGAAGACTTCACTTAGAAGGCTTCCCAAACTCAAATTAGACCAAGCTAATATTCCACAAGCTTTATATAGTCACCTAAGAACACCTCCCCCAGCAAGGAGTGGACAAGTTTAACCACTTTAGCAAATAGCACGCAATTGATTCCAATTGTATGCTAATCAGTAAGAGGAATGAGTCACCAGCCTAACCTAATTTACACACCAGACCTAACTTAAAACCTTAAGATGAATAGAAAAGCTCTGTTTGAAACAAAAATCAAAATCACTCACCAGGAGATCTCCTAAATGCTCACTTTGAAGACTTCACTTAGAAGGCTTCCCAAGCTCAAATTCTCTAGCTAAAATTAAGCTAAAATTTATTGTGTATTAAAAAATAAATTGCATATTAAAAAATGGACAGATGCGTTACCGAGACGCGTTTCGGCATTAACAGCCTTCCTCAGTTGGTATATTTAGGTGCACTATTGTCCAAAAAATCTCCAAACAGGAGCAAAAGTAAAAAAGTCCTCTTTTATAGTCCTTTCATGGGATTATGTGAACCACATGAACAACATAAGACTTCCTGCATCCTGTTGTGTGACCTCTGTGATTTTATATCCGGTTCATTACCCAGAGGTGCTTTGCAGTAATCACCTGACAGAGTAAACACAAAAAAAAATAAAAAAATTCTCACTGACTATCAGGAAGAGGAAGTAAATGAAAACCACTGCTGCTCAAATAAGCAACAAAACAAAAATGAAAATAAATGGAGCCTGGAGATAAATGTCCCTCTGTATATGCATCGCAAGTCCACAATTTAAAAGCGAAAACCACTATGCTTTCATGGGATTAGATAAACCACATGAACAACATAAAACTTCCTGCATCCGGTTGTGTGACCTCCGTGATTTCATATCCGGTTCATTACCCAGAGGTGCTTTGCGGTAATCACCCGGCGGAGTAAACAAAAAAAAGAAAAAAAAATGCTCAAATAAGCAACAAACAAAATACATGGAGCCTGGAGATAAATGTCCCTCCCTCTGTGTATGCATCGCAAGTCCACAAAGGGGCACACTGTACCAAAATAACACAGTAACTCTGTGCTCAATGTCCAAACCATATATGCAGAAACGGGACCATATACAGAACCAATTATATTAAAAATACATATTGTCATTAGCATCAATAAGAACATATGTACCGCATGCCAGCTAAGAGAATACACATGCCCATAAAGAATTACAAATAAAAAATATATATTTAAAAGAAAAAAAGAAAAAGGTCTATATGATTATCCTAAAATGGGGAGTTCTGCATATTATATATTCTAAACACTGAATAAAAAATGCTAATTATTAAAAAAGGGGGGGAAGGGGCTAGTGAACCACTGTCTATCACATCTAAATACAATTATTCTAATTAGATAGGAAGGAGATAAAAATAATAACTTGTATAATATATACATATACGTGCACATGTATATAGATGAATGGGTATAATCATGTAATGCATCTAATGAACCACAGTCTATCACACCTATATATAATTCCTCTAATTGGATAGGAAGGAGATGTTGTAAAATTATATAATATATACATGAAGGGGAGGGATAAATATATTTGCTGCATCTAAAGTCGAAAGGAAAGAGGAAAATAAGCTGTAGACGTACGTATATAAAGAAAATGGAGTATCAACAAAAGAGCCGTTATTCATTAAGAAAATGGCAAAGTTCGAAATCAGCGTTCAATCCGTATGGTTGTAGTGAATTCATCAAATAGATCCTTTTCATCTCTTCTTTACCTAATCTCTTCTCCAAACTACCGCCTCTCCAGAAAGGTTCCAGTTTCTTGACCGCTCTAAAAATGAGGCTCTCCGGATTCTGATTATGCTTAAGTTTGAAATGTAATGACACACTATGCTTCTCGAGACCATTCCGAATATTCCGTACGTGTTCTTGTATTCGTTTATTCAAATGCCTTGTGGTGCGACCCACATAGTTCAGTCCACAAGGACAAGTTAGAACATATATTACGTTTCTAGAGAAGCAAGTCATCACTTCTCTCAGTTTGATGTTCTCACCATTTCTTTCGATCTCTGTTATCGTATTCTTCTTCCCTCTAGTATTTCTGCAATTCAAGCAATTACCACATTGATTGAATCCTGCTCTTATGCCAAAATGATTAGTGGGTTTCTTTTTCTTTAATTTGTATGTGCGTTCCATCTTTAAATTGCTTGTTCCTCTACAAATAATCCGGGGTATTATTGGTAAATTATCTTTCAGCATAGGGTCTTTACATAGGATAGGCCAGTGTCTCTTAATACTCCTTCTAATCTCTTTATTAAAAGGGTTAAATGAAAAAACAAAGGGTACATCTTCACTGAACTTCTTTTTCTCAATCACATCCTTTTTCTTCAATAAGGCTGATCTTTCCATTGTCCTAACTTCCATCCTTCTTTCATCCAGAGTATGTGTCCTGTAACCCTTATCAGCTAATTCTGAATGTAGTTTAAGGTATTGCGTGTCATAATCCGAAATGTCCGTGCAATTCCTCCTCATCCTCATAAACTGTCCCTTCGGTATAGCTTCCAACCACTGGGGCAAATGGCAGCTTGTATGTTCGATGTAACTGTTACAGTCTACATCTTTAAAGTGAGATTTAGTTTTTATGGTGCCGTTTTCTATATAGATCTTAAGATGCAGAAAAATAGCCTCTGAATCACTTATAACAGTAGTTAGAATAATTCCTCTGTCGTTATTCCCCAAAAAATCGAGGAATTGTTGGAGGCTTCCTTCTTCTCCCCTCCAGATAAAGAATATATCGTCAACATATCTCCGATAAGTAATTAGATGTGTCTTCCAGGTGGTTAAAAAGGTATTCTCCCAATATGCCATGAATAAATTTGCAAAACTAGGGGCAAATCTTGTCCCCATATTTGTACCTGATGTTTGAAGATAGAAATCTTCTTGGAACCAAAAGTAATTGTGCTCCAAGATAAGTTTGATTCCATTCAAAATAAAGTCTATCTGCTCTGGTTGTAACACATTACCTTCTCTCAGAAAAAACTCTATGGCTTCAATGCCCTTGTCATGTTGTATAAAGGTATACATCGACTGTACGTCGCTTGTAACCAATATGTCTCCTGCCTTCCATTCTATCTCGGCCAATAAATTTATAATCTCAATAGTATCTTTCAAATAGGCTTCTGTGGTTACAACATAGGGTTGTAATTGTTTATCAAGATACTCTGAAAGACTACTGGACACAGAGCCTATGCCAGATACAATAGGTCTCCCGGGTGGTCTTTCTAGGTCTTTATGCATTTTCGGCAGAAAATAAAAACCAGGTATCTTCGGGTGCTCAATCTTAAAATATTTATGCTCATTGTTGTTTAGGATCCCTAATTCATGCCCATGGTCCAGATATTCGTGAAATTTATCCATGGTATCTCTCGTGGGATCTTTATTAAGTAATTTATACGTAGTAGCATCACATAAGAGTCGCATCGCTTCTGTTCTGTAGTATTCTGCTGTCATAAGTACCGTACCTCCCCCCTTATCCGCGGGTTTAATCACAATATCATCATCTTGAGTAAGTTCTCGTAGTGCTCTGCGTTCATGATAGGTCAAATTATCTTTCCTTACTTTGGATTTCATCTTATCCAAATCCATTAAAACCATCTGTTCAAATGTGGTTATTTCAGTTGAAATCAAAGATTTTGGAAAAAATGTGGATTTCTCTTTTAAATCGGTATGTGTATACACATGGACATCGGTGTTTCTTTCTATAGGGTTTTTCATAAAAAACTTTTTTAGACATAAGTTCTTTTGTAGATCTATATATACTCCAAATTTATCTAGTTTGTTGGTTGGGGCGAAGTTCATGCCCTTCTTCAGGACTTGTTTCTGATAAGTAGAGAGGACTTTATCAGTTAGGTTGTATATTCCTCCATCCGACTGTATTTTTCTCTCCTTCCGTTCTTTCCGATGTCTTCCTGCTCTACGTCCTCGTCTTCTAGGTAATCGTCGTTTCCAGGTGACCAACCTCTTTTCAGGGATAGATTTCGCTTGCGAGGTCTCTGACTGGGAGACTGAAAAACCTCCTCTTAGGTTAATAAAGCGCGCACACACACACACACACACACACAGTGTGTATACGCGCACACACAAAGTGTGTGTATACGCACCCACTGGTGTCGCTAGGTGGGGGCGGGGGGTGCGGCCCGCACCGGGTGACACCCAATTTTTTTTTTATTTTTTTATTTTTACACAACTATTTTACCAGGAAGGTTATATTGAGAATTCTCTCATTTTCAAGTATGTCCTGGGTAGGCAAGGCCTAGGCTGGCACTTTCCAGGGGGCAGCAAAAAAAACACCACGAAAGGAGATATTCACAGAGCACCAAAATGACGCCGTTATTTCAGTGTTCTGTTGTTCCCTGCACTTCAGGGAATCAATTTTCCCTGGTGAATTCACCGCAGGGTCCCTGAAGTGCAGGGAATCAGCCACCGAATGCCACCACGAACCCATCCCCTGCTGTTTTCAAAAAAACTACTGAACGAAATTGTCTGGAATTAACATATAAGATCCTATGAATGATAATACAAAGGGCTGTTACAAAGAAAATGCTATTAGAAAGAAAAATTTGAATTTTTGTTTGAAAACTGCCTAATAGATACTAAGAAAAAAAAATCAACGAATAAAGAGACTAGGGATGTGCACCAATTTTTTTTTCCTTTCGGCTCAATCCGTTCGTAATTCGACAATTTTCGTTTCGGCCGATTTTCGTTTTTGTTTCGGCTCGTTTTTCGTATCGACTTTTTTTCGTGATTTCGGACATTTTCGTGTATTCGGTATGGGAAATGTTTTGCACCATAGACTTCAATGTTAAAAATATTCCCGTTTTTAATTCAATATCTAATAAACAGTTTATTATATTCTGTAGTAAAGAGTCTTTATTTTTAGATTTTTTAGGATCTTTTTAAGCATTTTTTTTGAAAATTACCGAAGTGGAACCGAAATTATGAATTGAACGAAAATGATTTCCGATTCCGAATTTTTTTTTTTGTTTCGGAAGAAAATTGTTTCTTTTCGGATCCGATCCCGAAAATCGGCCAAATCCGAATCACCGAATCGGGCCGATTCGTGAAAAAAAACGAATCAGTCCGAAACGCACATCCCTAAAAGAGACTTTTTACTACAGATTAATGGAATAAACGTTTTATTAGATATTGGGTAAAAACGGGAATATTTTTAACATTGAAATTTATGCAGGATTATTCAGAGAAGGGTGAAAACCTTGAGAATGACTGTAGTATTGAAAATTCTAGGACAAAATGGTCAAACCAGAAAAATTCTCCCATTTATCTCACTTTCCAAATTGGCTATTTGGTATATATATTGTTCATTCTCCTTGCAATTCTCAAGGTTTTCACCTCTCTCTGAATAGCCCTGATGGTGTTCACCTGGATAAACCTGTCTAATGAAACCACTGAACATCGGGACATTTCTCTGCTGTTCGATGTCTGTGAACAGATTTACCATTACTTCTCTATGGGGACTTTCACTGCCGTCGAACAGACACCGTACTTGCTGGCAGTTCACCAAAATTTGTGTGAGTATATGAGAGAGCTGCACAGCAATAAACCTCACAGTAATGTGCACCGTGTATTATGAGCATTCAGTATTATATGGGAGTACTGCTTTATGAGTAAGAGTAGTTTTAAAAAAACCCCGTAAAACTCTGGGGGGGGGGGTGACACCGTGAGTTACCGCACCGGGTGACCCCAACCCTAGTGACGCCACTGAACGCACCCACACACTGAAAGCGTGTATACGCACCCACACACACTCTGAAAGTGTGTATACAAACACAGTCTGAAAGGGTGTGTTTGCATATATATATACACACACACACACTATCTGGTTGGAGTTCTGAATGTGCATATTATATATATATATATAGTGAAAAAAGGGGTTGTCTGTGGAGGCTCTTAGTGAATATAGCTAAGATAACTAGGGTTTGCTGACTACAGGGTGTTGCACATAAACCTCAACAAAATGCGCAAATGTAATACAGGAAGATTAGGGGGGTCCTAGTGGCGCAGTAGATATTTTAACCCCTTAGTGACCGGGCGGTTTTACACAAATCCGTCCTTTAGTGACCGCTGCTGTTTTTACGTTTCTGCGCTGTTAGTGTTTAGGACAAATTTTCCTCTTACTCGTTTATGCAACCTACACATATTTTACACTGTTTTTCTCGTCATTAAATGGACTTTATAAAGATACCATTTTTTTTCATCATTTCATATAATTTACTATAAAAAACATTGTGAAATATGACAAAAAAATTGAAAAAACACCACTTTTTCGAACTTTGACCCCCAAAATTTCTTATGTATCAACAACCGTCAAAATTTTTTAATTCCTTGAGTAGTTTCTAAATTTAGTTCTGAGTTTAGTAATACCCAATGTTTACATATTCCTCGCTTTTTTCCTTATTTTATGCAACAATAAGTGCAAGTAGCACTTTGCCATTTCCAAAGAGTTTATTTTCAAAACTAGTGCTAGTGACATTGTAACACTGATATCTGTCACTAATTCCTGAATAACCCTCCACATATACATATTTTATTAACGTACACAAATCAAGGTATTAAACTTTGGGTATTTTGACTCTTTCCATGCAAACCATTTTACCACAAATCTATGCCAAAGTTTGAGAAAAAAAAAGTTTTGCTGATTTTTTTTTTTTTTTTTTTGAACGCAATTTAAGAATACATGTACTGTGAACTTTAAGGTTTACTGCCAAAAAGCACCCCAAAATATGTTCAGCAACATCTTCTGAGTAAATTGATACCACCCATGTATAGGTATGTCGGGTCATTTGGGGGCTAATAGGCCTTATTTGGGGGGTGCACATTTCAGTTTTCCAACTTGGAATTTTCACATTTCGTCATCATGCACCCATGTCCTATTTGGGACATTTTTGAAGCCGGCCAAAGTAATTTACCCCCATCAAATCATATATTTTTAGAAAGGGCACACCCTAGGGTGCTTCAAAGAGTTGTATTTTAACACTTTCCATGCACTAGCTCTATGTCAAACTTTCAGGTAGTCACTTTTTGTGTTATTTTTTCACACACATTGTACTTTAGGCATGAATTGTCAAATCCAGTTAAGGGTTACTGCCAAAAAACACCCCAAAATATGTTCAGCAACATCTTCGGAGTAAATTGATACCACCCATATATAGATTTGTTCTGTTGTTTTTGGGGTGCTACGCCAATCTTTTGACATGTGCTTGTCAATTTTCTAATTTGACATACAGTATCTTCTTTGCTTATCTTCTTTTTAGGGGCCTTTTTACATACTCCAATTTTATTAACGTGCATATATTTGGTAAGCTAACACCCCAATGTATTGTAAATGGAGTGTTTTTATGCCATGGATGCAACCGTTTGCTCCAAACAAATTGGATACTGTTTGGTGGTCATTTTTCATTTTCACACCCACATCAGTTTTGGACTGTGATTTAGGAGACACTGTTGTTTGTTACTGCATGAAAACTCTCCAGGTTGTTTTCTGCAAGGTCTCCTGAGTACACCCATGCCCCCCATGCATAGGTTTGCCAGGATTTTGGGAAGGTTCAAATACAATTTTTATGACTTTGTCATTGGAGTTGAAATTGAGATTATTTCTTCAGCTAGGCCTAGATTTGGTTTTGGGTCTACCGCATACCCCAGTTTGAATTATTGCCAGAAAATTGTTTATATTTGTTATGTTGACACCCCAAGGTATTGCATATGGAGTGCTTTGATGCCATGGATGCAACGGTTTTAGCCCAAAACATTTGAGAAGGTGTGTGGCGGTAATTTTTCAATTTTCAGATTTTTACGCCCACATTAGATTTGGACTGTGATTTAGGAGACACTGTTGTTTGTTACTGCATGAAAACTCTCCAGGTTGTTTTCTGCAAGGTCTCCTGAGTACACCCATGCCCCCCATGCATAGGTGTGCAAAGATTTTGGCAAAATACAGCACCAATTGTAGAACATAAAAATGTACGAATAAAATGTAAAAGTCTGGTGCAGAAAAGAAAAAAAAAAAAAAAACTAACTGAACTAACTGGAGTGTGAGAAAAAATAGAAAGGAAAAAAAAAATCACAGATCACGCACAGTGTGATATAGCTTGAAACAGTCCCCAAGACACAGACCGGGTTGTCCAGGGCATTCTGGGCAGTAAAAGATTGTGTCTCTCCTCTGCCCCCTCTTGAAACACACCCTGCATCTTTTTTGGAGTTTCTGTTTGCCCTCAGTAGGGGGGATTTTATAAATAAAATGTGTAGCCCCAACTCTGTCCCCCATCACCGCCCGGGGAGCATGTGCATCCTGGTACAAAAACCCCGAAATGACCTGGAGCTGAAACTGTATAAAGGACAGCGTCACTCCGGGGTTTGCCTTTTTGCAGAGCAAAAAGGCATTGTGGGTTGCAATTTTCATCAGGTAAATTGCAACCTTTTTGTACCAGGCCCTTGACTTCCGCATAATCTGGTAGGGCTGGAGCAGCTGATCTGCCAGATCAACCCCACCCATATGCCGGTTATAGTCTTTGATGCACACTGGCTTCCTGATGCGCTCAGCTCTGCCACGTACAGAGACCTCCACAGACCTCTCAGTGTGGATGGTGGATAGAAGGTATACATCCTTCTTGTCTCTGTACTTGACCGCCAACAGCTCTCTCTTGGCGCAGAGCTGAGGTCTCCCCCCTTTTTAGCCGGGTGCGGACAAGCTGTGCTGGGAAACCTACGCGGTTCTTGCGAACAGTACCGCATGCTGCTGTATCAAAACAATACAGCAGCTTGAACAAAGGGACACTCGTATAAAAATTATCAACATACAAGTGGTACCCTTTGTTCATCAGGGAAAAAGTAGGTCCCACACAATCTTGCCACTGGTTCCCATGTGTTCTGGGCAACCTGGAGGGTCAAGGCTACTATCCTTTCCCTCGTACACCCGGAAGGCCTGAGTATACCCACTCTCGATGTCACAGAGCTTATACACCTTCACTCCATACCTGGAGCGTTTGGAAGGAATATACTGCTTGAATCCCAGCCTTCCCTTGTATTTCATTAGGGATTCATCCACGCAGATATTCCTTCCAGGTGTATAAGCCTCTGCAAACCTGGCGGCGAAGTGGGTAATCAGGGGGCGGATTTTATACAGCCTGTCAAACTGGGGATGCTCTCTAGGAGGGCACAGGCTGTTGTCACTGAAGTGCATGAAACGCAAAATGTTTTCATACCTTCTACGTGACATTGATTGGGGGTAAATGGGGGTAGAGCAGATGGGGCTACTGCTCCAGTAGGAGCGAATTGAGGGCTTCTTTATGATGCCCATCAGCATAGTAAGTGCCCAGAATTTCAGAAATTCTGGCACATCTAGCGGGGTCCATTGCTGCCTTGCCAAGTAGGAGCTGGCTTCGCAGCACAATGGTGATGGGCATACAGATTTGATTGGGCCACGATGTGGCCCAACAAATCATCCCCCATAAACACCTGCAAAAACTGTGTGGCGGTAAATCCTGCAACCTCAATATTGATGCCAGGATTTGCCGTGAAAGGAGGGATATCTGGCCTCTGGCGATGAGGCACTACCCACTCCTCAGCTGGAGCTGTGCGTCTCCTGCTGGCAGGTGGTGACCAGGATCTGCATCAGAAACATCACTAGATACATCAGCCAGCGTAGATGATGTATCTAGCGACGTCTCTGAGCAGTTAGCGGGGTCGAAATCAGGGTCTGAGTCTGACGCAGATGCCTCAGATTCTGACGCCAGGATGGCATATGCCTCCTCGGCGCTGTACACCCTCTCAGACATTATATATAATAGATTATAAAATTTTATAATTATTATATATAAAAACGGATTATTGGTTCTTAGAAGAACCGTTGGGTTTCACAAGAAAATACAAATAAACACCTAAATCTCTCTAAATCACTCTAAACCTGCCTCAATTCTTCTAAATCTCCCTAAATTCTCTCTAAATCTGCCTCAATTTTTCTAATCTCACTAAATCTACCTAAAATCTCTAACCTGTCAAATCTGATCTCTCTCGCTCACCAAAACACAAGTGAGGAGAGGGAGGGAGAATCACAGAGGTCAGAGACAATATTTACAAAATATTGACCTGACCTGACAAATTAGAGATTTTATTTTGACTTTTTCTAACTTCTGATTGGATGTTGCTAGCCTGCCTCACTGATGAGGCAGGCTAGGAACATCCCACTCAGCCACAAGATGACCCTGCCCTTAGAAGGGCAGCGCCATCTTGGCTGTCAGTTTATTTTATTTTATTCATTTTTATTTATTTTTATTTAACTTTTTTTCTTTTTTTTTTACACTTTTTTTTACTCTGCTGGGTGCCTTGATCCCTCGAGGCACCCAGCAGAGCACCTGATCACTCATGTGATCTTTTTTTGTACCGAGTGCCACGATACCTCGTGGCACTCAGTACTTCCTGCCGCTACCGGAAGTGATCGCTCAGGGGGAGCGATCACTGAGCGGACCGGCGGCAGGTAAGCATATTGCAGGGATGCCTCGATGTCGAGGCATCCCTGCAATATACACAGAGCAGCTGGAAGCGATACCGATCGCTTCCAGCGCTCTCTAGAAGTGCCGGGCACCTCTCCGGTAAAACCGGATGTTGATCGCTCCCGGGGAGCGATCACAAGGTGCCCCGGCACTTCTGTCCGCCATTGCACGGATGCCTGGACTCCCAGGCAGCGTGCAATGGCCCTGGAGCTGCTGGAAGCGATCCGATCGCTTCCAGCGCTCTCTACAAGTGCCGGGCACCTCTCCGGTAAAACCGGATGTTGATCGCTCCCGGGGAGCGATCGCAAGGTACTCCGGCACTTGAAACCGCCATTGCATGGATGCTTGGACTCCCAGGCATCCTGCAATGGCGTTTGAGCTGCTGGAAGCGATCCGATCGCTTCCAGCGCTCAAAACACCGCAGGACGTACCATGTACGTCAGCGGGTCTAAAAGAGACCCGCTGCCATGACGTACATGGTACGTCCAAGGTCCCTAAGGGGTTAAACAATAATTCTCATACACAGATAATGTTCCTAGACAGATGTCTGGATACCCATTATGTGCAGTAACTGTGATCTAGGTCTGCAATTATACGGTTAAAAGTTGGCATAAAAAATGCTCTTCAATGGACCAGCAAATATCAGATATGGGCAAAATCGCAAATTCATCCAATTGACAGTGATGATGAACTCCTATTACATGCAGGAATTGCTAGTTCCTATAGTATAATGGTATTTGATAAAACCACATGTGCAAATGCATATATAAATTGCATGTGCTCATACTTTCTTCTCATCAAGTGCAAACACGAAAAGTGTCAAATGTGATGTGCACAAAAAAAGAGAATGTCATTATTTAAATAAAATGTTCCATTGAGATATTCCTAAAACCACGTGCAAATTGTGCAAAATATGAACAAAGCCAGTTAAGTGTCCAGTTTTTCTGCACACAACATCTGACACTTCGTGTTTGCACTTTATGAGAAGAAAGTATATAAATACCATTATACTATAGGAACTAGCAATTCCTGCATGTAGGAGTTCATCACTGTCATTTGGATGAATTTGCGATTTTGCACACATCTGATATTTGCTGAAAGTGTGGCTCGTCTGAGCCTGGAGGACGGCTGAGCAGCCTGCGACAGCTGGAGGACGGTCACCGCTGGAGCTCAGGGCTGAAGTTGGAGGATGTTGCCTATACATACTCCCCTACATTGGCCCTGAGCTCCTCCAGCAGTGGCAGATGGCAGTCCTGCATCCAGTGCCCGCTGTGTCGGTCGTCGGTATGACGTCACGAAAGCATTTGACTCCGGGTCAAAGGCTTCCGTGATGTCATATCGGTGACCAACGGAGAGAAGACACTGGATGCAGGACTGCCATCGCTGGAGGAGCTCTGGGCCGATGTAGGTGAGCATGATACCCCCCAACACCCTCCTGCTTGCTCTAGAGACCGAGCAGGGGACTCGCCTTAGCCTGGAGGACGGCCGAGCAGGCAACTCGGCTGGCCTCCAAGCACAGGCGAGCCCCAGGCCAAGCTGGGGGCTCGCCTGAGCTTGGAAGACGGCCGAACAGGCAGCTCGGCCGGCCTCCATGCTCAGACGAGCCCCCGGCTCAGCCGGGAAATGGAAATTTTCAGACGATAATTTTCAGTGGCCGAAATTTCAGTGCATCCCTACTTAGATTGTAAACTCATGGGGTCAGGATCCCTTAGATTGTAAGCTCATGTGACCCCTTAGATTGTAAGCTCATGGGATCCCTTAGATTGTAAGCTTATGGGACCCTTTAGATTGTAAGCTTATGGGACCCTTTAGATTGTAAGCTCATGGGTCCCCTTAGATTGTAAGCTCATGGGGACAGGCTCAAGGTGGTGGGGTGCCCAGTTGCAGGAAGGCCCATACTTACCTTGTTCCAGCACCGTGATCAAGTCCCTAGGTCTTCGCCGCGCTGGTTCCGGCATGCGGTGCCCAGAGTCTCCCCTGCACCAGCTGCCGGGGGAGGCTCAGGGCAGGGGTGATCCGCGAGGGGAAAAAAAAAAGATCTGTTGGAAAGGCGCTTTGAGGGCGCCTCTCCAGCGGATTTTTGTGGTCTCTTGTGCCAGGGGCGGATCCAGACACAGGTTTCGGGGGGGGGCATTCTACCAGTTTTGGCTAAGAGCTGGTGTTAGGTTCGCAGTGACAGGCAGAGACACGCCTAATCGCAAGCTGTGCTCATTACACTCACTCTCCCCAGAACATTGCACAGGGTCTGTTCTCAGGTGGCTCATGAGCCCTGCGAACCCTTTCCATATTAGGGGCCCAGGGTACCCCTCCTCCCAGCACATACCCCTTGAAGCTATGCAGTGTAGGTTTACCCAGGTGTGGGCTGCCCAGTGCACCCTTTCTATGCTGCCAGAACACACGTGGCACCCCATCTGCGCAGCCCTGCAAACCCTTTCCATACCATGGGCCCAGGGTACCCCCCCCTCCCAGCTCACATGGATATATTGCCCCACTTCACATGGATATATTGCCCCAGCTCACATGGATATATTTGCCCCTAGCTCACATGGATATATTACCACAGCTCACACATGGATATATTGCCCCAGCTCACATGGATATATTGCCCCAGGTAAGCTCACGCATGGCTATATTGCCCCAGGCCAGCTCATGCATGGATATATTGCCCCAGGCAAGCTCACGCATGGATATAGTGCCCCAGCTCACTTTGCGGAGGCCACGTGCTTTACCTCCTTCGAGCGGCTGCCAGCATAAACTCTGCCACTCGCTCGCCTGGCGGGATCTATCCACCAGCCAGCCGCGATCTTGGGGGGCTGGGGTAGCTGGAAGAAATGCATTTAAAGCATTCCGCCAACATTCTCCTTCTGGCCACGATCCACCGAGTGGCCGTCGGACTTGGAAGGTCGTGAAGTCAGCAGCCGCTCGGTAGATCGGCAGCCCCTGTGTGTGGGTGTAATGTAATGCCCCTGTGTAATGTCTGAGGTCTGTGTGGGTATACATGTGTCTGGTGTGTGTGGCCAGTGTATGTGCAGGCCTGTGCAGTGGGTAATTGGGGTGTCTGACCATATATTTCAATGTTAACAAAAACTGGACAGGCTTTCAGCAAAATCCTAAATTATTTATTGGAAATCGTCACAAGACATTGAATGAAAAGATTAGTAATCGAGATCGGTGAGTACTTGAAAAAAGTATCGTACTCTGTGTTTAAAAAATGTTATTGTGCATCCCTAGTTTAAATAATGGTGCATAATATCAATTTAATCTATCCATATAAACGCGAAATTCTTGACTGACTCATCAACGCCTAGCTGAAACAGTTTAACCTAGGAACGTGAAATTTTGAAGGTGCACTGTTTTTATGACGTAGGCACCCACTAAGGAAGGATTTTTGGAAACTCCGCCCCTAAGGGGGTGAAAAAGGGGTTTGAATATTTTAAACAGGATACCTATAACACAAAAACAGATGTTAGACGTGAAAATCAGCATTTAGATTAGTCTTGGAAAATAAAAAAAAACACGGATTTTACCGTTTTTCAAAAATCCAAGTAAGGGGCGAAAACCGGGGTTGAGTATTTTAAACACAAGATGTTACAGACGTGAAAATCGGTATTTAGATTCTTCTTGAAAAATAAAACCCTTATTTTACCATTTTTCTGTAAATTCCATGTGGGGGGGAAAAAGGGGGGGTTGAATATTTTTATTAATATACCTATATTTCAAAAACCGAAGATGTTACGGCTGTGAAATTGGGTATTTACAATGTTCGTGAAAAAACCCAAATATGTGTTTTGCCGTTTTCCACAAATCCAATAAAGGGGTGTAGGGGGAATGGGTTCTTAATTTTAGCAGTATCCCTATAATTCAAAAACTGATGTGAAATTTGGTATTTACTATGTTCTTGAAAAATATAAAAAAAAGGTGTTTTACCATTTTCCAAAAATCGCAGGTGGGGTGAATACTTTTAAACTATGTATGTATGTATGTATGTATGTAGTGTGTATAGATAGATATATATATATATATGTGAAAGGACTGACTGACTCACCAACGCCCAGCTGAAACCGTTTAGCCTAGGAATGTGAAATTTTGATGGTACACTATATTTATGACTAAGGAAGAATTTTTGGAAACTCCGCCCCTAAGGGGGTGAAAAAGGGGGTTGAATATTTTAAACAGGATACCTAGAACACAAAAACAGAAGATGTTACAGACGTGAAAATCGTTATTTAGATTCGTCTTAAAAAACATATTTTACCATTTTTCAAAAATCCAAGAAAAAAGGGGGTTGAATATTTTAAACAGGATACCTATATCTCAAAAACAGAAGATGTTACAGGCCAGAAAATTGGTATTTATATCTGTCTTGAAAAAAAAACAACGTATTTTACAGTTTTTAGAAAATCCAGTGGGAGGGACAATAAGGGGGGTTGAATACTTTTATCAGTATACCTATATTTCAAAAACCGAAGATGTTACAGGTATGAAATTTGGTATTTAACGTCTAATTCAAAAATAAAAAAAACACGTGTTGTACCATTTTCCAAAAATCCCAATTGGGGGGATGAAAAAAAGGGGAGGAGGTGAATACTTTTAAACCTTTTACCTATATCTCAAAAACAGAAATGCCTTGAGAAATAAAAAAACACGTATTTTACCATTTTCCAAAAATCCAGTGGGGGGGTTAAAAAGGGTGGGTTGAATACTTTTATCAGTATACCTATATTTCAAAAACTAAAGATGTTACAGGTGTGAAGTTTGGTGATTACAATCTTCTTGAAAATAATGAAACCTCTGTTTTACCATTTTCCAAAAATCCAAATGGGGCTGAAAAACAGGGGGTTGAATATTTTAAACAGGATACCTATATCTCAAAAACAGAAGATGTTACAGACCTGAAAATTGGTATTTAGATCCGTTTTGAAAAGTAAAAAAATCCAATGCGGGGGGGGGCAGAAAGGGGGGTTAAATACTTTTACAGTATACCTATATTTCAAAAACCAAAGATGTTACAGGCGTGAAGTTTGGTATTTACAATCTTCGTGAAAAAAACCCAAACAGGTGTTTTACCATTTCCAAAAATCCAATTTAAAGGGGGGGGCGTCTGGGGTAACGGGTGTGAATACTTTTACCAGTATATCTATATTTCAAAAACCGAAGATGTTACAAGTGGGACATTTGGTATTTACAATCTTCTTGAAAATAAAGAAAAATGTGTTTTACCATTTTCCAAAAATTAAAGTGGGGAGTGAAAAAAGGGAAGGGGGGGTGAATACTTTTCAACAGGATATCCTAGATCTCAAACACATGATGTTACAGGTATGAAAGTTGGTATTTAGATTCGTCTTGAGAAACAAAAAAACACGTACTTTACCATTTTTCAAAAATCCAGTGGGAGGGGGGCAAAAAGGGGGGAGTTGAATACTTTTATCAGTATACCTATATTTCAAAAAACAGATATGTTACAGGTGTGAAATTTGGAACTTACAAGCTTCTTGAAAAATTAAAGCACCTAACTCTCTGGTGTTCCTAGCACCTGAAAGAAGAACCACTAATGTAGTTTATAAAGAAGTACTCAAATAGTTTTATGTTCCAGATGCCAAAAAACAAAATTCAAAAAATTGTCTGTCTCTGTATTTACAACACCAAAAAATTCATGGACGCATATGAATGAAACAACTTTGTTTTGTTGCGAATACGACCTGACTAACGTCTGCAATAAACATTACTTATTACTTTAAGACCTCAACCAGTTAATTATATTTCGTACAGCGTGAACAAAAAAAACCTCATGTTTCTTTTAATAACAATTTAAACAAATTACAAAATCCACGCGAGCGAAGCCGCAGGCAAAAGCTAGTCTTGGATAAAGGTATTTTTCATTTGACATGTTATTGGCTTGTTAAAATAAATAAATACGTCACTTCTGAACGCTTTCAAGCTTTCCTGAGCAGCGTTCCATTATCCACCAAGAGCACCGAATTAAGAATTTTGCATTTCAATTTCTTGAACCATTGGGGAGCTCTTTGGTAATACCCTCCCTCCCCTCAAAAAGTCAACTATTGTGTTCATGGTCTATGCCAGGTCTTGACAAGTTAAATTCAAACTTGAGAGCCAGTAGGGACAATGTGGTAGACAACAATTCAACTTTAGGAACCAGGCACAGTTTTGCCTAATAGCTTTTATTTATTTTTATTTTAATTTGACAATTTTTATTGTGCACTGAAGAAAAACCTAACAAACGATTCAATACATTGTATACGGTGACTGTTCAATGAAAATCAGTGCTTGTATCATTTAGAAAGTTTTGCGTCGTGCATTATTTTCCTTTTTCCAACAAGCAAATTAACAAGGTATCGGCTCAATAAAAGAATCAATTTGCAGTAAATAGACAATGGTAAATGTAAGTAGAGTGAAGACAGCAATAACCATAACAAACAATCAAACACATAAAAATAACAATGATGGACTGCCCGATCTAGATCATGGAATAAATTGAAAACCAGATCGCTGACATTGAAAATAGGAAGTCCAGCCTATGTCAAGGAGTGTGAGGAGCCAGAGATGTGTGGGGAGTATGAGGGACGTAAGTAGAATTTGATTTATAAGGGAGTACGTCCTGCTACCAATTCCGCTGAATACCATGCAGTGTATTGTATTAAGGTTTGAATTAATGTGCCCATGTGGTCATCTAATGTTGGAAAATAGTATTGCCTTGTCATAATAAATTTCTTAACATGAGTTTCCTTATTGGTCAGAGTATGCAGCCAATCCATTCGGAAACGATGATTTAATTTGGTTTGAAAAAGTGTAAGTGGGATTAAAGTGGGGTGATTCCAAGTATGCAGAATCGTCTTCTGACCCACCGCAGCGACCAGAGCTAGAAAGGGTTTATGACGTATTTTCACGGTGGGGGTGGGACCAAAGATAAGAAAATCTGGAGTTAATGGCAATGTTTGTTTAGTAGTTGAAAGGATATATGTATGTACAGAGGACCAGAAACTACGTGTTACCGGGCAACTCCAAAAACCATCATATAAATCTGCATGTTCTCCTGGACATTTAAAACATGAGGCATTAGACTTCTAGCCCATTCGGTGAACAATAGCTATGATGTAATATTTTTATGACCATATCCTGGTAGGACACTGATGGCAAAATTCTAATCATGTACGTGTGAGCTGCCAACAAATCCTCTGTAGAGAGGGATGGCAGGTGTGTGATCCACTGTATAGGGCCCATCTTAAAGACCAATCGACAGTATGACGTAGTATATTGTATAGTGAAGAAATGGAGTAAGTACATTAACAATTTTTTTTTAAATTTTTTTATGATTGTCAAGACGTTTAGTAAAGTCAGTCATTGTAAAGGTACAAGTAACCCTTGATAGGTACGATCGTAACTGAAAATCTGCAAACCAAGGAAAGTGGGAAAATGGCATTCGTAGAGGGATCTAGTACCTGATGTAAGAGTCGTAGTCCACCCCTAGACCATTCTGCAAAAGGCGAGTGTGTCAAGTCATGACCAAAAGACGGATTTCTCGTCAATGGTAGAAAAAGAGAGGATGTAGGGCATGCGTTCATTTTAGTACAGGATTGTTTCCATGCTTTAATAGTAACTGTAATTAACGGGTTTGAAGTTAGTGTCGTAGGGATGTCAATAAAAGGACAGTGCAGTAAAAATGGGAGAGAATGTGTGGGATACCAAGCTGCGTCTAATTGGACATCAGAAAATTGAGTCGTTTTTAATCCAGTCTACCGCATGTCGACATTGTGCTGCCAAGTTATAGTCTCGCAGATTAGGCAGATTGAAACCCCCACGACCTTTAGGCTGATAAAGTTTCGTTAGACTGAGACGCGCTACTGAGCTTTTCCACAAAAATCTACGAAGGGCCTTATTTAACAATTTTTTATTGTTGGGTGTCAAAAGTATCGAATAAAACCTGGAACGGGTATAGGAGTTTCGGAAAGGCAATCATTTTATAAAGATTAACTCTACCATAAAGAGAGAGTGGAAGATTATGCCATCTATTAAAATCACTTCTCACCGATTTTAAGAAGTGGTGGGACATTAAGAGTATAGAGGTTGTTTAGGTCTGCCGGGATGTGTATTCCCAAGTATTTCAATGAAGTTGTAGTGCTCTTAAGTGGAATTTGGGCAGGGAGCTGAGGTGGGGAGGTATTACAAAGATAGAGAGCCGTGGATTTCGCCCAATTTACCCACAACCGAGATTTCCTGAAATTGACATAAAAGGCGAAACAAGGAAGGCAGCGCTACCGGCAAATTTTCAATGAACAGCAAATCATCAGCAAAAGCTGAAACTTTCAATGGAATCTCACCCACCAATATGCCTCAAAGTGGGAGAAAGTTTTAGATCCTTTATTGCGCACCATAAAACAATGTCAAACGAGTGGCGAGAGTGGGCAGCCTTGTCGCACTCCTCTACCAGCATAAAGTAGGGTGAGTCCTGTCCATTCGTAACAATACACGAAGCGGGATATCTAGTTATGTTGCGGATAAAATCGGTAAACCTCTGACCAAAACAACGATGATGCAATATGCGAAACAAATGTGGCCGGGAAACCGAAACAAATGCCTGCTGGTCTAAACTAAGCAATGCCGGATGTCTACCTCGGGGGGGCCGAACGCGCACCGCTGCCACCGCCAGTCGAATACCAACCACCGAATGTCGAATACCAACCACCGAATGTCGACCATGCACAAAACCTAATTGGCGTTGAGTCAATAGGTCCGGAAGGAAGGTTTGAAGTCTGGAGGCTAGAATTTTAGTGAGAAGTTTGTAATCGGTGTTGAAGTGAAATTGGACGATAGGAGGGTTTATCAGGTTTGGGAATTAGAATTGTGCGAGATGCATTGAAGGAGTCAATAGGGCTACGAGAGACATCTATATCATTCAACATGGTTGATAGATTTTTAAGGGAATAAAAAAAAAATGGCCCAGAGCTGAAAAGGTCCTGGATTTGTCAAGCCCCTGTGGTTTTTGCTATATTTACATTATGAAGTTAAAAAAATAACGAATAAATACTGCCAACAAAAAAGGTTAAAGCAATGTATGATTTAAACAACTTTAATTTTCCAAGCTTAATATTTTGCAGCTGCCTGTGGCATGATATGGGTCTATGTACAAATGTCCAACGTTAAACTTCTTACTGCATACTTTGTGGAATTCATTTTTTCAGCAAGCAAATTACAACTCGACAATTGCAATAAATTTGCGATGCAGGCTGGGAGAAACCAAGCTTTTGTTTGGAAATAATCAACCAGAGGCTGAGCAAGTGCTATAGCAACTCTGCTATAATGGTCAGCCATATGATTTGTGGTTGAGCTTCTCTGAATAGAATCTGAAGGCTAAACTATGATTATTGCTCTTATAGTCGTTCTCACTGTATAGAGTACATTGTTCCTTATCTGTTCTTTTACAGTTTGTTCATCTGGCACTTAATGCATCTGTAGCCCATACAAAACAATAGAACATACAAACTCTTTGGCAAAACATATTGTGCTCTTAAAGTATTTTTTATTATATATTAAGTCTCATTGTTCAGATAAGATTACAGTTCCATTAATTTTATTAGAGCCTTTTAAAATACTCTAATACTACTGATAATTTAACCTTTTCCATTTGTAGTGTGATCAGATAGACCTACCATCTATAAACTTTTTTTAAAATGTCCTTTTTGTCCTTCTAGGTTGATGATGGCGGCCCCATAAAGAAGGAATTCAGGTGGGTGTGGGTCCAGCTCAGCCTGAACCATGGAGGAGAGTCATAATGACAAGGTGAATCAGGCCCATGTTCTGTTTGATCGGTTCGTCCAAGCCACCACTTGCAAGGGGACCTTGAAAAGCTTCCAGGAACTGTGTGACTACTTAGATTTGAAACCTCGGGATTATCGATCCTTCTACCACAAACTGAAATCTAAGCTCAACTATTGGAAAGCCAAAGCCTTATGGTCCAAACTTGACAAGAGAGGCTGTCACAAAGATTACAAGAAGGGGAAGGCATGTTCCAACACCAAGGTGAGGTGTCTCTTCATAAATTCAGCCAATGAGGTGGTGGATGCCATTTTAGTTGTAAACCAGTTAAATTTGTATTATTTTCAGTAATCAGATTATGTACTGTCTCGCCTACTAGTTTGTCTTTTTTTGTTCTTCAATTTTCATAATTTAAATTTTTTTGTATTTCTTTAAAGCAGAGAAACATAACATCATCGACAGGGCAAGGGGTGCAGCAGGGTAAGAATTAGTATGGGTAAAAAGCAAGCATACTCCACCTCAAATATCAGAAATTGCAATACATGAATTGTTAGGGCAATTGAAATAAAAAAAGTACAGTATTTAGGGAGTTTGCATATTGTATGGATGTCCCCTATTTTAAGGAGAACTTTTTGAAAGGACAGAACCATCTGTAGGTCTGCACTGTTCTGGAAGTAAAATGTAAGGCAATTTTCGTGAATAGTGAGTCTGGTAGCAAACCAGACACCATTTAAGGTGTTATTCAATAAGTCCCGAACTTGCCACTGAATTGCACGAACAGTGAATTTCACCATAAGGTGCAATTTCATGGCAGTTTGTCTATTCAATGCATAGTCTGTTCACTGCACGGTTTATTCACTACACTGTCTATTCACCAAATACTGGCAAATCGATACCGAAATATAGTGTAGTTCATCGCAGAGTTCACTCAACGTGTCAGTGAAATGCCCTAATTTTCGGTGATTCAGTTTGACAAGTTTTAAACCGGCGAATCCCATAAGGTTAAATGTAAAAAATAAAAATGATCGTTTTTAAAAAAAAATAAAAATAAAAATTGAAGTTTATTTCCATTTTCAGCAAATCGTCTCTATTTTTTGGAATATCTTTTAGGCGAAATCTTTGATTCTTAATTTAAAAAAACAAACCTAACCTATTTTTTTATTATAGGCCTTTTTTTATTATTTAGACACCTTTAATGCATTTTAATTGGTTTAAACACCTATTCGAAGAATAGCAGAGTTCGGGTTTTTCTTTTTGCAGTTTGGCGCTCTTCGGCAGCACAATGATCAGTGCGGTTCGGTGACCCTAGGGGAATAGTGTATTCACGGCAGGGTTATCAAAATGGATTCACCGATGTGCGTCGAACCAGAAAGCATTGAAATTTCGGTGCTTTCTGAATAACCCCATTAGTTTTTATTTAAATCCTCAAAGTATTTTTTCCTCTTTCAGCATTTTCACTATTGTGTAATATATGGATAAGAACTAGTGGCACATCAATTTCACAGCCTACTGAATATTATTTGTGATTTTTCTTATTGACATAAAGTTTTATTGACAAGTTTGTCGAAATAATCTGAACATCCAAAAGCTATATATTGTGGATTTTTTTTGTTAGAGCCCTGTTCTCAAATAAGTATAGATGGCTTTTGTGATGGCAATGAGTTGGGTGTAAACGTAACCAAGGCTCTGGTTAAACTGCCATATCCAATATCATCTGTTAACAGCCTTGGTTAAGTTTACACCTGATTTGGAAACCCCCCTTTCCCTCACTAAGTTTACAGGGTCATCCAGACGTGGACCCCTTGCTTGCTGTGCCTAGAGGGGTGTCAGCTATACCCTCCTGACGAGGCCTAACAAGGCTGAAATGATTGTCGGGGGTTGCTGCACGTCTCGCGCAGGGATGACGTCCTTGGCAATCAGTACTGGCCACCCTTTTTGGGTGAGAGCTGGCTGATTTGCATATGGAGCATTCATCCCTGTAATGGCACAAGCAAGCTAAAACCTTGTGTGACCTGAGCAGGCATCCACCGTAGAGCAGGCCACTAGTGCTGTTGCTCGTCCTCAGGACCCTCGCAAACCCCCCTTTCCCTCACTATAAGTTTACAGGGTCATCCTAACGTGGACCCCTTGCTTGCTGTGGCTAGAGGGGTGTCAGCTATACCCTCCTGACGAAGCCTAACAAGGCTGAAACGATCGTCAGGGGTTGCTGCACATCTCGCGCAGGGATGACGTCCTTGGCAATCAGTACTGGCCACCCTTTTTGGGTGAGAGCTGGCTGATTTGCATATGGAGCATTCATCCCTGTAATGGCACAAGCAAGCTTAAACCTTGTGAGAACAAAAATAGAAAAAAAGGTATAGGCGCAACAATTATAATTTTGAATGGGGTAGAACCTAAGACACGATCGCCATTACACCCATAAACGTCCTCCCTAAAGGGACATAGTAAGATAGCAATCAAGAATAAATGGGTGCGGCGCTTCCCAGTGTAATTAAAACGGATAATCAACGTTATTTACCCATAGAGAGGCAATAAATCTTCTGTTGATGGAGGATCGGTACCTCAAGAGAGAAAATAAACACACATAGCGCAATATGGTTTGTGTATATCTGATAATTTGAAAAGTGTATTCACTCTCACTCACATAGGCTCTCTATAGTGTGAGTGAGGGTGAATACACTTTTCAAATTATCAGATATACACAAATCATATTGCGCTATGTGTGTTTATTTTCTCTCTTGAGGTACTGATCCTCCATCAACAGAAGATTTATTGCCTCTCTCTGGGTAAATAACGTTGATTATCCGTTTTAATTACACTGGGAAGCGCCGCACCCTTTTATTCTTGATTTAAACCTTGTGAGACCTGAGTGGGCACCTACCATAGAGCAGACCACTAGTGCTGTTGCTCGTCCTTAGGACCCTCGCAAACCCCACTTTCTCTCACTGATTTGGAAATTCGCCCTGAATCTGTCGATCTTCTGCAACACCTAGAAATTGGAAGCACGCATTTAAACCTGTCTCTTTCTTTCCACAGTGTCTGATCATCGGGGCTGGGCCTTGCGGACTGCGGACTGCAATTGAGCTCAGCTTTCTAGGGGCCAAAGTAGTAGTACTGGAAAAGAGGGATGCATTTTCTCGTAATAATGTCCTTCATCTTTGGCCCTTCACAATCCATGACCTTCGAGGTCTTGGTGCTAAAAAGTTTTATGGAAAGTTTTGTGCTGGAGCCATTGATCATATCAGTAAGTAATTTTGGTTCCTACAGCTTTTTCATCTGAAAGGTGACTCCTCTTATTCTGTATGTTTACAGTACTCCTACGAAACAATGTTGAGGTCTACAGAGTCCGATTTTCACTAATATGTTACCAGGGAAGAACCTTTAAGTACAGAGTGTCATGTATATATATATATATAAAGTTCGATCCCCGCACACCTTCTATATCAGATACTTGAATCAGGCATATTCCATTAGACAAATGAAATAGTAAGTCTCTCAGTGATATTGATTAGGAAAAAAAGAAAGACACCTAATGCAACAAGGAGGTAACCCGTAAATTCAAATGGAAAGCTAAATATCAATGCCTAGCTGAACAAGCAGTACAAGAATAAAACTTAACTTTTAATCCGTTAAACAAGTAAAAATCCCTCCCTACATAAGCGGAGATATCAGCCCGGTGGTTCAAAGTAAAAGAGCAACTACAACAAAAAATGCGAATAAACCAGTGAATCAAAAAAAGCACACACAAGTGTAACAAAGAAACACAAAATTGAAAGTCCGTTCCCTGAGTACACTGGATTTGTCAAGGACAAAATGTATATGTATATGTGAATCTGTATAACTTGTAGCAGTGCCCAAATGCTTTGTAATCAAAGCGCCTCAATAAGCAGGAAAACAATCCTTCGTGGGATTGTATTTATAGAAAAGAGAGGAAAAGAACTGATAGGTACACTGCAAGCAGACTTCATAAATGGATTGAACCCAGGAAAGTGGAGTGGAGGTTGTGCAAGCCACCACACTCCATATAACAGGGAAGAGACAGATTAAACCATTGCCAGAGTAGAAATTATTTTAAAAGGCATAAAGAATATTGACAGCTAGGGAATAGCATCAACATGTTTCGCCGGTATACTTCCTCAGGACAGGCCCCTGTAAAGGTGGGAGCTAAGGTAGAGCAGCTAACCTGAGCTGCTGCTGGTCCTGGTTTAAACAGATCTACTGAAATCAGCACGTGGGTAAGAGGTGTGTAGGGGCGTGTCTAACTACATCGTTAGGCTAATAAATAGACATCTCAAACGTATTCCTCGGTGTATAGGTGCAATTAGTAGGGGGGAACACAAGCAGTCATGAATGAGAAAAACATGCTGCTTGGTTATGGAGTCTAACGAGTGACTAGTCTGGCATGTATTTGGACTAAAGGTGGAACATTATGATAATTACTACAAGTGACTATGATAATTGTCCAGTACACAAAAAATTGCCATAATTAACCCATGGAAAAAAATGTATTGTATTCCCTTAGCAACTTTAATGCAGTATACAGGTACAGCAGAGGAACAAATAGATGGGCATCTCAGACCTATTCCATCATGTATATGTGAATTTTACTGGGGGGGGGGGCCAAGAGCAGTCATGAATCAAAGAGACATGCTGCAGGGTTGTAGAATCTAATAGGTGACAAATGTGGCATGGATAAACTAAAAGACAGCATTGCACCAAACAATTCTAATAACTGTCCAATATACAGAAAATTGCCGCAGTTATCCCATTAAAGAAATATATTCCCTTACAAACTTAATACAGTATATAAGCACATAAATAATCGGTTATCCGGTTCGCATGGAGAAAAAGAATAACCTCAAACTGCTATGTAATTTGGAATGCCACATATGAACAGATGCTGAAAGTCTGTTGCCACCTATAAAAAAGGGGTAAAAGTGAAACCTTCTTTTAGACCCGCAGAGTCTTTAATCTGTAGATCCAGAAAGCTTCCCTCTGCAGGAGTCCCCTATCCAGATCACCAACACGCTGTGATGGAACTACAACTTCCTAACCGATAAATCGAATATTTGAGGATTTATTGTCGTGTACTTGTTTAAGGTGTCTAGACACTGGGGTTTCATTGAGGCGCTTAATCGAATGGACATGTTCCATAACACATAATTTCAAACAACGGATGGTTTTCCAACATATAAAAGACCGCAGGAACATGTCAGTAAATAAACTACTCCTGAGGTTTTAGTTACAAAAATGTTTGCTCTCAAAATTATTGCTACATGCGCTGTTCTGAAACATCTTAGTGCCATGGGAAATGTATTTACAAGCCACGCAAGCGCCACATCTATACGTGCAATTAGGGCTGGATGGGAACTCAGATCTTACCTGTGGTTTCAAAGGCCAAAGGTGGCTTGAACAGACCGCTTCCTTAATATTGTGCACTCGAAGGGTAGTGATACTAGGTTTGGTTGGTAAGATGGACCGGAGATCAGGGTCTGTGAGTAGAATAGGCAAATGATTTTCAATAATCTTGGTAACAGAAGGCCAAGCTTCATCAAAGTTGGCAATCAACCTGATGAATTCATTCGGAGGTGGATTTGGCTTGTGTTGGAGTAAAGAAGTTCTGTCTGAATACAGTGCTCGATGATTGGCTCTTTTCAAACCTATGTGGATAGCCTCGATCCCTGAATCTTGTTCGTAATTCCTGGGCCTTTAGCACAAATTCTGAGATTGTGGAACAATTGCATCTCAAATGGAGATATTGGCCCACAGGGATGCCTCGTTTCAGAGGCAAAGGGTGTTAACTGGTCCAAGCAAGTAGGCTATTTGTGGCCGTAGTGTGGTTAGAGTGTGGTGGCTTGCGCAACCCCCACTCTCCTGCGTTCAATCCATTTATGAAGTCTGCTTGCAGTGTACCCATCAGTTCTTTTCCTCTTTTCTTTGCTATAAATACAATCCCACAAAGGATTGTTTTCCTGCTTATTGAGGCGCTTTGATTACAAAGCATTTGGGCACTGCTACAAGTTATACAGACTCCCATATACATACAGTATACATTTTGTCCTTGACAAATCCAGTGTACTCAGGGAACTGACTTTTAATATTGTGTTTCTTTGTTACACTTGTATGTGCTTTTTTTTGATTCACTGGTTTATTCTCCTTTTTTGTTGTACTGTTGCTCTTTTACTTTGAGCCACCTGGCTGATATCTCCGCTTATGTAGTGAGGGATTTTTACTTGTCTATCTGATTAAAAGTTAAGTTTTAGGCTAGGGTCAGACGAAAGCATTTTTCCCCACGAACGTGAAAGTGCGTCCGAACGCATTGACGTATTTTTTCACGGAATGCGCAAAAACGGTCAGACGACGCGCATTTTCGGGCGTGATTTTGTACGGATCGTCAATAAAACTCTTTTTGCGACTGGACGTTATGTAGGCTGAACATTAGCAGCGTCTGACATCTCCTAATCATGCAAACATGCCGCTATGCCACAGCTGCGCACTCAGTACGTCAGTACTAGCGGTTCAGCGTTCTCAAGAAAATGCGTTCAAATTCCACTTGCGTTGCACGGCCGGACTTTTGTGCGGCCGTACATCGTATATTGGCCGTCATTGCCCGTTATCTGCTGCTAGTGCGGCCGTAATTATGTGCGCCAGAACGCACGTTAAAAGTGCGCTTGTCTGACCCCAGCCTTATTTTTGTACTGCTTGTTCACCTAGGCATTGATATATAGCCCTCCATATTCCATTAGACTCATCGATATTCAGCAACTCGGATACTTCTTACAGATTTTGAAATAAAATTTTAAACTTTATTCAGGTCGACGCTTCAGTCCTGCTGGACTTTTCTCAAGACACAACAAACAATATAAACCAACATTTTTAAAAAGATGAACTAATTATCAACATCGTACAGGTGTAGTATGCTGATAAACCACAATAGTTACTAACCGCAGTATTAACCACTTCCATGCGGAGGACGCGCTCAGCGCGTCCTCCACATGGCTCCCGCTGTGCGGAGGACGCGCTGAGCGCGTCCTCCCTTTTGGGGTCAGCGTTCGGCTGGGTTCCGGCCGATCGCTGGCCCCCCCGGTGCGGGCTGACATCCTCGATGTCAGCCCAGCATCCGGAACCGCCGCCGATGAAATTAGGTGTCATCGCGGCAGCGCGATGACACCTAATTCAGGCGCCCCCCCCCCCCCCGCATGTGCGGAGGAGGCGCCTGAAAGGGAGGGGGGGAGGTCCTTCGGACCTCCCTCCCGATCGGCGGCGTTGCGGGGGTTAACCTAGGCACCATTTGGAAGGGCACAGCCTGCCCTTCCAAATGGTGCCTGGCATTAACCCCTGGGGAGCTGGATCGCGAATCGGCGCTGAAAAGCGCCGGTTCGTGATCCTTTCCCGGAGCTGGCCGACATCTTGGATGTCGGCCAAGCCTCCGGGAACTCCCCCTGAGGACTGGCGTCATCGTGCATAGCACGATGACGCCAGTCCTAGAGTTAACCCCTAACTGCCACCAACGGTGGAGATAGGGAGTTCATTGGAACTCCCTATCTCCCGATCCGTGGCAGCTAGGGGTTAAAGTTTGGTATGGTTGGATCGGCCAGAGCATGGCCGTTCCAACGATACCAAACACTAAAGTGCAAAAATTATTTTTTTTAAAAAAAAAATTAAAATTAAAAATAAAAATATATTTAAAAAAAAAATTATAAAAAAAATTTTTTTTTCTTTTTTTTGGTTCGTTAATGCAGCAATATTGTTCCCATTTCAATTATAATGCGAACAATGATGCTGCACTAACGATTTTTGTATGCGGTGCGTTTGTTAAAAATCGTGTTATTTTCCCCAAAAAAAATGTAACGAGACCCCATCTCTAATTTTTTTAACAAGCGCACCCCATACAAAATATAACCGCAATTGCTCGCATGTTAAAATGTGAAAAAAACACTTTACACGTTGTAAATTATTGAAAATACATATTTTATTGCATTTTTTGTTATAATATACAGACATGACATAACGTATACATATAATAATGACATATTATGAATCTACCGAGTCTGACGGAAAGAACGATATATAATATGTCTGGGTCATATACTAAAATAAGCCTTCAAAACACGTTTAAACATGATGAGCAAAACCGGTAAAAATGACCTCAGCACAGAGGTGTGAAAAGCCTCAGCAGCGAAAGGGTTAAATTATTTGATTAAGTACTATGGTTACAAATCCACTTGATGGGCTACATATATGCACGCTGTCAGATGGTGCTCAGTGACGGACATTTAGGCTGAGCGCGTTCTGCTTTTGGTAATACATTTAAACAACTGCTTAATGAAAGAATTGTATATCCATGGTTCTATCATAAATTGATAGAAGTACTAATTAACCACAGCCAATAATTATAGGTATTTCTGTATTCATTGTTTTGGTATTGAACCTGGTCAAACTTATTGTGCAATCAATATGCACAATAGGTTCATTGGCAGTTGGAATTGAATGGCCCCAAACACTCCTTGATATTGAACCAGAACTCTCGCACCATCGGGTTATAACCCTTACTCTCATAAATCTATTTGTATGATTAAAAATCACGGGTAATCAACGAGGTCAAGTATTGTAACCAAGGTGTTATAATCGCTATAGGCAGGTCACTGTCGGTCATTGGATGAATATATTTTTTAATCAATAAAGAGTTTATTTTAATTTTGTACCAATAATAAAGATAATGTTTGAATTATATACAAGGAGGGACATTTCCTTGCGTTTAGTTTATCCATTATCACTGGTGTTCAGTCACCCAACCCCGATTGTAAGTTCTCAATTGTTGCGGGGAAGATATCCACATCTACCTCGGTATTATTCAAGTTTTATTCTTGTACTGCTTGTTCACCTAGGCATTGATATATAGCCCTCCATATTCCATTAGACTCATCGATATTCAGCAACTCGGATATTTCTTACAGATTTTGAAATAAAATTTTAAATTTTATTCAGGTCGACGCTTCAGTCCTGCTGGACTTTTCTCAAGACACAACAAACCATATAAACCAACATTTTTAAAAAGATGAACTAATTAGCAACATCGTACAGGTGGGTCCGGGCCAGTCACCGGAACCAGAAGTATTCGGTGCTCTTCCTGAAAAACAGGACACTTTCTGTAACCCAGCAGCAGCCTAAATGCAAACGCATATATTGCGTTAAAAAAAATAAAGAAAAATAAACAAGCAAAATAACAATAGGAATAAGGATATACTATATATTGGTGTGTTGCAGCAGGGCATGTGCGGGAACAAAAAACTTTAAAATGGCAGATTAACCCTTTCCATGCGGAGGAGTTGGAATGAAACAAACACAATGTGCTTTAACTGCAGACTGTCAGCTTTAATTTGAGGGTATGTACATCCAACTCAGGTGAACGGTGTAGGACTTACAGCAGTTTGCAGATGTTCCTCCCACTTGTTAAGGGACCAAATGTAATGGGACAATTGGCTTCTCAGCTGTTCCATGGCCAGGTGTGTGATATTCCCTCATTACCCCAATTACAATGTGCAGATAAAAGGCCCAGAGTTCATTTTCAAGTGTGCTATTTGCATTTGGAATCTGTTGCTGTCAACTCTCAAGATGAGATCCAAAGAGCTGTCACTATCAGTGAAGCAAGCCATCATTAGGCTGAAGAAACAAAACAAACCCATCAGATGGCAAGAACATTAGGCGTGGCCAAAATAACTGTTTTGGAACATTCTCAAAAAGAAGGAACGCACCGGTGAGCTCAGCAACCCCAAAAGACCCGGGAGACCACGGAAAACAACTGTGGTGGATGACCGAAGAATTCTTTCCCTGGTGAAGAAAACACCCTTCACAACAGTTGGCCAGATCAAGAACACTCTCCAGGAGGTAAGTGTATGTGTGTCAAAGTCAACAATCAAGAGAAGACTTCACCAGAGTGAATACAGAGGGTTCACCACAAGATGTAAACCATTGGTGAGCCTCAAAAACAGGAAGGCCAGATTAGAGTTTGCCAAACAACACCTAACAAAGCCTTCACAGTTCTGGAACAAGATCCTATGGACAGATGAGACCAAGATCAACTTGTACCAGAGTGATGGGAAGAGAAGAGTATGGAGAAGGATAGGAACTGCTCATGATCCTAAGTATACCACCTCATCAGTGAAGCATGGTGGTGGTAGTGTCATGGCGTGGGCATGTATGGCTGCCAATGGAACTGGTTCTCTTGTATTTATTGATGATGTGACTGCTAACAAAAGCAGCAGGATGAATTCTGAAGTGTTTCGGGCAATATTATCTGCTCACATTCAGCCAAATGCTGCAGAACTCCTTGGACGGCGCTTCACAGTGCAGATGGACAATGACCCAAAGCATACTGCAAAAGCAACCAAAGAGTTTTTGAAGGGACAGAAGTGGAATGTTATGCGATGGCCAAGTCAATCACCTGACCTGAATCCCATTGAGCATGCATTTCACTTGCTGAAGACAAAACTGAAGGGAAAATACCCCAAGAACAAGCAGGGACTGAAGACCGTTGCAGTAGAGGCCTGGCAGAGCATCACCAGGGATGAAACCCAGCGTCTGGTGATGTCTGTGTTCCAGACTTCAGGCTGTGATTGACTGCAAAGGATTTGCAACCAAGTATTAAGAAGGGAAAGTTTGATTTATGATTATTATTCTGTCCCATTACCTTTGGTCCCTTAAAAAGTGGAAGGCACATCTGCAAACAGTTGTAAGTCCTACAACGTTCACCTGAGTTGGATGTACATACCCTCAAATTAAAGTTGACAGTCTGCAGTTAAAGCACATTGTATTTGTTTCATTCCAACTGTGGTGGTGGAGCCAAAGATGTTAGAATTGTGTTGATGTCCCAATATTTCTGGACCTGACTGTATCTATGTACAGTTGTATTCAAAATTATTCAACCCCCAATGCTGTAAAGGGTTTTAGGGAATTTAGTGTACATTTGTAATTGTATTCAGAATGAAATCCTACAAGGACTTTTTAAAGAACCATATGCAACAAAAATGACATCAATTGGTTTTGTAATACAGTAGTAAATGTTTCTTTTGTGAATTCTTTATTGACACAATTATTCAACCCCTTAAAGACTACCACTCTGAAGAACAGAGGTTCATTCAAGTGTTTTCAATCAGGTATTGAAAACACCTGTGGATGTCACGGAGCAGCAATAAAGCATAATAAGCACCAATAAGGCAGCTTTAAAATGACTGTGATACTCAGCTCCTTCTAGACATTTACTGGTGTGGTTACAAACATGGTGAAGTCAAGAGAATGGTCCAGGAAGACAAGAGAAGAGGTGATTACTCTTCACAGGAAGGGCAATGGCTATAAGAAGATTGCAAAGATGATAAACATACCAAGAGAGACCATAGGAAGCATCATTCGCAAATTCAAGGCAAAGGGCACTGTTGAAACGCTACCTGGTTGTGGCAGAAAGAAGATGCTGACTTCGACTGCTGTGCGCTACCTGAAGCGTAGAGTGGAGAAAAGTCCCTGTGTGACTGCTGAGGAACTGAGAAAAGATTTGTCAGATGTAGGTACTGAAGTTTCAGCTCAGACAATACGGCGCACACTGCGTAATGAAGGCCTCCATGCCAGAACTCCCAGGCGCACCCCCTTGCTGTCTCCAAAGAATAAGAAGAGTCGACTGCAGTATGCCAAAAGTCATGTGGACAAACCACAGAAGTTTTGGGATAGTGTTCTGTGGACTGATGAAACAAAATTAGAACTGTTTGGGCCCATGGATCAACGCTATGTTTGGAGGAGGAAGAACAAGGCCTATGAAGAAAAGAACACCTTGCCTACTGTGAAGCATGGCGGGGGGGTCAATAATGCTTTGAGGCTGTTTTGCTTCTCCAGGTACAGGGAAGCTTCAGCGTGTGCAAGGTACCATGAATTCTCTTCAGTACCAGGAGATATTGGATGACAATGTGATGCAGTCCGTCACAAATCTGAGGCTTAGGAGACGTTGGACCTTTCAACAGGACAATGATCCCAAGCATACCTCCAAGTCCACTAGAGCATGGTTGCAGATTAAAGGCTGGAACATTTTGGAGTGGCCATCGCAGTCACCTGACTTAAATCCGATTGACAACCTCTGGTGGGACTTAAAGAAAGCAGTTGCAGTGCGCAAGCCTAAGAATGTGACTGAACTGGAGGCTTTTGCCCATGACGAATGGGCGAAGATACCCGTAGATCGCTGCAAGACACTTGTGTCAAGCTATGCTTCACGTTTAAAAGCTGTTAGTACAACATCCTTTTACAGTTATAAGTACTAAGATTGAATGTCACTTGGGGGTTGAATAAAACTGATAATGATGTGAGCACAGAAAAGACATTTGTGGTTATTTCATTATAAATGTTATGTTATATTTGTCTGACCTACACGTGCCTCTTTGATTTAATTGTAAGCAAGATGACTGAATGATCAAAATCAATGTCAAACTGGCCAAAACACTCAATTTCAGTGGGGGTTGAATAATTTTGAACACAACTGTATCTCTAAGAGACCAAAATCCAGACGCACACGGAGACTTCTTTTCAAAGTTTAAATAAAACAAAACTTTATTCTGGCATCAAATTTCAACGTTTCAGTCCCCAGAGGGACTTTCCTCTGGGGACTGAAACGTTGAAATTTGATGCCAGAATAAAGTTTTGTTTTATTTAAACTTTGAAAAGAAGTCTCCGTGTGCGTCTGGATTTTGGTCTCTTATCTACCTGCAGCTGGATTGACTGCACCGGAGCAAGAAATTTTTGGTATGTGGAGTGCGGGACCTCTTGACCCTTTATATATATATATATATAAATATGTATGTATGTGTATATATATGTACTTGTACTCGGTCTTAATTGGTATTGGTGCATCCCTAATATTGTCAATTCCGTTCATATCTTTCTTGGGTTACATCGACATTCACAACAACCGACTGGAATAACCGCCTTGATAATCATATAAAGAATTGTTCCTCACACAAATACTCCATATCTTCGTTATATAATATACTTTGTTATACTGTTGACTGGTCCTTGACTAAGATGGGCCCTATACAGTGGATATCACATATGCTATCACTTTCTACAGACGATTTGCTGTCCGCCCACATGTACATGACTAAAATCTTATCAGTGTCGTATCAGGAAATGTTCATAAAAATATTACACCATAGCTATTATTCACCAAGCAGACTATATTACATGGGTTGAAAGTCAGATTCTTCGTGCTTTAAATGCCCAGATGACCACGCTGACCTATATCGTTGCTTTTGGAGTTGTTCAGTTACACGTCGATTCTCGTTATCAGTTCAGACTTATATATTCTCAACTACTAAACTATCCTTACCCTTGATCCCAGACTTTCTAATATTGGGTCCCACCTCATCTTTACGCATACGACACAAACCCTTTTTTCCTTGGTTGCTGAGTGGGGTCAAAAAACTAATTTTACACACTTGGAATCACTCCACCTCAATCCCGCTTACCCTTTTTCAAGCTAAATTGAATCACCTCTTCTGAATGGACTGGCTTCACTCCTTGATTAGTAAGGAAACTCAAGCTAAACTATTTATCATGACCTGGCAACGTTCTATTTCAACCCTAGTTATTTCCATGCGTACACTGATCAAAACCTCGCTGCAATACACTGCTTGGTATTCAGCGGCAATGGTAGGAGCGGAGGACGTAATCCTCTCCAACCCATACTCTGATTACATCCATTATGACGTGCATACCTTCTTAATTCATACCACATCTTAATTCCGACTGGACTTACAGTCTTGGAGATGAAAAAAGTATCTAAAATTTACGAGTTGTGGACTGGGCAGTACACTGTTTTGTTCGGTTGTATAATTGTTTGTTATTTTGGCTCTATTACACTGTTACGTTACTTTTTCTTTTACTGTAATACATTTATCTTATTGAGACAGACAAATCACAGGAGCTTCCTCCACACTCTGCCAACACTAAAAATTAGTTCAATTTATACAAAACCGTAGGTGCTTTTCAGTGTTCCTTCTTAACACTTCTACATCCAAAATGCAAATAAACAAAGCTTCCTACGATATAAAAGGAAAATTATAGTGCACACTGTCAGCGGCGGATCCAGACCCCAGTCTCGGGAGGGGCATTCTACCAATTATGGCTAGACAGGGCGCTGGGAATGGCAAATTTGCAAGGACCCCACCTGGACCCATTAACACCGTAAGGACCAATGACAAAACTGTTTTGTCATAAATGCATTGACTTTAAAGACCCTTGGTCCTTAAGGGGTTAATGGGTTATTATGCTGTATTAACCCTTATTGAAATCACTAGTAAAATAAGCATTTTAGCAATTGAAACTGTTTACTACAAATTATTTATTCAAACGTTTTCCTGCACCTTATCTTCCTTGTTCACACTAAGGGATAGGAGTTTCTGCTGTCCCGTGCAGAACCTTAGGGTGCACCAGATAAAGGACAATGAAATTTCTATTCAATGCACTAAAATGTGGACCATTTGTTCACCTGCCACCTGCTGGGTACTGCACAGAACAGGAGACGCATAGGAACAATTCATATGTGATCCCATTGCAGCACGAAGAGCGGAAAACCAGGGAGGCTGCCTGCAGCCACTTGTACAGACGTTCCGTGTATTAAAGTGGCCTGGGTCACAAGGGGACTGATAGGTACAATGAGAGGGAATATTGAGACACAGGCAGCAGCACTAGCAGATATCAGCCGGATTTGCATGGCAACTGCCAGCCTTAGGGACCAGGCATGTGTGTGTATATTAGATTGTAAGCTCTTGAGCAGGGTCCTCTCTCTTCCTGTTCCGTGTGTGTAATGTGTATGTAGAGTTGTTATTCTGTCTCACCCATTGTACAGCGCTACAGAACTTGTTGGTGCTTTATAAATACTAGTAACTAACTGTATATTGTATGTGTGTACACCTTACACATCTATTCATATATAAACAATATATTGTGTTAAATAAATCCTAGGAGTTTTCTTTGTAAGAGCTACCAAATTATTTGATCAATTGTGCACCAGATCAAACACAGTATTTTCCTTTTTCAGGGATTTTTATACCTTCAATGTTGTGCAACTACTTATCCCACAGTGCTACTATCTGACTGCCTGAGTATTGTGAGATCTGTAGTTACAAAACATGTAGGTCCTTAGAACAAAACAGCAAAAATCAACAAATCAAAGGAAATGCTATTTAGCCTTTTTTATTTTTTAACCAAATCTAGTTAACTAGCACACACACACACACTTGATTCCTCCCTTCTGATATACTTGCTTCTTCCTGGGGAGTGGGAATCCAGCAGCTCTGTCCTCCTGTAGCAGCAGCACATGGCAATCTGCACTTCCTGTCACTGCTCTCTCCCTACACACAGAGGAACCTCCGGTCATGTGATCACACAGCCCGGACTCATCTTATGTTTACAGAGCCATCACAGCAGCAGGCACTGCTAGTAACCCCATGGCTCACCACTGATCTTCCCCTTTAGTTTATCGGCAAGGAGGTGAGGATGGGAGGGGAGCCTTGGGGTTGGTAATATTTTCTGGGGGGGGCACAATTGCCCCATTGCCCCCCCTGGATCCGCCCCTGCACACTGTATCATATAAACAGTCCTGCAAGAGCTATTTAGAACTGCGCCCAAGAGCTAAAAGAAAACCTGCTTATCTGAGCCAGGTTCCAATGTCAGAAACGGTCAGTCTCTTCTCTTCTCCAAGGGTTTCCAGCCAGATGAACCTTTGTGCGTGGAATCCAACCCCAACAGTCCAGGCGTGAAATGAATGTGTTTATTCAATAAAACACATAAAAAACATGTAGCATAAAATGGAACGAGATATTTGTTAATATTCTCAAGGCGTTTCGTCCCTTCCAATACAGAGTGGGACTTCATCAGGAGTATAAAAGACAATAAAAAGTCTTCCAGTATTTATACATAACAAAACACAATTAAAAATTAACGAATCAAGAAACCATGGAGAGGTGCGAGTGGGCCTCCCTCGTCTTCGAAGATTGACCCATTGGTTGTCCTTAATTGATTCATTAATTTTTAATTGTGTTTTGTTATGTATAAATACTGGAAGACTTTTTATTGTCTTTTATACTCCTGATGAAGTCCCACTCTGTATTGGAAGGGACGAAACGCCTTGAGAATATTAACAAATATCTCATTCCATTTTATGTTACATGTTTTTTACATGTTTTATTGAATAAACACATATTCATTTTCACACCTGGACACCTGGATCTAGTTTTAATGCCTCCAAACTCGCTCTATTGCCTATAACTTCTCTGTCATCTTGTTTCTATCATAGAAAGTGCCTTCTGTGCAGTATATTGGATCATGTGGTGTATTTGAAGTTAAGAGCCAGTTTTTTTTATGGTAATAAGTGAATGATAGTCTCCAGTCTCTGCCTCCCTCACTGATATTACAGTTTGAAATGTATGAAGTTCTTGGGATCCTCAGAAAGTTATTAGTAAGGTGACCATTCGTACCCAAAGCTTAAATAATGTTATCTGTATTGTCATAGATTTTAAGATTAGAATAGTCTGAAATGGCGATAACCTCGGCACATCCCTCCATAATAGGTCAACAGCAATGCCTCCAATAACGTGTCAGCAACAATCATAGAAAAATGGATCACAAGATTTATCCCTCCACCAGATCACCTTACGCCAACTATCCACATAAGGAATTAACCAAGTTACTTGACTCGTCGTAAAGCAAACATACAGAAAATCCTTTAGGCGGACATATAAACGCTCATTCAGTTCGTACATTCTAAGATTGACTGATTCAGGTGCTTTGTGAGGTTTCATGGAACCCAATGCCTTATTAATTTCCTCGTCGGTAATAAGGGAGGCTAAATCCGTCCGTGTCTCCGACAAGACCGGCATATCAGCCTGGGACAGGTATTTCTGAATTTCGGTATCTAAGACAGAGTTCTGAGGGTCGTGGGACGCTGAATGGTGGTATAGTGTGCTATAGAATATGGTGAATAGGGCGCATATAGCTTGATGTGTGGTGTGGGTGCGGCCTTCCTCATCTTTAAGAATGCAGGTCAGAGAGTTGATATCAGGCGCTGGCACTGATTTCCATCGGTTCCAGTAAAGGTTGATGTACCTTAAATAATTTCTCGGTGGGAGGGCAGGGGAGAGAAGGACAACAAAAAAAGAAAAAAATTCTGTGTAGACTGTATGTCCAAAGTGAAATGGCTAAAAAAAAGATTATTATACTCACATTTTCTAGTGCCAATTTCAAAAAACGGCACCAAACAGCAGGCAAACAGTGAATTTAGTGAGGGACACCGCTTCCCCTTCTCGAGATCCAAGTATCAGGAATTCAAATGAGGGTGGATGTCTTTCCCAGAATAGTATAGCTTTAATCACCAGGAAACACTCTATAATCAGTTCATTAGAAAAACAGTAAAATACACCTCAAACGCGTTTCGCTGGACGCAGCTTCATCAGTGGGTGTAATTTTAAAGATCTAACATTCACCTTAAATAGCTGTATTGCTCATGTCAATTCCCGTGTTACAACTTCCGGGTAATTAACCTAATTAGCACATATGCATAAAAAGCATAATATAACTCAATATATTTAATAGGATGTCATTACGATATATATAAACTAGTATCCTAAAATAGAAAGACCTCGTATATATACTCTGGAATAAACAAAAATATGAAACTTCATAAGTCAGAACTATGGCAACTAATTTGAATCAAAAAGAAGATAGGTGTTCCTAAGATCTGGCAACCAGCACAGAATGTAAGAGGGTTAAAAGATTATAATAAACATAGAGAATATTAACATACGGAGATAGTAAAAGACCTTAAAATAATCACTAGAGATCTAGATAAATTAAGATAGAGTGCATATCTATTGCTTAAGGGCGTATCACATATAGCTGGATATTGCACAGATCACTTAAATGGGAACGATCCAAGCGCACCTTAACCAACTAACCCTGCATAGTGCAGATACGTGCTGGTTGCCAGATCTTAGGAACACGTGTCTTCTTTTTGATTCAAATTAGTTGCCGTAGTTCTCTTGACTTATGAAGTTTCATATTTTTGTTTTTTCCAGAGTATATATACGATGTCTTTCTATTTTAGGATACCAGTTTATATATATCGTAATGACATCCTATTAACCCCTTAGTGACCGGGCGGTTTTACACAAATCCGTCTTTTAGTGACCGCTGCTGTTTTTACGTTTCTGCGCTGTTAGTGTTTAGGACAATTTTTCCTCTTACTCGTTTATTCGACCCACACATATTATACACCCTTTTTCCCGCCATTAAATGGACTTTCTAGAAATACCATTATTTCCATCATATCGAATAATTTACTATAAAAAAAAAATATGAAATATGAGGAAAAAAATGGTAAAAACACACTTTTTCGTAATTTAATCCCCAAAATCTACAACCACCCAAAAAGACCCCGGCTAAATAGGCTAAAATTTTGTCCCGAGACTAGAAATACCCAATTTTAACATGCGTTTGCTTTTTAACCTCTTCACTGCTGAGACAGTTCACCTATGTGCGCTGCGCTCATTCTGACCATTTTGTGCTAATTATTTTTAGATGACAGCCTAGGTCCTATTTAATTAAACTCACCCCAGACAAAAAAAACTTTTAAAAAAAAAAACATTTTTATTTTATTTAATTTTTTTTTTTATTAATTTTTTTTTAATTTTTTTTTAAAACCAAACCTGGTCATGTTTGGTATCATTTGAAAGGCCATAATCAGGCCTTTTAAATGATGGCAAATATGACCATCCAGCTGCCATGGATCGGGAGATAAAGGGATCCATAGGATCCCCTTATCTCTACATGGCAGCTAGAGGGTTAACTGGCCCACTGACATCCTCACACATATGGTGAGGTTGTCAGTGGGTGGGGGGGACCTGGAGGCTTGGCTGACATCCAAGATGTCAGCCCCCCTCCAGGTTTGAATCGCGTTTTGGCGCCAATTGGCGCCGAAAAGCGATCCGGCGGTGAAACTGTTAATGCCATACACCGCTGGAAAGGGGAGGCTCTCCCCTCTCCAGCGGTGCAAACGGCATCTCCCTAGCTTCAATGGTTGGAGATAGAGGGCTCCGAAGGAGCCCCCCCCTCCCCTCCATTGAAACACATGGGGGCACCTTCTGATGACGCCACCACGCAGCGTGGCGACGTCATCAGCCTCGCCTGCCCATGTAAATCACATGGGCAGGCTTCCTCCATGCCAGATCGCTGTGGGATCCGACGAGGGAGGTGAGTATCGGGCGGGAGGGGGATTTGGCGCCGCTGACGTACCCTGTACGTCCGCGGGTCTAAGGGAGACCCGAGGACAGGACGTACAGGGTACGTCAGGGGTCATTAAGGGGTTAATTAAATTTGTTGAGTTATATTATGCTTTTTATGTATATGTGCTAATTAGGTTAATTACCAGGAAGTTGTAACACGGGAATTGACATGAGCAATACAGCTATTTAAGGTGAATGTTATATCGTTAAAATTACACCCACTGATGAAGCTGCATCCAGCAAAACGCGTTTGAGGTGTATTTTACTGTTTTTCTAATAAACTGATTATAGAATTTTTCATCTTGAGTGTTTCCTGGTGATTAAATCTATACTATCCTGGGAAAGACATCCACCCTCCTTTGAATTCCTGATACTTGGATCTCGAGAAGGGGAAGCGGTGTCCCTCGCTAAATTCACCGTTTGCGTGCTGTTTGGTGCCGTTGAAATTGGCACTAGAAAATGTGAGTATAATCTTCTCTTTTTTTAGCCTTTTCACTTTGGACATACAGTCTACACAGAATTGTTTCTTTTTTTGTTCTGTCCTTCTCTCCCCTGCCTTCCCACCGAGAAATTATTTAAGGTACATCAACCTTTACTGGAACCCGATGGAAATCGGTGCCAGCGCCTGATATCAACTCTGTGACCTGCATCTTTGATTCAACGGACTTGGGGATTTGCCGTTTTTCCTGGTATTACAGGCTACTGCACTTATGAATCTGGCCAGTATACACGTCCTATTTTTTTCTATAGACTAAAGACAATTTCTGGACTTGTTTTGAATCTGAACAATTTACTTTTTTTAATTTAACTGTTTTTATTGATATTTAATTGAAGATCATTTGCATACAGATCATTCCTTGGTGTTTAATTTTTTGCTTTTTGTTTTCTATTTTTTTTCTGCTACAACTGCACTTTATGTATTTTTTTCCTTTTATTTATTTTTAGCAACCACTGCACATTATTTATATCGAACCCTTATGTTTTTTGTTTTTTTGCTTCGTTGTCATTATAGCGTACCCTTTTGAGATAGTTTACGCTCATTTTTAGAATATTTTTACGCTCTTTTATATTCATGTTAATCTCTGCAATACACAATTTTATTTACATTGATTCAATCACCTACCATTATATGACCACACTATACAGTTTGTCATCTGCAAGTTTGTAGTATAGGTGGTCAATCCTATTCACCTATCTGGTACTATATTAACCATTAGTTTGGATGTTTACACCTTAATCAATTGTTAGCATTCACAGTGTTACCTTATTTGTTATGCTATTTTTAACACTATCACCAAGTCCCTGCAGTTGACAATAGAGCCATCTAGTGGCAACACACAGAAACTACACCTTTCTCATCTTTGAGAATGGCTACCCCCTGCGTCCTGGCCCGTGGGCGAAGCTGTCATGCGAAGGGGGTATCCATCTTGTTGGACCGCTCATAGTACCTTTGTTAGGACCACAAGAGGGATCTACCTACGTCATTGAGAAATAAACGATTAAGGTCTGTTCGGATCTGACTCAGAGAAGCACAAGTGTCTGGGGAGGGATGAGATTTGTGTGTGAGTTCTAGACGTCTCAACTTGTGCTGTAAAGTTTGAATTTCCCCATCTTTCAATTTTTTTTTTTTATGTGTGGCTAGACTGAGGAGGCATCTCGAATGACCTGTTTATGGGCAGCCCATTGCATATGTATGGAAGTAGTGTCATTTAACTTCAAAATAGTCCTTCAGAGTAGAGGCGATGGAGTCCTGGACCCCCGGCTCATCCAGCAAAAAAGGGTACAACCTCCATCTCCTGCCAGTGGGGTGTGTAAAGGGTCTTAGTGTGACGGATATGTCTGCGTGATCTGACCATGTGATTGAGCCTATCCGGGAGGAGAGGGTATTCGGGACATAGTCAGGAGAGATCAAGACGTAATCGATACAAGTGTAAGAGTGGTGAACTGGGGAGAAGAACGTGTAGTCTCTTAAGGAGGGATGATGAACCCTCCTGTCAGGGATATATTAATTATGACGTGTATATATATATATATATATATATTATTGACAGTGCCTCCAATACCAATGGTATAATTTGGTTATTTAACCTTAAAAATAAGGATCAATAACCAATCAATGAATATATATTTTAACAAATATATAGCGCGTTATACCAAGTTCTTTTGATGCTATGTAGATATTTTATTTCAATAAAGATATGAGACCGCGTAACGGTAAAACAATTCAAACCAAAATTTATTCACACGTCAAGTTTCATACAATCATGTTATCAACTGATTAGTAAGATACAATTTCAAAGTAATTATAGATCGTGGGGGCCTATTCACTAAATGCAACTTCTTTCAGGGAGATACATAACACACTCGATAGGTAGACTATCTCTTCCACAGATCAATCACATCACTTCATTCAATATACGTTAACCCAAAACTTCCTATTAACTTACATGCATTCAATCGAAAGGGCTGCAAGATGTATATGAAAGGGGTTATGTTCGTTTTACTAATGGAGCTGATGGCACTTGATATATAAACTATTTCTCGGTTCCAGCCATCTCACTATGGGCACACAACTGATCTTTAGATGTCCACATCCAGTATTCTTGGAATATAAATAATTTCATTAAATTATGGCGCAACTAGGCCGCTGTAACAGTTTCTCCTTTAGCGCTCGTCTGCAGTAGAGCGGAAATGCTGATACTATTCTACTGTTTAGGCTTCAACAGCAAAATAATTCATTTATATTCCTTTAATTTGTGATGGACATCTAAAGTAAGGACTATGCAATTAGGAAATAGATATCAAGTTATTCAGTTATACTTTACTATCTGGTAATGAAGATAGAATGGTGTAAGATTAGGGTGTGGTCGCGTCTTATTGGAGTGGCTGATGGTATCTGCCCTTTCTCCCATCCAAATGTCCCTCAGGTCTCTCCCCAAGCTTTCTTTCAGGGTTCCCCCCCCTTCCTCTGGAGTATCCCCCTCTATATAGTGGTTTCCCGCCCAGTTTTAGCTCTAGCCCATCACTATGTGGGCCTCATTTGATTGGAGGATATATATATTCATTAACTCCAGGGGTCTGTCCAGGTGTTATATTACCTGGCCAGCAGATGGCGCTCTCAGATCAACCATCAGCCTTCTACAGGAATTAATTTATGTATGTAACTAATCTTTAATGGTTTGGGGGTCCTTTTATACTATATCCCGGGACTCCATGGGTTTATTTAACAATATCAATATTATTGATATTGTTGAATCGCCGGCATATTTCGTCGTGGCGTGCATGCATCTCATACACTCCTTATTTATATCCAGAGATATGTGTGTATGAGAGGATTCTGCAGACAAGCATTCATTCATTCGTGATATTTTCATTAACATTCATTCATAATTAACAGCTTCAATCTGTTTTATAAATGTTAATACACAAGACACTCATTATGTATTCATTAATTTCATGGGGTAGGGGTTCTATCTCATATCAAAGATCAATCCCATGGTTATCTATTACAACTTACCACATACATTAAATATTCAAACACCATATAGTGTTAAAGAGCACATCGCCTATAGTACAGTATAGTATTACAAACTGGTTATGCAGGTAATATAGCACTGTTAAAAACAGAAAATCATTTGGCCTTTTCTGTTTTTTTTTACTCTACAGGTTATGCAATCCAATGTCCAAGGTCTATATGGCTCCAGAGCTTAGATCTGGCCAAATAAACACAATGCCCTGGAATACATACACTGGGTTAAGCTCAGCTGCCCATTGTGTTCCCTTTACTTCAAAGCAATACGATTTACAATATCAATTCTTTTTTACAACAGAATTAATTCGGACAGTTTCTCTTTCAGTCTCTGAACAATGGATGTTTCTTCCCTTGTTTGCAGAAAGACAACGAATTTAGCTTGTCCCTTGTCTAGAACACTTAGCCTTGTTACATTTTAACCCCAATTAGACAGATGGCCTGTTTAAAGCAATTCTTGGCCGTCATGTACACAGTCCTGCGAAATATAGAACTTTCATATCTGAACTGGTCTGACACTCCATATGTCTATCAGTCCTAGGCGGGTCACGAAATGGTAAAAGTGTCTGTCCTGTAGAGATGTAGGTGCAGGTGCAAGTCCGTGTCGAGGGTTCGATCTGTCCAATGGTGGGCAGAGCGTGGCGTTAAAATCTCCTCCCACTATCAATTTGCCTTATGAATGTGCGGAGAGGAGATCGAAGGTGGAGTCCCAGAATGCAGGAAGGGGGCAATTCGGGCCATAGAGGGAGAGGAAAGATTCTTCTTTAAGTGCATTTAAAGCCTCTCTTTCGCTTTTTGTCATATTGTTTTTACTGTTATTTCCATAGGAAAAATTATTTTTATTGTTAATTTTCTCCAAGTCTTTAATGGCTAGTTTCTCAAACATATCTATAGAGCTGGATTTGCAATTCTGAGGAAAAAAAGTTGACCTGTTTTTTAAATCTGTGTGTATATACGTAGTTGTAATTAAGTTGCTATTTTCAATTGGATTTTTGCAAAAAAACTTCTTCAAAGCGAAAGACCCACTATATTACTTTTAGAGGTGCTCCAAGTTTAAAACAAACCCTGGTACAAAGCTATATAAAAGACGATAAGAAAACAGGATGGTTACAGCAAGAAAAGGGTTTCTTTTATTGTAAAAATTGCCAATCTTGTAAAAATTCTAATATTCCAACAAGCGGGAACTGTATTAAGAATTATAAGTCTAATATAACTAAAATCGAATATACTATCAACAGGCTAATTACATGTAAAACCAATAATATTATTTTATTAGGATGCCCAATCGGACCACAGTATGTAGGACGCACAGTAAGACCTTTACATAAACGCATAGACGAACATATTCGCAATATTAGAAATGGTTACATGCAACATTTTGTCTCTGCACATTTTTTTAAATGCCATAATTCAGATCCAAAAGGGTTAACATTTTTGGGCATTAAAAGGGTTGGCAAATATTGGAGAGGAGGTAATAATGAGACAGGAGGAAATGAGAACAGCATATAATTTAAAAACTTTTGTTCCTTTAGGTCTTAATGTTGCTTTGACCTGTTCAACTTTTTATAACACACATTCTTTATCATGTTTCTGTATAACTTCCTAGTAGGGAATTTTTTAACGCTTTTTTTTGTGATTTTTTTTTTAATGATCTTTTGATTTATTTACAATAAGAAATTTTTTATAATGTTATTTGCGATAACGTTATTAATATAATGATATAATGTTTTTATTAAGTCATATCCTTATGGTTAAGGTAAAACCATGCTTTTTGATTCCTACAATTAGGTTGAAGCAATTTAAGACTTTTAAATTAACGAATTAAGGAGCTTTTAAATATAATGAAAATAGGTGTGTCAGATTGTGACACTAGAAGAAGAGGACGACCATACAGTGACGTATGCTCTGATGAAGTCCCGAGGGCGGGACGAAACGCGTCAGCACTACGTCACTTTACTACCGCGGATCCACACCTTCTGAGTGACCACCACGGAAGCAGCCCGGGAGCTCCTGATGGTTTTCTAAGGACACCTGAGACGCGGCGTTTTTATGTTTGGCAGTGGTTGAGATCACTTCAACAGCCCACTTCCTTTCCTGTACGTATATATATATTGTTAGGTCATCCGTTTTAATAAAGGGTATACCACCATCGATATTCTCTCCCCTTTATTTGAGATATATACTCCATCACATATGAACTGCCAAGAAGTGGTTTCCGTTAGAAAAGGATTTGAGAAATACGAAACTCTTTTTTTTTCCAGCAAGGATTGGAAGCTATCCAAACGGGTTCCTTTTGACAAGAGAAGAGAGAAACATAAGTATTTTTCTTCCCCTTCCTCCTTTTGTCTTTTACAAGGATTGATACAATTGAGGCAATTTGCATGTCTCTTAGCGCGACACCACCAATATTTGTTGTTTTTATGTTTATTCTTTCTGATTTGAATGTATAAGAACATCCTCGGGTTGTTAGGAATGCCCACGGCCCGGACAGGTCTCTGGGATGTATTGCTCGACGCATTTCGTCTGCATAGACTTCATCGTAGCGTGAATTACCCATCTGGCACCTGACCTATAACCCACAAATCACTCGATCAATAAAACAATTAAAAGATTAATTGAAATTCTCTTCACTTCCGTCCAAATCGTGATTCCGGAAATGTCTCCCACAGCATGACTGTATTCCCGGAAGTGCCACCCACAATATGGTGGCCTTCACTGCGTCTTGGCCTAGGGAGATCTCCGTTGTCCACGTCCGGCTGGCCTGTCCATCCTCAGATGGACGTGATCATAATGATGCATAGGCGGCTCATGTCATAATCGCGACCGGCGCTCTCCTCTTAATGCGCAGGTGTCCGGTGATGGAACCACCATCAAGTTAGGTGTTGGCAGTCCTCGGATCAAACCGGCACACCTTAACCCATGGGCAACCCGGAGCAAACTAAATCACAATCACCAAAATGAGAGGAAAATAAAACCATAAGTACACAAATAATGATCTTGGCACCTTTGTAAAACCAATAAAATCATATATTCAATACCATCTCTTGTTTTAATCTTTTAAGAAACATGCAAGATCTATGTCGCAGTTTAACCCCTTCGGTTCCAATGTTTTCAAACAATGGATCTAAAATGTCTCTCTCCTGGATAATTTATTGGACCTATCTGTTTTCTCCCAAAATCTAAAAGTTGCTTTTCTTCATACAAAGGATAAGAATTATAATGAACAGTGGGTGGGTAGGCCTTACTTAATATTGTTTTGGTGCTCCAGAATTCTGTATTTAATTTTCGAATCGTGCGGCCCACATATTGTAGACAACAGGGACACTGTATTAAATACACGACATGAGAAGTACGGCACGTGATCTCCCCTCCTAATTAATCATTCTCATGTAGAACTACTAGCATACCACCAGGTTATCGGTGGCAAGAAGCGGCATGCCCTACAGTTACCACATCGCTTAAAACCACTCTCCCCCATATTTGATCTTATTGGGGCTTTAGGAATGCTTGGTGCTAATACGGTTTTGAGAGTCCTAACCTACCTAAAAAAAAATAATTGAGGGCTGGGAGAATGTAATATATGGGGGAGTGGTTTGGGATAGCTGTGGGAGGTGTGGGTTTCTATAGGTAGGGCTTGGGTGAGTCCCTAACTTGGTTTGTCTCTCAATCGAGGCATCCAGACCACTTCCATCACTCCTCACTGGGCATTTGCATGGTGTATCTGATGGCCAGCTTTAACCCTGTTTGAGTGTTCTCCAAAGGCCATTTCTTGGTACACACATGTACACCTATGCTGTGTGAGCTATGAAATTCCCACCTGTAGACAATGGAGTATACCATCTCTCAAAATTCCTATTACTAGATACGAAGTCAAAGTGTAAACCTTACTAGAGCTCTTTTAACCTCTTAAGGACCAAGGGTCTTTAAAGTCAATGCATTTATGATGTAACCGTTACATTATTGGTCCTTAAGCGGTTAAAAGTAACCACTCCATAGACTATAATGCATCTGGCTGCTTTACCTGGGCATTAGTTAAGTGAACATGTGACTCTAACCCCTAATTGAGGAGAAACAGGTGTACACACCCACGCATTTGTAGGATTGCAATAGTGTAAATGCAGAAAGATAAACATAAACAATTTTTTATTTTATTTTGATCCAAGAACAACTTAATTACCATAATGGAGTACAAAGAAATGTCGCTTTTGATACAGAATGGTTTCAGATATTTGGCTTTTTTTTTTTTTTTTGCCTCATATCGCCTGCAATAAGGAAATGGTGGAGTCTAAATGAGATAAAAAATTAAGCTCAAGTGTTGTCCTGTAACAAACTGACTTCTGTCAAGTCAATTAAAAGGTTGTATCCACTGGAGTAACCAGCTTTTGTCATCTCTCCTTAGGTATCCGTCAACTGCAACTTATCCTCCTCAAAGTGTCTTTGATCCTGGGCATTGAGATTCATGTGAATGTAGAATTTCAGGGTCTCCTTGAGCCACCTGAAGACCAAGAAAATGAGAGTGAGTTCTTGATCTTTCCCCATATCAATTCTTCAAATATTATTGTATGGATTTCGTCTCTGTACCCTTTTTACATATTTTAATTGGGTACAGAATTACAGATTTGTTTTATTTTTTATATATACATTTATTTCAGTAACGTGGAGTTTTGGTACCCCTTGTCTTCAGTATCCCGAAGGAGTACTGGTTCTCCCCCAAATGTCAAAGACAGGAGATCCTTGTAGGTGAAAATCAAACTGGGACTGACCTTACAGTTTACAGTTGAAAAAAGATCTCACACACGAGGAATGTACAGAAACAATGGAAACCTGCTCAGCGCGTTTCCTTGCCGAATAGCCTACACCTCTCACACACGCCCTGGTGTAATAGATAATTGCTGGCGGAAGTAGCAAGGGGATCTGACTTGATCCAGTTCCTGGGGCTTGGGTGGAAGCAGTGGCAAGATAGTAATGGTTTGCATACAGATTACACATAGTCAAACAGCATAGTATATGCAACACATCAGGGAATAATACACAGACGTCAGGGACTACTGCACAAAAAACACAAACACCCTGTACCTAGGACTCAAGACACGGGGTGACTTCAACACAGCAAAGGGCAGGGAAACAATCTAAAACATAAGGCCCCAAACTCCTCTCTAGGTCCATGTACCTAAAGTCCAAAGTGACTGTCACAATTTCTTAAGGGAGATCCTTTGTCTGTTTTCTTAGGTTAATGTCAGACAAACGCTTTCTGAGCACACTGCGTCCGTGCACATACTGTAGACCCCATACGGTTGTTTGTTTTTTTTTGACTGACTTTTTTTGACTGATGTAGATAGGAAATAAAATTAATATGTAAAATGAAAAAAATTGATACGTGATATGAAAAACCATTTTGTCCAAAAATGCAGTCCGTCGGACTACGTTCCATCACTCACACACAAAGCTACGCGGACGTGACGCACTCTGTGTGTCCTTCCTAGCGGTTTGACGTTCTTGCCTAAATTGCGTCCGGTGCCACATTCGCCTAGTCAGCCCCCCAGAGCGAGCTCCTGATGTCACTGCAGAGGTGCTGCACAACAGGTGCAGATCCAGACAGTTTCGGGGGGGGGGATTCTACCAGTTTTGGCCAAGAGCTGGTGTTGGGTTCGCAGTGACAGGCGGATATATTTGCCCCAGCTCACATGGATATATATATTGCCCCCAGCTCACATGAATATATATATATTGCCCCCAGCTCACATGGATGGATATATATATATATATTTGCTCCCAGCTCACATGGATATATTTGCTCCCAGCTCACATGGATATATTTGCTCCCAGCTCACATGGATATATTTGCCCCCAGCTCATCACATGGATATATTTGCCCCAGCTCATCACATGGATATATATTGCCCCCCCAGCTCTCACCTCCTGTCTGCAGCCGTTCTTCTCTCTACAAGCGGCCGCCAGCATGCAGCTTGGCCACTCGCCGGGAACCACTTGACTATTGGCAGACGACGCAGTGGAAGAGCTTGCCTGCTGGAGCTGGAGATCAGAAAACTACACCTCCCGGCGTGCTGTGCGGAGCGAGGGTGCATGCTCCGTTTTAAGCCAATCCTGAATGATTGGCTTAACCGAGCGTACCCTCTGGCCATGATGAATCCCACCTCTCCCAGGAGTTTCTGAAGAGTTTGCGGGCGTCAAGGAGCTTGCATTCACTACAGGGAGACTACCGGAACTTCCCGGGCGACTTGGGATGTCTGAGCAAGTCAAGTTTTGGTTTTTTTCTACACGCGATGCAGATGTCTCAAATATGATGCGACCCTTACAATTTCAAGGTAAATTTTTGTCACCCAAATCTAGCAGTGTATCTACAGTATGTCTTGGGTTCAAGAACATTGAAATTTTACAGTCGTTAAAGAAATACAAAGTTATAAATGCAAGATATTAAAAACAAAATACAAATATACAGAGTAACACAGAAAATAAATATGTAGGAAATAGTCATTATGTTACATGTTTACAGGTGCATTCTGTATTGAGCTATGTTAATAGGGAGCTCTTGAGTGACTTAAGACTGGGGGAAGATTTGATGGCGTCTGGGAGGTTATTCCGTAATTGCGGTGCTCTGTAGAAAAATGCCGATCGAGCCACTTTTTGTATTGTTTTACTGCTAGTAAGGTGCTTTTCCTGGATCGGAGGTTATAGGATGAGGGAACTGCTAGGGGAAGCAGCCTATTGAGGTAGGGTGGTAGCTTCCCAGAAAAGCTCTTAAACTCCAGGTTGGAAAGGTGAAGGGTGCGTCTAGATTCCAGCGACGGACAGTTTAGCTCTTTTAACATGTCACAATGGTGGGTCATGTAGTTACATTGTAGCACAAAGCGACAGAATGAGTTATACAATGTAGTAAGTTTTTGGAGGTGCGTTTGCGAGGCAGCTGCATACACTACATCTCTGTATTCAATGGCTGGCATAAGCATTTGTTGTACAATCTGCTTTCTTACCGCGGGACTCGGGCAGGATTTGTTTCTGTACAGGGCACCTAGTTTGGGATAAAGTTTAGATGAGAGGTTTTTCAAAGGATAGATTTGGGTCTAACCACATACCTAGATATTTGAGAGAAGTGACTGTGGTCCGCGTACCATTTTATTTTGTCCTTACACGTAGATGAGGATTTTGCAATTTATGTAGTTTAGGTGCTGTTCCAAAGAGCATCATTACAGTTGTCAGTATTTTAAAAAGTTTGTTATCTGCAATCCACTTTTCTTACTCTGTGAACTGTTTTTGCAGCACGGCCTCCAGCTGATGGAGAATTGGTTTGCTGGTATAGATTACGATGTAATCTGCATACATGTGTACAGTTGAGACTTTACAGACATTGGGCCGATCATTTATTAATATCGTGAATAGCAGGGGGCTGAGTATCGAGCCTTGGGGTACACCGCACGTAACTAGGTAGGGGAGGGAGGAGCTGCCAGAAATGGACACACATTGCGATCAGTCGGATACCTACGATCAGTGGTGTATTTAGGTTTTGTGCTGCCCTAGGCCTGACTAAACTCGTGCACCCCCTAAATTAAATTGGACACACTCCTTCCTTTCAAGGCCGCACCTCCTGTTTAAACAGCCAGACACTTTCTGGTTTTAAAGACTGCTGTTGCTATAATACAGTGGCCATCATCCACTTAGTGCAGTACAGGTTGCATGGAGAGGCCTGCCAACAAGTTTAGGAAACTTTTGGGTCCCCTCCAAATTTTCAGATGACTTCTGTATTATACATAATCATACACAGAGAGGACACAATACAGGGAGTCTGGGATTTACAAATATGTCTGCATTACACATTATACACACAGAGGACACCATACAAGGAGTCTGGGATTTACTTATGTCTGTGTTACACAATACAGAGAGTCTGGGATTCACTTTCGTCTGTGTTACACATATTAACCCCTTCACTGCTGAGGCATTTCACCGCTGTGTGCTGAGCTAATTTTTACCGCTTTCGCTCATCATGTTTAAATGCGATTTGAAGCCACATTCTAATAAATGACCCAGACATATTATATATCGTTCTTTCCGGCAGATTCATAATATATAATTTTTATATGTATATGTCATGTCCTGTCTGTATATTATAACAAAAAATACAATAAAAATTTAATTTTTAATCATCTGCAGTGTGTAAAGTGTTTTTTTTCACATTTTATCACATGAGCGTTTGCGGTTATGTTTTCTATGGGGTGCGCTTGTACAAAAATTTTAAATGGGGACTCGTTATATTTTTTGGGGGGAATTACGTGATTTTTAGCAAACGCACCCCATAGAAAAAAATCATTAGTGCAGCATCATTGTTCACATTATAATTGAAATGTGAACAATATTGCTGCATTAATAAAAACAACACACAATTTTTTTTTTTTTTTTTTAAATGTATTTATTTTTATTATAATTTTTTTTATTATTTTTTTACTTTGCACCTAGTCATGTTGGGTATCATTCGAAAGGCCATGCTCAGGCCTTTCAAATGACACCATCCATGACCCCCTAGCTGCCACGGTTCTGGAGATAGGGGCTTCTTGTGAACCCCGATATCTCCACCGCAGCTAGGGGTTCCCCGGCTATCCGACGTCATCACGCTATGCATGATGACATCAGGCAGCGAGGGGAGATCCGGGGGTGGAGCCGCCATCCAAGATGGCGACTCCCACCGGAGCTAGGCTGCACTTCAGCGCCGCAAGGCGCTGAAGTGCAACCCGGCCCTTGAGGGGTTAAAGCCAGGCACCGCTTAAAAGGGGTGACTATCCCCTTTTAAGCAGTGCCTGGCTTTTGGCGCTGCTCCTTCCCGATCGGGAGGGAGAGGGATCCGAACGGATCCCCCCCTCCCTTCCAGGCTATCTCCCGGCATTGCCGGGGGTCGCCTGGAAATGACGTCATCGCGCTTGGCGCGATGATGTCATTTACGCCGGGAGGAGCTTGACTTCAACGTCTGAGGACGCTGAAGTCAGAACTCCGCGGGACCCCGGACAGAGAGGTGAGTATCTCCGCCGGGGGTCCCGCACAGCTGATGACGTGTGGGGCACGTCCTCAGCATGTAACGTGCATCAATGAGGACGTGCCCCACACGTCTTCAGCAGTGAAAGGGTTAAGTAAAACCGCAAAAAAACTAGAATAGTAAAAGGTAATCACATAACTCATTGGCAGAGACACGCACACACATATGGAGGAGCCCCTATAAACATCTACACACCCCGAATATGGAGGAGGGTCTAAAGACCTCTAGAAACAACCTATAGAGGATTCCTTAAAGACAACCCAAACACAGTATATGGAGGAGCTCCTAAAAAGAGGGAGATTAGGGCAAAACTATGCCCTTAGTATATAGGATACATAAAGTTTAACTAAAACGGAATAACAAGCACCACACTGATATCACCAAAATCATTTTATTTTAAATTTAGTTGAAAAATAAAAAAAATTATTAAATCAGGACTACATGACTTGTATTGTGGACAGTATATATGAGAGAGGCAGTATGGTGACAGTATATATGGACAGGAGCAGTATGGTGACAGTATAAATGGAGGGTGTGTGTGATGTGTGTTAGTAACTCACCACTTAGAAGAAATGCCCTCAGCTCAAACATTAAAGGAGGCACCTCTTATCAGATCAGGATGCTGCAGAATGCCTGTCAGGTGGCATCATCTGGTGGCAGTGTAATAGATGGCCATAGGGGCTGGCTGGGCATGCTGGGAGGGGCTGGAGGCCAGCAGTATCTCGGGGGTCCCTGCTTCCTGAGTTCACAGCCTGTCATTGCTGCACGCGGGCAGTCAGTTCCTCCCTGGCTGATGTCAGCTGACAGGGGCGTGGTGTCACGCAGTGATTGCTGCTCATCGAAGCCAGGCTGCCCTCACTGAGCCCTGGCACCGCTGCAGGGCCGGCGAGAAGCTTTGTCTCTTGTCTAGCAGCTTTACAATCGTTGGGCAAGTAGTGCAGTATGCCAGCAGCCAGTGAAGGCCTGGCTGCTGCTTGCTTTTATAGCAGAGGCATAACTAGAAACCTCAGGGCCCTGGTGCAAGAATCCATGAAGGGCCCCCCACCCACCCTCCGTGCGAGAGAGTTTTGCGTTTTTACTAAACTTTTTGCAAAAATATCTGTATACAGATCTCCTGCACTATGGCCTAGTATCCCTATTATATAGTTAGGTCCATAAATATTGGGACATCGACACAATTCTAACATCTTTGGCTCTATACACCACCACAATGGAGTTGGAATGAAACGAACACAATGTGCTTTAACTGCAGACTGTCCGCTTTAATTTGAGGGTATGTACATCCAACTCAGGTGAACGGTGTAGGACTTACAGCAGTTTGCAGATGTGCCTCCCACTTGTTAAGGGACCAAAGGTAATGGGACAGAATAATAATCATAAATCAAACTTTCCCTTCTTAATACTTGGTTGCAAATCCTTTGCAGTCAATCACAGCATGAAGTCTGGAATGCATAGACCTCACCAGACGCTGGGTTTCATCCCTGGTGATGCTCTGCCAGGCCTCTACTGCAAATGTCTTCAGTTCCTGCTTGTTCTTGGGGGCATTTTCCCTTCAGTTTTGTCTTCAGCAAGTGAAATGCATGCTCAATGGGATTCAGGTCAGGTGATTGACTTGGCCATCGCATAACATTCCACTTCTGTCCCTTCAAAAACTCTTTGGTTGCTTTTGCAGTATGCTTTGGGTCATTGTCCATCTGCACAGTGAAGCGCCGTCCAATGAATTCTGCAGCATTTGGCTGAATGTGAGCAGATATTGCCCGAAACACTTCAGAATTCATCCTGCTGCTTTTGTCAGCAGTCACATCATCAATAAATACAAGAGAACCAGTTCCATTGGCAGCCATACATGCCCACGCCATGACACTACCACACCACCATGCTTCACTGATGAGGTGGTATGCTTAGGATCATGAGCAGTTCCTTTCCTTCTCCATACTCTTCTCTTCCCATCACTCTGGTACAAGTTGATCTGTGTCTCATCTGTCCATAGGATCTTGTTCCAGAACTGTGAAGGCTTTGTTAGGTGTTGTTTGGCAAACTCTAATCTGGCCTTCCTGTTTTTGAGGCTCACCAATGGTTTACATCTTATGGTGAACCCTCTGTATTCACTCTGGTGAAGTCTTCTCTTGATTGTTGATTTTGACAAACATACACCTACCTCCTGGAGAGAGTGTTCTTGATCTGGCCAACTGTTGTGAAGGGTGTTTTCTTCACCAGGGAAAGAATTCTCCGGTCATCCACCACAGTTGTTTTCCATGGTCTCCCTGATCTTTTGGTGTTGCTGAACTCACCACTGCGTTCCTTCTTTTTGAGAATGTTCCAAACTGTTGTTTTGGCCACGCCTAATGTTCTTGCTAGCTCTCTGATGGGTTTGTTTTGTTTCTTCAGCCTAATGATGGCTTGCTTCACTGATAGTGACAGCTCTTTGGATCTCATCTTGAGAGTTGACAGCAAAAGATTCCAAATGCAAATAGCACACTTGAAATGAAATCTGGGCCTTTTATCTGCACATTGTAATTGTGGTAATGAGGGAATATCACTACAAAAATGCCAAGACTGCACACCAAAGTAAAAATAAATTTTTATTGATACAGAAATAAAAACACTAAAACACCACGAAAAAATCTTTATATAATATATAATTTGCCAGAGAACCAACTCAAAAGTAATAAGGTTGGTCTACACTTATCCTAATTTAACAATAGAAATAAGTTAATATATGTCCTCCAAACAATATGTTAAGGAGTATCCCTGGTGATGATAAACCTTATATCAAAAGCAGTGTTTAAAGAACCAAAAAAATATAAATGAACAACCACATGTAAAGAGAAAAGAAACTGAAATACTAATACCACAGGGAACCTCTCAGCAGACAAGAACCAGCAGAGACCACTCAACGTTTCGGTCAAAGACCTTTGTCAAGAGTAAATGCCAACTCACCTCAGGTGTTATATTTATGTTGAAAGATAATAGGTACACAGGTGTGGACACTGATCCCAATTCCCAGAGCAGGTGTAGCATAATTATATCGGCGGCCGCCCTTAATGACGACAGGGGATCACGTCAACACGACAGTGAACTCCCCTGCGTCATATCACACCAGTAGATGTGAAAAAGGAAAAAAGTTTTTATTATTATTTTGTTTTAACCCAGTGCCCCTGCGCATCCACGCATGAATGAACACATAATGGGGGGTCAGATCCACAGTCTGCATCATCAGGGCCCCTTAGGAAATAAGATACTTGATTGGCTTGAATACAGTTATGTAATATAACAAATGTCATAATGGAGTGATAAATAAATGAAAGCAATACCTATTTGCTGCAATTCACTATACCCTAAATTCATATCAATGTCATCATTGGTGCATACAAAAACATCAATACATTTATATAAACAGGATCACATCATGATGAAGCACAAGCAAAAAACATATACCACATGTAAATATATCACAATTATATTCAATCATGAATCCATTTTTTCTGCACAAAACAACTGAGCCTCATGAAATACATGAATGAACCCCTGCAAAAACCAAGCATACCACACGACATATGAACAAACACATAACAAAAGACAAAAAAAACACAAAAAAATAATTTAAACAGAAAAAGAAAAAACAAACAACAAACACATAAATATAAATGAATATACTAAAACACAATGCATAAAACACAAGACAAAAATCAAATATGAAAAAGGGGCGTGATTGCAGAAGTAGTATGAATACTGCGCCAGACCAGCCAGTAACATATGATAAACAATCATACTACAATGATCTTGCAGGAAGGGACCAAAGAACTGTAACCTACAACAAAAATACAGATAAAAATACAATTAAAATCAACAACGCAAGAGCAGAGGAAATGCCATTTCACAAAAAGGGCGATAGATCCCTATCCTCATTGAGACCCAAGGGTGACATGGTTTGTAACTCATAAATCCAATGCAACTCACGTTTTCCTAAGAGAGTATCCCTACTCCCTCCTCTTTTGGGACTCCAAACCCATTCTATCACCATGTAACGTAACTGTGCCACTGTATGGCCACTCTCAGAAAAATGTCTAGCAATCGGATTTTGAAATCTACATGTCCGAATGTTGCTTTTGTGCTCTCTTATGCACACAATCAATGACCGTTGTGTTTGCCCAACATATCCAAGCCCACAAGGGCATTTTAACAGATAGACAACATGGTCCGTTTGACAATTAACCCGAGCATGAATATCATATTTTTTACCCGAACGTGGATGTGAAAATGTGGGTCCCACAATCACGCCACTGCAATGTACGCAGTGGCCACATCTGTACATGCCCATCCGTGGTTTGCCGATGAATGAAGCCAAGGCTTGTGATTTCTCCTGTTGACCTACATCAATGTTTTTCGTCAGGATACCCCCCCCTATATTTCTGGAGCGCTTGTAGGCCATCAAAGGTTTCTCCTTGAAAAGGTTAGAAATCTTGCAGTCCATCTGTAAAACACTCCAATGTTTATTGATAATGTGCCTCACTTTTGGGGACATAGCACTAAAGGTTGTAACACAAGGAAGCCTAGATTGTGCAGCACGTATCTTAGGTTTTAACAGCTCATGTTGTTGAGCTACGTGCTTTTTGCTGAAAACCCGTGAGGGTATCCCGTGTATATCCACGCTTGGTAAAATCCTGAACCAATTGGTTACTCCTCTTATCATAATCCTTGGTGTTACTTGTATTCCTTCTCGCACGGAGAACTTGCCCATAAGGCAAATTCTCCAACAGGTGTTGTGGATGGAATGAGTTATTGTGTAGATAAGCAGCCCTATCAGTGGGCTTAGAAAATAAGTCAAACACAATAGCACCCTCACTCACCTGTAACCGAACATCCAAGAAGTGCAGTTGATGTTGACTGTACTCCATTGTAAATTTAATAGTAGGGCAATGTGAGTCCAAGCGTTGGTGAAAAACAAATAGTGTATCCAAATCACCTGTCCAGATAAAGAAAATGTCGTCGATAAAACCTGGCTTATCTACACAATAACCACAAGATTTCTAACCTTTTCAAGGAGAAACCTTTTGATGGCTTACAAGCGCTCCAGAAATATAGGGGATAGGGATGCACCGATACCACTTTTTTAAGACCGAGTACGAGTACCGATACTTTTTAAAAGTACTCACCGATACCGAGTACCGATACTTTTCTTTAATGTCAAGTGACGCTTTCCAATAAGAACAGACCATATAAACATGCCCCCATTGCCCCCCCAGCTCACACATGGTTATGCCCCCCAGCTCACACATGGATATGCCCCCCAGCTCATGGATATGCCCCCAGCCTATGGTTATGTCCCCCCAGCTCACACATGGTTATGGCCCCCCAGCTCACACATGGTTATGCCCCCCAGCTCACACATGGTTATGCCCCCCAGCTCATGGGCATGCCCCCCAGCTCGCACATGGGTATGCCCCCCAGCTCACACATGGGTATGCCCCCCAGCTCACACATGGGTATGCCCCCCAGCTCACACATGGGTATGCCCCCCAGCTCACACATGGGTATGCACCCCAGCTCATGGGTATGCCCCCGGCTCATGAATATGACCCCAGCTCATGGGTATGCCCCCAGCTCATGGGTATGCCCCCCAGCTCATGGATATGCCCCCCAGCTCATGGGTATGCCCCCCAGCTCATGGATCCCCCAACGATACTTAACTTCCTGGGCACCGCCGGGAATGTCTCCGTGCGCGCTCGTTGGAAGGACCCCACCCGCAACCACGTGGGACCATGTGATCGCGGCTGGGGTCCTTCCAACGAGCGCACGCGGGGAAACTTTCCCGGTGTCGCCCAGGAAGGTAAGTATCATCGCGGAGAGCAGCTGCAGGGCCTGTCCGAATGCTCTTTTCAGCATTCAGACAGGCCCTGCAGCTGCTTATTGTGTTTATACTTACCTTCCTGGGCGACGCCGGGAATGTCTCCGCGCGTGCGCTCGTTGGAAGGACCCCAGCTGTGATCACATGGTCCCACGTGGTCGCGGCTGGGGTACTTCCAACGAGCGCGCGCCTGTAGACATTCCCGGCGTCGCTCAGGAAGGTAAGTATTGTCGCGGAGAGCTCCAGGGGCGGCTGTCCGAATGCCGATAGAGCATTCGGACAGCCGCCGCAGCCCCTCGGATGCCGGCAAGCCGGCTCGATGCCGGTATCGGGAAAAATATCGGGGGGTACTGCACGAGTACCAAGTACTCCTGCAGTACCCAGTATCGGCCCCGATACCGATACTAGTATCGGTATCGGTGCAACCCTAATAGGGGATATCGTGACGAAAAACATTGATGTAGGTCAACAGGAGAAACCACAAGCCTTGGCTTCGTTTATCGGCGAACCACGGATGGGTATGTACAGATGTGGCCACTGCGTACATTGCAGTGGCGTGATTGTGGGACCCACATTTTCACATCCACGTTCGGGTAAAAAATATGATATTCATGCTCGGGTTAATTGTCAAACGGACCATGTTGTCTATCTGTTAAAATGCCCTTGTGGGCTTGGATATGTTGGGCAAACACAACGGTCATTGACTGTGTGCATAAGAGAGCACAAAAGCAACATTCGGACATGTAGATTTCAATCTCCGATTGCTAGACATTTTTCTGAGAGTGGCCATACAGTGGCACAGTTACGTTACATGGTGATAGAATGGGTTTGGAGTCCCAAAAGAGGAGGGAGTAGGGATACTCTCTTAGGAAAACGTGAGTTGCATTGGATTTGTGAGTTACAAACCCTGTCACCCTTGGGTCTCAATGAGGATAGGGATCTATCGCCATTTTTGTGAAATGGTATTTCCTCTGCTCTTGCGTTGTTGATTTTAATTGTATTTTTATCTGTATTTTTGTTGTAGTTCTTTGGTCCCTTCCTGCAAGATCATTGTAGTATGATTGTTTATCATATGTTACTGGCTGGTCTGGCGCAGGATTCATACTACCTCTGCAATCACGCCCCTTTTTCATATTTGATTTTTGTCTTGTGTTTTATGCATTGTGTTTTAGTATATTCATTTATATTTATGTGTTTGTTGTTTGTTTTTTCTTTTTCTGTTTAAATTATTTTTCTGTTTTTTTTTTTTGTGTTTTTTGTCTTTTGTTAGGTGTTTGTTCATATGTCGTGTGGTATGCTTGGTTTTTGCAGGGGTTCATTCATGTATTTCATGAGGCTCAGTTGTTTTGTGCAGAAAAAATGGATTCATGATTGAATATAATTGTGATATATTTACATGTGGTATGTTTTTTGCTTGTGCTTCATCATGATGTGATCCTGTTTATATAAATGTATTGATGTTTTTGTATGCACCAATGATGAAATTGATATGAATTTAGGGTATAGTGAATTTCAGCAAATAGGTATTGCTTTAATTTATTTATCACTCCATTATGGCATTTGTTATATTACATAACTGTATTCAAGCCAATCAAGTATCTTATTTCCTACTGGGCCCTGATGATGCAGACTGTGGATCTGACCCCCCCATTATGTGTTCATTCATGCGTGGATGCGCAGGGGCACTGGGTTAAAACAAAATAATAAAAAAACTTTTTTCCTTTTTCACATCTACTGGTGTGATATGACGCAGGGGAGTTCACTGTCGAGTTGACGTGATCCCCTGTCGTCATTAAGGGTGGCCGCCAATATAATTATGCTACACCTGCTCTGGGAATTGGGATCAGTGTCCACACCTGTGTACCTATTATCTTTCAACATAAATATAACACCTGAGGTGAGTTGGCATTTACTCTTGACAAAGGTCTTTGACCGAAACGTTGAGTGGTCTCTGCTGGTTCTTGTCTGCTGAGAGGTTCCCTGTGGTATTAGTATTTCCATTTCTTTTCTCTTTACATGTGGTTGTTCATTTATATTTTTTTGGTTCTTTAAACACTGCTTGTGATATAAGGTTTATCATCACCAGGGATACTCCTTAACATTGTTTGGAGGACATATATTAACTTCTTTCTATTGTTGCATTAGGATAACCTTATTACTTTTGAGTTGGTTCTCTGGCAAATTATATATTATATAAAGATTTTTTGTGGTGTTTTAGTGTTTTTATTTCTGTATCAATAAAAAATTTTTTTTACTTTGGTGTGCAGTATTGGCATTTTTGTAGTGTCAAGTATTTGGACCTTTGAGGACTGGTCCGCCTTAGACTAGCACCCGTGTGTAATTATACATATGTAGTGTGCATCGCAATCTTCTTTATTGTTAATGAGGGTATATCACACACCTGGCCATGGAACAGCTGAGAAGCCAATTGTCCCATTACCTTTGGTCCCTTAACAAGTGGGAGGCACATCTGCAAACTGCTGTAAGTCCTTCACCTGAGTTGGATGTATATACCCTCAAATTTAAGCTGGCAGTCTGCAGTTTAAGCACATTGTGTTTGTTTCATTCCAACTCCATTGTGATGGTGTATAGAGCCAAAGATGTTAGAATTGTGTCGATGTCCCAATATTTCTGGACTTGACTATATCTTTTAGCTGTGGTATTTAATGCTATTGTAATATTAATATAATAGGATACTTAGCGATAGGTTATAGTATTATTAGGTTTTAAACCAGCAGTTTTTGGATAGTGCAGGAGACACGTGTCGTATGCAGGTATTTTTAGCACTCTTAAAATGGACATACAATTTGGAAGTATTTTTAAAGAATGGGTTGTGGATCCTCCTGTAGATCTCTCTTGTGTTATGTTGCCTCATCTAGTGTGTCACCCCTCTCCTCTTAGATTGTAAGCCCTTGAGCAGGGTCCTTCCTCCTTTTGTTCAGTGTGTGTAACCTGTATGTATATTTGTTATTCTGTGTCTCCCATTGTACAGCACTAAGGAATTTGTTGGCACTTTATAAATGCTTGTAACTGTTATAAGGTGGAGTATTAAGATCTAGTTTAATAGCCCTCTCCCCCTTCTTTCTATAACCCTTTTTTTAATGAAGTTTTTTCATTAATGGAGTTTATAACAAAATGTTTTTAGTAAGAATGAAAAACTCCCCTTTTATTTTTATTTTTTTCGATATGTCGTCATGTAAAAGTTTGCCTATTTGCTATTCTCTCGGAGGTTTATTTTTTGACATTGTGTCTTCTGGTGCGACATACATGTGGTATCTTATTATATTGAAAATAAAGAATTGCAAAAATAAAAAATAAAAAACAACTCTCTCCATTTAACTGAATGGGTTAATAAGCTGACCAGACCCTGCAATGAGACACAAGGAAGTGTCAGACTCATGATGGATAGCCAGACAAAAGATAACAAGGCCTCTGCTGCCTAATTAACCCTTAAGGATGAATGACAGAACTGTTCCATCATTAATGCATTGACTTTAAAGACCCTAGCTCCTTAAAGGGTTAACAATCCACCAGACTGACACACAGTAGCTGTTGTTTTTGCTGCCCCACTGGACACTGCCGCCCTAGGCCTAGGCCAAGATACAGCACTGCATACGCTTGAAACCAGGTCAGCGTTAGATCACCAATACCAGAGTTTTTAAGTTTTTGTAATAAGTCTACTGTGTCAAAGGCCTTGGCAAAATCAAGGAAGATGGCTCCAGTTAGGTCTCCTTGTTCCATGTCAGCTTGGATATTATTGAAAACTTTTAAAAGGGCGGTTGTAGTTGAGTGATTTGGACTAAAGCCTGATTTGATCTGGGGTTAAATAGTTTGAACATTGATAATAATCACGTAATTGCGTGTACACACATTTTTTCAAAATTTTTGACATGACGGGGAGCAATGAGATCGGACGGTAGTTGGATAACAAAAATACTGTCACCACTTTTATGGATAGGTACCACTCTCGCAGTCTTCCAGAGTTTGGGTATGTATCCAGACGCCAGTGATTCATTGATTAGGGTTGCAACAGGATTTGCAATTGCCGGCGCACTGATTTTCAGCAGCATTGCTGGGATTTGATGAGGTCCAGACTGGTATTTCAATTTTTGATTACGGATAATTTTAGTAACTACACTGACAGGCACTGGTCCGAAGTGGTATTTATCTGCGATACCGGGTCTTTGTATGGTTTGAGGGGCCCGACCTGCGTGAGGCTTTTCTGTAGGTGTGTCATTCGTTAGCTTTGCAATCAGGGTGGTGGCGCATTCAACAAAATAATTATTAAAGGCATTTGCTACATCTAGGGGGTGTTGCAGGGTTTGGTTGTTTACTTTGACAGCAGCCGCTTTTCAACTTAACAGGGTGAACAATCTGTAAGGAAAAGTAAAATCAGATTTGTAACGTTGTGATATTTCACTGTAGTAGAGTCCAAAAAATGTTCTCAATTATCTAGAAGCCCGTTTCTCACCTCTTCCCTTCTCACTGACATTCAGATACGCCACCTATATCATTGTAAAGCAAATTGCAATTACATTTTCTGTTTTGAAACAGTGAATTTGAATTGTAGATATAATTTTCTTCTCTTCCATTACACCTCTTCAAAAGGCTTTGGGGCCTTTTTAATACAGAATTATGATTTGGCATATTGGTGGTTAATAATACCTATAGAGGTGCTTTTATAGTGCTGTATTACCTGTTCTCCATATATTCCTAGGTTGAGCTATTAATATAAACAAAGTAATAATATAATTAAATAAAATAATTTTTTACTGGTGAAGGGAAGCGCCATAATTGAAGGAATTTGTAGCGAATCCTCCTTTTTTCTGAGCACCATTCAGCAACATATACTCTTTTGTCTTCTGAGCTATTAATATATTTGTGATTTTATATTAATATGGTAACTTTGTTTCTTGTATTTTTGTTTTTAGTAATGTTATGTTTCTGCTGTGATGTTTGCAACATATTCTTGCTAAAATAACTTCTAACTGAAATCTTAAAATCTCTCATTTGTAACAAACATGTCAGTTTGTCCTCCCTCTGTCACAGGCTTAGGGTTTAAGAACATAAAATCAGTAACATGCTGTGCAATGGTGGAAGTCGGTCTAAAAAATACCCTATCAGTACCCATAAACTGTATTTTAAAACTCTACGTGTATGCCGTGCTCCAGTTCTGTAGATAGAAAAGTAATTTACCGTTAATCATTCTTTGGCTGCCTGTGACTCAAAGAATAATGTTGCTTTATATGTATTGTTCAGGAAACCACTTCACTTCCTATACCGCCTTTCCAGAGTCACATCTCCGGGTTTTCTTTGTAAAAATCCATTTATGTTGGAGTTTAAATTCTTGAATTTAATTCCTTGTTACAGTTCGTTGTTGGGGTATTTCATGTAGAAGTACTACCTAGTTACTGAATACATCTTGTGATCCTCGGCAGACAATTTGCTGGATGCTAACTGCTTTAAAATTATAGTGGCTGTCTAGTAGCTGGAGAACTGTCAGATCCCTTCAACCTGCCCCTTAATTTTGAAGATTAGACTGGAGTTAACGTTGCATATTAATACTTTTTGAAACCATGACTTGTTCATGGTTTATTAGCAACTGGAATTTCTTCTGGATCATGATCTCTGGGAAAAAAATGTATTTCATTTTAAATCGCCTTAATATTGTTTATATTATCTAGGGGTTGGTTGGCGAGCAAAGTTGCATCCCAGCACCCAGTCTGTGTCAGACTATGACTTTGATGTCATTATTGGGGCAGATGGGAGAAGGAACACGCTGGCGGGTGAGTTTTAAACTTAGAAGTACATTTATTTGTTGATGTGACTTTTTCATGAATTAGAATAACCTTTATATAAATTCCTTTTCAGGTTTCCGGCGAAAAGAGTTCCGTGGCAAGCTGGCAATTGCCATCACTGCAAATTTTATCAACCGTAATACAACAGCAGAGGCAAAAGTTGAGGAGATCAGTGGTGTGGCCTTTATATTCAACCAGAAGTTCTTTCAGGATCTGCGAGAGGCCACAGGTCAGTCTACTTAAAAAAAAAATTGTCTTTCACGTTAAGGGAAATTGGTGTTCAGTGATCTTACATTCCATGTTATTATGCTGGGTTTTTTTCTGGTAAAAGGATTCAAAAGGATTTCATTGTATGACAATCTTTGTGATCAGCAGATGCATTCAAATTATAGTTGTTTGAATTTCCTTCGGTGAATGCACTTGGTGAATAACCCCTTAAGTAGGGATGTACCAATCTGGACCCTAAGAATGGAATCGGCACCAGATTTCAGCATTTTCAGAATTGACAAGCCAATCAGGGTAATTCAAAGAGATTCGAAAAGTCACCGCACGTTCGGTGACTTTTCGTTCTCTTCAATTCGGTTCGTTTTGCCGATCCCATTTCGGTGACCCTGCGGTGCATTCAGCAAGCACCCACAGGGTCCCCGAATTGCAGGGAAAAGCTGCCGCAAACCCGACGAAAACGAACCGCAAAAGTATAAACCTGCCGAAAACCCGAGCAGGAGCCGATCACACACAGCACAGCCGCCGGAAAAAGCTGACACCGCAGACAGAGTGAAGTGAATAAATTAGGAAAACCGTTTGCATGAATGTTTGAAAAGTGAAACGCTGTTTGCAAAGAAACTACTGAGCGAAAATGTCTGACATTTACGTATGAGGTCCAGGGAATGATAATAAAAAGGGCTGTTACAGAAAAAATAATTTAACTTATACTTATAAGTAAACTAAATAAGTAAACTTAAAAGTAAACTTATAGTTTAAGTTTATAAGTAAACTTAAAAAAAATTCAAAAAAATGCTTAAAATATCATAAAAAAACTATAAATAAAGAGACTCTTTACTGCAGAATTTTATAATGAACGGTTTATTAGATATTGAATTAAAACGGGAATATTTTTAACATTGAAGCCTATGGGATTCTCCTGAATAAACTTGTCGAATTAAACCATCGAATGGCAGGGCATTTCGGGAATCTTTCACTGCTGGTTTGTGTTCTCTGAATAGCCGAAGCAGTGCTTTTTCATGGGGTTTTCACTGCCCTAGAACAGACACCGTACGTGCAGGAAATTCGCCAGGATTTGGCGAATTGCCTGCTCTCTGGATAGCCGAATGGCCAAGAAAGGTAACCGAATGCTGATTTTCAGCGTTCGGTTACCTTTCTCAAGCAATTCGGATCTCTTTGAAATACCCTGAAAGGGTCGATTTACAAATCACTGATATTGCGTGCAGTTTTGACGCCTTTTGAGGCACTTCGGCGATTCCATGTCACCAAAAATACAGTGGATTCACTATTTAGCGCATCTTCACTGTATTTTGACGAAATTGGAGTTGCCAAAGCAGTTATCGGATGGAGTTTATAGGAGTTTAAATCCATAAGTATTGAAAACCTGTCATAATAGAAAAGATCCTTTTAAAACAGGTTTTTGTTTGTTTATACAGTACTAGGTATAAAGCCTGCCCCGAGGGCAGTCTATTGTTGTAGAGGATATGGCTGCCCAGTGCTCCCAATGATGTGGCTGTTTATTGCACCCAGTTTCTGACTGGTCAGTTCTCCCCAGAATCTGGCTACTCAGGTGCTCACCTGGATCTGGCTGTTCGCAGTGCTCCCCGGGATCTGGCTGCTCTCAGTGCTCTCCAGGATCTGGCTGCCCAGTGCTTCCAAAGATGTGGCTGCTGTGTGCTCCCCAGTATCTGGCTGCTTTGTGCTCCCCAGGATCTGGCTACTATGTGCTCAGCAGGAACTGGCTGTTCAGTGCTCCCTAGGATCTGACTGCTGTCAGTGCTCCCCAGAGGGCAGTTTATCCATCTATATAAAATAGTTTTCTGTCGCCGTGGAGAAATATGTGCGCGCATCCAACGACAGCTGGGTACGCACGGAGCCCTACCCATTGGCTGTGCGCGCATCCATGAGAGGCAGATGCACCCGCATCCTACGACAGCCGGATGCGCGCGCAGCCCTACGATCAGCTGTGAGCGCATCCATAAGAGCCGAATGTGTGCGCAGCCAACCTGTAGGGTTGTGCGCACATCCAGGAGTGGCGGGTGAGTGCGCAGCCCTTCAGGTTGGCTGCAAGAGCATCCTACGGCAGCCGGATGCCCTCGCAGCCTGATAGGTTGGCTGTGCACGCATCCAGGAGAGCCGGATGCGCACGCAGCCCACCATCCAGGAGAGCCAACAACACACTGACCATGGTGCTGCCACCTCAGTTTGAAGCAAGTTTTTTTTTTTTTTTTTTTTTGCTCTTGTGTTAGCGATTTTGCAACCTCACCGGACTCCATTGGGAAGATGGAGGAATAGGCACAGTGTTTTTTTTTGGGTTTTTTTTGCCTTTTTTTACACCTGTTGCTGGGCCGTCACCACAGCCAGGGACCCTGTTTGACGGAGAGGCACTGTTGGTATGTTGGTGTTTGCCTTCATGCCTTGAAATTTTTGTGGCCCTCACTATAGGCTTTTTTGTGTGGAAGGTAGAGTTGCTTTCTTGGGGTTTTTTTTGCAATTATGGGGCTGGGTTGTGTGGATTCACCAAGTTCGTTTTTCTGTAATTGGTGGCTTGCCGCACATTTACTGATGTGGGTCCCCTCTTTTTTTTTTCATCAATTTGTTTTTCTGTTCATTTATAAAAAACAAATGTGCCTCGCTTGCGCTGCACAGCAAGATGCTGCTGCGAGGGCTCTGCAGGATACACGTGGACTCCTGGATGCGCACGAAGCCTATAGTGCTGCGTGCGCATCCTGGTCTCCTGGATGCGTGCGCAGCCGCTACCCTGCTACTGCGTGCGCATCCTGCGCTCCTGGATGTGCACGCAGCCGACTGGTAGAGGCTGCGCACTGATCCAGCGTCTGTTCGTAGCGGCGCATCAGGCTTCTGTTGGATGCGCGCGCAGCCAACAGAAACCGGATGTGCGGCGACGGACAGAACAATTTTATACTATAGATTTTACTAGGATGAAAATGTCTGTAAAAAGTCTTTTTTAAATGTTAAATATTTTTGTTCAATTTTTTTTTTTTTTTTTTAAGGAAAAAATTGTCTTTTAAAAAACTAACAAACCAGCAAATATTCAATTTTTTTATAGTGAAAGCTATGGGGTTCACCTGTTTAAACCTGCCGAATGGAAGCACCAAAATTTGGGTAATTTTGCTGCAGCTTTGGAGCAATTTGTCCTGTGAATAGAAGACACAATAGTCTTCTAGGGGACAATTACGGTGCTGAAAAATTGCATCATATTTCGCTGTCAATCCGCCTTTATTTGGTGAATTGACATCTTTATGAATAGATGAATTGCCCCAAAATGGCACAGAATGGTGAAATCCAGTTTGTGCAGCTTTGGGGCCAATTCGGAGGTTAGTTAATAGCCCCCTCAAGACATGCAGGGCAGCGAGACAACCAACTGGGGTCCTTTAGCCCCTGCATCTTCCCAGTTTGCTTGCGGGTCATGGAAGAGGCAGGAAAGATGCTGTGAGCCTCCTAGTTGGAGTCCAGGTGCCTTGGCATCAAGGCATCTTCCCTGCCTCTTCCATGACCCGCAAGCAGACCGGGAAGATGCAGGGGCCAGAGAGCAGGACAGAAGAGGGCGCCAGTGATTTAGAGAGTGAACTGCATGTCTGGCCTGAGATCATGCAGTATTGGATCGGTCCTCTGTATTGGCTGATCCCACATGTTGCAAAGATCCCATTGGGACATTCCCACCGTTTACGTGTTGCTGACAGGAATGATGTGCACTGGACCTAGGAGTATTCTATTGATTTGCATTTTTTTCTTTTTTGAGTTGAACTACTTTACTGTCACACGAAGACCTCCAGGCTTCAATTGTTACATTGTTTTGAAAATCTCACCTAAGGATTCCTTCTTTAAATGGCGTGTAGCTTTATATTTGTTTTTAGGGTTTTTATAGAAAGTCTCATATTTCTCTTTGCATATTCTTTTCTGTCCAGGAATCGATCTGGAAAACATTGTATATTATAAAGATGATACACATTATTTTGTCATGACAGCCAAGAAACAGAGTTTACTGGAGAAGGGTGTGATCTTGAAGGTGAGGATTCCCTATACATCTGAGATGGTAACATGTAATTTCCATGTGTGCTTTATTTGAACACAGCTATATATTTATTATACTAATACACCTGCCCCTCGTCTTTCATGTACTCCATTATTTGGCTTTCGTTTTATATGCCATTTACTTAATTTATGAAATTTTGTCTTTGACACCTTGCAAAAGGAATCTTGAAATGTTTGTGGAAGGTGCTGTCAATATTTGTTGCCCTCCTACTGCACTGAAATCTAGATTCTATCCCCCCAAATTAACTTTTGTTAATTGGCTACTGAATTAGAATTTATGAATGATTTTTTTTTTTTTTTTTGGTTAACCCTCTAATTTGTTTCTTGTTGTCTTTATAAATTCCTGTAACTGTATGTAAATGTAGTACATATTTCTTAATATGCACATCTATGTGGTTTCCTTCACGGAACTATATTTTGCACATGCATAACAGCATAAGAATCTCTTGCTGGCAACTTTAAGTTGTTCATATAATTTTTATTAGGGGCATTAGAATTCACTTGGTTATCGTTTGCAGTCATGGTCAGGTCCCAATCCTATGCATGTGGTTCGTCATACATTTTTCAAATGTTTTTATTTATTTACTAGGTGGAAAGCCTGCCCAGAGGGCAGTCTATTGTTGTCGCCAGCTCAGAATTCACGTCCACATAGTTTTTTTTCAATGTCCTATCCAAGAGTATCTCTCTATATAAATGCGTTTGTAACGCGTCCATCGCCATCCCATCCGCAACAGAAGGGCCAACTGAGCAGCTGTGATGGGCACGCGCAGCTGACAGCGCATTACAAAGGCATTTATATATTAGAGCAGGTTCCTCTTCCCTCTTAGATTGTAAGCTCACGGGAACCGGACCCTCAGATTGTAAGATCATGGGGCCCCTTAGATTGTAAGCTCATGGGGCCCCTTAGATTGTGTTGGGCTTGGGCGGGCATTTTTTTTGTACCGTATACATTATGCGGATATTTAATGGCACGTAGTATGCATGGCATGGCAGGCTGGTGTTTAGGCACACTGGTATTATGAGACACTGGTATTATGCATGGCAGACTGGTAATATGGCTGGCAGACTGGTATTAGGCATGGCAGACTGGCATTGTGCATGGCAGACTGGTAATATGGCTGGCGAACTGGTAATATGGCTGGCAGACTGGTAATGTGCATGGCAGACTGGTAATGTGCATGGCAGACTGGTATTGTGCATGGCAGACTGGTAATGTGCATGGCAGACTGGCATTGTGCATGGCAGACTGGTACTGTGCATGGCAATGTGCATGGCAGACTGGTACTGTGCATGGCAATGTGCATGGCAGACTGGTATTGTGCATGGCAGACTGGTATTGTGCATGGCAGACTGGTACTGTGCATGGAATACTGGTATTGTAAATGGCAGACTGGTACTGTGCATGGCAGACTGGTACTGTGCATGGCAGACTGGTACTGTGCATGGCAGACTGGTATTGTGCATGGCAGACTGGTAATATGGCTGGCAGACTGGTATTAGGCATGGCAGACTGGCATTGTGCATGGCAGACTGGTAATATGGCTGGCGAACTGGTAATATGGCTGGCAGACTGGTAATGTGCATGGCAGACTGGTAATGTGCATGGCAAGACTGGTAATGTGCATGGCAGACTGGTATGTGCAATGGCAGACTGGCATTGTGCATGGCAGACTGGTACTGTGCATGGCAATGTGCATGGCAGACTGGTACTGTGCATGGCAATGTGCATGGCAGACTGGTATTGTGCATGGCAGACTGGTATTGTGCATGGCAGACTGGTACTGTGCATGGAATACTGGTATTGTAAATGGCAGACTGGTACTGTGCATGGCAGACTGGTACTGTGCATGGCAGACTGGTATTGTGCATGGCAGACTGGTACTGTGCATGGCAATGTACATGGCAGACTGGTATTGTGCATGGCAATGTGCATGGCAGACTGGCATTGTGCATGGCAGACTGGTAATATGGCTGGCGAACTGGTAATATGGCTGGCAGACTGGTATTGTGCATGGCAGACTGGTAATGTGCATGGCAGACTGGTATTGTGCATGGCAGACTGGTAATATGGCTGGCGAACTGGTAATATGGCTGGCAGACTGGTATTGTGCATGGCAGACTGGTAATGTGCATGGCAGACTGGTAATATGGCTGGCAGACTGGTAATATGGCTGGCGAACTGGTAATATGGTATTGTATATGGCTGGCAGACTGGTAATATGGCTGGCAGACTGGTATTGTGCATGGTAGAATGGTATTGTGCATGGCAGACTGGTACTGTGCATGGCAATGTGCATGGCAGACTGGTATTGTGCATGGCAGACTGGTATTGTGCATGGCAGACTGGTACTGTGCATGGAATACTGGTATTGTAAATGGCAGACTGGTACTGTGCATGGCAGACTGGTATTGTGCATGGCAGACTGGTACTGTGCATGGCAATGTACATGGCAGACTGGTATTGTGCATGGCAATGTGCATGGCAGACTGGCATTGTGCATGGCAGACTGGTAATATGGCTGGCGAACTGGTAATATGGCTGGCAGACTGGTATTGTGCATGGCAGACTGGTAATGTGCATGGCAGACTGGTATTGTGCATGGCAGACTGGTAATGTGCATGGCAGACTGGTAATATGGCTGGCAGACTGGTAATATGGCTGGCGAACTGGTAATATGGTATTGTATATGGCTGGCAGACTGGTAATATGGCTGGCAGACTGGTATTGTGCATGGTAGAATGGTATTGTGCATGGCAGACTGGTACTGTGCATGGCAATGTGCATGGCAGACTGGTATTGTGCATGGCAGACTGGTATTGTGCATGGCAGACTGGTACTGTGCATGGAATACTGGTATTGTAAATGGCAGACTGGTACTGTGCATGGCAGACTGGTATTGTGCATGGCAGACTGGTACTGTGCATGGCAATGTACATGGCAGACTGGTTTGTGCATGGCAATGTGCATGGCAGACTGGCATTGTGCATGGCAGACTGGTAATATGGCTGGCGAACTGGTAATATGGCTGGCAGACTGGTATTGTGCATGGCAGACTGGTAATGTGCATGGCAGACTGGTATTGTGCATGGCAGACTGGTAATATGGCTGGCGAACTGGTAATATGGCTGGCAGACTGGTATTGTGCATGGCAGACTGGTAATGTGCATGGCAGACTGGTAATATGGCTGGCAGACTGGTAATATGGCTGGCGAACTGGTAATATGTCTGGCAGACTGGTATTGTATATGGCTGGCAGACTGGTAATATGGCTGGCAGACTGGTATTGTGCATGGTAGAATGGTATTGTGCATGGCAGACTGGTAATGTGCATGGCAGACTGGTATTGTGCATGGCAGACTGGCATTGTGCATGGCAGACTGGTACTGTGCATGGCAATGTGCATGGCAGACTGGTACTGTGCATGGCAATGTGCATGGCAGACTGGTATTGTGCATGGAATACTGGTATTGTAAATGGCAGACTGGTACTGTGCATGGCAGACTCGTATTGTGCATGGCAGACTGGTACTGTGCATGGCAATGTACATGGCAGACTGGTATTGTGCATGGCAATGTGCATGGCAGACTGGCATTGTGCATGGCAGACTGGTAATATGGCTGGCGAACTGGTAATATGGCTGGCAGACTGGTATTGTGCATGGCAGACTGGTAATGTGCATGGCAGACTGGTAATGTGCATGGCAGACTGGTATTGTGCATGGCAGACTGGTAATGTGCATGGCAGACTGGTAATGTGCATGGCAGACTGGTAATGTGCATGGCAGACTGGTAATATGGCTGGCAGACTGGTAATATGGCTGGCGAACTGGTAATATGTCTGGCAGACTGGTATTGTATATGGCTGGCAGACTGGTATTGTATATGGCTGGCAGACTGGTATTGTGCATGGCAGACTGGTAATGTGCATGGCAGACTGGTACTGTGCATTGCAATGTGCATGGCAGACTGGTATTGTGCATGGTAGACTGGTATTGTGCATGGCAGACTGGTACTGTGCATGGAATACTGGTACTGTGCATGGCAGACTGGTACTGTGCATGGCAGACTGGTATTGTGCATGGCAGACTGGTACTGTTCATGGCAATGTACATGGCAGACTGGTATTGTGCATGGCAATGTGCATGGCAGACTGGTATTGTGCATGGCAGACTGGTACTGTGCATGGCAATGTGAATGGCAGACTGGTATTGTGCATGGCAGACTGGCACTGTGAATGCCATGCACAATACCAGTCTGCCATGCACATTGCCATGCACAGTACCAGTCTGCCATGCACATTGCCATGCACAATACCAGTCTGCCATGCACAGTACCAGTCTGCCATGCACATTGCCATGCACAATACCAGTCTGCCAATGTGCATGGCAGACTGGTACTGTGCATGGCAGACTGGTATTGTGCATGGCAATGTGCTTGGCAGACTGGTACTGTGCATGGCAATGTGCATGGCAGACTGGTATTGTGCATGGCAATGTGCATGGCAGACTGGTATTGTGCATGGCAGACTGGTAACATGGCTGGCAGACCGGGCACTGAGGAGATGGAGGCCGGGCACTGAGTAGATAAACAAATCCGATCCATTGGAGAGGCGCTGTGCTGTGCGCCTCTCCAATGGATCGGATTTGTTTTGTCCCTCGCGCACGCCGGCTGTGCGCGTGCCGCGGCCGTTGGATGCGCGCGCAGCCAACCGCCGCTGGTTGCGCGCGCATGCGCAGTCCGTTTTTTGGGTGACGGACACGCCAGCCCTTATCGTTTTATGTTATAGATAAAGGATTTTTACCAGGAAGGATACATTGAGATTTCTCTCGTTTTCAAGAACATTGAGTTGTTACAGAAATACAAAGTAGTAAAATGCAAGATATTAACACAAAACAAATATACAGATTAACAGAAAATAAATATGTAGGAAATAAAGTCATTATGTTACATGTTTACAGGTGCATTCTGTATTGAGGTATGTTAACCCCTTGGTGACCGGGCGGTTTTACACAAATCCGTCCTTTAGTGACCGCTGCTGTTTTTACGGTTCTGCACCGTTAGTGTTTAGGACAAATTTTCCTCTTACTCGTTTATGCAACCCACACATATTTTACACTGTTTTTCTCGTCATTAAATGGACTTTATAAAAATACAATTTTTTTCATCATTTCATATAATTTACTATAAAAAACATTGTGAAATATGACAAAAAAAAATAAAAAACACCACTTTTTCAAACTTTGACCCCCAAAATTTCTTATGTATCAACAACCGTCAAAAAAATGTAATTCCTTAGTAGTTTCTAAATTTAGTTCTGAGTTTAGCAATACCCAATGTTTACATGTTCCTCGCTTTTTTCCTTATTTTATGCAACAATAAGTGCAAGTAGCACTTTGCCATTTCCAAAGAGTTTATTTTCAAAACTAGTGATAGTGACATTGTAACACTGATATCTGTCACTAATTCCTGAATAACCCTCCACATATACATATTTTTTTACCGTACACAAATCAAGGTATTAAACTTGGGGTATTTTGACTCTTTCCATGCAAACCATTTTACCACAAATCTATGCCAAAGTTTGAGAAAAAAAAGGTTTTGGTGATTTTTTTTTTTTTTACGCAATTTAAGAATACATGTACTGTGAACTTTAAGGTTTACTGCCAAAAACCACCCCAAAATATGTTCAGCAACATCTTCTGAGTAAATTGATACCACCCATGTAATAGGTATGTCGGGTCATTTGGGGGGTGCGCATTTCAGTTTTCCAACTTGGAATTTTCACATTTCGTCAAATGTTTTCTGCAAGGTCTCCTGAGTACACCCATGCCCCCCATGCATAGGTGTGCAAAGATTTTGTCAAAATACAGCACCAATTGTAAAACATAAAAATGTAGGAATAAAATGTAAATGTCTGGTGCAGTAAAAGAAAAAAAAAAAGTAAACTGAACTAACTAGAGTGTAAGAAAAAATAGAAAGGGAAAAAAAAATCACAGATAACGCACAGTGTGATATATCTTGAAACAGTCCCCAAGACACAGACCGGGTTGTCCAGGGCATTCTGGGCAGTAAAAGATTGTGTCTCTCCTCTGCCCCCTCTTGAAACACACCGTGCATCTTTTTTGGGGTTTCTGTTTGCCCTCAGTAGGGGGGATTTTATAAATAAAATGTGTAGCCCCAACTCTGTCCCCCATCACCGCCCGGGGAGCATGTGCATCCTGGTACAAAAACCCCGAATTGACCTGGAGCTGAAACTGTAAAAAGGACAGCGTCACTCCGGGGTTTGCCTTTTTGCAGAGCAAAAAGGCATTGTGGGTTGCAATCTGTATCAGGTAAATTGCAACCTTTTTGTACCAGGCCCTTGACTTCCGCATAATCTGGTAGGGCTGGAGCAGCTGATCTGCCAGATCAACCCCACCCATATGCCGGTTATAGGCTTTGATGCACACTGGCTTCCTGATGCGCTCAGCTCTGCCACGTACAGAGACCTCCACAGACCTCTCAGTGTGGATGGTGGATAGAAGGTATACATCATTCTTGTCTCTGTACTTGACCGCCAACAGCTCCTCTTGGCGCAGAGCTGAGGTCTCCCCCCTTTTTAACTGGGTGCGGACCATCTGTGCTGGGAAACCTACGCGGTTCTTGCGAACAGTACCGCATGCTGCTGTATCAAAACAATACAGCAGCTTGAACAAAGGGACACTCGTATAAAAATTATCAACATACAAGTGGTACCCTTTGTTCATCAGGGGAAAAAGTAGGTCCCACACAATCTTGCCACTGGTTCCCATGTGTTCTGGGCAACCTGGAGGGTCAAGGCTACTATCCTTTCCCTCGTACACCCGGAAGGCCTGAGTATACCCACTCTCGCTGTCACAGAGCTTATACACCTTCACTCCATACCTGGAGCGTTTGGAAGGAATATACTGCTTGAATCCCAGCCTTCCCTTGTATTTCATTAGGGATTCATCCACGCAGATATTCCTTCCAGGTGTATAAGCCTCTGCAAACCTGGCGGTGAAGTGGGTAATCAGGGGGCGGATTTTATACAGCCTGTCAAACTGGGGATGCTCTCTAGGAGGGCACAGGCTGTTGTCACTGAAGTGCATGAAACGCAAAATATTTTCATACCTTCTACGTGACATTGATTGGGGGTAAATGGGGGTAGAGCAGATGGGGCTACTGCTCCAGTAGGAGCGAATTGAGGGCTTCTTTATGATGCCCATCAGCATAGTAAGTGCCCAGAATTTCAGAAATTCTGGCACATCTAGCGGGGTCCATTGCTGCCTTGCCAAGTAGGAGTCTGGCTTCGCAGCACAATGCTGATGGGCATACAGATTTGATTGGGCCACGATGTGGCCCAACAAATCATCCCCCATAAACACCTGCAAAAACTGTGTGGCGGTAAATCCTGCAACATCAATATTGATTCCAGGATTTGCCGTGAAAGGAGGGATATCTGGCCTCTGGCGATGAGGCACTACCCACTCCTCAGCTGGAGCTGTGCGTCTCCTGCTGGCAGGTGGTGGCCCAGGATCTGCATCAGAAACCTCACTAGGAGATACATCAGCCAGCGTAGATGATGTATTTAGTGAGGTCTCTGAGCAGTTAGCGGGATCAAAATCTGGGTCTGAGTCCGACGCAGATGCCTCAGATTCTGATGCCAGGATGGCATATGCCTCCTCGGCGCTGTACACCCTCTCAGACATTATATATAATAGATTATAAAATTTTATAATTATTATATATATATATATATATATATATATAAGCGGATTATTGGTTCTTAGAAGAACCGTTGGGTTTTACAAGAAAATACAAATAAACGCCTAAATCTCTCTAAATCCCTCTAAACCTGCCTCAATTCTTTTAAATCTCCCTAAAATCTCTCTAAATCTGCCTCAATTTTTCTAATCTCCCTAAATCTACCTAAAATCTCTAACCTGTCAAATCTGATCTCTCACTCTCTCGCTCACCAAAACACAAGTGAGGAGAGGGAGGGAGAATCGCAGAGGTCACGGCCAATATTTACAAAATGTTGACCTGACCTGACAAATTAGAAATTTTATTTAGATTTTTTATAACTTCTGATTGGATGTTGCTAGCCTGCCTCTCTGATGAGGCAGGCTAGGAACATCCCACACAGCCCCAAGATGACCCTGCCCTTAGAAGGGCAGCGCCATCTTGGCTGTCAGTTTTCTTTTATTTTATACCTTTTTATTTATTTTACTTTTTTTACACTTTTTTTTTTTTTATACTTTTTTTAGTCTGCTGGGTGCCTTGATCCCTCGAGGCACCCAGCAGAGCACCTGATCACTTATGTGATCTTTTTTGTACTGAGTGCCACGATACCTCGTGGCACTCAGTACTTCCTGCCGCTACCGGAAGTGATCGCTCGGGGGGAGCGATCACTGAGCGGACCGGCGGCAGGTAAATATATTGCAAGGATGCCTCGATGTCGAGGCATCCCTGCAATATACTCAGAGCAGCTGGAAGCGATACCGATCGCTTCCAGCGCTCTGTAGAAGTGCGGGGCACCTTTCCGTTCAAACCGGATGTTGATCGCTCCCGGGGAGCGATCACAAGGGGCCACGGCACTTCTGTCCACCATTGCACGGATGCCTGGACTCCCAGGCAACGTGCAATGGCCCTGGAGCTGCTGGAAGCGATCCGATCGCTTCCAGCGCTCAAAAGACCGCAGGACGTACCATGGTCTAAAAGAGACCCGCGGCGTGACGTACATGGTACGTCCGCGGTCTCTAAGGGGTTAATAGGGAGCTCTTAAGTGACTTTATAAAAAAATACAACCGTATTTATTGGGAGCGCAGACAAAGTGTAGGTATGGATTCTTTCAAAATACAGGTTGCAAGGTGGTATCTGGATCCAATATATACTCTATAATAAAAATGAAAAAACAATCGTGCAATACTGTGTGTATATTTAGATAGATGGGAAGAGAGGTTGGAGGAAAACCACTCACAAACGAGGAACCAATAGGTTCGTGTTGGACGCAGATAAGCCTCTATGGGGGGCTTCTCCCATCAGATGGTTCCTTGTATATGAATAGATGGTGTCGTAATTCTGGATTTCACGGGTATGATGACCTCAAAGTAGAAAAGATAGCGCAATATCAATGGCATATATACGTATATATACTCTGAGTCAGAACTACTCACGTATTACTGAGCCTCCCAGCGAGTGGGTCAGTATTTAAGCAATGGACCGCTTACTCCATGGGGGGTCCCACCCTTAAATCGATGATACTACATTCCGGTCTGCTGGAAAAATCCGCTGCTTCCAAATAAAAGCGTCTGCTTCCAAATAATATATTAAAAAGGGAGGTTTATTAAAAGCAAGTTAACAAAAAGTAAATAAAAAATAAATAAAAATATAGGCAGATAAGTAAAATGGAGTCCGAGACGCGTTTCACTCGCTAGCCTGCGAGTTTCATCAGTCGGTAAGTTCATAACTGCACACAAAGTCTATTTATAATCCTTTCAGTCTGATTGTGCGATATCTCTCAGGTGGCGTGCGTGTCAGCGCGCAATATGCGTTCCAGATACTTTCCGGAACCCTCTGACATGGGTCTTCTTCCAATCTCCATGTCAAAACCGTATGTATCGCTTCCTATTGCGCATGCGTGGGTCTTTCGTTCTTGTGGTAAACCCCACTTCACGAGTTCCGTTGGCCGCAGCAACCTATAAACGCCCAACTTTGAAAACAAGTATAAATAGCTTCAAAGGCGCTTGACTAAATAGGGTATCGGAAATCCCTTCATATAACAATAAAAAGTGACATCCGCCATTGATTAACAGTATAGAAGAAAGACTAGGAAGAGATGACAAACATCATAACAGTCAATACATTTATGTATATAAAAAATGGCAGACCTCAAAGTCTGTGTTTAACCCATTGGGGGCTAAAGTATCCAAATTGTAGATCCATCTCATCTCAGTCTTAATACGTTTCTGATCTATATTGGTACCTCTCCAGTCACGTTTGATTTTTTCAATGCCTATAAACTCCAGGCCTCTGGGACTGCAGTTATGAGTGTCCCCAAAATGGGCGGAAACACTGTTTTATATATCCTCTGGTGATATTACAGAGGTGCTCGTTAATCCTAATGTATAGAGGTCGTGATGTTTCTCCTACGTATTTTTTTCTTTTTTTTTTTCCGCATGGACATTTAAGTAAATAAATTAAATTCTTAGTATGGCAAGTAATTATATCTTTTATTTTATAATTAGATCCTCTAATGCCTGCATCAAAATTTGTTACTGTTCTTTTTTTACTTGTAGTTTTTCGACACGATATACATTGACCACAGCCATAAAAACCCGGAGTTATGCCAAAAAAGCGTTCTGATCCCTGCACGTCATTAGTTCTAATATGGCTACAGACTAAATTATTACTCAAGTTGTTACGCCCTCTGAAAATGATTTTAGGTTTTTCAGGTAGAATGTTACTGAGGATTGGATCGTTGGTCAAAACTGGCCAATATTTTTCTATCGACTTTTTAATTAATTTGTTATCCATATTGTAATCCATAATAAATGGAATCTCTTTGAATTCTTCATCTCCTCGGTGTTTATATTGTAATAATGAGTCCCTACTCAATTTGAGAACTTCTTTTTTCATTTCATCTAAGAATATATTATTATAACCTTTCTCTCTAAATTGGTTAAGTTTCTCAGCCTGGTAGAGATATTGTTCTACATCTGTGCAGTTTCTGCGAATGCGCAGGAGTTGTCCTTTCGGAATCGCCTTTCACCATGGGGGATAATGTTCACTATTTGTGGGAATATAATTATTAACCTGTATTGTTTTAAAAAAAGTGCGGGTTTTTATTTCATTTTCTTCCACATACATGGTTAAATCGAGAAAATCACCCTGGGTTGGACTAATATTTAAAACTCACCAGTTCTTGTCTCTCACCCTGCCAGATGATCAGGACATCGTCTATGTATCTTCTATAGAGGACGAGGTTAGGCCCCCAGCCATGCCCCGTCCACACCACACTGGATTCCCAGTGGGCCATGAACAGATTGGCATAGCTGGGGGCGAACCTCGTCCCCATAGCGTTCCCATTTGGAGATAAAAATCTCCTCCATACCAAAAATAATTATTTTTGAGGATCAAATTGATTCCCTCAACTATATATTGGATTTGATCTAACTTGAATTCCTTCGATTCCAAGAGGAAATGTTCTATCGTGTTTCACATTGCCTCGTGTGGAATTATCGTATAGAGTGAATTTACGTCACACGTTGCAAAAATAAAATTTGATTCCCACTTAATCTCTTTCATCAATTTTAGAACTGAAATTATGTCTTTCAAATACGCTGGAGTTGTTTGTACTAATGGTTGTAGAAGATGGTCTATATGTTCAGAGACTCTACATGAAATCGAGTCTATACCGGACACTATGGGGCGACCGGTGGATGTTAGCAGTTTTTATGTATTTTGGGTAAATAATAAAAAACTGGTATACGTGGATAATTAATTTTAAGGTATCGATATTCATGCTCATTCAAAATTCCACTGTCCTTTCCTCGTTGTAAATACTCCAAAAACATTTGTTTAATCTGTTCAGTCGTATCATTTCCCAATTTTAAATAGGTTTTGGCATCATTCAATAACCTACATGATTCTTGATGATATTGCTCCTGGTTAAGTATGACCAAGCCTCCCCCTTTATCTGCAGGCTTTATAATCAGGTTGGTATCTTTACTCAGTTGTTTCAACCCTTCATTCTCTTCCTTGGTTAAATTAGTGGGTCTATTATTGTATTTTCTCTTTTTCTCTAACTTTCTTATGTCTCTTTGGACCATCTGATCAAAAGTATCGATCTCTTTAGAGATCATATGTCTCGGATAAAATCTGGATTTTTCTTTCAAGATGGTATGGACGTGTATTATTTCTCTTTCTATTGGGGTTTTGGCAAAAAACCTTTTCAGGCACAGCTTTCGTTTGAATTTTTGCAGGTCAACAAAGGTGTTAAAACGATCTCCTTTTCGGTTCGGTACATATTTCAGACCCTTCTTCAAAACTCCTATTTGTCCCTGCGTAAGGGTTTGGCCACTAAGATTGAATATGCCTACTGTTCCCTCATTCTTCCTCTTTTTTCTTCCCTGTGCCAGATGTCCTCCTCGGCATCCTCTTCTCTTGTCATCCTTTTCCCTGTATTCCTGACGCCTATATTGGTTCCTATACTCCCTTTCGGTTTCTCTTTGTACTTCTCTCTCTATGGTGTTTTTTGTGTCCATTCTTCCACTTCTCTCTGGTGAAAAACCTCATCTTGTTCGTCGTCTGCAAGTGGTTGGTATCTATTATAGGTAGTGAATGGTCGTGTTGTTAGTCTATTAGAATCCCAGACGTTTCGATTCGGAGGTCCAGATCTTTCTTTCTGTATATATATATACCATTTTATTATTACCATTATTTTATGGTATAGCCAAACCAGAATGCCAGAGAATATCGTAAGCCGTTGCTAATATATATATATATAATATATATATATATATCTTGAGACAATTAAGGTTTCCCTTTTTTTTTTTTTTTTTTTTATTCCCCCTCTGACCATGCCATTTGGCAATGTACTACATCTAACACCCCCAACTGTGAGCCCCATGACTGTCCCTATGTTTTATTCTATTATTCTGATCAGTTAGCTTCTATACCTGAGGAAGGGAGGAATCCTCTCGAAAGCTTGTACTTTAAATGTAACGTTAGTCCAATAAAAAAGGTATCACTACAGACTGCTATACTCGTGATTTTGGCATCTGGACTAACACGGCCGATATATATATACCATTATATGGATCGGAGGGAAAGGATAGGTGCTGCGTACAAGGATCACATTCTCCTCCTAGTGGGGATTCGTAACAGCAGGTCCTGGATCGAAGGTTATAGGATGAGGGAAGCAGCCTATTCAGGTAGGGTGGTAGCTTCCCAGAAAAGCTCTTAAACTCCAGGTTATTATTATTATTCTTTATTTATAAAGCGCCAGCATATTCCGCAGCGCTGTACAATAAGCACAGTATAGACAGGGTTACAATACATTGAACAACATTTGACAAACAGTACAGGAGGAGATGAGGGCCCTATTCCCGTAGGAACTCACAATCTGGGAGGGTTGGGGTTGGAAACAGGAGGAGAGGACTGTAAGGTTAGAGTGATTGATGATTGCGTCAGTGAGTTGGGTGGTAGGCTTCCCTAAATAGGAACGTTTTAAGGGAGCGTTTGAAGGAAGAGAAGTTAGGGGAAAGTCTGACAGTACGAGGGAGAGCGTTCCAGAGAGTGGGGGCTGCACGTGAGAAATCCTGCAGTCTATCATGGGAAGAGGTGATGCGGTGAGAAGCTAGGCGCAGGTCACTGTTTGACCTTAGGGAGCGGGCTGGGGTGTATTTGGTGATTAGTGAGGACAGGTAGTGGGGAGCTGAGTTAGTGAGGGTTTTGTAGGTAAGGATAAGGATTTTGAACTTAATTCTGCAGTGGATGGGGAGCCAGTGAAGGGACTCGCAGAGGGGAGCGGCAGAGACAGAGCGGCGGGTGAGGTGAATTAGTCTGGCGGAGGCGTTCAGGATGGATTGTAGGGGGGAGAGGCGGGACAGAGGGAGGCCAGATAAGAGATTATTGCAATAGTCGAGTCGGGAGATTACCAGGGCGTGTATGAGTTGTTTTGTGGCGACAGCGGTAAGAAATGGCCGAATTCTGGAAATATTACGCAGTTGGTATCGGCAGGAGGAGGAAAGAGACTTGATGTGGGGGATGAAGGAAAGAGCAGAGTCAAGTGTAACTCCAAGACAGCGAACTTGGTTTGATTGGGGAGATGGTGATACCCTCCACCGTGATAGAGAAGTCAGGAGGTGGGGAGGCATTGGAGGGAGGAATAAGTAGGAGTTCAGTCTTCGACATGTTGATCTTTAGGTGGTGGGAGGCCATCCAGGAGGAGATGCCAGATAAACAGTCACTGACTGTTGAAAGGACAGGGGGAGAGAGATCAGGGGTAGAGAGGTAGATCTGAGTGTGAAAGGTGAAAGGTGCGTCTAGATTTCAGCGACTGTCAGTTTAGCTCTTTTAACATGTCACAATGGTGAGTCATGTAGTTACATTGTAGCACAAAGCGGCAGAATGAGTTACACAATTTAGTAAGTTTCTGGAGGGGTGTTTGCGGGCAGCTGTATACACTACATTTCCGTATTCAATAGCTGGCATAAGCATTTGTTATACAATCTGCTTTCTTACAGCGGGGCTCAGGCAGGATTTTTTTCTGTACAGGGCACCTAGTTTGGGGTAAAGTTTAGATGAGTTTTTCGATGTGGGGGCCAACGGATAGATTTGGGTCTAACCAAATACCTAGATATTTGAGAGAAGTGACTGTGGTCAGCGTGCCATTTGATCTTGTCCCATCACATAGATGGGGTGTTTGCAATTTGTGTAGTTTAGGTGCTGTTCCAAAGAGCATTGTAACAGTTTTGTCAGTATTTAGAAAAGTTTGTTATCTTTGATTCACTTTTCTACCTCTGTGAATTGTTCTTGCAGCACGGCCTCCAGCTGCAGGACATTTGGTTTGCTGGTATAGATTACAGTGTCGCCTGCGTACATATGTACAGTTGAGGCTTTGCAGACATTGGGCAGATCATTTGTGAATAGCAGGGGCCGAGTATTGAGCCTTGGGGTACACCGCACGTGACTGGGAAGGGGAGGGGAAGTGCTGTCAGAAATGGACACATGTTGCGACCGATCAGACACATATGATTGAAACCAGGTTAACGTGCGATCACCAATACCAGAGTTTTTAAGTTTTTGTAATAAGATGCCATGGTCTACTGTGTCAAAGGCCTTGGCAAAATCAAAGAAGATGGCTCCAGTTAGGTTTCCTTGTTCCATGCCAGCCTGGATATCATTGCAAACTATTAAAAGGGTGGTTGTGGTTGAATGATTTGGATGGAAGCCTGATTGATCTGGGGTTAAATAGTTCCAATACTGATAGTAATCTCGTAATTGAGAGTAAACACATTTTTCCAGAATTTTTGACAATACAGGGAGCAATGATATTTGACGGTAGTTGGATACCAAAATATTGTCTCCACTTTTATGGATAGGTACCGTTCTCGCAGTCTTCCAGAGTTTGGGTATGTATCCAGTCACTCATTGATTAGGGTTGTGACAGGATTTGCAATTGCCGGCGTGCTGATTTTCAGCAGCATTGCTGGGATTTGATCAGGTCCTGACTGGTGTTTCGTTTTTTGGTTACGGAGAAGTTTAATAATGGCACTGACTGGCACCGGTCTAAAACTGAATTTCTCTACGTTACAGGGTTTTTGCACAGTTGGAAGGATCTGACTTGTGTGCTGCCTTTCTGAATGTGTCATTTGCTAGCTTAGCAATCAGGGTGGTGGCGCATCATACAAAATAATTATTAAAGGCATTTGCTACATCTAGGGGGTGTTGTAGGGTTTGGTTGTTTACTTTGACAGCAGCTGGTTGGGAGTGGACAGGGGGCGATTGTATGTTACTTATGATTTTCCAAAAATTTCTCGGGTTTGATATGTTATTGTTTAGAGTTTTATTGAAGTATTGGGCTTTAGCCATTTTTGTTTGCTTTGTGTATGCATTCCGCCATTTTCGGTATTCAGTGATCATTCATGGATCCAGTACTCTTGAAATTTGACCAAAGTGAATCTCTAAACTGGTACTGTCACGACAACTACATGCGCCGCAGCGAAAAATGCAGAGTTAAGCAACTCACTATCTGTCTATCCTAGACCCAGATAATGACTACGCAGACAACAATCCCCCGCGTGCTTACCTAATCGTCCCCAACAGCACCTCCGCTCGCGACAAGCACGTAGAGCGTGATGAAGTGGTCCCAGGATTGCAATGCTGGATCCGTCTTCTCTCGACCCGGGGTAGACTACGGTTCCCACAATCCCTGCAGCCACTTTCTTACTTTATTCGTTACACTGCCACCAGTTCTCATGAACACTACGTGCGCTGCCGGCGTGAGACGCAGGGTTAAGCAACTCCCTATATGTCTATCCTAGACCCAGATAATGACTACGCGGACAACAATTCCCTGCGCGCTTACCCAACCGCCCCAGCGACCGCAACTCACAGTTTAGTAGATACTCGAGCTTAAATCAACAAGCAATAATCCAGTCTCTTCAATTAGGGTGGATCGAATCAGCCAGAAGCAGAACTTAAATAAGATTATTTATTTATGATATAAAAAATTATATATCACGGTGCATTTGGGTTACAGAAAAATGGGTATGATAAATCAATTAATTACACATTACACAGCAGATAAAAGAAAAAGATTAAAACACAGAGCCTTACTTACACCCCAATAAGCTAAGCAGACCGCTGTGACTCCTGGGGGACTGGAGATTTGAAGCATGGACAGATCATCACGTCGAATGAACCCCCTGTGATCAGCAAGAGCCACATGGCGTGCTCCAGAATATATAGGGCTTCCTCGTCATTCAAAAAACTCCCATAAATGGTGCAACCCCCTGCACTACAGGTCCCAGCCTGCCCCGTTCTGGGCACTCTCAGTACGCTTCTTCATTAAGTTTAATTGCCCAAAGATATAAATCCTCCCCAAAGACCCCCTCTAGTGATCAAAGGATGTGATTACTTCTTTGATATGCGCTTGGGGTGCCGCTCCGGCTGCGTCTTCTCCCTGCCATGAGCAATTGCCCCTCCTGACTGTTGGGCAGAACCAAAAGGGTGATTTCTTTAATTCACACCTTCGATGACTTCACAGAGAAAACTGTCACTGGCCTGTTAATTACTTCCTCCAGCAGGCTAGCAACTCAGGCATTGATCATTTAGGCCAGCTGCGCAAAATGGCCTGGTATCTATAGATATAGATCTATATATATATATATATTCAAAAGTCTACCATGCACTCATGCTTAATGTCCAAATAATTGCCTGGTGCCTACCGCTGGGCTCGATATTCAAGATGCACTTCACAGAATCGCGGTGGCACTCCGGGACTGTAAAGATTCTTTATCCAATCCATATAAAATCAATGTTTCAGCCTCTCCCTCTCGGAGAGGCTGAAACATTGATTTTAGATGGATTGAATAAAGAATCTTTACAGTCCTGGAGTGCCACTGTGATTCTGTGAAGATATATATATATATATATAATATATATATATATATAACAAGAGGTCCCGCACTCCACATACCGAAATTTTCTTGCTCCGGTGCAGTCAATCCAGCTGCAGGTAGATAAGAGACCAAAATCCAGACGCACACGGAGACTTCTTTTCAAAGTGTAAACAAAATAAAACTTTATTCTGGCATCAAATTTCAACGTTTCAGTCCCCAGAGGGACTTTCCTCAGGAATGGCCACCATACAAAGGAAGATATATATACATCAAACAATTAAGCTCCCACTGATGTGTCTACCCTGTAATCACAGAGCAGGCGTGGACCTACTCTGCAAGCCAATTAACCAAAGTAATAATGCAAAAAAAAAAAAGAAACATAAATCACAATGACACCTCAAAAAGAGAAAGTCAGCATGTAGGATACAGTGATACAATATTCCAGCTACATTTAAAAAGAACATATTAGCATCTTAGTATAGATATAGCAGTGTAATTAACATAGCTAGGAATAGTAATCCATATATGGCAAAAGCATAATATTATACTAAATGTGCACAGAACTACAGCCATACAATGAACTGCCCTTTGAGATCCATGTAAACCACATATTTAGGAAGACCAAATAGAAAAAATAAATAATTTTTTTATTGGTTAAAAACAATTGCCTAGGAGGACTTCACACCCAGAGAGGGTTTGTAAGACCAATACTGCATAGATCGCTGCTTTTTAAACAAACTAACGTAGGGGCAAAAAAGGGATATAAGAGTTCTTCTCATTAAGACCACGCGGGGCAAGTGAGTCCAGTGTAAAAATCCAAAAAGATTCTCGCTTGAGAAGTTCTTTAGCGCGATCACCCCCTCTCACAAGCGGGGGGATGTGATCAATAGCCATCACTCGTAGGCTGGACAAATTATGTCCAGCCTCACAGAAGTGGCGTGCCACCGGGTGTGGGTTATCATGCCCGTTTAATGCTGCCCTAATGGCCAACCTATGATTTGCCATACGTTCTCGTAAATTATTATTAATGGACTTCCCTATATATATTTTACCACAGGGACATGAGATCTTATAGACAACATAGTCAGTTGTACAGGTAATTCGGTGTCGAATTCAGTACCTGGTACCACTGTAAGGATGAAAAAACACTTTTCCCGGGATTAGAGAATTAAACGTAGTACATCCCACACACCGGAAACAGCCCGGGTTTGAAAATAGATTATTAGATGAGAAAAAGTTATATTGGTCCGTATGGACCAAAAAGTCCCGGAAGTTCTTATTTCGTTTATAACAAATCATGGGGGGTCAGAAGTGGCCGCAGCCAATTTAAGATCATTTTGAAGAATACGCCTGTGACGTCTAATAGTACGGGCAAACATACTTGATTTTGTATGAAACGTCTGAGCAAATATAATTCGAGAGTTCGACCCACCACGTTAGCACACCATCATGTGCTTTGTTCAAGGCCTTATCAAGAATGTCAGATCTATAACCTCGCTTAATAAATCGAGAGTACATCTGACAGCTGCTGTGTACATGTAGAAGGATCCGAGTTGTTGCGCATAACGCGCAAAAACTGGGAAATAGGTAACGATTCTTTGAGTTTGCATGGATGGAAACTAGAAGCGTGTAATAAAGTATTCCTATCCGTCAGTTTCCTAAATGGTGAATATCGCAGTCTACCATCCTCAACTGCGACATTGAGATCTAAGAAATTAACACTTGCAGGATCCGAATGGAATGTTAGCCTAACCGACGTTGGTAATTTGTTCAGATTGGTCATAATGGTTTGCAATTCACCAGGTGTCCCCTGCCACATCAACAAAAGTTGTAACAGTATTTCATCACGATAGTCACAATAATTCATAATGACTATACCGCCCCCTTTATCAGCGGGGCGGATAGTAATGAATTCATAATTGGCAAGACTAGATATAATCTCACAATCTTTTTTAGAAACATTAGACACTGGCCTAACAGTATTGCATGCAATGGCTTTTGAAGTATCAGTTTTGCCACATTGTAAAAATGCTCGAATCGCTGGATTAGTAGGAGGTGGATCAAATGTGGATCTAAGTTTCAGTGAGGTAGACCCACTGAAGGGCGGTTGATCAAAATATTGGAAAAAATCTAATAGACGTAATTGACATCCAAACTGAAACTGCTCCACCTCCCACCTAAAATTATCAGGGCCATTAGATGGAATAAAATTTAGACCTTTTAGAGAGCAATGTCACTTCAGAGTCAGTCAGTGTTCTTGAAGACAAGTTGTATATAGGGATTACCTCTTCTTCTTGGGGGGACATCCCCTGGTGTTTCCCCGTGGGCCTCCCCTTCACCAAATATATATATGGTAAAATATATATAGGGAAGTCCATTAATAATTTACGAGAACGTATGGCAAATCATAGGTCGGCCATTAGGGCAGCATTAAACGGGCATGATAACCCACAACCGGTGGCACGCCACTTCTGTGAGGCTGGATATAATTTGTCCAGCCTACGAGTGATGGCTATTGATCACATCCCCCCACTTGTGAGAGGGGGTGATCGCGCTAAAGAACTTCTCGAGCGAGAATCTTTTTGGATTTTTACACTGGACTCACTTGCCCCGCGTGGTCTTAATGAGAAGAACTCTTATATCCTTTTTTTGCCCCTACATTAGTTTGTATAAAAAGCAGCGATATATGCAGTATTGGTCTTACAAACCCTCTCTGGGTGTGAAGTCCTCCTAGGCAATTGTTTTTAACCCAAAAAAATTATTTATTTTTTCTATTTGGTCTTCCTAAATATGTGGTTTACATGGATCTCAATAAAGGGCAGTTCATTGTATGGCTGTAGTTCTGTGCACATTTAGTATAATATTATGCTTTTGCCATATATGGATTACTATTCCTAGCTATGTTTTTTTTTTTTTTTTTTTTGCATTATTACTTTGGTTAATTGGCTTGCAAAGTATGTCCACGCCTGCTCTGTGATTGCAGGGTAGACACATCTGTGGGAGCTTAATTGTTTGATGTATATATATATATCTTCCTTTGTATGTTGGCCATTCCTGAGGAAAGTCCCTCTGGGGACTGAAACGTTGAAATTTGATGCCAGAATAAAGTTTTATTTTATTTACAGGGGAGATGTGCCCCTTTGACTCGCACTTTACGCAGCAGGTCATGGGCATTCCAGAGTTGCAGGAGCTCGGACTGAAAGTATTCAATTGCACATTCCAGGTCTGGGATTAGGTTTAGTCTGTACTATGTGAGCTGTTTGAGATCATTTAGGAAGGTTCAAGATTAAATTTCTTGAAAGAACTGGTGATTATTACCTTTGGGGGAGATCTTGTGGCCTTTTATTTTGCGCACACAGTACACGAGGCAGTGGTCACTGAAACTATTACCGAGAACGCCTGCCTCTTGTATTCTATCAGGACATGAGGAGAGAATCCAGTCCAGAAAGGTATGGTTAAGGCTTTTCATATTAATGCGAGTGGGGGAGGAGATTAATTGTGTTAACTGGAAAGCTTTTAACTGGGAGCAGTGTTTATTGTTTTTAGGATTCAGCCAATCAACATTAAAATCGCCGAGGACCAGCAGTTCACTTTTTTGGTTTTGAGCTACCAAATTACTAAGGATTTGGGTTATGTCAGAAAGGGAGTGCACTCGGGAGCTCGGTGGGCGATAGAATCCCGCAACATTAATTGGTTTACTGAAAGGGATCTCAATAATACCAGAAAGGAAATCAAAGGTTGCTGGGGAGCTAGAGTTCTGCAGAGGGGTGAACTTTGTGGACTCGTCAACATAAATAACAATTCCTCCTCCTCTCTTTGCTCTGTCCTTTCTGTAACATGAATACCCTTGTATTAGTATGGCAGAGTCTGGTACTTTAGGGGTTAACCATGATTCTGTCAGTACCTATGACTTTAGGTTTGTAATGGAAGCACGAAGCTGTAAGCTCGTCCAGTTTAGGGAGTAAGCTGCGGATGTTGCAGTGCACAAAAGAGAGGCCTTTTTATTGTGGGGAGACTAAGGGCAGTATTGCAAAGCTGGTGCTAACTTAACCAGAGCTGTTGTAAACTTAAAACCTCCATAGGCTATAATGGCTCTGGTAAGTTTACAACAGCTCTGGTTAAGTTAGCACCAACTATGTAATATGGCCCTAAATGTGGTGTCATCTGTTGGACCAGGGTTGGATTCAACATCATTTGCCAGGGCAAGCAGCAGAATAAATAGAAATTTGGACACCGTTTTCTTTTTGGAAAATTGTGATTGGAGAGTCTTAAACCTCTGTGTGGGGGTGGGAGGGCTGCATTTTAACACTCTCTCCACCAGCACTCAGCTGATAAGTTAAAGGAGCTGAGTAGGCTATGGTGTATTTGGGTTTCTTTTTCTGCTTGGTGTAATTTGTAGGGTGTATAGGGAGGGAGGGTGTCACGGTTCCCAGATCCCACCACACAGTCATTAAAGCCCAACACTCCACAGAGCCAAAAAGCTACAAACAGGGTAGTCGTAGAAAAATCCCTAACTGTCTGGTCCTTAAAAATTGGCCAGGTAAATATGTACTAGCTAGACAGAAAGGGTTAATCAAAGACAATGTCGTAATACAAAACCAGGTCAGCAACACGGGGGTAGTCAGACGAGCCAGAATCAGGAATACCGAGTATAGACTAGTCAAATGGAATAGCCTGGTTGATATCAGTGCAGTAGCGTTGTACAAGGAAAATAGTCTAGGGCAACAGAAGGTAGAATGGTCAGAAAACAAGCAGAGGTCAATAACAGGTTAAATCACTAGAGAATTCAGGTACAGGGAGCTCAGGTATGGATAACCACGATCTGGCACTGTTTAGAAGGAACTGTGGGTTTTTAAAAGGCCTTCACCAAACCGCGCCTCATGCAGCCACCTCCCTGCCTGTCTCTATTTAAACCGGGCGTTGATCAGCAAGCAGCATCAGACATGCTGCCTTCAAGCATACCGGAGAGGCTGGAAGCACCCAACATTACAAAGGGTAGCTTTAGAGAGAAAGGTGGTACAAGAAAGAAGCAACAAGAGAGGGAAAAACATTTCTAGAGAACGGTGGAGGGCAGAAAAGGGGAAAAAAAAGTGAAGTAATTCTTTCTGACCCATGAAAAAGAATGGCTCTTCCAGCTACAAGAGAGAAGTATGACTGGAAAAATATTTAGATTTTTTTTTTCCTTTATGCCATTTGAGAGCGAAAAAAAATCATGAAAACTATCTGCCCAATTTCTTGACTACTTTGTCAGTAATTGATGTTGTCCGTTGTTTTGCTGATATTTTAAAGCAGCATTGTGTTATCTAACAGTTTGTTTTTCCTCTTTTACGGTGAGATTGCTGTTCCATTATGCTTCTTACTGGTACTGAACATCTGTTTTATACAGTTGCTTGTTTTTATCTACACTGAATTGTCTTTGTTACCTATAGTCATTCATACATGTTGTTTTCGGAGTTCACGGTTTACATGTATCCTGTGGTTTGTTACCCAATACTTTTTTCTTTTTGTTTAATAGGATTTTGCAGATACGGAGTTGCTGTTATCTCGTGCCAATGTGGATCAAGAGGCACTACTGAACTATGCCACAGAAGCTGCCAAGTTCTCAACCAACCAGCAACTGCCTTCTCTTGAGTTTGCAATCAATCATTATGGACAGCCAGACGTGGCTATGTTCGATTTCACCTGCATGTATGCGTCTGAGAATGCTGCCCTTTTTAGAGAAAGGCATGGACATAAACTTTTAGTCGCATTGGTCGGCGATAGTCTTTTGGAGGTAAATTAATCAACTAAACCAAAAAGATTTTGTAGTTTTTTTTCAATTTATTTTAAACTATAAAATGTGTTATTTTTTTAGTATGTTGCCTTTCAGTTACATGACACTCTCCCACCTCCATTTTAGCCTTTCTGGCCAATGGGAACTGGCATTGCTCGAGGATTTTTGGCTGCCATGGACTCTGCATGGATGATACGAAGTTGGTCTCAAGGTGCCAATCCAATGGAAGTACTAGCAGAGAGGTGAGGACTTGGGTAACTGCAGTATGGCTACGTAATGCAGAAATGCAACAGTGTAACTGCTCTGTTCTGTTTTTCCGATTCAGTTGAATGCATAGATGTATTCAGCTGAAATAATGTGATATCCTGCAGAATACAGAAATTGTGATATTAAACACACGTAATGTCAGCTTGTAATAATTAAAAGATGTATCAAAGGCAACTTATTTATCAGTCACAAACTGTCATAGATGGCTACTCTAACTTGAAACGCACCGAGGTGGATCAATTCTATAAATAGGATTTTAAATTAAACGCTTTACTAAATGTGTGGGTCTCGAGGAAATCCAGCGATTTCTTTATACTTGTACATTTGTTCAGCATGGTGGTTTTATAGTTTTATTTTAGTTTATAATTATGGTCATCATTTCAGTGTTGTGTAGGATTTCCTTCTAGTGTGTAATATATTTGCACTATATTTACAGTCTGACACATGGTTTACACGGGATTTAACTCTTGCATGGTTGGCATCTTAAGTTTTTTGTGGTGTTCCCCCCCCCCCCCCGTATTTTTATTTGGGTGGAGTTCAACATGTTATACTGTATCACGTCTTTGTGATCATCTCTTATTTTTGTTATAGATTTTACTTACGTTTCCTTTTGAGAGAAAGAGGGGAGTGTGAAGTGACCAAAATCAATAAATTAATTAATTTGGTAAAGTCCAATGTTGGCCTACAATGATGACGAAGTTTTGCTTACCAGAAATGCATCAAAAATAGAGTTTTGGATGGTTGCCTCCTAAAGTTTTTTGGGATTTTGTATTTTACTGCCATGTCAGTCATTCAGACAATCCTAACTGTAGTTTCATAAACCAAAATACTTAACATTTATTTATTTTTTTCAAAAAAAAAACTTTCATATTTTAAAATAGAAGTTTTAATTTGGTTGAAGTTGTGCTCCCCTGTTACAGAAATATTTTTATGCCTATCTTTTTCTTTTTTCAGGGAGAGTATATACAGACTTCTTCCTCAGACCACACCTGAAAATGTCAACAAAAACTTCAGTCAGTACAGTATCGATCCAACTACACGATATCCTAATGTCAACCTGCAGTTCCTACGGCCCAGCCAGGTATGTTCTGCCAGCGGCGTAGCGTGGGTTGTCAGCGCCCAGGGCAAAGCAGGAATTGTGCGCCCCCCAACCTGTGGACACAGTAATGTAACCGGAATCCACTTGGTTCACTCGGGACGAGGCCGGACTGGACACGAGTAAGGATTGTCTGAACACGAGTCTCTTCAGGAAAGGCAAACTTTTATTGTGACGTCACAGAATGCTCAGACAGGAGTGAATCACAAAGACTGAGCATCAAATATACAGTGTCCTGAGGTTTTATACCTCAAATACATAATTAGGTACATCCCAATTAGTCCACCTCCCGGTGACACTATCCCACCCCACGTGGGTTAGTACCTCCCTTAGTCTAATACAAAAGACATTTCATTAATTGGCCGTAAATTGGCAAACTTTGTTAGTAGCAATAAATCATGATTAGTTGCTCATGCTGTTCCGGGCTGCGCCTGGTTCCCTAGCGCCTTCAATCATTTGTTACAAATGGCACCTGGTCTGATCTCTATACTCATTTGTATTTCTGCGGGCCCCAACCACCTTGATGTATCTTTCTCTGTGCCTGGAACAGCAGAGATCTCTCTCTCAGCGCTTTGTTTTTCTGCTAATCTCAGCACATTCCTAAATTTCTACGTATGCCTCATTCTAGTTTCAGCTAAAAACCTGCCTAGTTATATTTAAGTGAACCAATATTCTGAACAAGATGGTCGCCTGGCTTATAATGGCGGCCATCTTCCAGTCTATTTCCTCTAAAGTAACACACCCAGATTCCCTTCTACCAGTAGAGTATTGACCCCCTTACCCCACAAGCACATGTATTGTAGATTAACAAAATACTGATTTAAAAATATTAAACACACATGCCGCCACTGCTACCAGTCATCCTTTCCCATTATACCCTAGCATAGTTCCACTCTCACACTATACCCAGTCACTCTCTCCCAGTACCTCCCAGTCACTCTCTCCCAGTACCTCCCAGTCACTCTCTCCTAGTACCCCCAGTCACTCTCTCCTAGTACCCCAGTCACTCTCTCCTAGTACCCCAGTCACTCTCTCCTAGTACCCCCAGTCACTCTCTCCCAGTACCCCCAGTCACTCTCTCCTAGTACCCACACTTTCTCCCAGTACCCCCAGTGACTCTCTCCCTTCCAGTACCCCCAGTCACTCTCTCCCAGTACCCCCAGTCACTCTCTCCTAGTACCCACACTTTCTCCCAGTACCCCCAGTGACTCTCTCCCTTCCAGTACCCCCAGTCACTCTCTCCCAGTACCCCAGTCACTCTCTCCCAGTACCCCAGTCACTGTCTCCCAGTACCCCAGTCACTGTCTCCCAGTACCCCAGTCACTGTCTCCCAGTACCCCAGTCACTGTCTCCCAGTACCCCAGTCACTGTCTCCCAGTACCCCAGTCACTGTCTCCCAGTACCCCAGTCACTGTCTCCCAGTACCCCAGTCACTGTCTCCCAGTACCCCAGTCACTGTCTCCAGTACCCCAGTCACTGTCTCCCAGTACCCCCAGTCACTCTCTCCCAGTACCCCAGTCACTCTCTCCCAGTACCCCAGTCACTCTCTCCCAGTACCCCAGTCACTCTCTCCCAGTACCCCAGTCACTCTCTCCCAGTACCCCAGTCACTCTCTCCCAGTACCCCAGTCACTCTCTCCCAGTACCCCAGTCACTCTCTCCCAGTACCCCAGTCACTGTCTCCCAGTACCCCAGTCACTGTCTCCCAGTACCCCAGTCACTGTCTCCCAGTACCCCAGTCACTGTCTCCCAGTACCCCAGTCACTGTCTCCCAGTACCCCAGTCACTGTCTCCCAGTACCCCAGTCACTCTCTCCCAGTACCCCAGTCACTCTCTCCCAGTACCCCCAGTCATTCTTTCCCTGAACCTCCAGTCACCCTCTCCCTGTACCCCCTCACTATGTGTTGGTCACGCTGCTCTGGTGTCACACAGTGTCACCTACCTGCGTGGAGTTGCTGGTGGCCTGGGTGGGGGAGCTGTCCAGGGGGCTTAGTGGAGACCAGATTTGAAATGTGCTGCAGGGCAGGCGCCTCCCTCCCTCCTTCCTGTACAGCGGCTGCAGGGCTGCCAGTGGCGTGGCCTGGCACAGGGCTTCAAGGGGGGCTGACAAGCATGGTACAGGGTCAGTGTTCTGTCGGATAATGCTGCGCTGCTTCACGTGACTCTTGCGTTAAGGAGGAGTCAGGACAGAATTTCCTGTCCTGGTCCTCCCTTCCGGACACTGAGTGCTAAGTCACTGCCGGCACCGTAAAACTGGTGGCTGCCCATGAAAGGGCCTCTCACGGACACCATTGTCCGTGAGCAGACACATTGCTGATCCCTGCTGGAAAATATTAGTGGTTCAAATTTCTTTTGAAATTTTGCGCCCCCTCAGAAAATTGCGCCCGGGGCGACCGCCCCCGAGGACCCCCCCCACGCTACGCCACTGTGTTCTGCTGACACCAGGGCAGACATAGCCAACGTGTAGCTCTGCATCTATGGCTTGTCTAGATGTGGGGTTGAAGTTGGCTTACAACTGCACTAAAATATTATTTCCTAAATTTATCAATGCTGTTAAAATATTTAAGTGCTTAGAAGAATGAGGACTATATACCTAAAAAGCAAAGATAGGGTATCTATATCTATAAAATATTTTTCTCCGTCGCCGCACTTCCGGTTTCTGTTGGCTGCGTGCGCATCCAACAGAAGCCGGATGCGCAGAGACAGACAGGAAAAAAACTGCCGGCATGCGTGCGTGGGAGGAGCTGTTCCTATCCGTTGGAGAGGCGTGCGCAAAGCGTCTCTCTCCCACCTGCTCAGTGTGTGCCATTTCTCCCCCTCCTCCAGCACCGCCTGAGCCCTGCAGCCAGTCGCCCAATCCGCAGCCCCATCTGCCTCACCACGGTTTCGTGGGAACCTGTCACAGGGCCACAAGTAGGGGGTACGGCGTAGGGCCAGTCTTCAGCCGCTGCTGTATTTATCTTCTTAATGAGACGGGCTGGCTGCTACACACCGCAGCCAGTTGGACTCATTACCAGGAGCCACAGGGTGGATCTCTAAGTGTGCACCCTGTGCAATGCGATCGCACAGAGTGCACACTCTCAAGTGAAAACGCCCTCTTTTCTTTCCCACAGCGCTTTCCTTCCATCATCTGCAGCAGCACTGGAAGTAAGGGACTGTTTTCCACACACTCCCAGTTGCCCAGGAGGGAAGGAAGAGTGAGTGAATGGAGCCGCAGAGGACTTGCTGCGGGCCCCTGAGAGCCCCCGACTGACAGAGGAAGGGATCCCCTGTGCTGATAAGAGAGGAGGGTTTATGCTGGCAGGGCTTTCCACCTCTCCCCTCCCCCTCCCTCTCTTCCTCCCCTCCCTCTCTTCCCCCTCTCCTCTCTTCCCCCCTTCCCTCTCTTCCCCCTCCCTCTCTTCCCCCTCCCTCTCTTCCCCTCCTCTCTTCGCCCCCCTCCCTCTCTTCCCCCTCTCCCCTCTCTCCCCCTCCCTCTCTTCCCCCTCCCTCTCTCTCTCCCCTCTCCTCTCTTCCCCTCCCTCTCTTCCCCCTCTCCTCTCTTCCCCCTCCCTCTCTCCTCCGTGCTGATGAGGGAGGAGGGTTTATGCTGGCAGGGCTTTCCACCTCTCCCCTCCCCCTCCTCCACTCTCTCCCTCCCCCTCTCCCTCCCCTCTCCCCTCTCTCCCCCTCCCTCTCTTCCCCCTCCCTCTCTCCCCCTCCCTCTCTCCCCCGTGCTGCTGAGGGAGGAGGGTTTATGCCGGCAGGGCTTTCCATCTATCCCCCTCCCTCTCTCCCCGTGCTGATAAGGGAGGAGGGTTTATGCTGGCAGGGCTTTCCGTCTCTCTCCCCCTCCCTCTCCTCACTCTCCCTCCCCCTCTACTCTCCCTCTCTCCTGCTCTACTCTCTCCCTCTCTCCTGCTCTACTCTCTCCTCCCCTCCTCCATTCTCTCCCTCCCCCTCCTCCACTCTCTCCCTCCCCCTCCTCCACTCTCTCCCTCCCCCTCCTCTACTCTCTCCCTCTACTCTCTCTACTCCCCTCTCTCCTCCACTGTCCTCTCCCCCTCTTTCTCCCTCCTCCCCCTCTTTCTCCCTCCTCCCCCTTTTCTCCTCCTCCCCCTTTTCTCCCTCCTCCCCCTTTCCCCCCTCCTCCCCCTTTCCCCTAACTCTCTCCCCCTTCTTTCTCCCTCTTTCACCCTTCTTTCTCCCTCTCTCTCCGCCTCCGCTCCCCCTTCTCCCCCTTCTCCCCTCTCCCCTCTCTCCCCCTCGCTCTCCTCACCCCCTCTCCCTCCCCCTCTCCCTCTCCCCTCCATCTCCCCTCCCCATCTCCCCTCCCTCTCCCCTCCCTCTCCCCTCTCCTCCCCCTCTCCTCCCTCTCTCCTCCCTCTCCCCTCTCCTCTCCCCCTCCCCCTCCCTCCCCTCCCTCTTCCCCATGTCTTTCCCACGCTTGATCCTCATCTGACATAGATTACAAATAGCAACGGTGCGGTCTGCTGCACATTTCTTAAAGAACTCCCAGACAGCAGACTTCCTGTACATGTGCTTTGAGATAACAGCGCTCTGCACCTGAGCAGCTGTGACTTCTGATGCCTTAGACTGGCTACGGTTGCTCATAGAGGACGTTGTGCCTTGTGTTTGTTGTGCCTCCTCCTCACTTGATTCCTCTGTTCGATCAGGCACCCAGGTGGAGTCGGTGACCTCATCGTCATCACCCCCTATCCTCGTCACTGGAGCCAACTTGGCAGTATGCTGCAGCTGCTGGGGCAACCTGAGTGCCAGTTATTTGTGTGTCACTGGCACCCCCTCCCTCTAGGTTGATTATACTCCCTTCCTCAACCTCAGAGTTTGAATCCGAGCACTGTAGTTGCTGCACATCTTCAAGCAGCATGTCGCTGTCATTGTAGTCAAACAATTCAGTTGACTCCTCCGTGTATGTTGGTGAGGCTACGGCAGAAGTAGCTGTGGACATGGAGGCTGCATTAGATGCTTTGGCAGCTGAGGTGGACTGTAAACCACTACAAGCCTGGCTGGCAGAGGACTCGTAGGATGAGGATGGCCTTGTTAGCCAATCCACCAAATCCTCTGTGTTGCTGCTGCTTAAGATGGCCAGCACCAGTTAGAAAGGACAAGCGTGCCCCTGCAGAGGATGCACCACGTCCACGACGAACAGAGGCACAGCCTCCCGACACAGAGGCTGCTTGCCCTCTTATCTGTGTCTGGGAGCGTCTGCTTGTCCTTTTTGGCCTTTCTGACATGGTGAGTGATATATAGATTAAAGATATACAGAACTCTGATTCAACTCTGTTATAAAAATTGGAGATATGCAGAACTCTGATTCAGCTGTGTTATCTAGATTAAATATTTCCAGAACTCTAGTATAACTCAGTGAGACACCCTGATAGCTGGCAGCCAGTGACAAGACACAGATTAAAATTTGCAGAAATCTGCTACAAGTCTGTGAGACCCCCTGATGGGTGGCAGAGACAAGACACATATTACAATTGCCAGAAACCTCCTATAAATCAGTGAGACCCCCTGATGGGTGGCAGTGACAAGACACTGATTTATAGGTGGTTCCTGGGATTGTAATTTGTGTCTTGTCACTGCCACCATCAGGGGGTCTCACTGATTTATAGGTGGTTTCTGGGAATTTTAATCTGTGTTTTATCACTGCCACCCATCAGGGGGTCTCACTGATTTATAAGTGATTTCTGGGAATTTTAATCTGTGAGACCCCCTGATGGGTGTCAGTGACCAGACACAAATTACAATTCCCAGGAACCTCCTATAAATCGGTGAGACCCCTTGATGGGTGGCAGTGACAAAACACCGATTAAAATTCCCAGAACCACCTATAAATCAGACCCCCTGATGGGTGGCAGTGACAAGACACAGATTAAAATTCGCAGAAATCTGCTACAAGTCTGTGAGACCCCCTGATGGGTGGCAGAGACAAGACACATATTACAATTGCCAGAAACCTCCTATAAATCAGTGAGACCCCCTGATGGGTGGCAGTGACAAGACACTGATTTATAGGTGGTTCCTGGGAATTGTAATTTGTGTCTTGTCACTGCCACCCATCAGGGGGTCTCACTGATTTATAGGTGGTTTCTGGGAATTTTAATCTGTGTTTTATCACTGCCACCCATCAGGGGGTCTCACTGATTTATAAGTGATTTCTGGGAATTTTAATCTGTGAGACCCCCTGATGGGTGTCAGTGACCAGACACAAATTACAATTCCCAGGAACCTCCTATAAATCGGTGAGACCCCTTGATGGGTGGCAGTGACAAAACACCGATTAAAATTCCCAGAACCACCTATAAATCAGACCCCCTGATGGGTGGCAGTGACAAGACACAGATTAAAATTCGCAGAAATCTGCTACAAGTCTGTGAGACCCCCTGATAGCACCCCCTGATAGCTGGCAACAGTGACAAGACAGATTACAATTCCCAGATATCTGCTAGAAGTGAGACCCCCCCCCCCCAATAGCTGCTGGCACGAAGACACACTAACAGAACCCTGTTAGTAGCTGCCCAGAGCAAGCGTGCAGCGTGATCAGTGACAGCGGTGTGCAGAGGTGGGGGGTGACAGCGGCGTGCAGAGGGGGGTTGACAGCGGCGTGCAGAGGGGGATCTTCTTTGCGTGATTAGTGACAGCGGCCGGCGGAGAGGTTTCGGCTGCGCCCTAGGCGGCACTGTGCTCTAGGCGGGTGCCTTGCTCGCCTAGCGGCAGCGCCGGCCCTGGCTACAGACATTGAACAATGTGAACCAGGCACTCCGTATGAGAGTGCTTCCTCTTATGAAGAATATTGTATTGTATTTTACTTCCACTGGGCGATCCCATGAGCAGCCCACTTTCCAATAAATTCCAAGTGTTACTTGTCAACAAAACATTTGATGGAATACCCCCTGCCCATCTCATACCAAGGAACAAACTGAGGCTTGGTGCTGTCCTCAGCACTCCAAACTGTATCTATTTGGTAGAAAATGTGTTAGCATAACAGCTACACAAAATATTCACTACCCATTTTTATCTTTTTTTCACTTTTTAGGAATTAAAAATGTGCTCTTGAACAAAAGGTTTACGATAATAAATGCTAAAGCTTTTTTGTAAAACTGGTTCATTGCTTGGAGACGTATTTTTTTATGTTACAACACCAGGACATACTTGAAAACAAGAGAAATCTCAATGTATCCTTCCTTGTAAAATCCTAATACAAAATGTCAAAATAGATGAAGAAAAAAAAAAAGAGCATGGCGTTTTTTTTTTTTTGAAGTGTGTGTGGGGGTTTTTTCTACCATAATTCTTTCACTCAACAAAATGATTCCCCCTCCAGCCATTTATTGCCTATGCGAGAATACACACCTGCTTATCTCACCATAGTCCTAGCACATTTAATTTACCAGGGTATTCTGGGCTAAACATTGATAATCTTATACCTTATATACTGGATTCCTTTAATGCCACTGTGACAAAACGGAAGACATCTGCACCATTTTGCCAGAGATATTAAATTGAACCAGTCATGTCCACAAAAAATCGTGCATATCTATATATGTTCAGAAACAACTCTGATGTGCCCTTGGATTTTCATCAACCTATATGGAGAAAAATAAACTCTGAATTTGAACATATCTGAAATTACAGTAACACATTGTATCTGTACTATACAGGTATTTTCATCAATTATACCACTGAATCTTATCCCCGTACAGCAGCAAATGACCGAGTGTCAGCTGTAAACCTTTCAGTGCTCATCGTTTAACTTGCCATATATAAAGCATTGTACAGTGACTTCAGAGCTATCCCTGTGTTCTGCCAGGGCTAACTGAGTTATACTGCTGTGCATCCTGTCCCTGCTCATACACCCCGTCCCTGCTCATACACCCCAGGGTTAACTGAGTTATATCGCTGTGGATTAACCGTGAGTTATAATGCTGTGGATTATGTGCCTGCTCAAACGCACCAGCCATTACTGTGAGTTTTATTTTACTGTGGATTCCATGTACGCGCATACACACCAGCTATTACTGTGAGGGTTTATTGCTGTGGATTCGGTGTACACGTCTGTGCTGTAATGCTCTGTGATACAGAAATGTGCGGTGAGTGTTATTGCTGTGGAGCTCTGTGATATGATCATACACACCGCACATTACTGTGAGTTTTATTGCTGTGGAGCTCTGTAATATGCAGTGTGTACAAGTGTGTCAATAATGCCCTGTATCTTTTAAACCTGAAAGGTGATAAGCAGTTTCCCACGTGTGCCACAGGGACCTTCTGTGCCGCAGTCGTAGCTGTCATGAGTGTGTGACGGCTACTGCAGCAGAGCAGTGGCAGTTTGTAAATCTGGAGGGGGCACAATGGATTCTCCAATTCTCTGGGGTCTGAGTGGATTTTATTAACTTGCTAAAATAATTATTTTGAAAATTGTTTGAAGAATTAAATTGTTTAACGCAACAATGTGCATGTAGGTTGTGCTTTGTGTGGGTGTGGTCTATGGTGGGCATGGCCACAATCTCCTATTGCCCGGGGGCCCCATTAGTTGTCAGTCCGCCCCTGGTAGATCTGTCCCTCCTCCTGCAAAATACTGTGTTTCAAGCAAGATTTCCAGCACAACCTTGTACAGGTGTATTGTATAAGGGTGTGCAAGCATTGTCTGAATATTGGCACTTTTGTTTTGGCAATATGTGTCAATATTAAGCAGTAAATAAAATTTGATGGCAAATGGTCCAATTTTGCTAAAATCATGTTCACATTATTTTAGGCTTGTGAAACTCAGAAAATTGTGTATACTTGGTCAGAGTAGAGTAAGTTAAAATATTGTATGTTATACTGCTTGTCATAGAACTGACATAGCGCTCCCCGCTTCAACCCCAAGACTTTTATTCCCATGGCAAAAACCCCAAAAGAAACAGACAATTGCCATGGGAAAGACTTTATGTGCATTTATATTGCGTGGTGTGATTTTCAATGTATTGTAAATTGCTTGGTTTTAGTTTAAATGTACTTTTATTACTTTGTTAATTTGAACTTGGAGATGTGTTTTGAAGTTGCAGCCTGAGGTTATTTTCAATGCCCTCTTTTGTATGGAATGTTTGAGTAATGTGTGATTATGCAAGAAAGCTTTTCTCTTTTCTATTCTTTTATATGTTTGTTGTTTGAGGAGTCATGAGTCTGGGACAGTGTTTGACTGACAAGGCAATCTGATCTATTGGAACAAATAGATCAGATGGTGTGTGATAACTGATTGCTAAGGAATGTTTACTGTAAATGTCTAAATCTAACTGACCCTATGTAATCAATGTTCGTGGTTTGGTATGTAAACGATCCCTGTTGGACCACATAAATATGATTTTCTCAGTAAAGCAGTTATAGTTCTTGTTGATACATTCAGCTTGTCTGGTGTATTATTTCCTCTGCACTATACCACACCACTCACCATCAGAAGGCACCGAGCGGCCATCTGAAAGACTGACCTAACATCGGGGCTACCGGTCAGGAGATCGAAAGTCTGCAGATCCGTAGAGGCTGCTGTATCAACGGCCCAGCACTGGCACATATCTCTGCCAGCCTGCCCAGGTCTCCCAGCAGGCAGAAGCAAGCGGGTCAAGCTGCTCGAGGCGCTGAGGACCGCGTTCCCAGTAGCGGGGCTGACCGCAACAAGGGGGTGTCTGGAGAGCTAGGACAGGTGGAAGAGAGCGGTTTCCGTCACACTACTATGTTGTGTTTAATACATGAAAACAATAATATGCTAAAGGTTAGCTAAAATGTTAGTTTAGCATTTTACACTATTTACACTGCTTGATGTGATGAAATGTTTTGTCGAATTCCCAGGTACGTCACCTTTACAACACCAGTGAACTGAAAGATGCAAATTTGGAAATCAGCAGCCTTGCAAACTCAAGGACACCCAAATTGGAAAGAAATGGTGGGTATTGCCCAGAAAAGAGATTCTGGAATCCTTTTTTTTTAATTTGTACTGTAGTCTGCCAACCAAATTGCTTGAGGATGATGGACTTTCTGTCTTTCACCAGGAAACAAGAAAAAAATCAACAGTGTCTAAAAGAAAATTATAATTTGAAAACAAATACGAATAGAGAAATTCACATGCCATCTAGGCAAGGTTAACAAAAAATAGAAAAATTAATTCATGATGACCATTTTAGCATTGCATGCTTTTTGGAAGTGCTGATCCATAGGCTTGTCCTTTACCTGGGCATTTAAAACCAAGCTTTTCTTAGGTTTTTTTTTCTTTTTTCCCCTCGAGTTCCATAGCATGAAGATGGATGACAAGTCAGCAATAGTTACAAAATAGACACCTCGTACAGAGCACATAAAATAGCTTTGAAAATTGCAGTGAAGATCTTCAAAGTTGGTGTCCTGAATTTGAGTCGTCATTAGGGTTCCCACCCGTCCGGTTTCTACCCGGACTGTCCATTTTTTGGGTTATGTGTCCGGGTTTGGGATCACCTGTCACCCGGACACATGACTGCCTCAGCTCGGAGGGGATGATTTCTTCACTCACATGCGCAGGTTGCGCGTGAGTGAAGAAACACTCCACCAATCACTGGCAGTGTGGGGGTGGTCTGCAGTGATGTCTCCTCCCCACTCTGCCTCCTCCTATCAGCCCCTTGCTCACTCACATGCTCCAGACCAACTGCATGCTGGCTGTGACATGTGGAGCTGCTGGGTCAGGGAGGAAGGATTAAGGAGCTGGGTAAGATAGGCAGAGCAGGACTCTGTCTCTTCCCCCTCTCTCCTCCACCCCATTGCCCCTAGTCCTCCACCCTTTCCCCTCTACACCCGTCTCATCTCCGTCTCACTGTCCCCCTTTCCTTTTCACCTCTTCCCCCTCCAGCTCTTTTCTTCTCCCCCTTTTTACCCCTCTCTTCCTCTTTTTACCCCATCCCTCTTTTTACCCTCTTTTCCCCTCTTTTTTTCCCCCTCTCCATATTTTCCCCCTCTCTCCCCTTTCCCTCTTCCCCCTCTCTCCCCTTTCCATCTCCTTTTCCCCCTCTCCCCTCTCCTTTTCCCCTCTCCTTTTCCCCTCTCCCCTCTCCTTTTCCCCTCTCCCTCTCCTTTTCCCCCTCCCCCTCCCCTCTCCTTTCCCCCTCCCCCTCCCCTCTCCTTTCCCCTCTCCTTTTCCCCTCTCCTTTTCCCCTCTCCTTTCCCCTCTCCTTTCCCCCTCCTCCTTCCCTCTCCTTTCCCCTCTCCTTTCCCCCTCTCCTTTCCCCCTCTCCTTTCCCCCTCTCCCCCCTCTCCTTTTCCCCTCTCCTTTTTTTCCCCCTCCTTTTTTCCCCCTCCTTTTTTCCCCCTCTCCTTCCCTCTCCTCTTTCCCTCTCCCTCTTTCCCTCTCCCTCTTTCCCTTTCCTCTTTCCCTTTCCCTCTTTCCCTTCCCTCTTCCCCTCCCCTCTTTCCCTCTCCCTCTTTCCCTTTCCCTCTTCCCCCTCTCTTTCCCCCTCCTCTCTTTCCCCCTCCTCTCTTTCCCCCTCCTCTCTTTCCCCCTCCTCTTTCCCCCTCCTCTCTTTCCCCCTCCTCTCTTTCCCCTCCCCCTCTTTCCCCTCCCCCTCTTTCCCCCTCCTCTCTTTCCCCACACCCCCTCTCCATTTTCCCCATGCCTACTCTCTCCCCTTTTCCCCTCTCTCCCTTTTCCCCCTCTCTCCCTTTTCCCCCTCTCTCCCTTTTCCCTCTCTCTCCCTTTTCCCTCTCTCTCCCCTTTTCTTCCCTCTCTCTCCCTTTTCCCTCTCTCTCCCTTTTCCCTCTCTCTCCCTTTTCCCTCTCTCTCCCTTTTTCCCTCTCTCTCCTTTTCCCCTCTCTCCCCTTTTCCCTCTCTCCCCCTTTTCCCTCTCTCCCCCTTTTCCCTCTCTCCCTTTTCCCTCTCTCCCCCTTTTCCTCTCTCCCCCTTTTCCCTCTCTCCCTTTTCCCCCTCCCCTCTTTTCCTCTTCCCCCTCTCTCCCCTTTTCCCCTCTCCCCATTTCCCCCTCCCCTCTGTCCCCTCCCCCTCCCCCTCTTTCCACCTCCCCTCTCTCCCCCTCTTTCCCCCTCCTCTCTTTCCCCCTCCCCTCCTCTCTTTCCCCCTCCCCTCCTCTCTTTCCCCTCCCCTCCTCTCTTTCCCCCACGCCCCCTTTCCCCCACGCCCCTCTCCTTTTCCCTCCCCCATTTCCCCACTCCCCCCATTTTCCCCATCTTTCCCCCTCCCTCTCTTTCCCCTCCCCCTCTTTCCCCTCCCCTTTCCCCCTCCTCTTTCCCCTCCCCTCTCCCCTCTTTCCCCCTCCCCCTCCCTCTCTCCCCCTCTCCCCCTCCCTCTCTCTCCCCCTCCCTCTCTCTCCCCCTCTTCCCCTACCCCCTCCCTTCCCCTCCCCCTCTTTTTCCCCCACGCTCCTTTTCCCTCTCCCCCTTTTCCCTCTCTCCATTTTCCCCTCCCCCTCTTCCCTCTTCCCCCTCTCTCCCCTTTTCCCCTCTCTCCCCGTTTTCCCCTCTCCCCGTTTTCCCCTCTCCCCATTTCCCCTCCCCTTTCCCCCTCTCCCCATTTTCTCCCTCTCCCCTTTCCCCCCTTTCCCCTCTCCCTTTTCCCTCCCCCCATTTTCCCCCTTTTTCCCCCACGCCCCTCTCTCCCCTTTCCCCCCTCCCCCTCTCCCTTTCCCCTCTCCCTTTTCCCTCCCCCATTTTCCCCCACGCCCTCCTCTCTCCCCTCTCCCCCTTTCCCCTCTCCCCTTTCCCCTCTCCCCCTTTCCCCCTCTCTCCCTTCCCCCTCTCTCCTTCCCCTCTCCTTCCCCCTCTCTCCTTTTCCCTCTCTCCCCCTTTTCCCTCTCTCCATTTTCCCCTCCCTCTCTCCCCCTTTTCTCTCCTCTCTCCCTTTCCCCTCTCTCCCCTTTTCCCCTCTCTCCCCTTTTCCCCTCTCCCCATTTCCCCCTCCCCCTCTGTCCTCCCCTCTCTTTCCACCTCCCCTCTCTCCCCCTCTTCCCCCTCTCTCTTTCCCCTCCCCTCCTCTCTTTCCCCCTCCCCTCCTCTCTTTCCCCCTCCCCTCCTCTCTTTCCCCCACGCCCCCTTTCCCCCACGCCCCTCTCCCTTTTCCCTCCCCCATTTCCCCACTCCCCCCATTTTCCCCATCTTTCCCCCTCCCCTCTCTTTCCCCCTCCCCTCTTTCCCCTCCCCTTTCCCCCTCCTCTTTCCCCTCCCCTCTCCCCCTCTTTCCCCCTCCCCCTCCCTCTCTCCCCTCTCCCCCTCCCCTCTCTCTCCCCCTCCCTCTCTCTCCCCCTCTTCCCCTACCCCCTCCCTTCCCCTCCCCCTCTTTTTCCCCACGCTCCTTTTTCCCTCTCCCCCTTTTCCCTCTCTCCATTTTCCCCTCCCCCTCTTTCCCTCTTCCCCCTCTCTCCCCTTTTCCCCTCTCTCCCCGTTTTCCCCTCTCCCCGTTTTCCCCTCTCCCCATTTCCCCCTCCCCATTTCCCCCCTCTCCCCATTTTCTCCCTCTCCCCCTTTCCCCCCTTTTCCCCTCTCCCTTTTCCCTCCCCCCATTTTCCCCCTTTTTCCCCCACGCCCCCTCTCTCCCCTTTCCCCTCCCCCTCTCCCTTTCCCCCTCTCCCTTTTCCCTCCCCCATTTTCCCCCACGCCCTCCTCTCTCCCCTCTCCCCCTTTCCCCTCTCCCCTTTCCCCTCTCCCCTTTCCCCCTCTCTCCCCTTTTCCCCCTCTCTCCTTTTCCTCTCTCCCCTTTCCCCTCTCTCCCTTTTCCCTCTCTCCCCCTTTTCCCTCTCTCCATTTTCCCCCTCCCTTCTCCCCTTTTCTCCTCTCTCCCCGTTTTCCCCTCTCTCCCCGTTTTCCCTCTCTCGTTTTCCCCTCTCCCCGTTTCCCCCCTCTCCCCGTTTCCCCCCTCTCCCCTTTCCCCTCTCCCCTTTCCCCTCTCTCCCCCTTCCCCTCTCTCCCCTTTCCCCTCTCTCCCCCTTTCCCCTCTCTCCCCCTTTTCCCCTCTCTCCCCTTTTCCCCTCTCTCCCCCTTTTCCCTCTCTCCCCTTTTCCCCTCTCTCCCCCTTTTCCCTCTCTCCCCCTTTTCCCTCTCTCCCTTTTTCCCTCTCTCCCCCTTTTCCCTCTCTCCCCCTTTTCCCTCTCTCCCCCTTTTCCCTCTCTCCCCCTTGTTGCCCCCGCTCTCCATTTTCCCCCTCTCCCCATTTCTCCCCGTTTTCCCCCGTTTTCCCCTCTCCCTTTTTTCCACCTCTCTCCCTTTTTTCCCTCTTCCCTCTCCCCTGTTTTCCCCTTTTTCCCCCTTTTCCCCTCTCTCCCATTTTTCCATTTTCCCCCTCTCCCCCCTTTTTCCCCTCAATGATTGTAACCGCATGCGTTAGAAAAGTAAGTAGGCTATTATGTTTAATTTTGGTGCTCTTTAATTTATCTAACTTCACCACAGGGACCCCAAAGTGCGTTGAATCAATCTGCCAATAATCCCCTCCAAATCGATCCGATAAATCGTCGAACAGGAGTGAGTTTAAAAAAACAAAAAACTATTAAAAGGCGTTTTAAACGAGAATAATTTAAAAATAAATCAGAATAAAAAATTACGCCAAAAAAAAATAAAGATTGGTTGCTGCGAATTAAAAGAATAAACTGTTGAATAAATAATATAAAAAAGTTTTTATAATCTTTTATTTTTTTTTACATTGAAACCTATGGGATTCGCCTGTTTTAAACCTGTCGAGCGAAACCACTTAAAATCGAGGCTGTTCGGCGTTATCTGAATAGATTAACCATTACCTCTCTACAGTGAATTCCACTGCTGCCATTGCACCAATATTTGGCGAATAGCCAGTTTGGCACGAAACTTCACAGTACAGGAAAATCCAGAATTTGCAATTTTGGTGCCAATTCGGCTCTTTGAATAACCCCTTTGGTCTTGCTATCATCGTATGATCTTTTGATGTTTATTTTGTTCTGTTACAGAATCTATTGCTCGCTCCAGCAAGCTACTTGGTTGGTGTCAAACGCAAACAGAAGGATATGCTGGAGTAAATGTAACAGACCTCACTATGTCTTGGAAAAGTGGCCTAGCACTTTGTGCAATAATTCACCGGTACCGTCCAGAACTCATGTGAGTATCTACATTAATCTGGCTCCTTGCCTCTACCTGCAATTGACTTTTCTGTTAATCACATTTACGATCTTTTACTTTTATCCTTTTTGTTTTACTTAAAATAAAGTTGATTTGTATTCTGCCGAAGGATACTGATGTCATAAATTCAGCCCTGGAAAATAAGACATCTGCAAATAGCTTGTGGTTACCTCTGAAAGACACAACCTCGTCTTTTCATAAAGGATTAATGTACCGTAATTTTCGCTCCATAAGACGCACTTTTTCCCCCAAAAAAAGTGGGGGGGGAAAGTGTGTGCGTCTTATGGAGCGAATACTGCACGTTGCAGTGTTCGGGTCCCTGCGAGTGTCCGAAGCTATGGAGCTTCGGCGCTCGCCTGGGGGAACCACGTCACCAGCCGAGTTCTCACGAGATCGCGGCTGGTCACATGGCTCCCCCAGGCGAGCGCCCAAGCTCCATGCCGCCGGACGCTCAGAGGGAGCCGAACATGCGGCGGCGGCAGGAGGTGAGCTGGGGCCTGGGAGCAGTATATCCATGAGAGAAGCTGGGGCAGTATATCCATGAGAGGAGCTGGGGCAGTATATCCATGAGAGGAGCTGGGGCAGTATATCCATGAGAGGAGCTGGGGCAGTATATCCATGAGAGGAGCTGGGGCAGTATATCCATGAGAGGAGCTGGGGCAGTATATCCATGAGAGGAGCTGGGGCAGTATATCCATGAGAGGAGCTGGGGCAGTATATCCATGAGAGCTGCTGGGGCGTATCCATGAGGGCATATCCATTATTACACTATTTGATTCAGAATATTTTTTTTCCCGTTTTCCTCCTCTAAAAACTAGGTGCGTCTTATGGTCAGATGCGTCTTATGGAGCGAAAAATATATTTGAAACATTCAGATAAAATGTTAAGCTATTTATACCAAATGTAATACTTGTAGGGCAGTATTACAATGTTGGTGCTAACTTAACCAGAGCAGTTGTAAACTTAAAACCTCCATAGGCTATAATGGCTCTGAGAAGTTTACAACAGCTCTGGTTAAGTTAGCCAGGGCAGCCATCAGAAATGATGAGCGTATCACAGAGCTGCACAGCACTAAAACTCACAGTAATGTGCGGTGTGTATGAGCATGAGTTTTATTGCTGTGGAGCTCTGATACGCTCCTACACACTGCACATTATTGTGAGTTTTATTGCTGTGGTGCTCTGATACACTCATACACACTACGCATCAGAGCACCACAGCAATAAAACTCACAATAATGTGCAGTGTGTAGGAGCGTATCGGAGCTCCAATGCCTTTTTTTAATACCCCCTCTCATTCTTTTTCATCCCCTCTCTCATGCTCTTTCACCCCCCCCCCTCTCAGGCTCTTTCACCCCCTCTCTCAGGCTCTTTCACACCCTCTCTCAGGCTCTTTCACACCCTCTCTCATGCTCTTTCACACCCTCTCTCATGCTCTTTCACCCCCTCTCTCATGCTCTTTCACCCCCTCTCTCATGCTTTCACCCCTCTCTCATGCTTTCACCCCCTTCTCATGCTTTCACCCCCCTCTCATGCTTTCACCCCCTCTCTCATGCTTTCACCCCCTCTCTCATGCTCTTCACCCCCCTCTCTCATGCTTTTTCCCCCCTCTCATGCTCTTTCCCTCCTCTCTCATGCTCACCCCCTCTCATGCTCTTTCACCCCTCTCTCATGCTTTCACCCCTCTCTCATGCTTTCCCCCCCCCTCTCCTTTCACCCCCCTCTCTCATGCTCTTCTCCACCCCCTCTCTATCCCTCTCATGCTCTTCTCCACCCCCTCTCATGCTCTTCTCCCCCTCTCTTATGCTCTTCTCCACCCCCTCTCTCCTGCTCTTCTCCACCCCCTCTCTCATGCTCTTCTCCACCCCCTCTCTCATGCTCTTCTCCACCCCCTCTCTCTCATGCTCTTCTCCACCCCCCTCCTCTCATGCTCTTCTCCACCCCCCTCCTCTCATGCTCTTCTCCACCCCCTCCTCTCATGCTCTTCTCCACCCCCTCTCTCATGCTCTTCTCCACCCCCCTCCTCTCATGCTCTTCTCCACCCCCCTCCTCTCATGCTCTTCTCCACCCCCTCCTCTCATGCTCTTCTCCACCCCCTCCTCTCATGCTCTTCTCCACCCCCTCCTCTCATGCTCTTCTCCACCCCCCTCCTCTCATGCTCTTCTCCACCCCCCTCCTCTCATTGTCTTATCTTTTTACACCCCCTCTCCCCCGAAACGGTTACTTACCAAAGTCAGCAGATTGGACTGCTCTGTCCTCCTTCCTGGATGCAGGCAGGCTCCACCTCTTCTGTGTGCTGCTCGGAGCTGCAGTGTGCTTCCCACACTCATAACAAGAGTCTGGGAACGGCACGCTGCATTGGTGCTGCCCCCTCCGGCTCGTCACCTGACCTACCCACGTGATGCTTTGCAGACTTACCTGTGCGACACCTCACATGGGTGGGCAGGTGACCCGCGAACCTGAATCTAATGTGGCGGCGGCACACTGAACCTGGCCCCAACAACCAACGGGTCAGTCCGCCCCACTCGCCCGCAGCTAATTTCCACTCGCCGAATGCGAGCAGGCGAGTGGAAATTTTGAGGTCTGCATTAGATCATTCCCCCCAATTCATTAGATCATTCCCCCCGTTTCATTAGATCATCCCCCCCATTTCAATACAGATCATTCCCCCCATTTCATTACAGATCATTCCCCCCCATTTCATTACAGATCATTCCCCCCCATTTCATTACAGATCATTCCCCCCCCATTTCATTACAGATCATTCCCCCCCATTTCATTACAGATCATTCCCCCCCATTTCATTACAGATCATTCCCCCCCATTTCATTACAGATCATTCCCCCCCATTTCATTACAGATCATTCCCCCCCATTTCATTACAGATTGTCCCCTCCCATTTCATTACAGATCGCTGCGTGTCTACCTGGGGCCCCACGTTCGGTCGGTAGGGGCCCGGTTTTTAAAGGCAAGTCCCAAAGGGAAGGTCATTTCAGGGTGTCCGTGGCAGCCAGCCCAGCAGCACACTACCTAACCGCCACGTCCGCGACCCTGCAGCGTGCCTACCTGGGGCCCCACATTCTAAAACAGGAAGAGTACACGCTGGATTCACAACGCCCCTCACGTGATGCGTGCACGTTGCCACATGTAAACCACCAATGGCCATGCAGCTGGCTAATTTTGAACAATCTATAAACAAATATTTTTTTATCTTATTGAGTGTGGCTGCCAGACTGTGAAGGCAAAGTTTTGTTTAATTTTTGTGGTTTGCTTTTGCCTCGTGGAGCACCCAGTTAGGAAAGTTATTGAAGTGAAGGCATAAGAATGACTTTCTTTCATAACAAAAAAACAAAAGCTAAAAAGATAAATGGGAAAAATTGGGCTGACCAAGGCTCAATTAGCTGTACAGTGCTGATTGGATGCATAGAAACATAGAAAATGTCGGCAGATAAGAACCTTTCGGCCCATCTAGTCTGCCCAATTACGTGGTTACTTTACCTGGATTTATCTTTTGTTTAGGATAGCCTTATGCCTATCCCATGCCTGCTTAAATTCAATCACGGTTTTGGCCTTTACCACTTCTACTGGAAGGCTGTTCCATGTATCCACCACCCTCTCAGTAAAATAATGCTTCCTGATGTTACTTTTAAACCTTTGCCCCTCTAATCTAAGACTATGTCCTCTTGTTTTGCTACTTTGTTTCCTTTTAAATATACTCCCTTCCTCTACCTTGTGGATTCCCTTTACGTATTTAAATGTTTCTATCATATCTCCTCTGTCTCGTCTTTTTTCCAAGCTATACATGTTAAGATCATTAAGCCTTTCCTGGTAACTTTTCTCCTTCAAGCCGTACACCATTTTAGTAGCCCTTCTCTGAACTCTCTCTAAGGTGTCTATATCCTTCTGGAGATACAGTCTCCAGTACTGCACACAGTACTCCAAGTGAAGTCTCACCAGTGCTCTGTATAGTTGCATGAGCACTTCCCTTTTCCTACTGCTAATACCTCTCCCTACACAACCAAGCATTCTGCTAGCATTTCCTGCTGCTCTATTACATTAACTACTTACCCTTAGATCCTCTGCAATAATAACCCCTAAATCCCTTTCCTCAGATGTTGAGGTTAGGACTGTATCAAATATTCTATAGTCAGCCCTTGGGTTTATACGCCCAAGGTGCATTATCTTGCACTTATCCACATTAAAACTCAATTGCCACAGCTCCAACCATTTTTTTAGTTTACCTAAATCATTTGTCATTTGGCTGATCCCTCCAGGAACGTCAACCCTGTTGCAAATCTTTGTGTCATCAGCAAAAAGACATACTTTACCATTAATACCTTCTGCAATATCAAGAAAAAATATTAAAGGGAATGGGTCCAAGTACTGACCCCTGAGGTACCCCACTGGTAACAAGACCATGCGCCGAATAAACTCCATTTACCACAACCCTCTGTTGCCTGTCACTCAGCCACTGCCTAATCCATTCAACAATATTGGAATCCAAGGTCAAAGATTGCAATTTATTGATAAGCCTTCTATGCGGAACAGTATCAAAAGCCTTACGGAGTAAGGTTCTCCCAGTGCATGCTCATTTACAACCTTCTGGGCGAAGTGAAGCCCTTAGATTTAGAAGACTATTTCTTCCTGGGGTCTTGGCTCAACATGACTAATGAACTGTGTTAATTTGTTCAAGGTGGCTAGAGTGTCTTTTTAAGACCATCTCCCTGAAGAAAGGCAACCACAGAGATGCCATGCTTCCCAGGAAATATTTGCACGTGTGTTCCATGAATACATTTCTAGTAAGCGGTTACATCCTTGATGACAATTGACCTATGTGGGACCTAGAACTGAGTACTCTGTGGCTATCCCAATGCATCACACCCAATTGTTATTTCTAATCACGGCAGTATTACAAAGTTGGTGCCATCTTAACCAGAGCTGTTGTTAACTTACCAGAGCCATTATAGCCTATGGAGCTGTTAAGTTTACAACAGCTCTGGTTAAGTTAGCACCAAATTTGTAATATAGCCCATAAACTCTAGTCACACAGTGAGGATGCAGGAAGAGCCTCTGCCACGAAAGGTGCCCAGATTTCCTTATATATTGGCACACTAATATGGATATCATTTATTGCGTGCAAAGTCCTATTATTATTGTCATCATTTATATACCGCCAACAGTTTCCACAGCGCTTTACAATAGCTAAAGGGAACGAGATACAGATAAACGGACATAAGTTGGATACAAGAGTTGTAGAGGGGCCCTTCTCATAGGAGCTTACAGTCTAGAGCAGTGGTTCCAAACTGCGGTCCTCAGGTACCCCTAAGGCCGGGGGCACACTAGCGTGCGTTGAAGAAAACGCACCGGTCCCCCCTCGACGTCCACCTGTCCCCCTCCACAAGGCTACAAAGTGCGATCCTCCTATGGAGGATTGCGCTTTGCAGCCCCGTCGACGCACATCCTAGCGCATCGACCGAGATGATCTCTAGGTGCACGCATGCTACGTGCACACGAAGTGCACGCGCAAGCATGTGACTGGCTCCGTCCGCAGCATCACAACGCTGCGCCGGGCGCCGGTAACGCGCGTTAGTGCACACAAGAAGACGCCTAGTGTGCCCCCAGCCTAACAGGCCATATTTTATGGATTACCTTGGAGAAAAACGGACTGAATTCTGCAATCACTGAGCATCAAATCATATTATTATTATTACTATCATTATTTACTAAGCGCCAACACATTCCGCAGCACTGTACAAGGTGTAATGGGTAAAGACAGGACAATACATACAGGAGACAGGTCAGTATACCTGCCAGCTGTCACGGTTGATCAAGGGACACTGTGTTTTCAGAATGATGGGAACCCAGAGAGCGGAGTATGCCAGATCGTATGAGCCACTACACGAAGGGTGGGATGAATGGAACAACCTTATTCGTGATAGTAACCGAGACGTCGGGAGTAAGTAGGATAGACGTGGAGGTGCAGCTAGCAGAGGCTTGACACGGCGATCAGTAGGTAAACATAGAATACTGAGATGTAAGGATAGTTTCATATGGGGTTCGTAGTACTCACTGTAAGTTGGCACTCGTGGTAGGTTGTGGTTCTGGAGCAGATGAAGAGACTGTAGGCGTAGTGGTAAACTGAGGCCTCTGGAACAGGTGAGGAGACTGTAGATGCTACGGTATGTTGAGGTCCTTGGAGCAAGTGAGGAGACTGTAGATGCTGCGGTACGCTGAGGTCTTTGGAACAGGTGAGGAGACTGTAGACGCCGTGGTATGCTGAGGTCTTTGGAGCAGGTGAGGAGACTGTAGATGCCGCGGTATGCTGAGGTCTTTGGAGCAGGTGAGGAGACTGTAGATGCTGCGGTACGCTGAGGTCTTGGGAGCAGGTGAGGAGACTGTAGATGCCGCGGTATGCTGAGGTCTTTGGAGCAGGTGAGGAGACTGTAGATGCCGCGATGTGCTGAGGTCTTTGGAGCAGGCGAGGAGACTGTAGATGCTGCGGTACGCTGAGGTCTTTGGAGCAGGTGAGGAGACTGTAGATGCCGCGACGTGCTGAGGTCTTTGGAGTAGGTGAGGAGACTGTAGATGCCGCGGTATGCTGAGGTCTTTGGAGCAGGTGAGGAGACTGTAGATGCCGCGATGTGCTGAGGTCTTTGGAGCAGGTGAGGAGACTGTAGATGCTGCGGTACGCTGAGGTCTTCGGAGCAGCTGAGGAGGCTGCCGATGCTGCGGTATGTTGAGGCTCAAATAGCTGGCGAAGAGACTGTGAACGCTGCGGTACGCTAAAGAGAGATAGCTATACACAAAGCAGAGAGAATACAGTTCAGGTAGCAAACTCAATAATTGGGCGATACTCACAGTCCCGCGGTTTCTTTTAAGCTGGTCCCCGCCTTGTCTCGGTATCTGGCGTCTGACGTCATCTCTCGGCGCCGAGGCTATCCAACCTTTTCCCATAGCCTTCTTCGATGTGGCGCGCATGCGTGTGCCGGCCGTTGCCTAGCAACGAGGCGTCGGGGAACAAACCGCGGCAATAACGCCGGCTGTTTGTAGGTGGTCAGCGATGGTATAGATGGCATCATGGATGGGTCCGGCGGCGGTCAGACGACACCAAGGGGCGATCCTGACACCAGCAGATACAGGAGGATATGGGGACCCTATTCCCGTGGGAAATTACAATCTAGATGGGTGAGGGGATTAGAAACAGGAGGGGGAACTGCAGTGATGAGTTAATGCAGGGAGAGGTGAGGACTGTTTTTGGGTTGGTCGGATGTCTTGTTACGGAGTCGGGTGGGAGGTTTCCCTAAATAGAAGGGTCTTTAGGGAGCGTTTAAATGAAGCCAGATTTGGGGACAGTCTGATATTGCGAGGAAGCACGTTCCATAGGGTCGACGCTGCACGAGAAAAGTCCTGCAATCTGGCATGTGAGGAAGTAATGATTGGGGATGCCAGGCGCAGGTCATTGTTGGATCGTAGGGGATGGGCTGGGGTGTATTTGGTGATTAGTGAGGACAGGTAGTGGCGGGCGGCGTTAGTGAGGGTTTTGTAGGTCAGGGTGAGTAGTTTGAACTTGATTCTGCTGTGGATGGGGACCAGTGCAGGGATTCTGTAACGTTGGGAGCTTCCAGCCCTACCTGTGTGCTTGAGGGCAGCATGTCTGATGCTGCTCGCTGACCAAAGCCCGGTTTAAATGGAGACAGGCAGGGAGGTGGTTGCAAGAGGCGCGGCTTGAGTGGGGGGCGTGGCCTGGTGAAGGTCTTTAAAAACCCTCAGTGTGTTCTCAGCAGTTGCCAGATCGTGGTTATCCATACCTGAGCTCCTTGTACCTGACTGCTATATTGAATTAACCTGTTATTGACCTCTGCTTGTTTCTGACTATTCTGCCTTCTGTTGCCCTAGACCATTTTCTTGTACTACGCTACTGCTCTGATATCGACCCGGCTATTCCATTTGACCATTCTGAACTCTGTATTCCTGATTCTGGCTCGGCTGACTACTCCCCGTGTTGTTAACCCTATCTGTCTAGCTAGTTTACCTGGCCAATTCTAAGGACCAGACAGATCTTTCACGGCTACTCTGTTGGTAGCTTCTGGGTTCTGTGGAGTGTGGGGCGTTAAGTACTGCGTGGTGGGATCTGGGAACCGTGACAGATTCACAGAGAGGAGTGGCAGAGACAGAGCGATGGGTGAGATGGATAAGCCTGGCTGATGTGTTTAGGATGGACTGCAGGGGGGAGAGGCGGGAGATAGGAAGGCCAATCAAGAGGTTGTTGCAGTAGTCCAGGCGGGAGATAACAAGAGCGTGTATAAGTTGCTTGGTGGTGTTGTTAGTCAGAAATGGACGAATTTTGGCAATGTTACGGAGGTGATTACGGCAAGATGATGAGAGCGATTGGATGTAGGGACTGAACGAAAGATTGGCGTCAAGAGTCACTCCGAGGCAACGGACTTGTGCAGAAGGAAGGATAGTGATACTGTCGACAATTATGGAGAAATTTGAGTAGAGTTAGAGTGGGGAATTAGAAGGAGCTCGGTCTTGGACATGTTGCTCTTCAGGTAGTGAGCGGCCATCCAGGCAGACAATTACTGACCTGAGAGAGAATGGAGGGGGAGAGATCTTGAGTGGAGAGGTAGATCTGAGTGTCATCAGCGTATAGGTGATACTTGAAGCTATAACTGGTGATGAGTTTACCCAGTGAGGAGGTATAGATGGAGAAGAGTAGAGGACCTAGGACTGAGCCTTGAGGTACACCGACTGACAGAGGCATTGAAGAGCAGGAATTGCCAGCAAGGGATACTGAGAAGAATCTATTGGAGAGGTATGATTTTAGCCAGGAGAGGGTGGTATCACAGAGACCAAGAGAGAAGAGGGTCTCTATGACCCTGATGGTGATATAATTTGCTTCTCATTGATTTGCAGGATTCAGTCTGAATTTCCCCAAGGTAATCTGCAAAATCTGGCCTGGTTGGGGGTCCCGAGAAGAAGTTTGAGAAACACTGGTCTAGAGGGGTTGAGGAAGACTAGGGGAATTTTACTGGACGGCAGGATCATTAGTGCCAGTAGTTTGGGAATGGTGGGGCCATTGAAGCGGCTTCAATCATGTGTAAGTAGGTGAGCAGAAGGATGAGTTGCATCAGTGATGTGGTATGCTAATCTGAAGAGATGAGTTTTGAGGGATTTCTTGAATGCCTGAAGATCCGGGGAGAGTTTGATAGGGCAAGGCAAGTCATTCCACAGAACCGGAGCTGGAATGGGGGGCTTGGAGGCGAGATTTGGCAGTGCGGGTGTAGACAGATGAGAGGTGGAGATCGCAGTTTGCGCAGTGCTTCACAGTAAGGTTTAGAGAATTAAACAAACAAATTAAAACACACACTTGGGAACCAGAGGTGCGGAGGCCCCTGCTCACAGGAGCTAATGATCTAAAGGAGTTTGGTTGGAAAAGACGTACCAGATGCCAACATATTACTGGTAAGGATCACCAATGCTAGCATTTGTTTCAGAAATGGTGACTGGCATGGTAGGAAAGTAAGCGATTATATCTTTAATAATGTGGGAAGAGTAGGTGAGAGGAGTAAGAAGTCAGGGATTTCTAGCAGTACTGAAGATTAACGGCTAGTCGATGGGGCGGGGTAGGTCATTCCACAGATCCTTTGTGATGCTTGAAGTCTAGGAGGCACGAGTTAGCGGGTCTCAGTGGTGTATTTTGGCCTAGGCCGACTAGGCCCAGGCCTAGGGTGGCACTTTCCAGGGGGCGGCGGCCCGCACTGGGTTGCCCCACCCCTAAAAAAAAAAAATATATATATATTTTTTTACTTTTGCAAAGTATTTTCCCAGGAAGGATACATTGAGATTTCACTAATTTTCAAGTATGTCCTGGGTAGGCAAGGCCTAGGCTTTCACTTTCCAGGGGGCAGCAAAAACCTTGCCACTAAATGGGTTACTCACAGAGCACCGAAATGACGCCAACTTTTTGGTGTTCTGTAGTTCACTGCACTTAGGAGAATAAAATTTGCCCACCCTGCAGTGAATTCACCATTCACCGCAGGGTCCCCAAAGTGCGTGGAGTCGGCTGCTGAATGCTGCCACCGCAAACCCGTGGCCTGCTGTTTTCAAAAGAACTGCTGAACGAAAATGTCTGGAATTTACATATAAGAGCCTATGATTGATAATAAAATGTTCTGTTACAGAAAAAAGAAAAAACGCTATTAAAAAAAAGGGGGAAATTTTGCCCAAAAAAATCTGAAGAATGACTAAGGCTAGGGTCAGACGAGCGTGATTTCTACGGACTGTACGTCCGTGCAGTACGGACATCGTCAGTACGGATGACGCAGTAGTGGTCACACAGTCCGTTTTTTCACTGAAGTTATTTTTTGACGGATGTAGGAGGGAAAAATAAATTACAATGAAAAAACATTCTGTCCGTCAAAAATGCTGGACGTATAAATGCAGTCCGTCTGACCATGCTCCATCACTCACACACAAAGCTATGCAGACGTTGTGGACGTGGCGCACTCCGCACGTCCGTTCTAGCAGTATTACGTTCTTGCCTAACCTGCGTCCGTTTGCCGCGGCCGTTGTGCGTCCGCAGTTCAGTGCGGACGTACTTCATGTGTCAGGCTCCAATGGACTTACTTTCATGCTATCACGGACGTACTTTTAGGCGCAATCACGGACGTGAACACTACGCTCGTCTGACCCCAGCCTTAAAGGTACTAAAAAAAATAAATAAAGACTTTTTACTGCGGATTAAAATAATAAATGATTTAGATATTACATAAAAACGGAAATGTTTTTAACATTGAAACCTATGGGGTATGCAGTAAAAAGTCTTTATTTATTTATTTTTTTTATTAGTACCTTTTAGTCATTTTTGAATAAACCTGCTGATTGAAACCACCGAACATCAGGGCATTTCTCTGAGTCTCCGTACCACATGACTGGCTGAACCACGGGAAACGCACGCGCGCAGCTGCCCGCCCTTTCGTTAACACAGACTCTATTCTGGACTGAACACCCACCGGGAAGGGAATCAAAGCTACAGTGCACCCTCTGGCAGTGGCACCCCACTGCTGACAAGATGGCTCCACAGCATAATTGCTGTGTGCTCATATACACTCGGTTTGCTGGGAGTTTTATTGCAATGGATTCTGATGCACTCATACACACCGCACCTTGCATTGCTGGGAGTCTTATTGCTGTGGATTCTGATACGCCGACACACACCACACACTGTGGTGTGGTGGTGGAGTTTTATTGCTGTGGATTCTGATACGCTGACACACACCAAACATTGCATTGCTGGGAGTTTTATTGCTGTGGATTCTGTGATACACACTGCATGTTACTGTGAGTTTTATTGCCCTGGAGCTCTGGGATACGCTCATACACACTGCACATTACTGTGAGTTTTATTGCTGTGCAGTTGAGATATGCTCATACACAGTGCACATTTCTGTGGGTTTTATTGCTGTGCAGCTCTGATATGCTCATAGTGCCCATTTCTGTGGGTTTTGTTGCTGTGCAGCTCTGTGATACTCTCATATGCAGTGCAAGTTTCTGTGGATTTTATTGTTCAACCAATTAGAGCGGCTGTGATCTAGTCTACTTGACATGCGTGGTTGTTCTTTGTAAAAATGCTTGAATTTATACATTTCATAATTTTATTTATCTCAATAGATACATTTGAAATGGTATACAAAATATACAAGTAGGCACTTGTTATCCACTTTTAATATAAAGGGAGGAAAAGGTGGAGCTTTAAGATGAAGGGTGGGGATTAACCAGGAAGAGGTGTGCCCTTGACAGGAAGGAGTGCCTCAAATTTAAATTGGGGGGTGCACGAGTTTAGTCAGGCCTAGGGCAGCATAAAACCTAAATACACCACTGGCGGGTCTCCTGCAGATTAGGTTGATCATGGATGGACTTGTAGAGTAGGGAGGACATGTAAGGGGTCAAGTTACTGAGGGCTTTGAACATGAGCCTCTGTATTTTAAACTGGATCCTGAAAGGTAATGGAAGCTTAAGGAGTTGCTGGCAGAGGGGGGAGTTACTGTATGTAGTGAGCATTAAGTGAGAAATATAAGCCTGGCAGCAGCATTCGTTAGATTGTGAGGGAGCAATGGGGGGTGGTGCGTTAAAAGCTGTGCATCTCCCAATATTGCTGGTGCGAGAGAGGGTGGAGTGGATGCTATTGGTGCAGTGCCCCATGTTGCATTTTCAGTGATGTGTTGGTGTTGCCCTCTTTTAAAGGTGCATTTCAGACACTTTAGTCTGATGGACTCACTAAGCTTACTAACTTTCGGCACACAGATTCACACTGTTCTGGTAATGGTGTGAAAAACTGGTGTGAGAAGAGTTTTCCACCACTCACGTGCTCCGAAATTACTGGCATGTGTTAAACGGTGAGCATTAGGCATTGATTTCTGGCTTCCAAAATTCTGGCTAAAACCAATCTGGAAAATATTCCCAGCTCTTCTGTTTGGCCTGTCAATACTCCTTATATTACATCTTTGACAACTGGTCACAAATTGTTGCTTTACAGCTAAAGTCCATTTACCTTTTTATAGTAGATGGAATCCTGCATTTACTGGGCTTAGAAAATTGTGTTTTTAATGTTACTGAGTGGTAAGGATTTCTGATTTTAAAAATAAATGTCAGTGTTCCTCTTTCTCCCCTTTCTGCAGAGACTTTGACTCTCTAGATGAGAATAACGTAGAGCGTAATAACCAGCTGGTGTTTGACCTAGCGGAGCGGGAACTGGGAATCTCCCCCATCATGACTGGGAAAGAAATGGCTTCTGTTGGAGAGCCAGACAAGCTGTCCATGGTTGTGTATCTCAGTCAATTCTATGAGATGTTCAAGGAGGCCACCAACTCTGGTAATAAATTAGAGCTTCACTGTAATGTTATTATATTAAAATTCAACTAATAACTTCATGCTTTTTTTTCCTTTATTTGTGCAGTTGAATTGAGGTAATATAGAGGGTAATTGGTATTATAATGAAGAGCGCAGAGTCTGTAATCTATTTCAAACGTTACAGCTAACAAATGGTAATTTATCATAGATGGAACTTATCAAGTAAATGCTGACTGTTACTGGTGATTTATTGTAGATCTATTGAATTTTTGTATTTGTCTCCTTATGGTTTATTCACTATATTTGCGGCTTTGCTTTTAAGGTTTAATTTGGATAGTAGAGTACGTGTAACTGTAATATAGCCGCAACATCTGGGTCTGAGCATTGTGTACTTGTTCTGAGGAATCTGATTGTGTTTACGATTTGTAATGTAGTACATAAATTGCCATTAGTCCACCTAATAATGCTCTTTAAACATGTTCAACTTTATGATCTACTAAGCTTGTTACACGGGTGGGGTGGTGGATGTCAAAATGAAAACAATGGCCATGCTTACCTTTTTGTTTGGGAGATTTGACCCGGTCTTTCTTGTTTGTACAGAAAATGCTGAGCGCAATGCAGATGATAAAGCCGCACTCCTCTCCAGCACAAAGTCTCCAATTTCTTTTCTCAGTAAACTGGGGCAGACCATCTCACGAAAACGTACTCCCAAGGTAGGTCAGACCAACCCAGAGGTGATTCTGTGCCAATGTTCAGAACAGTACAAATAAAGAACAAGACTAAGCTGGGTGTGAGAGTAGAAATAGCAGCAATGTTGCACTGATAGCAGGTGAACAATGTGAAAAAGCTTTGCCATAGCATGTAAAACATATCCGTGCATAGTTGTTTAAAGTAAAACTTCAAACTGATGTAGCGCTGCTTTAAAAACTGTATTCTGGTGCATTGAATTATTATGGCCACTAGGGGGAACCAGTGTATAACAGATGGAAAGGGCCATGCTGGAATAAAGAGAGATTGTGGACTTTGCTGGACAAAACGAACTCCATGTCCCAGAGACCTTTGCAAGAGAAACCGGAATGGTGTGTGCTGGCCAGGAAAGACATCAGCAGCCTCGTGCAAGGCATGGGAGAGTGAGCAGAGCAGTGAAAGGAGGAGGATGCATGTTGGAGCTGTCAGGGATCGCAACCAGGCCGGAGTACAGACGCTGTCTTACTGGTGCTGGAGATTGGGACTGTAATCGTGTTGGGACCTACCTGCGCAGCGCTGAGAGGTCTGGAGGAAAAGCTGGTTCCAGCAGGACCCCGCGTTAGGAGGCCGCGCTGATCTATTGGGAGTGCAGGCGGCGGATCGGTTGTTCCAGTTGCAGAGATTTGGCAAGCAGGGAGCAGATTCAGTGGCATGGAGTCCCAGTACAAAGCGGAGAAGATCTTTTGGTCGAGGAATCGAGTGCTGGACAGTTTCGTTCATCGGATGGGTGAGAGGCCTCCCAGGCCACAGTTCCAAAACAGAAACGCACGCTGCAATATTGGTTAAAATTACAGGGCCCCAACGGTGACTAGTCGAAGATTGCTCTTTTCGTTCACTGGCCAGTTGAACATAGTACCCGGGTACCCTAGACAACACACATATATATTTTTGAGCTATTTTTCATGGGACTTACACTCCAGAACTGAGGGGGTTAACTTTTACCGCCGTGTGTTTTTCCTGCGTTACAAATTTTTGTTACTCCAATACCATATATGCGTATTATATGCTGCTTTATTGGGATCAGTAAAGAATGTATAGAAAAATCCACAACAGTGCTGGTGTATAGTTATTTCCTAGTGCGGTGAGGCTATCCTGAGGTTTATTCAGCGGCTCCTCCGGGGGTGAGTGCTACACGTGGGGGCTCGTCCGGGATTACAGTCTCTGAGTATACCGCAATTAAGGGGTTAATATGGATCCAGAAGAAGCAGCAGAGTGGTGTAAAGCACAAAATGGCCAGTTAGGGTTGAGTGTAGTAATGGACATTTCCGCAGACACTTGGGCCGAAGACCAAATTCGCCGGGCCGTGGCCCAGATCATAGGGGGCAATACTGGACATTAAGGCGAACCCAGAGACTTCACACAAATGTTCTTTTTGAGTGGAGAAAGGATGTTCGTGTATTTTCAGGGCGCGAGTGTGAAGCTGGCCGATGTGGAAGTTCGACTGGTCCAGCCCAGTGCGCCACATGGTGATCCCGCGAATGTTCCCGCGGCTAGCCCGACAATGTCAAGTCACAGGGTACTGGATACTACTTCTACCCCTGTGACAGGGTTCCCTCCTGTTGAATTCTTTACCGCAATGGGAAAACTGGTGGAAACATTAGCCCAAAACTCTGCTGCGTCTGCCAATTATGGATATCGCAAGTTACGGTTTTATTCTGGTAAGGTCCCTGTACCAGCTGGAGAAGAGGACTTTGAGACTTGGATAGATCAGGCAGTGCAAGCCGTGGAAGAATGGGAAGTTGCTGACACCGCAAAGAGACAAAGGTTGATCGAGAGCTTAAGAGCTCCTTCTTCAGATGTCATCCGAAATCTGAAAAGGGACAAGCCAGGCTGCACTGCTACTGAGTATCTAGAAGCTTTACAGGAAATTTTTGGGGGAGTGGAGGATTGTGCCGAGTTCTCTCACACCTATCAAAAGGAAGGAGAAGAATTGTCCACCTATGTCTGGCGTCTGAATAAAATCATCCATCAGGTTATTCTAAAAGGAGGCATGGAACCGAGTCATGCAAGCAAAGCTTTGATGGATCAAATTTTCAAAGGAGAACTCCCACTGGATCCCATAATGTTGAAATTTCAGACTAGATACCAGAGCAAGAGACCGACCTATCCCAAACTGGTCAAAGCTATCAGAGAAGAAGAGGCTTTAATTATGGCTAAAAGGGTTGCTAATGCTTCACACACAGTTTTCACCGCAGAAGTAGGAACTCTGTGTAGAGGACATACAGACCGAAGTGCTGGCTTTGAAAACTCAGATGTTGCAAATGATAGAGTTGATGACATTGCTGTGGCTAAGGACCCCAGAACTGAGGGGGTTGCTATAGCCTCCAACAGGGGGTCTCCAAGTGAGCCACAAGAAGAGAATATGCCCACACTCTCGAGACAAATGTTTTGGCTGCAGGGAAATCGGCCATTTCAGGGCTCAGTGCCCAAAAGGGAGGGCCGAAAAGAAACCGGTTGAAGAAATCCTGTAGGCCGTGGAGAAACTGTTGTCCACCTTGCAAGTGGGAAACACCAGAGGGCCCTGGTGAGGGAGCAAACTAGGCACCCGACTGTCGAAAACCGCTCCAATTTTCAAGTCCGAAATGAAAGGCCGAGAGGGCCCAGATCCGTGCCAAATGTGGTGTCTGCCAGGACTGAAAGAGTTACTCCCTTAGTATCCGGTCCTGTGTCGCGGGAAAGCAATGCACACCCAAGACCTCAACGGGTCAGGAAGAAGGTTAGAGTGCAACGAACTGGGCCTATACCTCCTGCGGCTACGAACAAGTTTCCTGGCCAGCTGATAGGTCCTTCTCCCATCATTCCAATCCAAGTAGAGGGAGTCTACACTAAAGCTCTGTTAGACTTAGGTGCTCAAGTGACGTTGATCTATCGAGACTTCTACGAGAAGCACTTGAAGCACATACCTTTTTTAAAGGAATTAAAGGACCTTGAGATCTGGGGCATCGGAACTGAGAAACGTCCCTATAATGGATATCTACAGGTGAAGTTAGAAATCGGATCCAAAGTCGTCGGACAGTCTGGAGGTTGTGATGCATTGGCCATTGTGTGTCCTCGCCCTTCAGGAGCCTGCAGAAGTTCTATGATAGTGGGGACGAATACTGATCTGGTGAGACGTCTTCTGACTTCCATAGTGATGGAAGAAGGTTCTACAAGAGGAGTGCATCCGATGTTACGTCCGGTCTATCAACGAATGGTCGAAGTACAGAGGGCACCTGCCGAAGTGGGGCGTCTGTGGAGATTGCAGAACCTTCTCTGTTCCTCCCAATCAGAAGTGATGAGTTTCTGGGCTTCAGTCAAGTTGAATGGATCACAACCGGGTTCTTATATGGTACTGGAAACTGATCCCAGTCGCGAGAGTGAGGCCAGAGTGGAAGTAATCCCTGAGATAATCTCCACAAGAGCTTTACAACGGGCAAGAGGAAGAATTTCCGTCATGTATGTAATGTATCGGATTCTCCAGTGGTCCTAAAAGCACGAATGCCCCTCGGACAAGTGGCTTCTGTTACGCCTCTCTCCCCTACCGATTTTAGGAGGGGGAGTGAACAAAGAGATTCCAGCTTAACGGTTCTATCCTAAAGACGCTCCCATCTCGTATGAATGGAAGAAGCGACTTCAGTCTCAGATTCTAAAATGGAAGGACTTGTTTTCGAAGGATGAGTTCGACGTGGGATGCGCTAAGAGTACTGAACATCGCATTCGACTACAAGAGGATAAGCCGTTTCGAGAAAGGTCAAGACGAGTTCCGCTGGTAGACTTGGATGATCTACGAGAACAGCTGAATGAACTACAGAGGACTAAGGTGATTCAAGAGTCCAGGAGTCCTTATGCCTCTCCCATAGTGATGGTTCGAAAGAAGAATGGTTCTATCCGTTTATGTATAGACTATCGCACGCTAAATCAGAGGACCATTCCAGATCAATATGCTACTCCTCGGATAGAAGATGCCTTACAGTGTTTGGAGCAAAATGGTTTAGTGTACTAGACCTGCGAAGTTGGTATCATCAGATACCAATGCATCCTGAAGACAAAGAGAAGACTGCGTTCATTTGCCCACTGGGGTTCTTTGAGTTCAACAGAATGCCTCAAGGCCTCACGGGGGCTCCCGCCACGTTCCAACGATTAATGGAGAAGACAGTTGGAGATATGAACTTGATAGAGGTGTTGTTGTATCTAGATCATATTATTGTGTTTGGGAAGACTTTGGAAGAACATGAGCAACGGTTGGAGAAGGTTTTGAAGCGGCTCCATGAAGAGGGGTTGAAACTGTCCCTGGAGAAGTGTTTTGTCTACCTTCAGATACGTACCTGGGACATTTTGTTTCAGCAGAAGGTGTTTCGACGGATCCTCGGAAGTTGGTAGCTTCCTGGCCTAGACCCCGGAATGTTATCGTACTTAGATCCTTCTTGGGGTTCTGCTCATACTACCGAAGATTCGTAGGAGGATTTGCTAAGATAGCTCAACCTTTGAATAAGCTCCTACGAAAAGAAGTGGGAGAATACTCTAAGGCCTCTGATCGAAGTTCGTTGGCTCAAGGGCCTAGGAAGGCTCGAGAATCCATCCAAGAAGAGTGGACTAATCAATGTGAAAGTGCCTTTATGAAGCTGAAAGAGAGTCTGACTTGAGCTCCCTTCCTGGCTTACGCTGATCCTCATAAGCCGTACGAATTGCATGTGGATGCCAGCAGAGAAGGTCTAGGAGTCTGATACAAGACTCCCAGACTCCCAATCATACGATGGTCTGCTGGGGCCTGTAGCTTATGTGCGCCGAAGTCTTTCGCCTTCAGAGAAGAATTATCCTACTCGCAAATTGGAATTCTTGGCCTTGAAGTGGGCGGTCGTGGACAAGCTGAAAGATTAAGACCGATAACAATCCTCTTACGTACGTCCTTACTACTGCGAAACTGGATGCGACAGGACATCGGTGGTTAGCCGCTTCGTCAGGTTTCCGGTTCAGCCTCAAGTATCGCCCTGGAGTAAATAATTGAGATGCAGATGCTTTATCAAGAAGGCCTTATAATACAGAATGGACTCGGTTGACTCCTGATGGGGTGCAAGCCTTATGTCAAGGGGCAGAGCGCTGGGTCAAGGGAGCGATTGGGGCAGAAGCTATAGGAGTTATGGCTGTGGGTGTTCCAGAACTTTATTGTAATCCTACACAACTGAGGAGTGAAAGCTTACCTACTCTCTCGAAACAGGACCTGAGAGCAGATCAAGCTGGAGATCCCCTGATCGGATTGACAATGACTGCGGGTCAAAGGGGATTTTTTCCTGAATAATCCCCCCGAAGGAGCTCGTTTGGTCTATAAAGAATGGGAGCGGCTGAAGATGTTAGATGGGGTGGTCTACCGAAGGGGCCCCTCGAACAATGCTGAAGAAACGCAACAATTGTTCCTCCCAGGGAAGCACAGAGAAAGTGTGTTGAGAGCATTGCACGATGATCATGGACATTTGGGTGCAGAGAGAACTTTTAAACTGGCGCGAGACAGATTCTATTGGCCCTGTATGAGATCTGAAGTTGAAAGGTACTGCCATTCGTGTTTGAGGTGTATTCAGAGAAAGACCCTACCAACCCGAACTGCTCCAATAAGCCACCTGCAAAGTCAAGGACCCATGGACTTGCTGTGCATTGATTTCCTGTGCTTAGAGCCTGATGCTAGTGGGCAGGGAAATATTTTAGTAGTGACTGATCATTTCACTCGTTATGCCCAAGCTTTCTCTACAAAAGACCAACGTGCTCCTACAGTAGCAAAAGTTTTAATGAAGTTTTTCGTTCATTATGGCCTACAACAAAGAATCCACTCAGATCAAGGCAGAGACTTTGAGAGCCGACTTGTCGGGCAATTGTTAGAAGTAGGGTTGCACCGATACCGATACTAGTATCGATATCGGTGCCGATACCGGGTACTGCAGGAGTACTTGGTACTCGTGCAGTACCCCAATATTTTTTTCTGATACCGGGAGCCGGCTTGCCGGCATCCTAGGGGCTGGGGTGGCTGTCTGAATGCTCTATCGGCATTCGGACAGGCCCTGCAGCTGCTCTCCCCACTTTGTTTATCCTTACCTTCCTTTAGCGACGCCGGGAAAGTCTTCGCGCGCACTTCTTGGAAGGTCCCCAGCCGCGACCACGTGGGACCATGTGATCGCGGCTGGGGTCCTTCCAACGAGCGCACGCGCGGAAACTTTCCCAGCGTCGCTAAAGGAAGGTAAGTATAAACAAAGTGGGGAGAGCAGCTGCAGGGCCTGTCCGAATGCAGATAGAGCATTCAGACAGTCCCTGCAGCTGCTCTCCGCTCATACTTACCTTCCTTTAGCGATGCCGGGAAAGTTTCCCCGCGTGCGCTCGTTGGAAGGACCCCAGCCGCGATCACATGGTCCCACGTGGTCGCGGCTGGGGACCTTCCAAGGAGCGCGCACGCGAAAACTTTCCCGGTGTCGCTAAAGGAAGGTAAGTATGAGCGGAGAGTGAGCTGGGGGGGCATTATCCATGAGCTGGGGGGCATTATCCATGAGCTGGGGGGCATTATCCATGAGCTGGGGGGCATTATCCATGAGCTGGGGGGCATTATCCATGAGCTGGGGGGCATTATCCATGAGCTGGGGGGCATTTCCATGAGCTGGGGACATATCCATGAGCTGGGGGGGCATATCCATGAGCTGGGGGGGCAGTATCCATGAGCTGGGGCATATCCATGAGCTGGGGGGCATATCCATGAGCTGGGGGGCATATCCATGAGGTCTGTTCTTATTGGAAAGCAGTCACATGACATAAGATAAAAGTATCGGTACTCAGTATCGGTGAGTACTTGAACAAACGTATCTGTACTCGTACTCGGTCTTAAAAAAGTGGTATCGGTGCATCCCTAGTTAGAAGTACTAGGAATTCAGAAGACTCGAACTTCTCCATATCACCCCCAAGGTGATGCTCAACCAGAAAGATTTAATCGCACTCTACTGAATGTTGCGGACACTGTCCGCTAAAGAGAAACCGAGTTGGAGTCGTCACATAACTACACTGGTGCATGCGTACGGAGAGTGATGCAACTGGGTACTCGCCTTATCGTCTCATGTTTGGAAGAGAGGCTCGACTGCCAGTTGATTTAGCTTTTGGCCTATCTCTTGACCAGACGTCTGTCACTTCCTACAAAAATTAATTCTCAGGACCCTCACAAACACCCCTCTTGTTTCTCACTGTAATTTATTTTTATTTTTATTTATAAAAGGATTTTACCAGGAAGGATACATTGAGATTTCTCTCGTTTTCAAGTATGTCCTGGGTTCGAGAACATTGAGTGGTTACAGAAATACAAAATAGTAAAATGCAAGAAATTAACACAAGACCAAATATACAGATTAACAGAAAAATAAATATGGAGGAAATAAAGTCATTATGTTACATATTTACAGGTACATTTTGTATTGAGGTATGTTAATAGGGAAGTCTTAAGGGACTTTAGAGTGGGGGAAGATTTGACGGTGTCTGGGAGGTTATTCCATAATTGTGGTGCTCTGTAGGAAAATGAGGATCGAGCCATTTTCTTTTTGTATTGCGGTATTGCAAGTAAGTGCTGTTCCTGGATCTGAGGTTATAGGATGAGGGAACTGCCGGGGGAAGCAGCATATTCAGGTAGGGTGGTAGTTGTAAAGGGTCATCCAGACGTGGACCCCTTGCTTGATGTGCCTAGAGGGGTGTCAGCTATACCCTCCTGACGAGGCCCAAGAAGGCCGAAACGATCGTCGGGGGTTGCTGCACCTCTCGTGCAGGGATGACGTCCTTGGCAATCAGCACTGGCCACCCTTTCTGGGTGAGAGCAGGCTGATTTGCATATGGAAAATTCATCCCTGTAATGGCACAAGCAAGCTAAAACCTTGTTTGTGAGACCTGAGCGGGCACCCACCGTAGAGCAGGCCATTGTGCTGTTGCTCGTTCTCAGGACCCTCACAAACACCCCTCTTGTTTCTCACTCCTGAGAAACTTAGCTGCTGCATTTGAACAGGCCCGTTTGACCTCAGAAGGTAGAGAGCAGAGAAACAAGCAAAATTACGATTTGAGAGTTCGGGTACAGGACCTACAGCCTGGCGATAGGGTTTTGTTAATGAACTTGGGTGTTTCTGCAAGGCACAAACTGGCCGATAGATGGAGTTCTCAAATTTACATTGTCTGCAAGCAACCGCCTGGTCTGCCAGTATACCAAATCCGTCCTAATGGAAAGGCCGGTCCTCTAAAGAACTGGCACAGAAATCATCTGTTACCTTTGAGAGAGGCGGTACGGATACCAGTTGGAGACTAACTTTCCTTACCTAAGCTGCCTGTTCCTTGTTCGGCTCCTGTTACTCGGTCTCAGCAGTTACGTTCTGTCGGAGAAAGTGAAGACAGTGAGGAAGAGGACTGGTGTTTGAGCTGGGTGTGCCCACCTGAGCCTGAAGAAGTTATTCCGGCCTCTGATCACAGTGAAAGTAGCTTGAGGCCTGATGCTCCAGAATTCAGACCTGAAGTACCTGAAACCTTGGAAGTTCCTGAAATTCTAGAAGATGTATCAATAGACTATAGTTCTATGCCTTCACTGGAACGCTCATACTCTGAAGAGGTGTTTGCTCCGGCTGTAGAAGAGAGAATTGAGCCTGTAAATGTGGCCCTTCCACCTGAAGAGGAAATTGATAAATCTGAGCCTAAACGTTCAATACGGCCACCTCAGAGACTTACATATGATTCACCGGGGCATAGCACAGAAGAAGCTGTTACAACTGTGCGAAAGCTGCCCGAAGTGTCTGCTATGCTGGTTGAGGTAGCTACGGACATAAGTCAACTTGAGGATGTATATCTGACCCATTATTGTAACGTTGGGGGCTTCCAGCCTTTCCGGTGTGCTTGACGGCAGCATGTCTGATGCTGCTCGCTCACCACGCCCGGTTTGAATTGAAACCGGCAGGGAGGTGGCTGCATGAGGGGGGTGTGGTCTGGTGAAGGTCTTTTAAAAACCAACAGTTCCTTCTAAGCAGTGCCAGATCGTGGTTATCCATACCTGAGCTCCTTGTACCTGAATTCTGTCGTGATTGAACCTGTTATTGACCTCTGCTTGTTTACTGACTATTCTGCCTTCCGTTGACCTAGACTATTTTATTGTACTATGCTCCTGCACTGATATCGACCCGGCTATTCCCTTTACTATTCTATACTCTGTTTTCCTGATTCTGGCTCGTCTGACTACCCCCGTGTTGCTGACCTGGTTTTGTATTACGACATTGTCTTTGATTAACCCTTTCTGTCTAGCTAGTATACCTGGCCAAGTCTAAGGACCAGACAGTTAGGGCTTCTTCTACGGCTACCCTGTTGGTAGCTTTTGGGCTCTGTGGAGTGTTGGGCTTTAAGGACTGCGTGGTGGGATCCGGGAACCGTGACATTACGATCTGGCCAAATGGATCCCGAGGATTTAGCACAGCATTTGAGTAACTTTGTATCCAGACAGGACGAGCAGGACCATAGAATGGATCAGTTTGCTCTCGCCTTACAAACTATCCTGACTCGCACGGCTCACCTGGAACCAGCTGGGGGTGCACCTCCGCCTACTACACCTGTGTCTCCTTTCGTTCAGACTTCCCAGGTACACATGACCGCTCCTATGAGGTTTGACGGTACTCCCTCGGATTGCTGGGGATTTTTGGTCCATGTGGATATTCATTTTAAATTAAATCCACAAATGTTTAACACTGACTTGGCCAAAGTGGGGTTCATTATTAACCATCTGTCTGGCAGAGCGTTGACATGGGCGAATCCTTTATGGGAGGCAGAGAAGCCTATCGTACTGAACTATAAAGAATTCATAGTCGAGTTAAAACGTACGTTTAATCCTACCAGAAAGGCCAAGGTAGCTGGCAAATCCTTGTTCCGCATACGTCAAGGGAACAGGACAGTGTCTGACTATGCAATAGAATTTAAAATGTTGGTTTCTGATGTGAACTGGACTAATGAGGCATTGATGCATGAGTTGGCTCCTCGTAAATTACCTGAGGTGTTGAGTGAAGTTATAGATTATTGTATATAGGGATGCACCGATACCACTTTTTTAAGACCGAGTACGAGTGCCGATACTTTTACTTATTGTCATGTGACACTTTCCAATAGGAACAGACCTCATATAAAAATTTATGAGATTTGCCCCCAGCTCACATGGATTTGCCCCAGGTCTCATGGATTTGCGCCAGGTCTCATGGATTTGCCCCCAGGTCTCATGGATTTGCCCCCAGCACTCATGGGTTTGCCCCCAGCTCACATGGGTTTGCCCCCAGCTCACATGGATTTGCCCCAGGTCTCATGGATTTGCGCCAGGTCTCATGGATTTGCCCCCAGGTCTCATGGATTTGCCCCCAGCACTCATGGGTTTGCCCCCAGCTCACATGGGTTTGCCCCCAGCTCACATGGATATGCCCCAGCTCACATGGATATGCCCCAGCTCTGATGGATATGCCCCAGCTCTGATGGATATGCCCCAGCTCTGATGGATATGCCCCAGCTCTGATGGATATGCCCCAGCTCTGATGGATATGCCCCCAGCACTCATGGATTTGCCCCCAGCACTCATGGATTTGCCCCCAGCACTCATGGATTTGCCCCCAGCACTCATGGATTTGCCCCCAGCTCTGATGGATTTGCCCCCAGCTCTGATGGATATGTCCCCCAGGTCTCATGGATTTGCCCCCAGCTCACATGGATTTGCCCCCAGTTCACATGGATTTGCCCCCAGCTCTGATGGATTTGCCCCAGCTCTGATGGATTTGCCCCAGCTCTGATGGATTTGCCCCAGCTCTGATGGATTTGCCCCAGCACTCATGGATTTGGCCCCAGCTCTGATGGATATGCCCCAGCTCTGATGGATATGTCCCCCAGGTCTCATGGATTTGCCCCCAGGTCTCATGGATTTACCCCCAGGTCTCATGGATTTGCCCCCGGGTCTCATGGATTTGCCCCCGGGTCTCATGGATTTGCCCCCAGGTCTCATGGATTTGCCCCCAGGTCTCATGGATTTGCCCCCAGGTCTCATGGATTTGCCCCCAGCTCGAACGCTGGGGAAGCTGGCTGTGTGCATGTAAAGCACGCGACCAGCGTTCCCCTCCGGTGCGCCGCAATACTCACCCATCCTGAAGGTCCGGTTGCTGGGCAGTGATGCGATCACGTGGCCGCCGGGCACATCTGTGACGCTGCCTCCAGCCGAGAGGCAGCGTCACAGGAGCGCCCAGTGGCCGCGGGAACGCATCAATGCCCAGCGGCCAGACCTTCAGGATGGGTGAGTATCGCGGCGCGCCTGAGGGGAACGCTGGCCGCCTGCTTTTCATGCAAGCGGCCAGCTTCCCCAGCCCCGCAGATACCGGCAAGCCGGCCCAGCGCCGGCTTCCGGTATCGGCGGGATGTATCGTGCCGTTTGCACGAGTACTTGTTACTCGTGCAAACGGCAATATCGGCCCGATACCGATACTAGTATCGGTATCGGTGCATCCCTAATTGTATAGATAATGATGATCAGATAAGGGACAGAAGAACTCCAAGAGAGAAACCTAAGAGACCGTTACCAAGGTTGGCCCCTGTCTTTCAGGCACCAAGAGAGTTATCCCCTCCATCTGAGCCTATGCAACTAGGCCATAGTAGGCTTACAGAGGAAGAGAGAACAAGGCGTCTTCATGAGGGATCGTGCCTGTATTGTGGTTTAAAAGGACATTTACGACTTCAATGTCCCACTCACCCTAGAATGCATGATAAGTCGGAAAACTACCGCACCTAAGGTAGCTGAGGAGACAGGCCTTGGGTGTGACGTTCATGTCTCCTGTCAAAGACACTAGACTCTTGTTACCAGTATCCGTGGCTTGGGAGACCAAGACCACGCATACTACCGCTTTTGTTGACTCTGGGGCTGCTGGTAATTTCATTGATGTTGAATACGCTTCCTCCATTTCTCTCCCACTGGTTGTACGAGAGACCCCCTTGGCCGTCGAAGCTATAGACGGTAGGCAGTTATCCTGCCCCGGAATTACTCATGATACTGTTACAGTGGTTCTTACCACTGGTCTCTTGCATAAAGAAGAGCTCATATTTCAGGTTATCTGTTCACCTTCCAATCCTATTGTGCTTGGTTTCCCTTGGTTGGTGGAACATAATCCTGTTATTGATTGGGCTAAGGGAGAGATACTGTCTTGGATTCCTGCTTGTTTTGGGACTTGTTTAATACCCATTCAGCATATTGTGCCCTGAACACACCTACAGCTCCATTGACTACAGCGGTTCCTGACTGGTATGCCGACCTCAGTGCTGTATTCGATAAAAGAGAGGCAGAGAAACTACCTCCACATAGACCGTATGATTGCGCCATAGATATTCATCCAGGTACCATGCCTCCTTGAGGCAAAGTATATCCTTTATCCATAAAAGAGAACCAAATCATGGAGGAGTACATAAAGGAGAATTTGGAGAGAGGTTTTATCAGACGTTCCTCTTCTCCAGCAGGGGCTGGGTTCTTTTTTGTATCTAAAAAAGGAGATTTACGCCCGTGTATCGATTATAGGGGGCTTAACAAGATCACCATCAAGAATGTGTACCCTATCCCTCTTATATCAGAACTGTTCGACAGGTTAAGGGTATCAGCAGTATACACAAAACTCGATTTGAGAGGGGCTTACAACCTGATACGTATAAAAGCTGGGCATGAGTGGAAAACAGCATTTAACACCAGGAGTGGGCATTATGAATATCTGGTCATGCCGTTCGGTCTCTGTAATGCTCCAGCTGTGTTCCAAGATTTCGTTACTGATGCGCTCAGATTTTTTGCAATCCTTTGTTATCGTATACTTAGACGATATACTGGTTTACTCTCCCGATCTGAAAACCCACCATGAACATGTCAGACAGGTATTAGCAAAATTACTAGACAATGGTCTTTATTGCAAACTGGAGAAGTGTTTATTCGACATTACTACTGTAAAATTTCTTGGGTACATTATCACTCCAGAAGGTTTTGAGATGGATCCTTCCAAACTCACGGCCATCTCAGAATGGCCTCTCCCTCAAGGCCTCAAAGCCATACAGAGGTTTCTGGGGTTTTCCAACTATTATAGGAGATTTATCAAGAATTCTTCTGCTGTAGCTTCTATCATTAATATGCCACGTAAAGGTCTGAAGAACCAGGTCTGGTCTTCACAATCCAAACAGGCATTCGAAGCTCTCAAACAGGCTTTCACTTCCGCTCTACTGTTACGGCATCCTGATCCCAGAATTCCATTTGTTCTTGAGGTTGATGCTTCCGAGATAAGCATTGGGGCTGTCCTATCTCAGAGTCTCAAGGGAAACCTCTACATCCTTGTGGGTTCTTTTCAAGAAAATTATCACCAGCAGAACGCAATTCTGATATCGGTAACAGAGAATTGCTTGCTATTGTGTCTGCCCTGTCAGAGTGGAGACATTTGTTGGAAGGTACTCTTGACCCTTTGTTGATAATCACTGATCATAAGAACCTTACGTACATCGGGGATGCTAAACGTCTGAACTCGAGACAGGCCAGGTGGTCATTACTACTGTCTCGGTTTAATTTTGTGTTGACTTACACACCAGGTGACCGTAATGTAAAGGCTGATGCCTTATCTCTTCAATATGACCCGTATGAATCAAATACACGAGACCACAATCCTATAGTTCCTCCTGAACGTATTGTGGCTTCCACGGTCTTGTCTGTCTCCTCACCTTTTCTGGAACGCCTCCAAGCAGCTCAAATGGGGGCTCCACCTATCAAGCCTCCAGATATGTTGTTTGTGCCTGAGAAGGAAAGACAAGAATTACTCATAATGTTTCATGATTCTAAACCAGCAGGTCATCCTGGTAATACTAAGACTCTTACCAGTATCTCCAGACAGTTCTGGTGGCCCACCATGCGACAGGACGTACGTCTGTTTGTTTTGGCTTGTCAAGTCTGTGCCAGAAGCAAAACCAGCAAAACCTTGCCTGTCGGTCTATTGCAGCCTTTGCCCATTCCTAATAGGCCTTGGTCTCATCTATCCATGGATTTTATTGTGGACTTGCCAAAGTCCAAGGGTCATACTGTGGTTCTGACAGTTGTAGACCACTTCTCCAAAATGGCTCATTTTGTTCCTTTACCTAAGCTTCCTACAGCCAAGAAACTGGCGGTCGTGTTTGCTACAGAGATTGTATGTATACATGGGGTTCCGTCTGAAATAGTCTCTGACAGAAGAGCTCAGTTCGTCTCTCGTTTCTGGAGGGATTTCTGTGCGGAGATGGGGGTGCGATTGGCCTTCTCTTCAGCATATCATCCACAAACCAGCAGAGAGGGCAAATCAGGGTCTCGAGCAGTACATACGTTGCTTTACCACACAACAACAAGACAATTGGTCGGAGTTGTTGCTCTGGGCTGAGTATGCACGTAATAACGCCGTTAACGAGACCACTGGCCACTCTCCTTTTTCTGCCATCTATGTTTTTTTTCCCTCCGGCTCTACCGCTTCAGTTTGCTGAACAGGCCATCCTGGCTCTCGATGAACATCTCACACAACTACAGGATATTTGGAGACAGATTCGCGAAAACCTGGAGCGCAATGTTGCTGTCCAGAAACACACGGCTGACAGGCATAGGTTACAAGCCCCTTCCTACAACGTGGGGGATAGAGTTTGGTTGTCCACTAGGAATGTAAAGTTGCGGGTGCCTTCTATGAAAATGGCACCTCGGTTTATCAGTCCATACAAGATCATTCGCCGCGTTAACCCTGTGGCTTATGCTCTTGCCCTTCCTAGACATCTTCGCTTGCACAACATCTTCCACACCTCCCTACTGAAGGCATTGTTGTGTAACCGGTACACGCGGGTCGTTCCTCCTCCTCCACCTGTTCAGGTTGATGGAGAGACGGAGTATGAGGTTAGGAAAGTTCTGGGTTCTAGGCTGTTCAGGGGTGCTCTGCAGTACCTGGTCGATTGGGTGGGTTATGGTCCGGAGGACCGGTCCTGGATTCCGGCTTCCAACATGTCTGCCTCTAGGTTGGTCAGGGCGTTCCATGCCTCGCACCCCGATCGCCCTGGTGGTCGTCCTGCCACTTGTCCTGTTGGTCGTCCGGTGGCCTCCCGTGGAGAGGAGGGGGGTACTGTAACGTTGGGGGCTTCCAGCCTTTCCGGTGTGCTTGACGTCAGCATGTCTGATGCTGCTCGCTCACCAACGCCCGGTTTAAATTGAAACCGGCAGGGAAGTGGCTGCATGAGGCGCGGCTTGAGAGGGGGGCGCGGTCTGGTGAAGGTCTTTTAAAAACCAACAGTTCCTTCTAAGCAGTGCCAGATCGTGCACAGGTAGAATTAATGCAGCATATGAATCCACACACTGCTGGGAAGTGCCCAGCAGGGTGTGGATTCATATGCTGCATTAATTATACTGCAGAGAGGTGCTTCCCAGCAGTGAGTGGATTCATATGCTGCATTAATTATACCGCAGAGAGGCGCTTGTTCCCAGCAGGGTGTGGATTCATATGCTGCATAAATTATACCGCAGAGAGGTGCTTCCCAGCAGTGTGTGGATTCATATGCTGCAATAATTATACCGCAGAGAGGCGATTCCCAGCAGTGTGTGGATTCATATGCTGCATTAATTATACTGCAGAGAGGTGCTTCCCAGCAGTGAGTGGATTCATATGCTGCATTAATTATACCGCAGAGAGGGGCTTCCCAGCAGTGTGTGGATTCATATGTTGCATTAACCACTTGGCTGCTAAGGACGTGCTCAGCGCGTCCTGCCAAGTGCTCCTCCTGTGCTATGGACACGCTGAGCGCGTCCTAGCACAAGAGGCAGCAATCGGCCGGGATTCTGGCCGATTGCTGCTCCCCCCCCCCCCCCAGTGCGGGCTGACATCCAAGATGTCAGCCTGGCACTCCGACACCCCGACGGGGACAATAGATGTCATTGCTCTAGCATGATGACATCTATTTCAGGCGCCCCCCCCCCCCGCGTGTGCGGAGGAGGTGCCTGAAAGGAAGGGGGGAGGTCCTTTGGACCTATCTCCCTCTAGATCGGCTGGGGGCAGTGGGGCACAGCCTGCCCTTCCAAACAGTGGCTGGCTTTAACCCCTTGAGGGCCGGATCGTGATTCGGCGCCAAAAGGCCCCAGGTCATGATCCTCTCCCAGAGCTGGCCGACATCTTGGATGTCGGCCATGCTTCCGGGAACTCCCCCTGACGACTGGCGTCATCGTGCATAGCGCGATGACGTCAGTCCTGGAGTTGACCCCGAACTGCCACCAATGGTGGAGATAGGGGTTCCAATGAACCCTCTGTCTCCCAATCCATGGCTGCTAGGGGTTAATGTTTGGTATCGTTGGATCGGCCAGAGTAAAAAAATTCTAAAATATTAAAATAAAATAAAAAATATTTAAAAATAAATAATATATATATATATATATTTTTTTTTAATGCAGCAATATTGTTCCCATTTCAATTATAATGTGAACAATGATGCTGCACTAAGGATTTTTGTATGGGGTGCGTTTGTTAAAAATTGTGTAATTTTCCCCCAAAAAAATGTAACCAGTCCCCATTACGATTTTTTTTTTACTAAAAAACTTTGTTTATTCAGAAGCAAATTTGGTCCTTCATTTATGTTCACGCCAAGTCCCCATGACCATTGCCACTCAGATACAGTCATACATGTGCTCCATTGTAGCTTTTTTTTTTTCTTTTTTTTTCAGTATTTAAAGTTTTATTATTCAATAAGAATCAAGTACACAGAAAAGAAAATCTTTGGCAGTCCATTATCCAAACACATATGAAGGAGCATAAGATGTAGACATACAACCGAGCTTAGTAGTTAAAGGCACAGTAAAACAATTCAATAGGGAATCAACTACCATAGTAAAGTCAGTGTAAAAGCAGATCTAATGTTAAACCGTGCAGTCCAGGTCTTTGAGTACATCTGGAAGTGTGCTTGACCCATAAAGGCCAATAGAATAATTATATCAGATAGTGGGGAAGCTATCAGACGGGGGAAAAGGAGGGTGAGGAAGAGGACAAACGGTAGAAGGAGTAATAGTGAGAAGTAGTAAAGTGAAGAGATGGAGAAGAGGGAAGTGAGTGAGAAGTAAGCAAGAAGGAGAAAAGAAAAAAAAAAGGAATGGGGGGGGGGGAAACACCCCAAGGAGAAAAGGAGAATAAGAAAGGGGTAGGGGGGATAATAAACAAAACCAGGTGATGCACAAGGACATCTACCGCATGTCACAAAATCAATACAGCAAAAGGGGGAGGAGAGATATGACACTGGGTCCCGCCCTAGCCAGAAAGGGCCACGCCCCGGGAGACACATGAGATGAGGCCAAAAGAGGGGGCACAGTGCCCCAATAATGCCAAACGGTCCAGTATAACTAGGAAGAAGGAGCCACGGCCAAAGCCAACGCACGCCCGCCCCCTACTCAACCTGTCCAGTACATTACTAATTTTTTTAACACGCACAACTCATATAAAATATAACTGCAAACGCTCGCATGTTAAAATGTGAAAAGAAACACTTTACACGTTGTAAATTATTGAAAATTCTAATTTTATTGCATTTTTTGTTATAATATACATACAGACAGGACATAACGTATACATATAATATTGATGTATTATGAATGTGCCAAGTCTGTCTGGGTCATATAAAATAAGGCTTCAAAATGTGTTTAAACATGATGAGTGAAACGGTAAAAATTAGCTTAGCACACAAGCGTGAAATGCCTCAGCAGCGAAATGGTTAATTTTTTTAAAATTGTTTTGTTTTAAATCAGTTTATTTGTTCTGGGCTTTTTTTTTGTTTCAGATAATTTTGATCAACTTTTTCCGTTTTAAAACCTTTTTGTTCTGGTTTTTATTTTTAAAAGTTTTGCGTTTTTTAAATAGTTTTGTTCATTTTTGTTCCTTTCCTTTCATACCATTTTAATATGATTAAAGTTGTGCAATGCATATTCATAAGAAAAAAAGGATCTTTATTAAATAAAAAACGATGGAATCGGCAGAATTACCGTATCAATAGAAATATCGGATCATCCGAAATACTATCAGTTTAAGTTAAAACGAATAGAACAGACGATCCAAATACACGAGAATGTCTGATATCTCGAAAAAAAGTCGATACGAAAATCGATCCAAAAAAAACGAAAATGTCCAATATCACGAAAAAAAAAAAGTCGAAACGAAACTAACCGAAACGGTAATCGGACGAAACAATCCGAAACGAAAATTTTCATAATCCGAACGACCCGAACCAAATCGAAACAAAACGGTGCACATCCCTAACTAATAGCATATCTTCTCAGAAGCTGCACACAGCGCGCTGGTTAAAGCTAGTGTCAGACTGTAGAGGTGCTGCCCGGCAGTGTGCGGAATCGTATGCTGCATTAATTATACTGTAAAGGTGCTGCCCGGCAGTGTGAGGATTCATATGCTGCATTAATTATACTGCAGAGGTGCTGCCCAGCAGTGTGCGGATTCATATGCTGCATTAATTATTCTTCTTACAAATTTGGTTACTTGACCCGTTTGCATTTGGATTGTAATATGCGGTGAACACCGCAGCAAATGTTAATGCTCACGCAAGTGAGCGTTAACGTTTGCGTTAAGATCGTAATTTTTCAGGGGGCGTGGCTGGCCATGCGGGGAACAGTCGTGCCTTTGCATAATCGCTATTGATGGTGGTTTCTTACATATTCCCCCCTCAGGGAGTCCCTGTGCGGCTGGCCATCAGGTTGAGTGCTCCGGAACCTGTCTGGCCCCCTCCTCCGGAGCCTCGCTGAGATTGCGGCCTTGTCTCCCGGCGGGAGAGTTCGACTGTTGGCCATTTTGGGGCCTGCCATTGGGATCTGCCTGACTTGTCCCTCGCTCCCTAGGCCTCCCTCTGAGAAATTACCTGGGCTGGGCTGTCGCGGGCTCGGAGGATGGAGGGCCCACGTCTTCTGTGCCCGACTGCTGTTCCTGCGCTGGAGTTGGAGCACGCAGAAACCATTTTGCCCCCCCACGTCAGAGGCCTAGGGGATACTTTTGAGGCCTTGGAGGACTGTATGAGCCAGTTACCAGAGGCTGAGGGGAGCCCAAAATCGCGTGGCTCCTGGCGACGCCTGATGGTTGTGCTTCGAAGTGGTCGGGGGATGGAAGCAGAGGCCCTCGCTGTACCCACGTTAGGGGAAGCCTCTCCTGCCGGATGTGGGGAGGGCATGCACACCCTAGCTGACAATCAAGGTGAGCGGACCGGAGCGGTGACCATTGGGATGGAGGCCGTAGTGGAGACTTGGGAGCCACCCGCTGCTGACTCTCTGGAGCAGTCTGAGACGGAAGAGCTGCCGAGCGCTGCGGATGACTGCACTGGAGGACGGCGGCGCACCCCTCGATCTCGCGGCTTAGCTCTAGCTTTAGCCGGACCCACTTGCCCGAAGGACTTCTCGCAAGGGGAATGCATCCCATGGGGGCGCTCACTGCATTCGATGGATGATCGCAGGCCGATTCACGCTGACTCGTCCTCGGAACCTGGTTGGGACGAGTGGGGTTCCCATCCTGGCCTTTCAAGCTACTGTGCTGCCTGGAGCGTTGGATGAAATGCTGCCCCCCCCAAAAAAAGTGACATTATCAGAGCTCCACAGCAATAAAACTCAGTGATGTGCAGTGTGTATGAGCGTATCACAGAGCTCAACAGCAACAAAACTCAGACTCATACGCACCGTACATTGCTGTGAGTTTTATTGCTGTGGAGCTCTGTGATGCGCTCATACACACTGCACATTATTGTGAGTTTTATTGTGGAGCTCTGTGATACGCTCATACATTGCACAATACTGTGAGTGTTATTGCTGTGGAGCTCTGATACGTTCATACACACCGCACATTACTGTATCACAGAGCTCCACAACAATAAAACTCACAGTAATGTGGTGTGTATGATTGTCCCACAGAGCGCCTCGTATACTACATGTATACAGCCTCATTCTCCATGTACCCTGTGTATTTATATAGAGAATGCAGCTGTATATATGTATCCTGTGTATTACTACATATATACAGCCTCATTCTCTATATAAATACACAGACCCCACATATATTTGTCCCCAGACAGATACGGTACCTTGTCCAGTCGGCTGGTCTGGTCCTGGGGGAGGCTGGTGCCATCGGTCAGAAGGAGCCAGGAGGGACGAGCATGAGCTGACAGACAGGACACGCAAGGAGACGGACAGACAGACCCTGGGTCTGTCCGTCTCCTTGCATGTACTGTCTGTCAGCTCATGCTCATCCCTCCTGGCTCCTTCTGACCGACCGCGGCACCAGCCTCCCCCAGGACCAGACCAGCCGACTGGACAAGGTACCATATCTGTCTGGGTACACATATGTGGGGTCTGTGTACTGTACAGGCAGGGAGACGGACAGACGCACAGGACAGGCAGGGAGACAGACAGACACGACAGGCAGGGAGACAGCATGACAGGCAGACAGCAGAACAGGCAGGGAGACGGACAGGCAGACAGCAGGACAGGCAGGGAGACACAGGCAGACCGCAGGGCAGGCAGGGAGAAGGACAGGGGGGGGACAGGCAGGGAGACAGACAGCAGGACAGGCAGGGAGACGGACAGGCAGGACAGGCAGGGAGACGGACAGCAGGACAGGCAGGCATGGAGACGGACAGCAGGACAGGCAGGCAGGGAGACGGACAGCAGGACAGGCAGGCAGGGAGACGGACAGCAGGACAGGCAGGCAGGGAGACGGACAGCAGGACAGACAGGCAGGGAGACGGACAGCAGGACAGACAGGCAGGGAGACGGACAGCAGGACAGACAGGCAGGGAGACGGACAGCAGGACAGGCAGGGAGACGGACAGCAGGACAGGCAGGGAGACGGACAGCAGGACAGGCAGGGAGACGGACAGCAGGACAGACAGGGAGACGGACAGCAGGACAGACAGGGAGACGGACAGCAGGACAGACAGGGAGACGGACAGCAGGACAGACGGGGAGACGGACAGCAGGACAGACGGGGAGACTGACAGCAGGACAGACGGGGAGACGGACAGCAGGACAGACGGGGAGACGGACAGCAGGACAGACGGGGAGACGGACAGCAGGACAGACGGGGAGACGGACAGCAGGACAGACGGGGAGACGGACAGCAGGACAGACGGGGAGACGGACAGCAGGACAGACAGGGAGACGGACAGCAGGACAGACAGGGAGACGGACAGCAGGACAGACAGGGAGACGGACAGCAGGACAGACAGGGAGACGGACAGCAGGACAGACAGGGAGACGGGCAGCAGGACAGACAGACAGACAGACAGGGAGACGGGCAGCAGGACAGACAGACAGGGAGACGGGCAGCAGGACAGACAGACACAGGGAGACGGGCAGCAGGACAGACAGGGAGACGGACAGACAGGGAGACGGACAGCAGGACAGACAGGGAGACGGACAGCAGGACAGACAGGGAGACGGACAGCAGGACAGACAGGGAGACGGACAGCAGGACAGACAGGGAGACGGACAGCAGGACAGACAGGGAGACGGACAGCAGGACAGACAGGGAGACGGACAGCAGGACAGACAGGGAGACGGACAGCAGGACAGACAGGGAGACGGACAGCAGGACAGACAGAGGAGACGGACAGCAGGACAGACAGGGAGACGGACAGCAGGACAGACAGGGAGACGGACAGCAGGACAGACAGGGAGACGGACAGCAGGACAGACAGGGAGACGGGCAGCAGGACAGACAGGGAGACGGGCAGCAGGACAGACAGACACAGGGAGACGGGCAGCAGGACAGACAGACACAGGGAGACGGGCAGCAGGACAGACAGACACAGGGAGACGGGCAGCAGGACAGACAGACACAGGGAGACGGGCAGCAGGACAGACAGACACAGGGAGACGGGCAGCAGGACAGACAGACACAGGGAGACGGGCAGCAGGACAGACAGACACAGGGAGACGGGCAGCAGGACAGACAGACACAGGGAGACGGGCAGCAGGACAGACAGACACAGGGAGACGGGCAGCAGGACAGACAGACACAGGGAGACGGGCAGCAGCACAGACAGACACAGGGAGACGGGCAGCAGGACAGACAGACACAGGGAGACGGGCAGCAGGACAGACAGACACAGGGAGACGGGCAGCAGGACAGACAGACACAGGGAGACGGGCAGCAGGACAGACAGACACAGGGAGACGGGCAGCAGGACAGACAGACACAGGGAGACGGGCAGCAGGACAGACAGACACAGGGAGACGGGCAGCAGGACAGACAGACACAGGGAGACGGGCAGCAGGACAGACAGACACAGGGAGACGGGCAGCAGGACAGACAGACAGACAGGGAGACGGGCAGCAGGACAGACAGGGAGACGGGCAGCAGGACAGACAGGGAGACGGACAGCAGGACAGACAGGGAGACGGACAGCAGGACAGACAGGGAGACGGACAGCAGGACAGACAGGGAGACGGACAGCAGGACAGACAGGGAGACGGACAGCAGGACAGACAGGGAGACGGACAGCAGGACAGACAGGCAGACGGACAGACAGGCAGGGAGACGGACAGCAGGACAGACAGGGAGACGGACAGCAGGACAGCAGGACAGACAGGCAGACAGACAGACAGGGAGACGGACAGCAGGACAGACAGGGAGACGGACAGCAGGACAGACAGGGAGACGGACAGCAGGACAGACAGGGAGACGGACAGCAGGACAGACAGGGAGACGGACAGCAGGACAGAACAGGGAGACGGACAGCAGGACAGACAGGGAGACGGACAGCAGGACAGACAGGGAGACGGACAGCAGGACAGACAGGGAGACGGACAGCAGGACAGACAGGGAGACGGACAGCAGGACAGACAGGAGAGACGGACAGCAGGACAGACAGGGAGACGGACAGCAGGACAGACGGGGAGACGGACAGCAGGACAGACAGGCAGACGGACAGACAGGCAGGGAGACGGACAGCAGGACAGACAGGGAGACGGACAGCAGGACAGCAGGACAGACAGACAGGCAGGGAGACGGACAGCAGGACAGGCAGGGAGACGGACAGCAGGACAGGCAGGGAGACGGACAGCAGGACAGACAGGGAGACGGACAGCAGGACAGACAGGGAGACGGACAGCAGGACAGACAGGGAGACGGACAGCAGGACAGACAGGGAGACGGACAGCAGGACAGACAGGGAGACGGACAGCAGGACAGACAGGGAGACGGACAGCAGGACAGACAGGGAGACGGACAGCAGGACAGACAGGGAGACGGACAGCAGGACAGACAGGGAGACGGACAGCAGGACAGACAGGGAGACGGACAGCAGGACAGACAGGGAGACGGACAGCAGGACAGACAGGCAGACAGACAGGCAGGGAGACGGACAGCAGGACAGGCAGGGAGACGGACAGCAGGACAGACAGGGAGACGGACAGCAGGACAGACAGGGAGACGGACAGCAGGACAGACAGGGAGACGGACAGCAGGACAGACAGGCAGACGGACAGACAGGCAGGGAGACGGACAGCAGGACAGACAGGGAGACGGACAGCAGGACAGCAGGACAGACAGACAGGCAGGGAGACGGACAGCAGGACAGGCAGGGAGACGGACAGCAGGACAGACAGGGAGACGGACAGCAGGACAGACAGGGAGACGGACAGCAGGACAGACAGGGAGACGGACAGCAGGACAGACAGGGAGACGGACAGCAGGACAGACAGGGAGACGGACAGCAGGACAGACAGGGAGACGGACAGACAGGGAGACGGACAGCAGGACAGACAGGGAGACGGACAGCAGGACAGACAGGGAGACGGACAGCAGGACAGACAGGGAGACGGACAGCAGGACAGACAGGGAGACGGACAGCAGGACAGACAGGGAGACGGACAGCAGGACAGACAGGGAGACGGACAGCAGGACAGACAGGGAGACGGACAGCAGGACAGACAGGGAGACGGACAGCAGGACAGACAGGGAGACGGACAGCAGGACAGACAGGCAGACGGACAGACAGGCAGGGAGACGGACAGCAGGACAGACAGGGAGACGGACAGCAGGACAGCAGGACAGACAGACAGGCAGGGAGACGGACAGCAGGACAGGCAGGGAGACGGACAGCAGGACAGACAGGGAGACGGACACAGCAGGACAGACAGGGAGACGGACAGCAGGACAGACAGGGAGACGGACAGCAGGACAGACAGGGAGACGGACAGCAGGACAGACAGGGAGACGGACAGCAGGACAGACAGGGAGACGGACAGCAGGACAGACAGGGAGACGGACAGCAGGACAGACAGGCAGACGGACAGACAGGCAGGGAGAGGACAGCAGGACAGACAGGGAGACGGACAGCAGGACAGCAGGACAGACAGACAGGCAGGGAGACGCAGACAGGACAGGCAGGGAGACGGACAGCAGGACAGACAGGGAGACGGACAGCAGGACAGACAGGGAGACGGACAGCAGGACAGACAGGCAGACGGACAGACAGGCAGGGAGACGGACAGCAGGACAGACAGGGAGACGGACAGCAGGACAGCAGGACAGACAGACAGGCAGGGAGACGGACAGCAGGACAGGCAGGGAGACGGACAGCAGGACAGACAGGGAGACGGACAGCAGGACAGAACAGGGAGACGGACAGCAGGACAGACAGGGAGACGGACAGCAGGACAGACAGGGAGACGGACAGCAGGACAGACAGGGAGACGGACAGCAGGACAGACAGGGAGACGGACAGACAGGGAGACGGACAGCAGGACAGACAGGGAGACGGACAGCAGGACAGACAGGGAGACGGACAGCAGGACAGACAGGGAGACGGACAGCAGGACAGACAGGGAGACGGACAGCAGGACAGACAGGGAGACGGACAGCAGGACAGACAGGGAGACAGGCAGACGGACAGACGGACAGACAGGCAGACGGACAGACAGGCAGGGAGACGGACAGCAGGACAGACAGGGAGACGGACAGCAGGACAGACAGGGAGACGGACAGCAGGACAGACAGGGAGACGGACAGCAGGACAGACAGGCAGGGAGACGGACAGACAGGCAGGGAGACGGGCAGCAGGACAGACAGACATGCAGACAGCAGGACAGACAGGGAGACGGACAGCAGGACGGACAGCAGGACAGACAGGCAGGGAGACGGACAGCAGGACAGACAGGCAGGGAGACGGACAGCAGGACAGACAGGCAGGGAGACGGACAGCAGGACAGACAGGCAGGGAGACGGACAGCAGGACAGACAGGGAGACGGACAGGGCAGGCACGGGGAGACGGACAGCAGGACAGACAGGCAGGGAGACTGACAGCAGGACAGACAGGCAGGGAGACGGACAGCAGGACAGACAGGCAGGGAGACGGACAGCAGGACAGACAGGCAGGGAGACGGACAGCAGGACAGACAGGCAATGAGATGGACAGACAGGGAGACGGACAGGGCAGGCACGGGGAGACGGACAGCAGGACGGACAGGCAGGGAGACGGACAGCAGGACAGACAGGCAGACAGCAGGACAGACAGGCGGACAGCAGGACAGACAGGCAGGGAGATGGACAGCAGGACAGACAGGCAGGGAGATGGACAGCAGGACAGACAGGCAGGGAGATGGACAGCAGGACAGACAGGCAGGGAGATGGACAGCAGGACAGGCAGGGAGACGGACAGACAGGCAGGGAGACGGACAGACAGGCAGGGAGACGGACAGACAGGCAGGGAGACGGACAGACAGGCAGGGAGACGGACAGCAGGACAGACAGGCAGGGAGACGGACAGACAGGGAGACGGACAGGGCAGTCAAGGGGAGACGGACAGACATGGGGACGGACAGGGCAGGCAGGGGGAGATGGACAGACAAGGGGACGGACAAGATAGGACAGGCAGGGGGAAGACAAGGCACCCACATACACACTGCCGCCTCTCACCTAAAGGACACGCTGTCAAGCACCAGCATGTCGAAGGCCCCTGAGCCGCACGGCCCGCTCAGGGGATGCCAGAGGGTCGATCGGCGGCATTGTGGAGAGGCAGGCGCCGGCGTTCAATCTGCACGAGGGGACAGCGCAAAATGTGCTGACCGGCACACTTCCAGTGACGTCGTACACGCGCGTGCACCTCACCGGAAGTGCGCCTGTCGCCCGTTTTATGTAGTCTCCTTCCTTACGTGCAAGAACACCGTTGGAGGAGAGGGCGGCCGGCCGGAGCCCCATCGAGGTGCAGAGTGCCGCTGCATTTGACAGGGCGGCAAAATGCCGCTCCTGCCAAAGGGCCGCCTGGAGCAGGTGCTCCACTGCGCTCCATGAACGGGCTGGCCCTGCTCCTGCATCCTCCCTGCGGTGCCTACACCCTTGAGAGGACTGAGTCCTGGGCGAACCCACATGGCACTGCCTGTGGCTACACGGCCTCCCTTGCTGGACACTGGCTGACTTTGCCAGTTAGACATTATTTTGACGAGTTTCTCTTTTTATTTTTTTGCTATAGAGAAATAATTTTGCGTATCTACAGCTGTATTACTAAGAACACTTTTTATTTTCTGTCCGGCGCCCTGCCTGCAGTTCACGAAATTCCGTTCTGGGATACCAGCTGATGACATTCTTTTATTTTGTCCCAGATTTGTTTTTTGCTGAGCATCTGATTTCATTCTATTTTTTTTTTCTCCCAGTCCCTTTTTCTTTGGCGTTTATGCGGTCCCCCGGGCTTGCGGGAACCTACCAAGCACGGCACTGTACTGGCCTTTGCCACTACCTCTTGCTCCATTTTCTCTCTCTCCCTTTCACTATATTGGATATCTTTAGCAGACATTTTCTGTGTTTTTTCTTTTTCATTTTGATAACGCTGCCTATTTGCCATCCTAAAATGACTTACATTTTTCATATTATATGATGTCTTGCTGCTGATATGTTTTGGCCCTGTGTTCGAGGACGTTTTTAACTATTTGATATGCTGTCCTTCCTCTTGGCCTTCTTATTTTTCTTAGTTATATCTCTTACGCTGAGTTCTTATAGATGTCTATGTGCGGCCCTGCAAGGCCCTCATTTTATTTTATGCTTGTTCGTATGACGACATCTTTACAAAATAAAAAAATTAATACTAAAAAAAAATCGTAATTTTTCCCACTCGTTGTTGCTAAAACATTTCCCATGGCTTCAAATCGCGTTTAAACATGAGCAAAAGTGGTAAAAATGAGCTCCGCGCACAGCGGTGAAATGGCTCAGCACTCAGCAGTGAAATGGTTAAAAAAATAATAATAATTTATTTTTCATTGTTTCCTGTCCCCCAGGGCAGTATCCGGACCCCCATACACCTTTTATGACCAATATCTTGCATATATGCCCTCTGGAGGGGACCTTAATTTTCGAACTTTTGACCCCCATTTACTTGCATTGCGTTCGAACTCTTTCCAATGTTCGAATGCGAACTGAACACAGGGGTGTTCGGCCGATCACTATTCTTGAGAACTATTAGTATTTTTTTTTCTTACTTGAATACAACACCTAATTGCGTGCACACACCTTTGGGACATAACACGATGTATGTATAAATGTCTAATGTGTTAGCCTGCAAATTGCTTGTATATAATAAAATGGGCTGCTGGAGATCAGTTTTTTTTCTATGTTTTTCAGGACAAAAAGGAAAAAGATGTGGACAGCTCAGGAAAGCGACGCAAGACAAGCCAATCTGAAGATGTAAGTGTTTGGTTTATGAAAATGATATACCAATACATACACGTTTTAAGAGACACTACCACCAACAAATGAAATGTTCTTTGTTTTATTTTATGTTGCCAATGTCTTACATGTGCTTTGTTTTTCTCTTGTATGTTCAGTTAAATTATTTTATTGTGTCAATGTGTGCATCAATTTTGTGTTTTAAACTGCCCCCACCCCACATTATCTTTACATCACTTGCTCTTCACTGTGTGGCAATGGAGTGAATACCTCCAAAGTATGACTCCTAGGGATTGCATTTGTGTGGGATGTGTTCAAAGGACATCACCAGGGGATTAGAAGTCTTTTAAATCAATGATCATATCTCATTCAGCTTCCATCTCTTATCTCGGGTAACAGACCCCCCTCCCTGCAGCTTTGTCTAAACATTTCCTCTTCCGATCCATTTCCTCTTCACTATTACCTAATCCTTTACTACAGCAAAAAAGTGAAACTGGCCATAAAATTTTGTTAAATGTTGCATCATGGGGAAAATCCACAAGATTGAATTAGGAGATAAACGCATAACTTTATTTTTCCGCTGTATATGCAATTACTTTGTAGCGCCCACTCCCGTAGGAGCCCCTGAATTAACCTCGGGTTAGTCTCTCCGCACTAGGGAATAAATATACACCAGCACCGTTGTGGATTTTATAAGTTATATGGTTTACTGAATAAACTGGCATATAAAGAGCAGCACAATATACGTATATATATTTACAGTAGTTCGTAATGCGAGAAACGCGTAGCGGAAAAGAAAAAAGGAATTTTAACCCCTTCGTGGTTGGAGTGTGAGTCCCGTACAGGTTGTGTCCCAAGAAGTGTACATGTATGCGTGTATTGGTACCCGGGTACAATATTCAACTGGCCAGTGAATTATTTATGAGGTATCTTCAACTAGTCACATTGGGGCCCTGTAGGTTTTGAACAAACTGCAGCGTGCTTTAGTATTTTACAGCGGCCTGGAAGGCCTCTCACCCATCCGCCAGATAATCTGTGCTCCGCTCAACTCAGGACGTCTCTCCGCTCGATTTTGACTGGGATTCTCTGTGTCACCGGATCCGCTGTCTTGCTTGTCTGTATCGGCCACAAGATGTCCAGCTCACCGCCTGCACTCCCTGTTAGATCGTCTGCGGTTCTCCTAAGTCGGGGTCCTTCAGCTACTCTGTATCAGCGTGGGTTACTAGCGGTGGATCACTGGGTCTTCGTTTAATAAGAAGGGAAAAACCCGATCTCCAGCTCTGCTAGGCCGCACCTGCGCTCTGGCCTGGTCGTGATCACTCTCTGCTACACTTAAGTCTTGCTCCTCTCACTCCTCTGCCGGCTCTTTCCACGAGGCTGATGTCAGTGTCTCTCTCCCCACGCACTTCCTGTATTCACCGCAAAGCATGCTGGAAAATGTAGTACAGTTCTTTCCTTGGTTGTCCAGAGGCCTGTTCAATACCTCAGCCGCTGCAAGTGCTAAGTTAGCAACTTGCATTGAACGCCGTTCAAGCTCAGCGCTCAGCAGTGCTAACCTAGCACTTGCAGCGACCCGAGGAGATGCTTCGTGTTGTGACGTATTAAAGATGGCCGCCGCATGAAGCCAGTAACAATGCCCTACAGCAAGATGACCGCCGCCTCGAAGCAAGTAATAATTCCCTACAGCAATGTTAATTTTGAGGTTTTTGTTCACCAAAGCACAAAAATATTTATTTATTATTTCCCCCTGCACATAGACATATATTACAGTTCAATTTATATATTGTTTCAGAAGTAAACATAACGTTTATTCATTAAAAACTATCATTTGTGGTGTGTGCATACAAAACGGAATTGTGCTGACTGCTTCTCTTTTATATTTTGCCCGAGTGATCCGAAAACAATCTGAATTTTTCATTAAGAAATTGTCGGCCATTTTGGATTCAAAATTCGCATCCAAAGGGTTCAACGACACTGCTGCAGCAAACTGAATTGCTGCGCTGCAGCAATTCAGCAGCTGCTGAGGTATTGAACAGGCCTCAGCATTAATCCACCAGTCTCTGTCTCCCTCTGGTGGCCATTGTAAGTAAATGCAGCAGAACAGTCTTTTTAAACAGCGCTACAACTTTAAAAAAAACAAAAAGCAGTAGCATGTGGTTTATAACATGTCAGGGCTGTCAAACTCTTGGTCCCCCAAATGTTGAGGCCTACAATCCCAGAATTCTTCCAATGTAATAGATGACCGTGGGAGTTTGACAGCCCTGATATAAGTTGGTCTGTGTTGGTGGTAGTATTCCTTTAAGCTATTATAGCTTATAGCATACAAAAGAATGAAACCCTGTATAATGACTGTGTCCATACAGCAAAATAGCATAAAGGTATACTAGGGGATACAAGCCGGATCAAGGGTTTCGTTCGTTTTGCAGTGTTGAACTATCACAATGGAAAAAGGAATTGGTTGTTTATTGGGAAATGAGCAGCACTGATTATTAGTATTTTTAAAATTATCAGACTGCTTTACGTGCAGCAGTTTTCTGATATCAAAGAATTTTACATTGTTTAGACACTGCCTTTTTTAAGTGCAATGACTGCAAAAGTGAGTACAGTTTAGCCTACAATACTACTGATTTTTTTTATAATGATTTATGGCTGCTTTTGAGCACATTAATAGAGCCTAATACCCATCAACATCGAATACTGTCTTGAATAGATGGCCTGAGTGGTCTCTGGTAGGTGCATGTTCTCACACGGTACCAATCTCTGTACTGCAAGCAGCATTTTAGACCCTGCTTCGACGCTAGTGCCTGTGTCTGCATGTAATTATTCATTAAGGAAGCAATCACAACCCCCCCCCCCCCCCCGAGATTTTCTTATTCATAAAATTTAAATATGCAGGAAGAAGCTCCCAGGAGTGTACGGGAGGAACGACCATCGCTAGTTAGTTCATTGACTGAACGACGCATTGATTCTGCTACTGGAAACCAAAACAAAGTGAAATCAATGGCAACACAGCTCCTGGCAAAATTTGAAGAGAATGCCCCTGCCCCAAACACGGGACTTCGAAAGCAGGTAAACTATAAATGAATATAAGAAGTTATAGAGGTTTTCAGATTTTGTTTTGCGTGGAGATATGTGTGTGTGTTTATTATTGCAGAAGCCACCTGCACATCACAGCAATTCGATAAATTGCATCTCAGAGCTCCTGTGCCACATTCCCCATATGCAGCTCTGGGATGCAATTCATCGAATTGCTGTGATGTGCAGGTGACTTCTGCAATAATAAACACACTTATTATAGTGTGGAGGCTTTTTGTCTCACTTTTTGTCCTCCACCACAACCCGTGTGTGTGTGTGTGTATGTATGTATATATGTATGTATGTATGTGTATATGTATGTATGTATGTGTATATGTATATATGTATGTGTATATGTATATATGTATGTGTATATGTGTATATATGTATGTGTATATGTGTATATATGTATGTGTATATGTATATATGTATGTGTATATGTATGTATGTGTATATGTATATATGTGTATGTGTATATATGTATATGTGTATGTGTGTATATATGTGTATGTGTGTATATATATGTATGTGTGTATATATATATATATATGTATATATATAATCTCTATCTGGGTCTCGGGATAAAACAAAAGTTACATTAAAAAAGGGGGGCCGACGTTTCGGCTCCTAGAAGCCTTTATCAAGGTATGTCCCAACATAGGTAAAAACAACATATAAATACTAAGGCTGGCCATCCACTGGATCCGTAGTCGGACAACGGACTTTTTCGTCAGACCATGGACGATGACGGTCGTCCGACCAGGTCAGACTAGGATCGTCCACTGCGTGCGATCTGTCGTGCGACCACAGACGATCCAAATCAGAGGTGAAGTGCAGAGGCTGCCAAAACCAGAATGAACTGGTTTTACATTCAAAAACAAGGTCATTCTGCTTTTGGAACCAGTGCAAGTCCTTTTTATTTTTTTTACTATTATTTTTACTTTGTGCTTTGTCTGTAAACCTGTCAAACTATAACCTAAATCAGGGCATGATGCCAACACTTTAGTGCAGTACTGCGCTTTGATATTTGTTCTCTCTGCCGCCGCAGATTGCCAATGTGCAGCAAACTGCACCATATTTCACCATCATTTTTACAGTACAAACAGCAACAAAATTGCACAATATGGGGAAATTCAACATTCAGTGCCCTCGGGAGGCATGTCAGTGCTTAGTAAATAAACTCCTTTGTGCAGCAGCACCGCTAGTCCCACCATGTTACACAGCTAGTCCCACCATGCACAAAAGGTGTTTTGGTAAACTTGCATCATGTCTGCACCATTTATTTTCAATGGGAGTTCAAAAAACAGCAAAACCAATATAAATGCGTGTTTTTTTTTTTTAACTCCCCTGATGAGTTTGTCCACGTCCATCTTGCCCAGCAATCGTTCTGAACTCCCAGCCTGCAGGGTGTGATCACCCATCTGCTGTGGTCTTTACCCGTCGCCAGAAGTCGGACGTCTGCTGCAATGGACGATGGTTCCATTCACAATCATGTTACAGGATCGGACATACGACGACAGACGATATCGGATGATCGCACCATCGCACGAAAACGGTTCCAGTGGACGGCCATCCTAAAAGCATTAACTCACCCCCCACCTATATCACCTTTATCTATATATGTTATGTCTAGCAGTTACATATCTCATATCTTTTTTACCCTCCTTTGTTAGCTCGGCTTTGTAGCTTCTATCACTTGCCTCATTATATTTTGGATTGTAATTTTATATTGCTTTCATAAGGCGTTTTTTTTTTTTTTAAGGTAAATAATTTACAAAAGAAGGAGGAGTTCTTAGCCTGCAATTTTATTCTTCTTCTTGTCCCAGCCAGTTTTGTCACATCCTAAGTCGTTTTGTTTTTAGCCCACTTTTGGGCTTTCATGGTGTTTCCATTGTTTACAGGTAACTATGGCGATGGATTTATCCGTCGCACACTATGACGTGATGGTATACACGGCGTCCAGAACAGGCACGCTGACTCCTGAGCTTAATGGCGCAGCGGCACACGATTAGGGGTTGAGTTAATGCTTTTAGGATGGCCGTCCAATGGACTGGCTTATGTAGGGGAGACGGATCTCACTGTTCGGGACTGCATATTATTATTATTATTATTATTCTTTATTTATAAAGCGCCAGCATATTCCGCAGCGCTGTACAATAAGCACAGTATAGACAGGGTTACAATACATTGAACAACATTTGACAAACAGTACAGGAGGAGATGAGGGCCCTATTCCCGTAGGAACTCACAATCTAGGAGGGTTGGGGTTGGAAACAGGAGGAGAGGACTGTAAGGTGAGGGTGATTGATGGTTGCGTCAGTGAGTTGGGTGGTAGGCTTCCCTAAATAGGAATGTTTTAAGGGAGCGTTTGAAGGAAGAGAAGTTAGGGGAAAGTCTGACAGTACGAGGGAGAGCGTTCCAGAGAGTGGGGGCTGCGCATAAGAGGTCATAGGTCAGCCATTAATACAGGATATCGAGATAGACATACCGACAAACCGGTAGCCAAACATTTTCTGGAATTGCGTCATCCATCACCTACTTTAAAGTTCATCGCTATAGATCATGTGCCCCCTCTTGCTAGAGGCAGTGGTGTATCTAGGCCGACAAGGCCTAGGGCGGAAAATTCCAGGGGGCGGCAGCCCCGCGGGACCCGCAGGTCACTGTGACCCGCCGCCCCGTGGTACGTACTGTCCGCGACCGCCGGTGACAGGCTGCCGAGCGCTGCCTCCTTCAGCCTCCTCCTTGCTTCAGTGGCAGCCTGCTACTGCGCGCTGGGAGGAAGTGAACATGTAACGTCACTTCCTCCAACCCAGGCTAGATCACCGGTTTCCCTCAGCTCCGCCTCCGGGCAGCCATCTCCCGGCGGTGGCGCTGCAGCGTGTCTGCTTCCCACAGTGTTTACTCCAGCAGGCACGTTGCTTAGGCTCTGCCCCCTCACTGATGCGTGGAGGGCAGCGGAAGAGAGGCTGGCTGGACTCCATCCTTGCTGCTGAGTCCAGCTGAAGATTGTGAATGCTGGTGAGATGAGCAGCACAGGGGGGATACAATTGATTTTGCTGGGGGGAAGGGAGGGGGGAACCCAATTGATTTAGCGTGGGGGGGAAGGCAGGGGGGAATCCAATTGTTTTTGCTGGGGGGTGGGAGGGGGAATCCAATTGATTTTAGCTGGAGGGGGAAGGGGTGGGGGAATCAATTGATTTTAGCTGGAGGGGGAAGGGGAGGGGGAATCAATTGATTTTAGCTGGAGGGGGAAGGGATGGGGAATCAATTGATTTTGCTGGAGGGAGGGGGAATCAATTGATTTTGCTGGGAGGGAGGGGGGAACCCAATTGATTTAGTGTGGGGAGGGTGGGAGGGGGGAATCCAATTGATTTTAGCTGGAGGGAGGGGGAACCCAATTGATTTTGCTGAGGGGGGGATCCAATTGACTTTGCTGGGGGGAAGGGAGGGGGAAATCAATTGATTTTGCTGGGGGAAGGGAGGGGAAAATCCTATTGATTTTGCTGGGGGGGAAGGAAGGGGGAATCATTTGACTTTGCTGGGGGGGAAGGGAGGGGAAATCAAGTTTAGTTAGGCCTAGGGCAACACAAAACCTAAATACACCACTGGCTAGCGGAGGTGATCGTTCCCAACTTCTCCAATGAGAAACATTCTGGATCAAAACTTTGCAGACACATACTCCCCGTGGACTAAATGAATATGTTTCTTTTACTTCTTTTTTGTATTGTCGATAATCATATATGGCCTAATAATATTTTGGTTTACGAGTTATACAACAAAACATAGTCAATCTAATGCACACTTAGTTGCCACTGTACTGTTTAATTTTATATGCACTTGATTTAGGAATTATTTAGTTATTTTTTGTAGTGATGCGCCGATACTAGTATCAGTGCCGATACTGCCGTTTGCACGAGTACTTAGTACTCGCACAAATGGCCCGATACACCCCCCACTGGAAGCCGGCGCTGGGCCGGTATCCGCGGGGCTGGAGCTCCCTCTCAGCTGGAGGCAGCGTCACAGATGCGCCCGGCGGCCACGTGAACACATCACAGCCGGATTGACCGGACCTTCGGAGGGTGAGTATTGCGGCCGCCGGAGGGGAACGCTGGCCAAGTGCTTTTCATGCACGCGGCCAGCTTCCCCAGCGTTCAATATAGGTCTGAGACCTGGGGGCATATCCATGAGAGTGGGGGCATATCCATTAGAGTTGGGGCATATCCATTAGAGTTGGGGCATATCCATTAGAGTTGGGGCATATCCATGAGAGTTGGGGCATATCCACGAGAGCTGGGGGCCATCTCCACGAGAGCTGGGGGCAATCTCCACGAGAGCTGGGGGCAATCTCCACGAGAGCTGGGGGCAATCTCCACGAGAGCTGGGGGCAATCTCCACGAGAGCTGGGGGCAATCTCCACGAGAGCTGGGGGCATTCTGTGTATATATATATATATTATATATATATATCTCGGGGGGGTTATATACATGTGAGCTGGGGGGCACTTTTATGAGGTCTGTTCTTATTGAAAAGTGTTCACATGACATAAAATAAAAGTATCGGTACTCGGTATCGGTGAGTACTTGAAAAAAGTATCGGTACTCGTATGCGGTCTTAAAAAGTGGTATCTGTTCATCCCTAATTTTTTGAAAGTTTATTCACTGTATTTTCTAGCACATTCATAGTTTTTTTTTCTCTCCAGCTTTTTTTACACACTAGGTTTGTTTTATTTACAGCCACTTAGTAATACAAGATATCACATAGTATTTAGGAAATCTTCCCATATTTATTATATTTTTCACATATGTATGATTGACTGTTATCACATCATCATCCCTACGGCTATAGGATCATAGGGCATATACACATTGTTTTTGCGTTTTTTATTATGGCCATATATTACTGGTATTTTTATTTCTAAAAAAATCTTTAAGTTCCACTGATGGTACAGCATTATTTATGTATATGTGCAATATATTGTTTGAATGCTTGTACTCTTCTCTCGGGCTTGCTTTTGCGCACACCCCGGCCATTCGATTAGCGGGTTTCCATGACAACCCAGGAAACATTCAGGGAGGTGCATGTGACCACGGTAATTTAGATGTGCAGCGTCGAGTCTGACACGTTACTTCCGGTATGTGATGGCGAGATTGTGAGCGGCGTGGTATACGGTTGGTGAGTTACTTTACTCTTTACAGTATAAATATAACTGGTTCATTATTGTTTTTAACCTTGATAAAGGCTCTTGCATGAGCCGAAACGATGGTTTCTTTTAATGCATTGCCAATAAAGTTTGTTGTTTTTATTGTAAGTCCATGAGTGCTCCCATAACTGTGACTGTATATAAATATAACTTTTATTTAAGAATTGAACCTATCACCGTATATGAGCATACAGTAGTAAGTGAACAGCAAGTGAAAAAAGCTGTTGATCTTGAACCTGCAGATGTAAAATCCAACACAGATATGGGTGCTTGAAAACAAAAAGGGGGGGGGGGCTTTGGGTAACCAGATATCAGAAGAATGCGCAGCAGAACCTTGCTTTTCTTGTGGATGCGTAGATGAATCCAGAACAGGACAGGGGGAGGAAAGTAAGCGAAAGAAAGTGAAACGAGAACAGGGAGGGGGGATAGAGACTCTGCCTGAGGGAATCTTATCCAAGGAGTCACAACCCAATGCCAACAAGACTCTATGACAAGCTAGGAATGAACCACGAACGTCAGGAAGACCACCCACATACTAAATCCAGTAAAAGTGTGTGTGTGAAACGTTCCCAAACACCTGGTGAACCTATGGTACACAGGGCCTTCTTTGCTGGCACGTGAGCCATAAGTTCACCATAGCTGTTACCAGGCCCAGGTTACCAGGTAGGTGGATGGCCATTTCAGCTGCTGCCCCATGTAGGGTGTGGGCTAATTCTGAAATAACTGCTTGGTTCATTTACCCCTCGATCATGCGCGGCTCCGTACCTGTGAGTGGCCACCTGCAGCTGTGCTTAAACGTGCCTCTCGTACCCTCTGCTGCGCTTCCATGAGCTCATGTAAAGATATGTGTAACATCTCACGGGAGCAGAACGTACAAGAGGTACGTTCAAGCACAGATGCAGGCGGCTGCTAATGGGTACGCGGCCTGCATGGTAGAGTGGGTAAATTAACTAAAAGGTTGTTTCTGAATTAGAGCAGCCGCTCTCAGGCCGCAGATAGCCTACACGGGCCACCTTTTGTAAAGACTTGAGAAAACTGTGGAGATGAGAAAATAATTAATAAAATGGGGACAAGGAAATAATTGGGAGTAGATGGAAATAATAAAATTGGATGGGGTGGAAATAATACAACAGGAAATAAGACTATAGGAAGAGGAAATATACGAAAATAGGGATTAGAAAATGGGAATTAATGTGGAAATTATAAATTATGGGGAAATAAAATGAAGAAAAATGGGTTTGCAGGCAAAGACGACATTTGTAGGAGACCGTATAGGTATATAAATCAGAAAGCTCAATAGCGCAGTACAAGATTTACAGGTCTATTCACTTAAATGCAAGGTGTAGTGAATCAGCCAGGGAATTCCAAAAAACGCTAAGGCAGCTGATTAGGAGAAAGAGGTGAACTTTTTTTTTTTTAACATCTGCTATTAAAAATCTGATTTTGCAGTTCTTTCCAATTCACCACAATTTCCTTTATAGTAAATAGACCCCTTATTTGTTATTTCTTATTGTTGATGGTCAAGTTCTTTCAATAAAAAAAAAACATGCTGTTTTGTATGACTAAAACCTCTTGTATTGTATTTTTCTTCTAAGACTTAAGCGTATAATTGGCTCAGACAGCCTTATGAAATGTTTTTCTAAAAGAAATCATCAGTATTCAGGTCTAATTGCAGGGTTGACATTTGAGACACCGAAGTTGGTTCAGTGATCCAGTTTGGGCACTTGGGTTCAAAAAGGTTTGCAATCACTGTTCTAATATCTTATCTGCTGCCTTAATAGAGACGGCAATTCTCCAATTTAATAATGAAATTCCCTAGAGGTATTTAAAGATTGATTGTACATGATGAGGCTAGAAGGAATCCTTTGAGTTCATAAAACTTGAAAGTCTTGTTTACATCCGGTTAGAAGCCAGTTGTCCTGGATTATTCAGGAATATTTGCTTGAGGAGAAAAAATAACTAGTGTAAGAGCTTCTTTCCCTCCCCATACCTCCTCATTATAACAAGAGAATTGCCAATGAGATTTCAAGCCCCATGGCACCTGAAATACCGCAATTGAAAGCTGTGTGCAGGTACCTAGCATAAAATAATAGCTGTGCCCTGGTGTTGACAATGTTTGACAGTGCTTTGCCAAATACAGCCTAATCCGTGACAACATTCCCTGTAATCTATTATTCCCCTTGTCCCACAGTAATGGCAATAAATATGTGAGCAACTTTTAATATATCCGTGGAAGTAATTTGGGTGCCGAACAAAATCCCTACAACCAGGTTCACTAATGCCAACATCCCGACGGTCAACTTCCAGACAGAACAAGTGCCGGACATACCAAGTTCCCTACACTACCAACTTCCAGACATCCAAAATCCCGGCGACTGACCCTAATACGAACACCCTAGTAACTAACACTCCTTAGGGATTAGGCTTGGGTGTTATGGTTAGGTTTAGAGAGTTAGGGTTAGGGCTAGGTTTAGTTGGTTAGGGCTAGGTTTAGTTGGTTAGGGCTAGGTTTAGTTGGTTAGGGCTAGGTTTAGTTGGTTAGGGCTAGGTTTAGCTGGTTAGGGCTAGGTTTAGCTGGTTAGGGCTAGGTTTAGCTGGTTAGGGCTAGGTTTAGAGAGAGTCCAGAGTTGGGGGATTAGGCCGCAAGATGGCCGACAGTCGAACAGACTCACCAGGCTAAAACTCAGCTGTGCTCCGGAGGGGGGGGACTAAAACGGGCCCAGAGCATTCCCCGTTTATGGCCAGCCGTGCAGGGACCCCAATAATGAGCAATTCGGTGCGAAGCTCCTGCTAAAAACCCCCAATATCAGGTGAATCCAGCAGAGCTCCCTCCAGACACGTCCTCTCCCTTGCAGAGCCAGCCACGCCCCCCGCCGCTGGGATTTTGGATGTCTGGAAGCTGGCTGTCGGAGTTGTCTGTGTAGGGAACTTGGTATGTCCGTCACTTGTTCTGTCCAGAAGTTGGCCATCGGGATTTTTGCATTAGGGAACCTGGTTGTAGGGATTTCGACCCAAACCTGGTAATTTCTGTGTTTTTCTTCCCATAGAAAAGCAGATGTATATATTTGCAAAATTAATTGGCAACATATCATCCCTCTCATTTTTGATCAAAACATTGGATCATTTTAATTCTTTTAGTCTATCACAAAATGATCAAAATTCTGTTACAATGTTCACGCTAAAACAGGGAAGCTTAGGAGAAAAACCTGCGCCTGCAGGTTTCTCCTTAGCATCCCCGTTTTAGCGTGATATTACAGTGCAGGTGCTAATCCAACAGCCTGCACCGCAACACGATGCTAAGCCTCGGGGATTCCATAGAGGCTTCCTCTGCCTGTCACATGACATGCAGTCTCTCTCCTTGCGATATCCGGTAGGTCTGCTCCCAGTGGCAAGAGGCGGCGGATGGAGCCACCCTTCTCACCGCGGAATTAGACGCGAGTATGTGATTATTTGGGGGGGGGTCTGCTGGTGCTGTTGGCACTGGGTACTATACTAGCTGTAGTTAAATTTTGAGTTAATTAGCGTTAGGACTTTGTAATCATAGGGAGTGCGAAGTACAGTAAGCTCACTCTGAAAAGCGCAAGACCCGAATCGCTAACGGGTTTTATAACACGCTAGCGTACAGATTGTAATATGGTTCGCCCGCTCTAGGGCAACCAAGGCTAATGTTAACGCTCAAACAGGTGAGCACTAGCATTGGCGTTATGAATGTAATATGGCCCCATGACTGGGATTATGTGCCATTTAGCAAAACTACTATGGTGTACTGGGTGTTTAATGATAAAAACTGGCAAGAGAAAGAAGGGGAAAACCATTATACATGGGTAAACTGGCCTATCATTTCTGATGTATCACAGGCATATTGGTTAGAAATGTTGGCACCTGAGAGATGAGTCCATTTCTCTCAGGATCCCTCTCCTACCAAAGGCTTCAGATTTTAGGCAGTTATTTTCAATGAAAAATCCACATCATTCAGAAATAACTTATAGAAAAAAGTCTTCTGGAATTGAATGAATCTGCCATGTGTGTGCCTGTATTAAGAAAATGTATATTGTTTTTCCCTTGTGAAACAGCACATCCAATAAGCACTGGAGCGTTTGCTGAAGTAATAAACACTGAAATTACCATTGTTGTAACGATGACGAACATCAGCATTTTAATAAAAAATTGAAATGGCAGCAGGAGAAGCTTCACTGACTATTCTCCTGTTGCTCTTTGGATTTTTATGAAATGCCAAAGTGCCCGCGTTACAATAACAGTGATTTTCAGTGTAATTTGCAAATATTGATGCTTGTTGAATTACCACCTTACTCTTATTGTACCCGACTTACATTGCTGGTATCTGTCACAGAACAGTCGTGTTGTCGGTGTAGTCTCACTGTAGAGGTTTGCCAACCACCTTGATTTTGAACCTCTGTGCTGTGACTGACTGGTATGCGCCTAATGGATGACTGAGCATCATGGGAGATGTAGTTCTAAAACATCTGTAGAGCCAAGGTTGCTGATCCCTGCCTTGAATGATTGTCAGATGTGTCACAGGAATCTGCTGTGCAGTGGCAGAGTGGAGGGGTGTGAGCTAACAAGACAGTGGCAACATCTAGATGTAATGGCCTAATGGTACAAAGAGGAGAGCTATTGAATAGAACGGTTAACACCTTAGCAGTTTTTAAAAACTAAAATGTATTTTTATTCTGCTGTGCCTGGACACCTTTTGCTCCTTATCCGTGCTGTGATATGAATAGGTTGAAAACCACTGCTGTAGCGGCTCATTATGTAGGGGTTAAACTGACTTCAAGTGGACTAGATAGTGGGGTTTATACATTTTTTTTTTAGCTCTCCAGGTTCTCTGATTTTCATAAGCCAGCTCTTCCTGAGCAACGCGTTGAAAGTTGGTGTTTGTGTCTTGTTAAGGGAGATACTGAGCCATAAGCCAGGGACCAGTTTTTGATCTCCAGATCATAAAATAAACAGATTTCTATACAGAATTTATTCTTTTATTTAATTTACTTTTCATCTGTCATCCTTCTCAATCAGTGACTACCGTCTCTCTGGGTAAGGTTGTACCTATATCATACAAGCCAATATTCAGTAGGGATTTGCTTGCTCTTGTGTAAATTTTATTAATCTCATTTTTTAAGATATTAGATTTTTATTTTTATATATATATATTTTAATTCCTTTTTTCTCTCACACCTGGCTACTAAGAAACCCATCTTACCCTATCAGCTGCGCATGCAAACTCAGCCAGGCTTCAGGCAGACAGAACCACAATGGAAAAAGGTAACCATGACCTCCACGTGTACAGGAATTCAGTGTTATTCTATGACTTATGTGTGACAAAACCCACTGTATGAAAAGGATTTGCAATGTAGAAGATCATAGAAGACTGCACTTCGAAATGGTCCCTAAATCCTATCAAGGTGCAACCAGTGGCGTAGCGTGGGTTGTCAGCGCCCGGGGCAAGGCGAGAATTGCGCCCCCCCCCACGCACTGGACCTCTCCAGGTCCACAATGTCGACTCGGCAATAAAACTCCCAGTAATGTACGGTGTGTATGAGCGTATCATAGCACAAACACACAGCACGCATCTCTCTCACATGCACACGGAGCTCACACACACACACAGAGCTCACACACACACAGAGCTCACACACACACAGAGCTCACACACACAGAGCTCACACACACACAGCTCACACACACACCTCACACACACACACCTCACACACACACACACAGCTCACACACACACACACAGCTCACACACACACTCACAGCTCACACACACACACAGCTCACACACACAGCCACACACACACAGCCATCACGCACGCACAGCTCTCACGCACGCACAGCTCTCACGCACGCACAGCTCTCACGCACGCACAGCTCTCACGCACGCACAGTTCTCACGCACGCACAGCTCTCACACAGCTCTCACACACACAGCTCTCTCTCACACACACAGCTCTCTCTCACAGACACAGCTCTCTCACACACACAGCTCTCTCACACACACACAGCTCTCTCACACACACAGCTCTCTCACACACAGCTCTCTCTCACACACAGCTCTCTCACACACACACAGCTCTCTCACACACACAGCTCTCACACACACACAGCTCTCTCACACACACAGCTCTCACACACACACAGCTCTCTCACACACACAGCTCTCACACACACACAGCTCTCTCTCTCACACACACACACAGCTCTCACACACACAGCTCTCACACACAGCTCTCACACACAGCTCTCACACACAGACACACACACAGCTCTCACACACACACACAGCTCTCTCTCACACAGCTCTCATACACACAGCTCTCTCACACACACACAGCTCTCTCACACACACAGCTCTCACACACACACACAGCTCTCTCACACACACAGCTCTCTCACACACACACAGCTCTCTCACACACACACAGCTCTCACACACACACAGCTCTCTCTCACACACACAGCTCTCTCACACACACACACACACACACACACACACACACACAGCTCTCTCGCACACACAGCTCTCACACACAGCTCTCACACACACACACACAGCTCTCTCTCACACAGCTCTCTCACACACACAGCTCTCTCTCTCATACACACAGCTCTCACACACACAGCTCTCTCACACACACAGCTCTCTCACACACACACAGCTCTCTCACACACACACAGCTCTCTCTCACACACACACACACACACAGCTCTCTCACACACACAGCTCTCACACACAGCTCTCACACACACACACACAGCTCTCACACACACACACACAGCTCTCACACACACACACACAGCTCTCTCTCACACAGCTCTCTCTCTCACACACACAGCTCTCTCTCACACACACACAAGATTATTTGACAGGAAAGCGAGGGAAAGCTAAAATGTCAGTAAGAATCTGTCAAGGACCCTGGCCTTACAGGGGTTAAACAGGAATGCAGTAGATCCCCCTTCCCCACCCCCTCCCTTAATCAGGAGGGGGAGAATCTCAGTATCTCTATCTCCAGGAGGTGACAGTGATCTCAGGCTCCATGCTGTGCAGGGGAAGATTAGGAGACAAGCAGCAAAGCATCAGCTGCTTTGTGCCCAGATACAGACCTCTCCTCTGACTCCTTTTCCCTCCAGTTAGTGGGGAAGGAGCAGAAGGGTGCAGCCTGCATGAGCCTGCTTATCTATCACCATGCTGAGCATGCTCCACATGTTGGCCGGCCAGAAATTAGGGGCCAGGGCAGCCTTCACTACAGGGAGAAGCAGCTCTTGGCTAGCAGCCAAGAGCAATAATCACATTGTTAAACTGAAGGGGGGCCCAGTTGCCATCACTCCCCCCTGCACCTGTGGTAGTTAATGCTCCTGCTTTGTATGTCTCACCCACAGATTGCAGCTTGGGATCTTCTTGTGCAGCCACTCACACCCTCCCACTCACGAAGCGCAGGGCAGGCGTCTCATCCTCTACACAGACCACGTGGGGCAGTGATGAGAAGTCACATGTCCCCCACCCCACCAGTCAGGAGGATTTCCTGCCTACGTTGTGTCATCATCACATGACCAGTTCAGCCAATGGGATGGCCATGTGAGGAACACTAGCTGATCGGCTGTTAGAAACTTTACGGGCGCAAATTTAGGGGCGCAAAAAAACTTTTGAAGTTTTGCGCCCCCTATGAAAATTGCGCCCGGGGCCACGGCCCCCCCACGCTACGCCACTGGGTGCAACACAAGTTGCTAGCATGTGTTTTTGTTCTGTTTTTAACTGTAGTAATGTGCACATCACTAACTTGCTTGGCAGAACATTAGATGATAGATCGAGGACAATTTCTCTTACACACTATATAGATAGTTACAAAGGCTGAAAAAAGACATGCGTCCATCGGGTTCAGCCTCTCCCATATCCCTTACTGCTGTTGATCCAAAAGAAGGCAAAAAACCCAGTCTGAAGCGCTCGCCAATATGCAAAACACTGGGAAAAAATTCCTTCTTGACCCCAAAATGGCAGTCAGATTTCTCCTTGGATCAAGAAGCTTTTACCCACATATTAAACATTATAATCCTTAATATTCTGTGTCTGCAGGAAGTCATCCAGTCATTTTTTAAAAGTCTGTACTGACTCTGACCCAACCACCTCAAAAGGCAGAGAATTCCACAGCTTTAATGTTCTCACCGTAAAATAACCCTTCCTATGCTGAATTTCCTTTCGTCCAGTCTAAATGGGTGACCTTGTGTCCTGTGTATAGTCCTGTTAATGAATAGGTTTCCAGACAATGGTTTATAATGGCCCGTATATATTTATATAAGGTTATCAGATCCCCTCTAAGGCGCCGTTTCTCTAAAGAAACCGGTTTAAGCTTGTTAGTCTTTCCTCAAAACTTAAACCTTCCATTCCCCTTATCAATTTAGTCTCCCGTCTCTGCACTTTTTCTAGTGCTATAATATCCTTAAGACAGGTGCCCAAAATTTCACATCTAAATCCCTCAGCGAAGTAACATCCTGTTCAAATTGTATTACTTTTCCTAGTTTTGTGTCATCTGCAAACACTGATACATGACTTTCAATGTCTATCTCAAGGTCATTTATAAATAAATTGAATAGAATTGGTCCTAAAACAGACCCCTGAGGAACACCATTTACCACTGATGTCCATCTTGAAAATGTACCATTTATGACCACTCTCTGTTCCCTATCTTTTAGCCAGTTTTCTTCTATCCAAGAACAAGTATTTTCATCTAGACCAATTTTTCTTAATTTAAATAGTAACCTCTTGTGTGGAACTGTGTCGAAAGCTTTGGCAAAATCAAAGTAAATCACATCCACTGCAACCCCTTGATCTATACTTCTACTTACCTCCTCATAGAACACAATTAGGTTAGTCTGACATGATCTGTGATTCATAAAACCATGCTGATTTTTGCCAATTACATTATACCGCCCCATAAATTCCTGAATATTATCCCTTAGTAACCCGTCAAATACTTTCCCAGCCACAGATATTAAGCTCACAGGTCTAGAATTCCCAGGCACAATTTTTGAACCTTTCTTAAATATAGGGACCACGTCAGCTTTTCTCCAATCCTCTGGTACGATTCCTGAAAGAAAAGAATCTTGAAGGATTAAGAACAGAGGTTTACATATTTCAACACCCACCTAGCTCCCTCAGTACTCGCGGGTGAATTCCATCTGGCCCTGGGGCTTTATTCACATTCACAATGTTTAATTGCTGCAAAACCTTGTCCTGAGTCAACCAGTCACTTTTTATTAGTAAGTTTTTATCAATGAATTGCATGTCTCCTGTTATAGGTTTCTCTGATAAATACTGAAGAAAAATAATCATTCGAAATTTCTGCCTTATCTTGATCTTCAGTTAACAATACCCCTGACTCAGATTTTAGTGAACCTATATTTTCACTCTTGGGTTTTTTAGAATTTATGTACCTAAAGAATCTTTTAGGGTTTGTCTTACTCTCTTTGGCTATTTCTTTTTCATTTTCTAGTTTAGCCCATCTAATCGCTTTTTTACATGGTAACATGGTTATTAGTTCTGATCGCGTTGATACTATTGTAGAGTTTGTTTTATCCCTTTTAATGTACGTTCACTGAGATGATGTGATGTGCCCAGCCCACTCCCTTTATTTAGGACATTCTCTCTAAATCACAAGTTAATTGTAACTTTGATGGTAATATGATATCTGCAAGACTAGAAACATTAGTTTAGAGCAAAATAGAGCATAAAAGAACAAACGTACCAAACACAACTATACCATGTTTAGAGAGGTGTTTAATAAAATAGATCTCTTCCTCCCTTTTCAGAATACACCGAGCTATAAAATGTCGCTTGCATGAAGACATGAAAGTGAAACACTCCTACTTTCACTAATCGAAACCTTTAGGGTTGGTCCAAACCTAACCAGTCACTTTCAGTAGACCCCTTCCTCTTACTTTCCGTGTTTGGCCTGGGATAATGTTCAGTGTTACATGATGCATTGCAGTTACTATATTCCCTATAGAGTTGAAATCAGTGGCGTAGCGTGGGTTGTCAGCGCCCGGGGCCAGCCAAGAATTGTGCGCCCCCCCCAACCAGTGGACACGTTATCGATATTGCCCCAGCTCACACATGAATATTGCCCCAGCTCACACATGGATATTGCCCCAGCTCACACATGGATTTTCCCCAGCCAGCTCACACATGAATATTGCCCCAGCTCACACATGAATATTGCCCCAGCTCACACATGGATATTGCCCCAGCTCACACATGGATTTTCCCCAGCCAGCTCACACATGAATATTGCCCCAGCTCACACATGAATATTGCCCCAGCTCTCACATGGATATTGCCCCAGCTCACACATGGATATTGCCCCAGCTCACACATGGATATTGCCCCAGCTCTCACATGGATATTGCCCCAGCTCTCACATGGATATTGCCCCAGCTCACACATGGATTTGCCCCAGCTCACACATGGATTTGCCCCAGCTCACACATGGATTTGCCCCAGCTCACACATGGATTTGCCCCAGCTCACACATGGATTTGCCCCAGATCAAACATGGATTTGCCCCAGATCACACATGGATTTGCCCCAGCTCATGGATTTGCCCCAGCTCATGGATTTGCCCCAGCTCATGGATATGCCCCAGCTCTTGGATTTGCCCCAGCACATGGATACTGCCCCAGCTCACACATTTGCCCCAGCTCATGGATATGCCCCAGCACACGGATTTACCCCAGCACACGGATATGCCCCAGCTCATGGATTTGCCCCAGCTCATGGATTTGCCCCAGCTCATGGATATGCCCCAGCACATGGATATGCCCCAGCACATGGATATGCCCCAGCACATGGATATGCCCCAGCTCATGGATTTGCCCCAGCTCATGGATATGCCCCAGCTCTCACCTGGATATCGCCGCAGCTCCCGGGCAGCGGGAGTGCCTGCCCGCCCCGGTCCTGAACAGCGTGCGAGCCGTCCTGTTGAAGGGGAGGCGGCTGCGTGCGTGCGCAGGTCACGCGGTCCGGCCAGTCAGGTGGTACAGAGACTCAGTACCACCTGACTAGACGGACCACGTGACCTGTGCCTGCACGCAGCCGCATCCCCTTCAATCAACAGGACGGACTCACTGTTCAGGACCGGGCAGCCGGCAGGCACTCCCGCTGCCCGGCATCTGGGTCCCCTCAACCCACGGGCCCTTGGGCGGCGCCCGAGGGCCCGACGGGTCAGTCGGGCCACAAGTTTTAGGGGCGCATAATTTCAAAAGAAATTATGCACCCCTAACAAAACTGCGCCCAGGGCCACGGCCCCCCTGCCCCCCCACGCTACGCCACTGGTTGAAATACAGTCTGAATTGATGAATAAACACTCGTAGACTGTGGATAACATACAATTGGGGGGGGGGTCATTTGCACAGCAAAGGGGGCAGGAGATCTATATATCCATCCAGTGAAGATCCAGAACTCACGGCCCGGGTCCACAATTTCCACAATTTTACGCCTGGTTCAACGCCAAGCAATGCAGACATTTCATAGAACGGCGGCACTCTGGGTCTTCTCAAAAGATACTTCTTTATTGTAAAGCAAGCTGAAACGTTGACTGTTGTTTGACAATAAAGAAGTATCTTTGGAGAAGACCCAGCGTGCCGCCATTTTATGAACTGTGTATATATGTATATATATATATCTCCCGTTTTTTTGTTTTTCTTCTTGTGTATCTTGACTTGGTATTTACATTCCTTTATCCATTCTCCAGTTTTGCTGTTTTAGCGAACACCATATGCATTTTAAGCTTTTGACGGGAATGTAGAGACACTTATATGTGAATTATCCATGTCTTCATATTTCTGAAGTATCCCTTTTGACATCTGTGCACCCTTTTATGTAGCTGTAAGATTATCTGAGGTTTGAGGTTACATGATATCTTGTATGCGTCACACTGCAGCTGTTGTCGATATGCCTTCTGTGCAATATCCTTGTCTCTTTTCTTCAACTTCTTATAAAGCCCAGGAATAACGAGCGGTCCAGGACCTGCCCTAAAAAGGTCATCACTCTGAGGTCCTCAACTGTGCCTCTCCCTGTCCTACAGGTGAATTGGGCTGCATGCTGGGTGTGCAACTCCTGCTTCTGGCTGGCAAAGGCTTTCAGATTCACAGGGCACAGATCAGTCCTGCTCGGCTGCATTCCAAACATCATATCACCGACTGGCAGGGGCTTTCTGTCTGAACAAATACAGGGCTTCTGGATTGGCCTGCACACTGATCTGGCCTTTTATCACTTTATCACAAAGGGACACTACCACTACCCTAAGTTATAACTAGATTACTTGTGAATTACAAATAAAACCACTATATAACGCACATGCTGCTTTTTTCTTTGTCAGAAGTAATAACATGTAAAAAGGAAACCTAAATTCGGTATTTTGTCACAGGGTTCCAGTTTCTGGATTTTTCCCACGATGCAACATTTACAAAAATCTTTGCTTTTTGGCTCTTGTTTATTATATCTATCAGTTAATGAGGTGAAGGAGGGAATGTTTAGTTAAGGCGATTGCTCTCTAGTCTACTTGAGAAAGTGATGGCAGCTGAATGAGATATAACCGGGAGCTTAACAGACTTCTAATTTACTGCCTGGTGATGTCCTTTGAATACGTCCCACACAATACAATGATGGGATGCGAGTCTGCTGCCTGACCAATAGACTCAATTCTATGGCCAAAATCATACAGTGAGGACCAAGTGAGGTAAAGATACTGTGGGGGGGGGGCAGTTTACAACACATAAGATCACAAAATGGATGTATCCACTGACATATATAAAGTAGAGTAAAAGAAAATCTTAACTAGACATACAAGAGAAAAACAAAAGCACATTTAATATAAGAACATTTACTTTTCTGGTGGTAGTGGCAGGAAGGTTTTGTTTGTGAAATAATGCTGGAATATGTAGAAGTGTGGTTGGTTTGGATTAAAAAAAGAAAAACTTTGTATTTATAAAGATGTATTTTCTCATACTCATAAAATGTTGCTGTAAAATACGAATAGTCTATATGACAGAAGATACAGATATAAAATTCAAATGACCGCTCACAAGGTGTTTGCTCTATATGCTTCAGCATGTTTACAATGCAATACGAAGCACATGATTTTGGAAATTGCAGCATACCTAGTGCCATTTTCTGCTGCTTCTATTTATTTTTGTTTTTAAGACTTTGATTTATCGAAAGGTTACCCCGGTTGTACTGGTAAATTGATATTACGATGAAAAAGGCACTATTCCTTTTTTATTTTGGTCAGGGTTTTTACTGGTTTTCCTGAAGTCTCTAGTACTATTCCATCTGCTGCAGCAAAGCACCACCTAGCTCGCTGCCATTCTGACACCGCAGTTGGCAAGCACTTACTGTCTCTATGATCTGACATTTCTTGGCAGTAGGTCCATCAGACATGAGGCACAATGGTGATGTTTTGACTTCAATCCAATTGTTTCTTTTAAGTTTTGTTTGTATATGAAATTTCGTGGCTCGGAAAACTACTTATCTAACCTATATTTTCACAACGTTCATTTGCAATTCATATAAAGGGTAGTCCATTCATTAAGATATATGTAAAATTGTACATTGAACTCTAGTACTATAACTATAGGCTTGCAGGTAATTTCAGACCATGAGGATGTTCAGCTAATCAGTAGCCAGTTATTCTTTTTTATGGCGACTAAACTTTCAGGATTAGACCCACTGTCATCCACCTTTAATGCCGTTTATTTTCTTTAATGGCGCACGAATGTCAGAGCACTGCTAGCACTCGTGAAATGGCTACCTCCATTCTCCAGAAAGGCAAATAAATGGTGGCTGGCTGTTTTCCTTATGAAAGGTTTTGTTTAACGACCTTCAGTGCTAGACTGGCTTGTGGAAATTTCAGGTTTTGTATGCAAATGACCTCCTGTCAGTATTGGTGCTTACATCTGTGTTGCTGTGCGTTTTTTAACCCTGCATGTAACAAATACAGCTTGACCTACTTTTTTTTACTTTCACAGAGATTGTGTAGCATTAATTGGGCAGACTAGATGGGCCGAAAGGTTCTTATCTGCCGACATTTTTCTATGTTTCTATGTTTAACCACACAGTTGGGTAGCTTTGACCACATCAACCTGTTGTCTTCACCCTGTTGCCGGCTTTTTAAATGCATGTTTTAGATTGGAAACCTCCCTTTTATGGTAAATTCGCATAAAGGGTGCTGAGCTTTTAGGGAGTTTTCAAGGTTGCAAGGCTTCACCTATGTGGCGTTTGCAGGCCAGCTTGTCACTTCTTCCTATCCAGTTGGATGGAATGTTTTTTCTCATTTTTTGTGATTTTTGGGTTTTTTCCTTAATTTTTTTTTCCTTCCTGTCCTCCACTACACAGGTTTCTACAAGTACCCGTTGGGAACGTTCCCTAAGCCAGGAAAGGGTAAATGGCATGGTTGGCATGCTTTTTCACCATACAATGGAAATAATCTACTTAGGAGCAAAACGTCTTTCATTAATTTTAACCTATGCACTTGCCACTTTAAAGGAGAGCAATGTCCGAGCTGCTTGATTTGCATCACAATGTCCAGGTCATTTGAAATTGTTCTATCTTTTCCCACCTTTCTGGTTATGACCCGTGTGGTGCAGAATCCAAATGAAGTCGGTGCTGGAAGAATTCAAGGATCATTTCATGCACTGTGAATAGACTAGAACCAAGGATGTCCCCAGGCTGCCTTTTGTGTACTACCTGATATGTATTCACTAGGCACATGTCCTGCCTATGAGTGAGTCCATCACAGCCAATACTGTATCTATTGCTATATTCTCTAGAAGTCTATTCACTATGAAGGACTGCTTGTGATTGCCATGTCCTAACATGAGCAGAGCGATCACCTCGGAACCTAAAAGTCCTACTAACAATGTGTATTTGGAAAAAAAATGATGATACTCTTGCTAGTATATTTTTTTATATTGTATTTCAATGCTTTAGTTAGGTAATGCATTAGGATGAAGCTAGTTTGCAGTAAGAGTGTCCATTAAATTTTCATTTACTACCGCACAACAATGTCTCAAAAGAGGGACTGATTAAAGAACATTAAATTCTGTTCTCGTCCCCCCCCTCCATCTGCACTTTTCTGGAATTTTATTACTCAGTTCTAGTTAAGTGATACATTTTACTAAAAATATATAAAGATCAAGCATTTTTACTAATATATTATATTGAGGGAAAGGTGGGTTTGTGAGGGTCCTGAGAACGAGCAACAGCACTAGTGGTCTGCTCTATGGTAGGTGCCCACTCAGGTCTCACAAGGTTTAACCACTTCGATGCTGAGGACGCGCTGAGCGCGTCCTCAGCATTCCCGCTGGTATGCGGAGGACGCGCTGAGCGCGTCCTCCCATTGGGGTCAGCGTTCGGCCGGGTTCCGGCCGATCGCTGGCCCCCCCGATGTCAGCCGCGCATCCGGGACCGCAGCCGCCGGAATTAGGTGTCATCGCGGCAGCGCGATGAGACCTAATTCAGGCGCCCCCCCCGCATGTGCGGAGGAGGCGCCTGAAAGGGAGGGGGAGGTCCTTCGGACCTCTCTCCCTCCCGATCGGCGGCTCTGCGGGGGTTAACCCAGGCATCATTTGGAAGGGCACAGCCTGCCCTTCCAAATGGTGCCTGGCATTAACCCCTGGGAGCTGGATCGCGAATCGGCGCTGAAAAGCGCCGGTTCGCGATCCTTTCCCGGAGCTGGCCGACATCTTGGATGTCGGCCAAGCCTCCGGGAACTCCCCCTGAGGACTGGCGTCATCGTGCGTAGCACGATGACGCCAGTCCTGGACTTAACCCCTAACTGCCACCAACTGTGGAGATAGGGAGTTCCAAGAACTCCCTATCTCCCGATCCGTGGCAGTTAGGGGTTAATGTTTGGTATGGTTGGATCGGCCAGAGCATGGCCGTTCCAACGATACCAAACACTACTGTGAAAAATGTTGTAAAAAAAAAAAAAAATGAAAAATTATAAAAAAAAAAAAACACTTTTTTTTTTCTTTTTTTTTTTTGTTAATGCAGCAATATTGTTCCCATTTCAATTATAATGTGAACAATGATGCTGCACTAACGATTTTTGTATGCGGTGCGTTTGTTAAAAATAGTGTAATTTTCCCCAAAAAAAAATGTAACGAGACCCCATCTCTAATTTTTTTAACAAGCGCACCCCATACAAAATATAACCGCAATTGCTCGCATGTTAAAATGTGAAAAAAACCACTTTACACATTGTAAATTATTGAAAATACATATTTTATTGCATTTTTTTGTTATAATATACAGACATGACATAACGTATACATATAATAATGACATATTATGAATCTACCGAGTCTGACGGAAAGAACGATATATAATATGTCTGGGTAATATACTAAAATAAGCCTTCAAAACGCGTTTAAACATGATGAGCGAAACCAGTAAAAATGACCTCAGCACAGGGGCGGGAAAAGCCTCAGCAGCGAAAGGGTTAAGCTTGCTTGTGCCATTACAGGGATGAATGCTCCATATGCAAATTAGCCTGCTCTCACCCAAAGAGGGTGGCCAGTACTGACTGTCAAGGACGTCATTCCTGCACGAGAGGTGCAGCAACCCCCAACGATCGTTTCGGCCTTGTTAGGCCTCGTCAGGAGGGTATAGCTGACACCACGCTAGGCACATCAAGCAAGGGGTCCACGTCTGGATGACCCAGTAAACTTATAGTGAGGGAAAGGGGGGTTTGTGAGGGTCCTGAGAACGAGCAACAGCACTAGTGGCCTGCTCTACGGTAGGTGCCCGCTCAGGTCTCACAAGGTTTTAGCTTGCTTGTGCCATTACAGGTAAAACCTTGTGAGACCTGAGCGGGAACCCACCATAGAGCAGGCCACTAGTTCTGTTGCTCATTCTCAGGACCCTCACAAACCCCCCTTTCCCTTAATGTATTATATTACATATAGTAGATAGATTTGCTCAGAAGTGTCAAGAACATGTTTCTGCCTTATGGTCCTTTTGAAGCCTATTAATCTTTTCTCATTGGTTCTGCCTTTCTACAGATGCATCGGTTCAGGTCTCTTGCTCCTGTGGACCTCTAGTGGTCACTTTTATGATTTCCTGTGCAGTAGACAAACTGGCTGTGATCTCCATTCTTTTCCTGTCCTGATAATTCTCTCCCCATCTCCAGCTCGACTCTGAGCCTTTACGTCGCTCTCCAATCGGCCAGTGGCAGCAATCTACTGCCTTGCGATCATCTGACCGTCCTGCATCCCCTTCATCTGACTCCCTCCGACAGGTAGCATGTTCCAAATAAGCACGTGGGGCCTATGGTTATTTCACGTTTGCAAACGCTGGTGTGTTGCCTCTGACATGTTTTGCTTATTTGGATTTGCACCAGTTTTTGCTTGCTTTCTCACTTGCAAATTAACGAATATGCCAGGAATACTTGCACTGGGCACCAGTAACTGCTTGCACATTCTATTATTGTAAGAAAACGGTTAAAGCATCAGGATTTCTCTTGTGTCTTCATTTAGCCACTTAATGACTACACTTACAAATTGTGTGCTACATTTTAAGGACCCCCCCCCCCATATTCCATTGGTGGTTATTTAGTTCATAGCTCCAGACAAGGGGTGACTGATTTTGAGACGAGGGCCAGCAGTCTGCTCGATGTTCTTTTCACACCAGGGTACAAGGTGTACCTTCTGATGAAGCCAGCTCCCACAGAAAACCAGCTGGGTTTTTGTTCATCCCAATTTCTGGTTCCAGCCTTGCTTTAATGTGCACCCTTTATGCCAAAATGTTTAGCGCTAAGAAACCATATACACGTGGTAGCAAAACAATGTACATTACAGACATGCATTTACTTTAGTATGGTTTATCTATTTGCTGCTATTTATATAGAAGAACATTTTGTAGAAGCATTGGTTGATCCTTTGTGGACAGATTTTACCCCATATTTATGACTGGCAGTTGATTACTTCTTTTACAAAGTTATTGCATTCCTCCTCTTATTGTGTCTTAGGGCAGTGTGTGCTAACCCTCAGCACTGCAAGCATTCTTTACTGTGGTTCCCTTATGGCAGGCAAAGACGACATGGAAAATATAGTCCAGGAACATGAGTTGAGCCCAGGCTATTCATCACCAGCTTACTATTCCTGGGCAGTCTAGCAGTTCAAAGCTCCTATAGAATGTATAACGCATACACTTGCTCATCAGTTGGTCCCCATTTTTACACAAGCCATCAAGGATTCACATAAGGGGTAATTTACTAACCACCATTCATTCATTGATAGAACAACGGTTTATATTCAGTGGATCAAATACGATTATTTCACTGTTTAGGGCGCCTCATCATTGTTTGCTATACTTTTACAGTTTTTTTTCCAACATAGGTTCTTGCAGACGTTTTCTAGTGTAGTTTCAAATGTAGTTTCCACCATAGTTTGTCCCAATAAACTGGCATAGCTTTCGCTATAGTTCCCACTAGCGTTTCAGTCAAATTTGTCTCTTGTTGTTTTCACAGTAGTTTATTTGTGAGGTCTATGAAGATTGCCACTTTAAAATTGCTGAAATACACTGTCCAGCCACTTTATTGGGTACATCCTAGCTGTGTGCATAAATGGTTTGTTCCACTCTGTTGCATGTCACATGGCCAGTTTTGTGTATAAATGAAGCAGAACAACCTTCCAGTTTTCCGATTAGACTACAAAATACAACGATATTGACAAAGGGCAAAGATCTAACAGGCTTTGAACGTGAAATGAGCATAGGTGGAAGACATTCTGGACGAAGCAGCTCCGAGACTGCAGTTCTCATGACCTATTCTCGTACAACAATCTCCAGGGCGTATCAAGCGTTCTGCATGGAACAAAAAATGTTGAGTCAGCGGCACTCGTGTAGAAGAACTCGATGAGAGTTGACAAAGGAGGAGGATAGTCAGACTTGAGCAAGACAACAGACAGGTCACCGTTGCTTAAGTGACGTCAGAATTTAACTTTGATGCTCAGAAAACAATCAATGCACCACTAGACACAAGCTTTAGCTTTGGGTACAAGGGCCGACGGCCACATCAGGTTCTGTTTTGATCAGAGAACAGGAGAGCACACTTCTGTTGGCACAGCAACACTAGCACAGGGCCATTGAACTAGGTCATTTGATCTGATCAGTCGAAGTTCCTGGTGCAACAGGTTGATGGTATACTCAGAATTTGGCGCAAACATGAATCCATGGACCAGTTATGTCTGACAACTGGGAGAGCCAGAGGGGACAGTGTCATGGTGTGGGGAATGTTTTCCTGGCTCACGTTGGGTCCATTGGTACCCCCTGGATTCAAGTCTGGATGTCATAGCGTACATAAACATTGTTACTGACCAAGTACATCCATTCATGTGGACAGCGTAGTCTCAGGCAGATGTTTACTTCCAGCAGAATAGTCACCAGTGCACAAAGCCTGCATCACTGTGGGATGGTTCCAGCAATATGAGAATGACATTCCTAGCTGCAGTGGCCCACCCAGTCCAAAGATTTCAATCTGATTGAACGTTTGTGGGATGAGCTGGAAAGGAATATTCGCTCCATTCCTACCTAGGCGTCAAATTCACAGGAACTGTGAATGAGGACGCACTCTTGTCTGATAGGGTACACAATACCTCAACGTTTTCAGCACCTTGTTGAACCATGCCTCGATGAATTCAGACTATTTTGAAGGCTAAAGGAGGCTCAACACGCTACTAGGTGGGTGTACCTAATAAAGTAGCCGGACAGTGTATATCCTTTCGCAGCACAAACAAGTGAAACCGTAAATGGAGAATAGGTGCAGTTTATGCTTTAAGACTGAATATGCCGCAAACTTTAACCATTATCCTCTGTGGCCAACATGACTCATGCACAGCTTGTGGAGTGCCAGGCATTGCTTTTCATTTTGGCTTTGAGTAGTAAAATATTTATGGCTATATAAATAATTTTTGAGGAATTCCTACTGATTTCCCTTTATACCATTTTAGGGCTACATTACATTATTCTCGGTAAAACGGGGATGCTAGGGAGAAAAAACTGTGTCCGCAGTTTTCTCCCTAGTGTCCCCATTTTACAGTGAAATTACAATGCACGCGCTTAAAAAGCTGCCTGCATTGTTAGCTGATGCTAAGCCCCGGGATGCACGCCGCCGTGCGCATACACTCAATGGAGTCCACAGGACTCAAACAGACTGCGGCAGTCACATGACCTGCCAGATCTCGCCTCGCAAGATCTGACAGGTCGGCGTACTCATCCGCAGGGAGAGACTTGGGGACCCCCCCCGTCTCTCCCTGCTCCCGCCGGACGGAGGTGGTGGACGGTGCCGTGGTCCTCGTCATGGGATAGGAGGTGAGTACCTGGTTATTTCTGGGGGGTTTACTGCTGGTGCTAACGGATTCTGCACCAGCGGAATCCGTTTTCACCAAGTCCAGGCTGTGGTTAACTTTTTGCTAACCGCAGCCGGACGTTAATCAGCGTTAGGACTTTGTAATCCTAACGCTGATTAACACTTTGCGCTCCCCATGTTAAGTATAGGGAGTGCAGAAGTACAGGGGTTTGGGTCGAAATCCCTACAGCCAGGTTCCCTAATGCCAAAATCCCGACGGCCAACTTCCCTACACAGACAACTCCCTAACGGCCAACTTTCAGACATCCAAAATCCCAGCGGCTAACCCGAACCCTACTCCCTAACCCCCCTAAACCTAGCCCTAACCCCCTGAATCTAACCCTAACCCCCTGAATCTAGCCCTAACCCCCCTAAATCTAGCTCTAACCCCCTAAATCTAGCCCTAACCCCCTAAACCTAGCCCTAACCCCCCTAAATCTAGCCCTAACCCCCTAAATCTAGCCCTAACCCCCTAAATCTAGCCCTAACCCCCCTAAATCTAACCCTAACCCCCTAAATCTAACCCTAACCCCCTAAATCTAGTCCTAGCCCTAACCCCCCTAAATCTAGCCCTAGCTCTAACCCCCCCTAAATCTAACCCTAACCCCCCTAAGTCTAACCCTGCCCCCCCTAAATCTAACCCCCCTACACATAGCCCTAACCCCCCCTAAACCTAGGGTTAGCTGCTGGAATTATGGATGTCTGGAAGTTGGGATGTCTGGCACTTGTCCTGTCTGGAAGTTGGCCGTCTGGATGTTGGCATTAGGGAACCTGGCTGTAGGGATTTTGTCCGGCACCCAAAGTACAGTAACCTCACGCTGAAAGGCGCAAGGTACCAAACGCTAACGGGTTTCTTAACCCGTTAGCGTTTGGATTGTAATTTGCGGTGGCTACCAGGCCTATCGTTAGCACCAAGTGTGTAATGTAGCCCTTAGTCTTTTAGACAAGAGACAGATATCCTTAATTGTGTTTAATATAGCAATGAAACCTGTTTTCTTTGTAAGTTTTTCCTTCTTACAAGATTAGAGAAATGGATTTCATGTCGCCTGCGCCATGTCACTATACAATCCGCTATCGTTTGTTTTTTGGGCTGTTGTTTTTTTTTAATCCTTCTTGAGCAGGTATGTTTGGCACTAATGCTTCCAACCTATGCCTGTTATATTTTATTCTCAAATTCTTCCCTTTCTTTACTTCTTCCCTCACCTTCTTCAGAAGTACATAAAGATGTACACAACTGGAGTGACCTCTTTAGCTGAGCAGATAACCAGTCAGCTTCAAAAGAAGGAAACCCCGAAACCTCTGTTTGGGAAGAAAGTGGTAAGCAGGTGGTAAAAAAGATTGTTTGCAATGGGTTTCTGGGCTCATCAAAGTGAACCACAATGGACTGTCCTACGTCTGACCAGTAGTACACACAATGGGATTATTACTGATAATAGAAGAGGTGTGTGCAGGGGAAAATGCCTAAATATGCACATGTCATATTTATCTGTGTAGTACAGTACGTTTGTATTTTTATGATCAGTACAAGGAATATGTTTTTTCTCTTCCAAGTTTTTCCATTTTGGGAAACCAGCGTTTCGTACATGTCAATCTTTCATCCCTTTTTGTGACCTATTAATTGTCGATCAGCAGGTATGCATAAAATGACTCTATATCTGCAAGTCAAAAATAGACAAAATATGAGATCTAATAGATTTCACTTGATTGCAGTTTAAAATCTAGGTTTGAAATTCTTTATTTTGTGTAAGATTGACTTCTTTTTTGTATGCAATTACAATGATATACCTACAATGAAATCTTTAAACAAAGGTAGTGATGAGCGTTTACACTTTATGTAGGTATTCTGATGTTGGTGAGATTTTTAAATAATTTACTTTAGTTATAGAAGTGAACGTTCTCACTATCCAGAACATATATTCTTGATTTTTGCATTGTAATACAATGAGAAATAAAAACTTGCATAGAATACCCCTTTTGCATACTTTTTTTTTATTGCAAGATTTGTGTTCTCCCTGCAGAGAAACTAAGTTCTTTAACCCCTTAGTGACCGGGCGGTTTTACACAAATCCGTCTTTTAGTGAACGCTGCTGTTTTTACGTTTCTGCGCTGTTAGTGTTTAGGTCAAATTTTCCTCTTACTCATTTATTCAACCCACACATATTATACACCCTTTTTCCCGCCATTAAATGGACTTTCTAGAAATACCATTATTTCCATCATATCGAATAATTTACTATAAAAAAATATGAAATCTGAGGAACAAAATGGTAAAAACACACTTTTTTGTAATTTAATCCCCAAAATCTACAACCACCCAAAATGACCCCGGTTAAATAGGTTCAAAATTTTGTCCCGAGACTAGAAATACCCAATTTTTACATGCGTTTGCTTTTTAACCCCTTCACTGCTGAGACAGTTCACCTATGTGCGCTGCGCTCATTCTGACCATTTTGTGCTAATTATTTTTAGATGACAGCCTAGGTCCTATTTAATTAAACCCCCCCCCCCAGACAAAAAAAACTTTTTTAAAAAAAAACATTTTTTTATTTAATTTTTTTTATTATTTTTTATATAATTTTTTTTTTTTTTTTTTTTTAAACCAAACCTGGTCATGTTTGGTATCATTTGAAAGGCCATAATCGGGCCTTTCAAATGATGGCAAATATGACCATCTAGCTGCCATGGATCGGGAGATAAAGGGATCCTTAGGATCCCCTTATCTCTACATGGCAGCTAGATGGTTAACTGGCCCACTGACATCCTCACACATATGGTGAGGTTGTCAGTGGGTGGGGGGGGACCTGGAGGCTTGGCTGACATCCAAGATGTCAGCCCCCCTCCAGGTTTGAATCGCGTTTTGGCGCCGCAACGTGATCCGGCGGCGAAACGGTTAATGCCATACACCGCTGGAAAGGGGAGGCTCTCCCCTCTCCAGCAGTGTAAACGGCATCTCCCTAGCTTCAATGGTTGGGGAGATAGAGGGCTCCGAAGGAGCCCCCCCTCCCCTCCATTGAAATGCATGGGGACGCCTGCTGATGACGTCACCACGCAGCGTGGCGACGTCATCAGCCTCGCCTGCCCATGTAAATCACATGGGCAGGCTTCCTCCCTGCCAGATCGCCGTGGGATCCAGCGAGGGAGGTGCGTATCGGGCGGGAGGGGGATTAGGCGCCGCTGACGTACCCTGTACATCCGCGGGTCTAAGGGAGACCCGAGGACAAGACGTACAGGGTACGTCAGCGGCCCTTAAGGGGTTAAGATCTGTCACCCTGTATTGCTGTAGAGAAGCTGCAAATACAATGTTACTGTCATTTTCATATGCAGGCATTATGCACACATACATATATGTGCTCGGAGACGATGAGAGCATGCCCATGTCACTAGTTCATGAATTGTGTGCAGTTTGTTTTTGGACGTGCTCTATTAACCCATTTAAGGTTTTCCTCTCGTTGCATGCCTGAGCTGGACGCATCTATATTTCATAGAGAACAATACCATTACAGCACAATCTGTTTGGGCTATGACTGATTGCCCATAACCGTTCAGCAACATTGTAGCATGTTTAGGCTGGGGTCAGACCAGCGCACTTTTAACGTGCGTTCTGGCGCACATAATTACGGCCGCACTAGCAGCAGATGACGGGCAATGACGGCCAATATACGATGTACGGCCGCACAAAAGTCCGGCCGTGCAACGCAAGTGGAATTTGAACGCATTTTTCTGAGAACGCTGAACCGCTAGTACTGACGTACTGAGTGCGCAGCTGCGGCATAGCGGCGTGTTTGCGTGATTAGGAGATGTCAGACGCTGCTAATGTCCGGCCTACATAACGTCCAGACGCAAAAAGAGTTTTATTGACGATCCGTACAAAATCACGCACGAAAAAGCGCGTCGTCTGACCGTTTTTGCGCATTCCGTGAAAAAATACGTCAATGCGTTCGGGCGCACTTTTTCACTTTCGCGGGGAAAAATGCTTTCGTCTGACCCTAGCCTAAATGTTGAGATGGATTTTTAATCTCATGATCCCTTGTATGTATTATATGAATTTTCTTGCTGAGGAATACACTTTTGGCTGGGAGATTGCTACTGCTTGCACTTTATTGTGATTTCTCGATCAGTGCATGCAAATTGTAGCTACCAGGTTCACTCCTTGTCTTTATATTTACCAGCTGTATTCCATGATGTGGACCATTTATGTTTGCACCTCATGGTAACGCTTTTGAGTGGTGCATGCTAATTACAACAACAAATTTGGTGGCATATGTCTTTAAGCATTTAAGTATACTCCAAAGTATGCACCTTCTTTTTTTTTCTGAGGAATACACTTTTGGCTGGGTGATTGCTACTGCTTGCACTTTATTGTGATTTCTCGATCAGTGCATGCAAATTGTAGCTACCAGGCTCACTCCTTGTCTCTGTATTAACCAGTTGTATTCCGTGACATGGACCACTTATGTTTGCACCTCATTGTAACGCTTTTGAGTGGTGCATGCTAACTACAATAACCAATTTGATGGCACATGTCTTTAAGCATTTAAGTATACTCTAACGTGTGCATACTTTTCTGAGGGAATCCTTGGGCATATCTTGCTGATTATTTTTTTCGGGTGGTGGTTCTCAGTTTTTGACATACAATTGTTGTCACAGAGACCTCACCCTGCATTAGATGCTTTTTGTGATTGGTCATTGACCTTGAGTTATGGTCTCTAATCTATGAAATTTTTTGTGTGTTTTTTATACATTTTGTGGGTGTGTACGTTTTTTCTTAGAAGTCCAATAACCGTTTAGAATTTTAATCATTTGTTCCCACCTTCCTTTTGGGTTCTTTGGAATCCCATTCTTCCAGTTAGTTTTTTTGCACAATGTTATGCATACTGTGACTGAGTGAGGGGCAGGGTGATAGACCAGATATATTAGGCGTATGGAGAATGCCATTTTTCCACTATCAGGTTAATCCTGAGCCAAGGCCTAATTAAGTCTGCCCTGCCCATATAGGTGTGTATACAGTCTGGGTGCTGGCTGCAGCAAGGGAAGAAACTCCTGAACTTGAAGGGAAGTACTTTTTGATACCCTGTTCAATTTATTGGCAAGCGGCCTAGCCGCCCAATAGCTAGAGAGGGAACTATTTATGTATTGTCAGACTCCAAAGAAGGCATTTTTTTGATGTTTTGTTTATTTTTGATGTGCTGCTGTACCCTGATGCTTTTTTGATTGAATAAAAGAAAGAGGGGACAACTGAACCTTGCATCCAGTGCCTTTATCACAAATGGTGGAAGCGGTGGGATACGGTGTACCTGTGTTGCTGTGGTACACACATTGAAAGGAACAGAACCCGTTTAAAATGGAGGACGTTTTAAAGGCCCTATTGCAAGCTGTCGCAGTGCAGCAAGAGACTAATCAGACCCAGAGGGAAAGCAATCGCTTACTGGGTGCAAAAAATGGAGGCCTTGGCTGAGGCACAAAAAGCTGACCATACACTGCTTAAAGAGACGGTACAGTGCCTTCTACCCCCATCCACATTCTGACCAGAAAACTGGGATACAAGCCAGCTGCTACCTGCAGAAAATGCTGCATGAGGATGATGTGGAATCATACCTTCTTGCATTTGAACGCACAGCTACACGTGAGGGCTGGTCTGCAGAAAAGTGGGCTGGGATACTTGCCCCCTTCTTGCTTGGAGATGCTCAGAAGGCTTATTATACCTGGATGAGGTGCAAGCTGCTGACCAGGGCTGGCCCAAGCCATTGTGCTGCCTGGAGCCAAGAATGAATTGCTGCCCCCCAAAAAAACAAAACACTCATACACGCCGCATGTGTTTATCACAAAGCGTCACAGCAATAAGCTCGCATTAATGTGCGATATGCATGAGTGTATCACAGAGCTCCACAGCAAAAAAAGAAAAAAACTCTGCCAGACACTGGCTGAGATTAATGCAGTGTAGTATATATTTGAATGGCGGACAGTAATAATACACAGTAAGGGTATATATAAACAGCAGGCAATAATATATGATACAGTGATATATATCTATTAAGTCGCCTACTGATGACCGAGTCGTACGCAGGGAGACAAATACTCAAAAATACACGACACATAACTGTGGAATAATATATATACGGGACACAGCTAAAACTCCACACAATATACCCACCACCACGACATAAAAATTTCCATAACAAAATAATACAATAACCCAGTGCTGAAAGAGGACTCCACACAACCACCACACACCTCCAAACCAACCAACCACAAAAACCTCCCAACTCCCAGCCATCTGACCAAAATTAGCCTAAATAAAAGGAACCCCAACCCAGCACTGCCTACAAGCCCCCGCCAAGAGCTCCTCACATAACCCCCTTATGGGACAGCTCCCCCACCAAGGGAAAATGGGGCTTGTTCAATCCCCTCCTTGAGTCCCAGGATGAACAGATCCTTGCCCACATCATTCAGGTGAACGCCATCCTTCATAAAATAACACGCCACATCCCCCTCTTCAAAGGGTAGATGCCGCACCACCACACCATCCATCCGCCTCACAAACCTTCCCATACAGCGATTCACCTTGATCCGGCAAAGCCACACCACCTCCTCATTCTCTGCCTGCCTCCACACCATCCTTGACAACATCTCCGACCACACCACCACCATCCATGGCGACCACTCCCTCAGCTGCCGCAGATCCGCTCTCATCTGCTCCAGCAGCTTTCCATGAGGGCCACTACCAAATCCATCAGCTGCCGCAGATCCGCCTGCATCTGCTCCAGCAGCACACCAAGAGGGACCACACCCAAATCATTCCCTCCCATGTGTACCACCAGTACATGGGGAACTTCACCGTGCCGAAGGGCACCCAAAACCGTTGGCTTAAACTCCTCCCATAGGAGTCCACGGATTCCGAACCACCGTACCCATGTTTCTGACCCATGCAAACCCATCTGTACTCCAGATGTTCGCACCAACGCCCTTCTCCTCGCCCAAAAAAACAAAGAGTCTCCAACGGTCCATACAACTCTCGAAGGATCTGCAAAAACCAAAAACAAATTACCAACATCTCCACCACACAAAATACTCCGAAAAAAGAAAAAAACTCCCCGCCAAACCATCACACACCCCCACCAAATAAACTATGTCCATACCTGCAAAGAAAACATAACATAAACAATGACCATACTCCTCGCCTCCAAACAGGGCCGGACTGGCCTACCGGGATATCGGGAGAAATCCCGGCAGGCTGCTTCATAATTGGGCCACCTGGCCTGATTTATAGCAGTGGGCGTTTTTTTTTTTTATTTGTTTTTTTAAATGCTGCAGCAGGAGGCAGAGGAGGAACTGTGGCCTGCCTAGGCCTGGCCGACGGCCGCCAGCACCCATCTGGAGCCGATTCTCCCTCACAGCAGGACACAACATGTGCAGCCACTTCACTGGAGCAGCGAGCAAGAAGCTGACTGTGGCTCCGCCCCCAAGTGTCAGTGACTCACTGGGGGCCTGGAGCCCGAGAGCTCATGCAGTGAGCCTGGGCCCAGCATTGAGCTCTCCTTCAACCTGTCACAGACAGACCCAGCGCCAGGAGAGAGGATGCCACAGCACTCACCCATGTATGTATGTGCTCCTGGAGGCTGCCCTCGGGCACCTCTTTCAATTTGCTGCAGCTGGGTCTGGTAGATTTTGCAGGCAGGGACAGTTTACACTTGAGGAGAGGGGGAGAGAAAAAAAACTGCCCTGCACAGTTATTCCCCACCCACGCGAAGCCCCCAAGGCATAGCATCCCCCATACATCTATTTGGGGTGCTGAATACTTTTATACCCCCTTACAATCTCAGTGGGGAAAGGGAAACCCTTTAGCCTCCACTTAATACACAGCTGGCCCCCTCCCGTCTAATTACACAGAGGAAAAATGTTTTCCATGTGTGAGTGTTTGCAACCTGTGAGTGCAGCCTGTGTGTGTGTGTGTGTGTGTGTAGCGTGTGTAGCGTCTGTGTGTGTGCAGCATGTGTGTGTGCAGCCTGTGTGTATGCAGTTTGGGGAGTGTGTTTGCAACCTGTGTGTGTGTGTATGTTTGCAGTTTGGTGAGTGTGTTTGCAACCTGTGCGTGTGTGTATGTTTGCAGTTTGGGGAGTGTGTTTGCAACCTGTGTGTGTGTGTATGTTTGCAGTTTGGGGAGTGTGTGTATGTTTGCAGTTTGGTGAGTGTGTTTGCAGTTTGGTGTGAGTGTTTGCAGTTTGGTGTGAGTGTTTGCAGTTTGGTGTGAGTGTTTGCAGTTTGGTGTGTGTGTTTGCAGTTTGGTGTGTGTGTTTGCAGTTTGGTGAGTTTGCAGTTTGGTGAGTGTGTTTGCAACCTGTGTGTGTGTGTGTGTTTGCAACCTGTGTGTGTGCAGCATGCATGGTGTGAGAGTGGGGCAGGGTCTCCATGTGCATGTGTGAGTAATATTCTAAAAAAAAAATGAAATACAAAAATAATACGTCTGCAGTGGGCTGTGATCACAGCTTCCAAATGATGCCAAAAGTAACCATGTAAATGAAAACAAAGCGCAGTTTTTGGGGTGGAGAGAAAATGTGCATGGGGGGCCCAAGAAAAGGTTTCCCCAGGGCCCAGTCAAAACTAAAGATGGCCCTGTATCTGGGGTCTGATTTTTGTCTAGGTATACATGTATCTGGGGGGGGGGCTGATTTTGTCTGGGTATACATGTATGGAGCTCAGTGGGAGCTGAAATGACCATAATTATTATTTTTTTTTTAATGTAATGTTTCTTTTTATAACAATTATTTGGAGAGCTCTAGATTTTGATAAGACTTTAGTCCAGATGCCAAAATTAGGAGTATAGTAGTGCGTAGTGATACCTTTTTTACTGGACTAATGTAACATTTAAAAGACAAGCTTTCGAGAGGATTCCTCTCTTATCTGTTAATTGTAGCGTTAGTCCAATTTATAAAAAGGTATCACTACGTACTACTTTACTATATATATATATTCTCAACCAATCTCTGAGAGTCTAACGGGAACACAACGCTGTTGTTCCCAACCAAATACATGAGACCATGGGCTGCTGTGATAGATTGTGATTTCATATCTTACTGTTACAGGGTTATTCAAAGAGCTCCGAATTGCTTGAGAAAGGTAACCGAGCGCTGAAAATCAGCGTTCGGCTATCCAGAGAGCAGGCAATTCGCCAAATCCTGGCGAATTGCCTGCACATACGGTGCCTGTTCGGTGCCTGTTCGAGGGCAGTGAAATCCCCATAGAGAAGCAATGCTTCCTCTATTCAGAGAACAAAAACCAGCAGTGACAGGTTCCCGACATGCCCTGCCATTCGATGGTTTCATGCAGCGGATTTATTCAGGCGCATCCCATAGGCTTCAATGTTAAAAATATTCCTGTTTTAATTCAATATCTAATAAACCGTTCATTATAAAATTCAGCAGTAAAGCGTCTTTTATTTATAGATTTTTTGGTATTTTTTAAGCATTTTTCTTAAAGTGTTTTTTTTTATTTTAAGTTTACTTATTTTTTCTGTAACAGTCCTTATTATCATTCATTGGATTTTAAATGTAAATTTTAGACCTTTTCACTTAGTTTTTTTGCAAACAACGTTTCACTTTTCAATCATTCAAGCAAACTGTTTTTCTAATATATTCACTGCCTTCGTCTGCGGTGTCGGATTTTTCTGGCGGCTACGCTGCGTGTGATCGGCTCCTGCTTGGGTTTTTCGGTGGGTTAATCCAGATGTTTTTGCGTGTTTTCGGCGTGCATTCGCCGGGTTTTGCGGTTAGTTTTCGTCAGGTTTGCGGCAGCCTTTCCCTGCAATTCAGGGACCCTGTGGTGCTTGCTGAATACACCGCAGGGTCACCGAAATGGGATCGGCAAAACTAACCGAATTGAACGAAAAGTCACCGAACGTGCGGTGACTTTTCGAATCTCTTTGAATTACCCTGTTATTATCCTTTTCGTTTGCACTTCTCACAATATGGGGCTGGTATAAAAAAAAAAAATTCCAGTGCTGCTTTTTATTCCCAGTCCGGCCCTGCCTCCAAATCCTCCAACCCCACACTCCTCCACAAACAACAAACAAATATACAAAGATAAAATAGAATAAATATATATATTCCATATAAAAAGGTATAAATTCATATTCCATGTATAAGTTTGATATGTTAGGTTTTTCACTTTAAATAAAAAAAAAACAGAACAGATCATACAGCAAACATTTCTCCACATAACCTCCCAGCATTAACCAGTGTTTCCAAAATTCATACCACCGAACCTGGCCGCACGTAGGACTGAAAAGCCCTCGAGTTCCATCTTCCCAATTCTTGAATTTCCGCTGCCGACAAACCCAACCTCGACGCTTCTGTTGCTGCCCCAATACGAAAGGAGTGAGAACCAAATTCCTCCGGATCTCTCCCTAAACTCAACAAACCCTTCTTAAAAATGGAAACAAACTGATACTTCGATAAAGCCGATCCGTCCGCGTGACATAAAGGCCACTCCAGATTCCACCCGTACCTCCAAAAATTCCTTAACGTTCTTCACCGGACAAACCACGCAGTTATCCACACTGGATAAACCAACTGTACGCCCCTACCCAACTGATCAGTCTTGGAGTTAGAAACCCAAATAACAATTTCCTCAACTCCCAACCAAACCGCATCAGCTCCCAAACTACCACCACCTCTCCTAGAATTGCACACCAGCTCACCCACTCGAAATGCCCCAAAAAGCCCCCCTCATAAGGTGAGGAACAAAAATTCCCGACAAAATCCCATAGACCCTCCAATAACTGCTTCGAAACTGGACGCCGAGCGTCTACCCTGCACCTCCCCCTCACATAACCCCACACACCTGATCACAAAATCCTTGGTGACATCTCTTTTCCCCGATACCTGGAAAAGGAAAGCCAAGGACTGCCGTACCACCCCAGGAGATGCCCCTGAATCAAATAACCGAATGAGGTATGCCCTAAGCAAACTCTCCTCATCCAATCCACCCACCAAAACGCACCTGAACCGTTAAGCCAATGCTTCCCAATCCCTCCAAACTCGCGAGTAGGCCTTCCAAGTGGACTTAGACAAAGAACCTCTCACCCATGTTCCAAAAATTCCGAGCCTAGCTGCCAAAGGCCCTCCGGACAAGGGGTGCCCACCTCCTCCGCCAACGAAGCCAGGGAATGAAAGCTGCCCCACTGTAAACAAGACAAAGCATCCGCCACGGAGTTAAGGCGACCCGGAACGTGCCTTGTCCTGCATAAAACATTACATTTAAGACAAAGCAACGCAAACCTCTTCAGAAATCGAATGACTGGCAATGATGAAGCCGACAAAGAATTAACCGCCGACACAACTGCCATGTCAGAACGGAACAGAATCATTCTCCCCTCCAGAACACCTCCCCACAGCTCCAAGGCCACCACTAATGGAAACAACTCCAAAAATGCCAAATTCCGCACCAATGCAGATGCTAACCAACCATCAGGCCAATGAGAAGCACACCAATGCCCCCCAAAGTACACCCCAAAACCTCCCGAGGCATCCGTGAAAAAATTCCAGTTCCTGCGCCAAAACTTCTTTCGAAGGGAATATGGCCACCCCATAAAACAAAACCAAAAAGGATCTCCACACTTCCAAATCTTCCTTCATGGCACCAGATATTCTAACAAAATGACCTTCCCGAATACCCTGTGTCGCCAAAGCCAAACCTCGCAAAAAGACTCTTCCAACCGTAATGACCCTGCACACAACATTCAAACGACCAATCAGCGATTGCCCCCCCAACTGCAATTTCCTAACTGACAGGGCCCCTTCCACTTGCCTCAAAGCTTCCACCACTTTCCCAAAACGTAGACGACACTCAGCCTTAACCAAATCAATCTCAATCCCCAAGAAAGTGATGACTGACGCCGGACCTTCTGTTTTATCAGAGGCCAAAGGAACACTAAATCGGTGTGCCACCCACTGAAAAGACCGAAGAATGTGCAGACACTCTCCTGACCCTTCCCTACCCACTCACAGAAAATCATCCAAATAATGTGTCAAATTAGCCGACCTTGCCACTTCACGACCCACCCATTCCAAAATTTACTAAAACACTCAAAAAAGGAACCGGATATGGAACAACCCATAGGCAAACATAGATCCACATAAAATTCGCCTTCAAACCAAAACCCCAGAAGATGACACAAAGGATAAATAGGTAAGAGCCGAAATAAACAACTTCTCCCAAACTACCTCCGGATAAACTCTAGCCGACTTTAAAGTCCTAAACTTGCCACCCCCTGGCCTTACCACAGAAGGAATCCGAAAATCATCACCAAAACCATCCTGCAGAAACTCCGCATCCCTACGTCTTCCATAAAGCCTTAACCACGGTAACATCGTGTCGAGTTTCACTGGGGAAACCCCCATCTCCAGACCCTCCAAAAGGCAGACCTCCCGGTCTCGCCCTCTTAAAACATCTGAACAATGAATGCAATCCTCCACGATTTGAACATTCGTGCTTGAACCTGCACCAAACTTGCACTGACCCTCGTTAAACTGCCAGCAAGATCCCTTTTTAACACCTGCTGGTGGAGAACTGATCCCTCCCCCACCAGCGCCCCCTGGAAAAGGCAAAGCCTTCTGAGCCCCCAGACGCAACCACAGCGTAATGTCCATCTGATCCCACCCCATCCCTGGGTGAGCCGCCAAACGTTGCCTAAACGCCTCATCATATTTCCACCACGCCCAACCACCATAAATCCGATAAGCCTCCCAAATCCCATCCACATAACAAAAAAGACCTGAACAGTGCTGTGGGTTCATCTCCCCAACCACACTTGCCAAAATACAAAAAGCCTAGAGCCAATTCCCAAACGACGTAGGAATCCTCCGATACCTCTTTTTCCTTTCCTCTTCCTCCTTTAAACCTTCCATAGCCGAATCATCCTTAACCCCTGCCACCTCATCCAAAGGAAGCAAGGAAAAAAGCTCCACATACTCACCCTGCCAGATACAGTTGTGTTCAAAATTATTCAACCCCCACTGAAATTGAGTGTTTTGGCCAGTTTGACATTGATTTTGATCAGTCATCTTGCTTACAATTAAATCAAAGAGGCACGTGTAGGTCAGACAAATATAACATAACATTTATAATGAAATAACCACAAATGTCTTTTCTGTGCTCACATCATTATCAGTTTTATTCAACCCCAAGTGACATTCAATCTTAGTACTTAGTACAACATCCTTTTACAGTTATAACAGCTTTTAAACGTGAAGCATAGCTTGACACAAGTGTCTTGCAGCGATCTACGGGTATCTTTGCCCATTCGTCATGGGCAAAAGCCTCCAGTTCAGTCACATTCTTAGGCTTGCGCACTGCAACTGCTTTCTTTAAGTCCCACCAGAGGTTCTCAATCGGATTTAAGTCAGGTGACTGCGATGGCCACTCCAAAATGTTCCAGCCTTTAATCTGCAACCATGCTCTAGTGGACTTGGAGGTATGCTTGGGATCATTGTCCTGTTGAAAGGTCCAACGTCTCCCAAGCCTCAGATTTGTGACGGACTGCATCACATTGTCATCCAATATCTCCTGGTACTGAAGAGAATTCATGGTACCTTGCACACGCTGAAGCTTCCCTGTACCTGCAGAAGCAAAACAGCCCCAAAGCATGATTGACCCCCGCCATGCTTCACAGTAGGCAAGGTGTTCTTTTCTTCATAGGCCTTGTTCTTCCTCCTCCAAACATAGCGTTGATCTATGGGCCCAAACAGTTCTAATTTTGTTTCATCAGTCCACAGAACACTATCCCAAAACTTCTGTGGTTTGTCCACATGACTTTTGGCATACTGCAGTCGACTCTTCTTATTCTTTGGAGACAGCAAGGGGGTGCGCCTGGGAGTTCTGGCATGGAGGCCTTCATTACGCAGTGTGCGCCGTATTGTCTGAGCTGAAACTTCAGTACCCACATCTGACAAATCTTTTCTCAGTTCCTCAGCAGTCACACAGGGACTTTTCTCCACTCTACGCTTCAGGTAGCGCACAGCAGTCGAAGTCAGCATCTTCTTTCTGCCAGGACCAGGTAGCGTTTCAACAGTGCCCTTTGCCTTGAATTTGCGAATGATGCTTCCTATGGTCTCTCTTGGTATGTTTAACATCTTTGCAATTTTCTTATAGCCATTGCCCTTCCTGTGAAGAGTAATCACCTCTTCTCTTGTCTTCCTGGACCATTCTCTTGACTTCACCATGTTTGTAACCACACCAGTCTAGAAGGCACTGAGTATCACAGTCATTTTAAAGCTGCCTAATTGGTGCTTATTATGCTTTATTGCTGCTCCGTGACATCCACAGGTGTTTTCAATACCTGATAGGGGTTGAATAATTGTGTCAATGAAGAATTCACAAAAGAAACATTTACTACTGTATTACAAAACCAATTGATGTCATTTTAGTTGCATATGGTTCTTTAAAAAGTCCTTGTAGGATTTCATTCTGAATACAATTACAAATGTACACTAAATTCCCTAAAACCCTTTACAGCATTGGGGGTTGATTAATTTTGAACACAACTGTACCTTCTTTAACCTCCTGTTTCAAATGAAACCCTAAAGGACCAGAAAATGACACCTATGCATTCCTCCTGGCCACATCCGCCACTCACTGAGTGAACCCGACACACCACTCGGTCCTATTGAAGCCAGTGCTTTACCACCAAGAGCTCCACCGACTCTCCCAACTGGCCCACCTGCACCCTTCCATGCTTGAGCCAAATCAGCTCCCTGGCTCACACCCCCTTTTGAACCCGACCAAGCTTCAAAGGCCCCCTGTAAAAATGACATGAAAGAACTCATATCACCTCCACTTCCATTATCTGTCGCCACACTAGGTCCAGCTGAACTTCCTGGAACCTCCTGCGCCACACTCTCCGTACCCCTCACTCCAACTCCACCAGCCTGGAAACCACCAACTGGCTGCGGACTCCGCTCCCGAACCATTGGAACTGTGGACGAAAAAAACATTTGTGTGAGCCTCAGAACCCGAAGTACCATAACCATTATCCCGCTCCACCACACCAAAATCCGGAGCCACTTCACCTTCACCATCTGAACACCAATTTACTTTGAGCTCCCGAGTGACCTCATTCCGCACAATACCACCTTGTGCCACACCACTGTCCACACCCCCATCCACCAACTGCCTTACCGCCGATACATCCGTCCCCGAGACAGACCTCGCTCCACCTCTGGGACCCCTGGCGGACAATCGAACTCTTCTTCTACCCGAGGAACTCCTCGACCTCCGCATTCCTTCTCTCCTGGTAGCTGTCAGGATACAGGTTCCGGGGCGATAGATTCGAGCCACTATGCAATAAATCAGAGGGTTCGCAAAGCAGATATATATTCAGAAGGATTTATTATAAGGACACAGGAGAAATAACAATATAAAAAAGGGGGTTATGCAAAAAAGGGGAATGATGAATAAACAATGATAGGTAAACCGGAGGCATACAGATGAGGCAAGAATAAAAGGGGTGATATATTAACGATGGAGATCCAGAACAAAAGGAATATATTACACGTATGTGTGTATATATATATATATAACGCATACATAAAATGAGAGTTATGAAGTAAGAGGGAACCAGATATAACATATACAGATTACAGGTAATGGTACTTAAAGCAGAGAAAAATATATATAGGTTATACAGAGAAAGACACTTAGAAGAGTTTAAGGAAAACAAGAATACACTGAATAAATATATGCAAGAGAGAAGATAACAAAGAAGAAGAAGTCTTTAAATAATAAAGTAGTAACTTAGTCCTCAGAGTGCACTCTGCATAGGTATCCAGGTAGTAAATGAAATAAATCCTTGTAATCCAGGGGAGGTGATGGGAGAAATCCAGGGAGAAACAATAAATCCAGTAAGTAGGAAGAGGAGATCCAGCAGGTAGAAGTGGGATCCAGAACTCAGGAACTGAATTTGTGCAATCCCTACTTACCTAACAGCTTGGAGGTTCCAAGTCAAGTCAAGTCAAAGCATTGGGCTTCAGGTGTGGCCTGGTTTTATGCAGGGTAATCAGTGGGATTAAACAACACCTGAGCGCTGAATGGTAGGAAGTGAATCTCAGTACTACTGCTGCAAGTCCTACTATAAGGCAGCGCTATGCTTTTTATTACGCCGTCGGCGATTTTCCTTACATATGCCCCTCTGCAAGGGCACACTCAGAGTGCCCACAATATCCGTGGAATCGGCAACGGTGTGAGTAGGCTCTGCAATATCTTCCGAGTCCGAAAATATGGAGATCTGTACGATTGTATCCGTTAAAGGAGATTTCTGTGGTCTAAACTTCCTGGTACTAATGGTAGGATGGTCTATTTTGGTCATCCCAGATGTCCTTTCAGGACAGGCCACTCCATATGGTTGTACAGCAGGAAATAGGATAGATACAGGTACAGTATTCAAGGTTGAATCAGATAATGGGGGCAAGACGTTAGTTACACTGCTCTGTAGTTGATTCTGTAGGGACATAATGAGACTCTGTTGATTGATCACAGACTGGGCAAGTTCGCTGACTTGATTCGTGAGTGTAGTTATAGCAGAGATCATATTAGGTATAGTGGTGGTTCCAATAGATTCCTTTATAGGTTTTATACCAGCAGCAACGGTCATATTGGGTAAAGAAAGGGTGGCATGAGTCTTTGTAGACTCACCAGGCAATTCGATCCCAGAAGAAGTCTTCTCAGTAGATGGGGTTTTGGTAACCGGTATTGGTCCGGTGTCAAGTATATTGACCGGTAGATCCTCGGTACCGTGGAGCATCTTGGCAGTGGATACAACAACTCTCGATGTGTTGGTAGAAGGCACCTTGGCGATGAATGATGAAAACCTCAGCATCTGGGACTCTGGCAGCAGGCGCTTTGGCATGAACTGAAGCCTCGTCATGTGATAACGTGGTGGCAAGCACCCTGGCGTGAACTAAGGTGTTGGCGACAGACTGTTCTTCACAAAGTGTAGCTTCAGCAGCGGGCACTGCGGCTTGGGTTGGAGTTTCCAGACACGATTTTATTCGCCCAGCGAAGGCCTTAGGATCGTTTGGCTCAACCTCCGATATTTTCTTGGAGGGAACCGGGTGAAGGTTACTGGGATCTGTAATCTGAAGACCAGGAGGACCTTGGAGTCGATTAGCCTTCTTTATCAATACTCTACTACCTATAGGTGAGGAAGGTGTACATGCGGTGTCTGTGAATTCGCCAGACGAGGAACAATTAAAAGGAAGAAAGTCCTCTTGTGGATCTCTGCGAGGGACGACTGTGGCGGACCCAATGAAGCCAGTAGGATGCCCAGGACCACCATTAGGATGCCGTGCTATTTGTATGGGTATCTCCATCGAGTCATCACTAGCCCAGCCTTCAGAACTATTAAGCATAGGAAACTTTGAGAGACGTAGGTCTGTGCAATGGTGGCTGGGAATGATGGGAACAGTGGTTGCAGTTACACACGCTCTTTTAGGCTGGTAAACACTTTTTCTATCCTTCAAAGCTGTTTCAAACATGTTCAAATCTTTTTTGCGTACTACTGTCCCATTGGAAGCCATTGTACAGTCTGTAGGGATTGGTTTTATAGAAACACCGACCTGTGCAGGATAGACTGTTGCTTTGATAGGTGGCTGGCTGTGAGCAATGGGTGTTGAGGCAGAAAATACACATGCAGTATCCATAGGAACACCATAGGAGATGTAAGCGGTGTCACAGGAGACAGAGTTGAAGTAGCTGATTCTCTGTAGTAACTATTGGGTACTGGTGCAGGTTTAGGCAATGTGGTGAATTTCCTGGTACCAGATTTGGAAACAGGATTCTTTGCCGCAGGTACAGGGGTTTTGGATTTTGGGGTCTGCTTCGGGGGTCTTATTGGGCAAAGCGGGATCCAGTGCCCCCTAGAACCACAGTAAATACAGACACCTGCCGCTTGCCTCCTGGCACGCTCTGCCGGAGTTAGAGGACCACGATGTACCTTGGTAAGGTTTTCTTTTGTAGCATGGTCATATAGTCCTTGGAGCTGCAGTTGTAGGAATCCAATCAGTTGGTTGAGGAATTCATGGAGGGCCTTTTGGATTAACCCCGTGAGAACTGAGAGAGTTTGATTCATTGCTGGCTCGTTTGTATTTGGCTTTCTCATTCTGTCAGGATACAGGTTCCGGGGCGATAGATTCGAGCCACTATGCAATAAATCAGAGGGTTCGCAAAGCAGATATATATTCAGAAGGATTTATTATAAGGACACAGGAGAAATAACAATATAAAAAAGGGGGTTATGCAAAAAAGGGGAATGATGAATAAACAATGATAGGTAAACCGGAGGCATACAGATGAGGCAAGAATAAAAGGGGTGATATATTAACGATGGAGATCCAGAACAAAAGGAATATATACACGTATGTATAGAACGCATACATAAAATGAGAGTTATGAAGTAAGAGGGAAACAGATATAACATATACAGATTACAGGTAATGGTACTTAAAGCAGAGAAAAAGATATATAGGTTATACAGAGAAAGACACTTAGAAGAGTTTAAGGAAAACAAGAATACACTGAATAAATATATGCAAGAGAGAAGATAACAAAGAGGAAGAAGTCTTTAAATAATAAAGTAGTAACTTAGTCCTCAGAGTGCACTCTGCATAGGTATCCAGGTAGTAAATGAAATAAATCCTTGTAATCCAGGGGAGGTGATGGGAGAAATCCAGGGAGAAACAATAAGTCCAGTAAGTAGGAAGAGGAGATCCAGCAGGTAGAAGTGGGATCCAGAACTCAGGTAAGTAGGGATTGCACAAGTTCAGTTCCTAACAGCTTGGAGGTTCCAAGTCAATGAGAAAGCATTGGGCTTCAGGTGTGGCCTGGTTTTATGCAGGGTAATCAGTGGGATTAAACAACACCTGAGCGCTGCATGGTAGGAGGTGAATCTCCGTACTACTGCTGCAAGTCCTACTACTATAAGGCAGCGCTATGCTTTTTATTACGCCGTCGGCGATTTTCCTTACAGTAGCGCTCACCACACCACCCCTCCGACCAGAAGGATCCTTAGCCCCCGACACCGAGCTCCTACCTTCCACACTTCTGGAAACGCTCACGCCAGCCTCAGTCCCAACTGCGTCACCTCCAGCCAACATCCGGCGTACCAACCGTCCTCGGCCTCCCACTGCCTCCAACCTCAACCTCTCAGACGCTGATCTACCGCTGGATTCTCCTCCCGGACTGAACCGTTCTGGAGGCCTAGAAACCCTGACAGGCCGAGCTCCCACTTCCGACTTCGCTGCCAGCACCTCCGACAAACTTCTTCTCGCCCTCTCTACACCACAATGCCGAGCCGCCTCCCGCACTTCCTCCAACAGCGACTCCAGCTCACCGCCTTCCGCCATACTTAAAGACCATTTTAAAGCAGAGAAGCCGAAAACACCACTCTCTGACGCAGCTCAAGATTTTTCCAGCTCTACCTCAGGAGAAAAAGGCGCGCAGAGCCTCTCCACACGTGCCTTAAGTGCCCTACTGGGGACTTCTCCCACACCTCTCCCGCTCAAAACTCCACACGCGCTGTAACACTTCTAGAAAAATCCTCCCTGCGTCCTGGCATCAGAGGCATCTTAAGGGCCCTACGCCTTAGGTGCTTCAGGCCTTCAATATATCTAGATAGATATGGCAGAAAGTGATATATAACACACAGTGGGGGTATATATATGAAATGCAGGCAGCAATGTATAATACAGTGATATGTATGGATATATATCACTTTCTGTCATACATATATCTATATATATCACTGTATTATACATTACTGTCTGCATTTCATATATATACCCCCACTGGGTATTATAAGGAATAGCAAAACGTGATATACAATACACAGTGGGAGTATATATAAGAAATGCAGAGAGTAATGTATAATACAGTGATATACACTACAGTACATAGATATATATGAATGACACACTGATATATAGTAAATGATATGGGAAAGGGATATGTATATGAATTGCAGTAATAAGCAGGTGGTGATATAAAGTGATCACTTCTTTCATTATAATAGATCTGTGTACAGGACAATGATTATGAATGATTGCTAATAGTGAGTGTGATCATGTATGTCACATTCACTGTACACAGATCAGATCTATGAATGGCAGCAATAAATCTCTCAGATTCTAGATGAAACCTCCTTATCCTGTGTACAGAGCATGCCCTGGCTGGATGTATGGCAGGTTTATCCATACAATGATAATACACATTACATACTTGCCTGCAGCAGGGAATCCCTCTGGTTTTAGCAGCATCAGGATTGCTGCCCCTGTCCATATTCAGCTCCCCCTGGTCCTGCAGCTCACCACATGCAGCATCAAAGGCCTGCAGCCTGGGACACCAGGAGCTCATGGTATTCCCTCACCCGCCCTGCACAGTCACAAGCAGGCTGCTCCCTCCTCCAGCCCTGGCTGATATCACAGGGGATGCTCTTCCTCTGCAGACAAGCACCCCCTGCTGATCAAATCCAGTCCTGCATCCTCATCTCTCAAAGCTTGTCTTTATCGCTCTCCTGCTCCCCAGGCCTCCTGTACAGGAGGCGTGGCCAGTCTCTGCCAGACCCTGATTGATCTCACAGCGGCCTCTGTGTCCAGGTCCAGGCTGATGAGATAATTTAAAAAAAATGTGCACCAGTGGCAAAAAAATGCTGCTCTGCTGGAATTCCGTGCCTGGAGCAATCGCTCCACTGTGCACCATGTTTGGGCCAACCCTGCTGCTGACTACACTTTGCTGAAAGCAGAGATTCTGGTGAGGTTTGGTGTTACCACAGCTGTGAGGTCACAGTGCTTCTACAACTGGAATTTTGATGAGAAACTACCCCCCCAGAACTCAAATGTTTGACATTATACATTTGGCCCGTAAATGGCTCCAACCAGAGGTTCAGACCCCAGCCCAAATTGTCGATCCTGGACGGATTCCTACGTGAACTCTCATGCACCCTCCGTGAAAGGGTGGGACAAGGTAACCCTGCTACCTATGATGAGATGGTTGCCCAAGTGGAACGATACATGGCCTCCAGGAACCTGGATGTGTTACAAAGAGAGGTTCCCAAGGTCACAGGGAGCCCAACTGCCTGGAGAAGGGTGCTTGGCCAAAGGTCCCAGGGATCCCCAAGTCGTGGACAGGAACTGGTGATGTCTGGATCTGGTGAGCTTTTGTATGGCACAGATCATGGTAAGGAGACTTTTTCAAGACCAGCTGAAACAAGGAAAGCTCCCATACGGTGCTTTGAGTGTAGTAAGCCAGGACACACCCGGGCACAATACCCAAATGCCCCTGATCCCATGCAGTGTGGTCTATGCAAAGACTCACATTATTATTGTGGATTAATGTGACGACCAGGTCTGGTGGGAACCCAGGCTTTCCACATGCCGGTCCTACTGAATAATAAAAAGGTGGTGGCACTAGTGGTCTCTGGTAGTGCCATCACTCTTGTATCAGGGGTGTTCATGGACCTCTCTAGTCTGCAGGACTATAAGACCGTGGGTGTGCTCTAAGGTGTACTACCCTACGGCAGTGATTGAGGTTGCTATAGGAAAGCGGGTAGTATCTGTTTCTGCCATAGTGGTACCTATCCCTTGGTTATGGGAAGAGACTTTCCTGAGTTTCAGGCTTTAATTCATAACCTGTCAACAAAAGACAGGAAAAAGCTGACGGTGGTCGGGAGTTTATAAACTCTAACCAAATATTCCCCTTTTCTGATCCAGATTTGTTTGTACAGCAACACAAACCTTGTAAAACCCGCAGAGAGCAAAGAGAAAGCCGGTATGGGTTCACCAGAGCGTTGGCTGAAGCCCTGGTAAATCAGAAAGGGAAAACTTCCTATAAAGGAGTGGCTGTCCAAATGGAACCAGACATGGCTGTCAATGGGAGTCTGAGTGATGGCACTGTGACTGACTTGCGTGATATGAAGTGTGTCAGTGATGGTTTTGGGAGGGACCAAGCTAAAGATCCCTTACTTCTTATTGCGAAAAGCAGAGTGGTGGATGAGCAGGGTGTTCCAGGGACTAATGTGATGCAGCCTGTTAAAAAAAAAATGAACAGATGGCTGTTAGTGGTCACCTGGTTCATCCGCACGTGGAAAGTGCTCCTGAGGCCCAAGCCTGTTGTTATGCTAAAAGAGCCGTAGTAAGGAGGTTCAGTAAAGGTGATCGGGTCATTGCCCTAGTGCCGACACCCGAAAGCAAGCTTCTGGCACGTTGGCAAGAGCCTTATGAGATCTTGAAGAGGATCGACCCTGTTCACTATAGAGTTGGTCAGCCCGACCACTGTAAAAAGAAGCAGGTTTTCCATGTGAACCTCATTAAACCCTGGAATGAGAATGAGGCATGTATGTCCCTGCAGCCATTTCAGTGTGTGGTGGGGCACAGGGCTGGTTTGCTCCATGGGCCTGCTGCTGCGTTGTCACGAGGGCGCAGTCTCTCCGCCATTTCTACTTCACACCCTGGTGTTGCGCTGGGGAGGGGGATATGTGACAGAGTGAGGGGCAGGGTGGTAGACCACAGATATATTAGGCGTATGGAGCTGTTTTTTCACTATGGGGTTAATCCTGAGCCAAAGCCATCTTAAGTCTGCCCTGCCCATATAGAGGTGTGTGTGTGGTTCCCAGAGAGAGAGAACGAGCAGTTGTGTGAACAGTCTGGGTGCTGGCTGCAGCAAGGGAAGAAACTTCTGAACTTGAAGGGAAGTACTTTTTGATACTCTGTTCCATTTATTGGCAAGCTGCCTAGCTGTCCAATAGCTAGAGAGGGAACTATTTATGTATAGTCAGACTCCAAAGAAGAAGGCATTAATTTGAGGTTTTGTTTATTTTTGATGTGCTGCTGTACCCTGCTGCTTTTATGATCGAATAAACGAAAGAGGGACAACTGAACCTTGCATCCAGTGCCTTTATCACAATACCTAATCCTCTTGTATCTCGAGGCTATTGCATCATCATATAGGTGGGTAATACATGTATAAAGATTTCATATGCTGCAGGAGCTAAATTGGTCAATAAAACTGGAATTACAAAACAGACATTCTTGAATGAGATGCTGTCCTGCAGATTATGAATTTCTCAACAATTCTAGGTGTACTACAGGAACAGAATCTGATCTGTTACCTTATTTGCAAGAAAATTCTTCTTGTCTGTTTGACATAATTAGGGGACAGAACAATATTTTCTCATTCCCTATACCACTTCCATTCCTTCATCTTTGTAGTAAAACTGTTGTGTAGAGCAAACTAAACCAACAAATTGGGATTCTATAAAAAAAATTCCATAGTCTTTTTTTCTGTAATTTATGTTTAAATCAAGGTTTCTCAAGTGCAAATCAATTCAAAGACCGAAAAACCAAAAAAAGTCAAGAATCGTTCTGAAACAGCAACATCAATGATGGGAAGGAAACGGGAGAGAGCGAAATCCGGTTCCCATCTGGAAGACTTTACCCCATTAATTCCATGTATATGCTGTACCCATGCAGTGTTTGGCTACTCTGGATCAACTAATGATTTCTTTACTGATTATTTCCTGCCTCTTCTGTTAATTTGCAGGCATCCTTCAGGAAAGAGTTTCCACAGAACATAGGGGGAAGTGATGTCTGCTATTTCTGCCACCGAAGAGTCTATGTGATGGAAAGACTGAGCGCCGAAGCAAAGTTCTTCCACCGCAGCTGCTTTAAATGTGATTACTGCAGCACAACACTGCGTCTATCCTGCTATGCCTATGATCTGGAAGATGGTGAGTTAAGAAAATCAACCGAAGACCTGCAGAGGTCCTAGAGCGTTTCTTTAACCTATAATTGTATTGTGTTGACCTTGCTTATGTTTTCTGCAACATTTGCCATGCCCAATTGCTTTTAGATAAAACCTGTGACTATTCAATATAACTGTAACACCATTGCATGGCAAATAGCAGGAATACACAATAAGGTCTCTTTGTGTACATGCAAAGTATTCAATCTCAAGAATAAAAACCTCCATATATATAGGGATTTGATCACACTATATTTCTTCATTACCACAGTCACATCAAATTAATACTCTTAGTACTACATTATTTGTTGCTTCACAGCAAAAGGGCTATCTTCTGTATATGATATACGTAGGCCACTTAGGGACTTGGTTAGCTCTACTTTGTAGCTTAATGTACATTTGCAGAAGGAACAGATATGTTTGATATGTAGCACAGCTTTATCATAGATTTAGGGACCGCTACAATTTTAGTGGTGCACCAACGTTTTTGGAGCAATTTAGGGGGCCATGAACATGAATAGACAAAATATTTTGGGGTACCCGTTAAGGCTTACGAAGATGGAAAAAAAGCAAAATTAAACAAGTGTTCAAAAGTGAAAAATCTAGGATCCAGCTACTCATTAGGCAGTGAAACCAGGGAAGTTTACTATGAAATCTGCAATACTTGAAAAAGGCTGCTTCCATTTGAAACATTGCTGTTCCATAATAAAGTTTCCTTTTTTTAGTTGTTTAATGGAGTGCCTTGATCCTGTTTCTCTTTTGAATGTATCTGCAATGATTTCACCTGTCCTGCATTCCATGAACACCCAGCAGCTTAGCACACCTTTAATTGTCCTTCTTTAATAACAAATGTAATGAACGAAGAACGGGTTAGAGTACAGATTTGTTGAGACAGTGACTGATTGGCTTAGCAATAGGTGTCGGAGTGCAAAGACCGTAATAGGTAACGGTGATAATGGATGATCTTGAGGATGGAGCCTGGTTTGACTGGAGGAGACCGTACGTGACCCTTTTTGTCCTGACAATTAGCTGAGGATGCAAAACGTTGAGCCCTGATACAATGGTAGATGGCACATACATGGGACCTACTCTTTTCTTTGGGGTCTTCCTACAATACAATTTTTTGTTTAGCTAGGAAGCCAGACTTCTGGTTACTGTGTTTAATGTTTTAACAATCAGGTTTGCAATTTGCCAAGTTGTGAATTCGTAGTTTTACAGTGTTACACAGGCTGAAAGAAGACGTGTGCCCATCAAGTTCTGCCTTTCACACATCACATACTGCAGTTGATCCAAACGGAGGCAAAAAAACCCCGTCTGAAGCACTCGCCAAAAGGCAACATGGTAGGAAAAAATTCCTTCTTGATCCTAGAATGGCGGTCAGATTTCTCCCTGGATCAAGCAGCTTTTACCCACATATTAAATATTCTAACCCTTAATATTATGTTTCTGCACTAAGTCATCCAGTTATTGTTTAAAGGTCTGTACAGACTCTGACCCAACCACCCAAACAGTGAGAGAATTCCACAGCTTTATTGTTCTCACTGCAAAAAAAGAAACCATTTCTCTGCTTTAGACTGAATTTCCTTTTGTCCAAAGTATAGTCCTATTACTGAATAGATGAATAGATTTCCAGACAATGGTTTATAATGGCCCTGTATATATCTCTATAAAGTTGTCAGATCCCTCTAAGGCACCATTTTTCTAAACTAAAGAAGTTCAAGGTTGGTAGACTTTGTACATAACTTAAATCTTCAATTTCTCTTTAGTTGCCCGCCTCTGCACATTTTTAGTACCTTAATATTTTTATTTATTTTAAATCTGGTACCCAAAATTGCAGGGCATATTCAAGGTTCAGACTTACCATTGGTTTATAAAGAAGCAAATAATTTTTTCATGAGAATGAATTCCCCTTTTAATGCATGCCAGTACCTTGCTGGCCTTGGCAGCTGCTGTTTTACATTTGGCATTTTGCTTTGTTTGGAGTCTGACTATTCCCAAATCCTTGTCCTGCCTTGATTTCCCTAACTCTGTACCATTTAGGGTATAAATTGCTTGGGTGTTCCTCACTCAAATGCAAGGTTATACACTTTGATCTACATAAAATTTCATCTGCCATTTGAGTGCCCAATCCTCCAATCTAGCTAAATCCCTCTACAGCAAAGTAATATCCTGCTCACATTGTATCGCTTTGTCTAGTTTTGTGTCATCTGCAAACACTGACACATGACTTTGACTATTTCAAGAAACTTTATAGATTGAATGGAAGTGGTCCTATGACCGACACCTGAGGGGCACCACTTACCACTGATGTCCATCTTGAAAATGTACCATTTATGACCACTCTCTGTACTCTATCTTTTAGTCAGTGTTCTATCCAAGAACAAGAATCTTCATATAGACCAATTTTTCTTAATTTGAATAGTAAGGTCTTGTGTGGAACTGTATCAGAGGCTTTGTCAAAAAAATCTAAGTATCACATCAACTACGTCCCCCTCCTGATTTATAAATATGCTTAATTCTTCTTAGAATGCAATTAGGTTAGTCTGACACTATCTGTGTTACCTAAAACCATGCTGATTTCTGCTAACGACATTATACCACCCAATGAATTCCTGAATATTATCCCTTAGTAACACCTCAAATACTTTCCCAGCTACAGATGTTAAGCTCACAGGTCTAGAATTCCCAGACAGACCTTTTGAACCTTTTTTAAATATAGGGACCACGTCAGCTTTTCTCCAATTCTCTAGTACGATTCCTTAAAGAAAATAATCTTGAAAGATTAAGAACAGAGGTTTACATATTTCAACACCTAGCTCCCTCAGTACTCGCGGGTGAATTCCATCTGGCCCTGGGGCTTTATTCACATTCACATTGTTTAATTGCTGCAAAACCTTGTCCTGAGTCAAGCAGTCACTTTTTATTAGTAAGTTTTTATCAATGAATTGCATGTCTCCTGTTATAGAAACATAGAAACATAGAAACATAGAAAAATGTCGGCAGATAAGAACCTTTCGGCCCATCTAGTCTGCCCAATTACATGGATACTTTACCTGGATTTATCTTTTGTTTAGGATAGCCTTATGCCTATCCCATGCTTGCTTAAATTCAATTACTGTTTTGGCCTCTACCACTTCTACTGGAAGACTGTTCCATGTATCCACCACCCGCTCAGTAAAATAATGCTTCCTGATGTTACTTTTAAACCTTTGCCCCTCTAATCTAAGACTATGTCCTCTTGTTTTGCTATTTTGTTTCCTTTTAAATATACCCCCTTCCTCTACCTTGTGGATTCCCTTTACGTATTTAAATGTTTCTATCATATCTCCTCTGTCTCGTCTTTTTTCCAAGCTGTACATGTTAAGATCATTAAGCCTTTCCTGGTAACTTTTCTCCTTCAAGCCGTACACCATTTTAGTAGCCCTTCTCTGAACTCTCTCTAAGGTGTCTATATCCTTCTGGAGATACAGTCTCCAGTACTGCACACAGTACTCCAAGTGAGGTCTCACCAGTGCTCTGTACAGTGGCATGAGCACTTCCCTTTTCCTACTGCTAATACCTCTCCCTACACAACCAAGCATTCTGCTAGCATTTCCTGCTGCTCTATTACATTGACTACTTACCCTTAGATCCTCTGAAATAATGACCCCTAAATCCCTTTCCTCAGATGTTGAGGTTAGGACTGTATCAAATATTCTATATTCAGCCCTTGGGTTTTTACGTCCCAGGTGCATTATCTTGCACTTATCCACATTAAAACTCTCTGATAAATACTGAAGAAAAATAATCATTCGAAATTTCTGCCTTATCTTGAGCTTCAGTTAACAATACCCCTGACTCAGATTTTAGTGAACCTATATCTTCACTCTTGGGTTTTTTAGAATTTATGTACCTAAAGAATCTTTTAGGGTTTGTCTTACTCTCTTTGGCTATTTCATTTTCTAGTTTAGCCCATCTAATCGCTTTTTAACATGATAACATGGTTATTTGTTCTGATCGCGTTGATACTATTGTAGAGTTTCTTTTATGCCTTTTAATGTACGTTCACTGAGATGATGTGACGTGCCCAGCCCACTCCCTTCGCCAATATTTGGGTACGAGTCCTGAAAGAAAATAATCTTGACAGTTTAAAAATATAATTTTACATATTTCCACATTTGGCTCCGGTCAGGGCGGCATGAGCCATGGTGGTAACCATGATAACTTTTTAAGTCCTAAGTACAAGGGATCAGAAGGTTTATTGCATGGCATAAATTAAAGTCCCAGTAAACTACAAGTGTGAATGGAAATGGATGATTTGGGTAGAGGAGTCACTGCTGCTTGCTATTGGCTGTGGCTAATGTGCATAACAATACGAGGTGGAGAGGCCGCACACTCACAGCTTGACAGGATCGGATGGTCTGAGGATCACAGGAGCAAGGCATGGGACAGGAGAAGACTGAATCCTTTTGAAGGTTTTTTTTTTTTGAGAAATTATTTTACTAGGAAGGATACATTGAGATTTCTCTCGTTTTCAAGTATGTCCTGGGTGGTGAGTGTACCGTTGGGTGTCTTGCCCAAGGACACTTACTCGAGCGGTGCTCATAGGGATAAACCCATGACTCCACAGGCTCTCTCCACGCAGAGCAGTGATATTACCTCTACTCCACCCAGCCGGAGCTGCAGACAGACCAGAGAGCAGGTATAGCACCTTCACTGTGACTCAATGCTAGAGCCCTGACTGACGTAATCCCTTGAATAGCATGGCTGGATACACGGGTGATGGTACACAAACACTGTTGTGGTCCCACCACAGGGTGGTGCTAGACACCAGATCCCGAAGGGTCTAACCCACCTAATAACAACAAAACACACCTGGACGGCCAGATGCCAACTGGAATCTAGGTCCCTGATCGTAAATTGTATTAGTCAAAACTGACCATACAATATAAAAACATATAATGTGGATTGAAAGGATATGACCGAATATCATGTGCACATGAGGGCAACAACAAAGAAAACTCTGCTAATGATTAAAGGATGCTAGCAACTGTATCTAAACTCGTCTGGAAAGTTGCTCAAGTGATTTTCTCTGGCAAGTACACACCAGTATCTATGCAGGGGCTTACTGACAACTAATGGGGCCCCCGGGCAATAGGAGGTCATGGGGCCCCCTTGTTCCACACCCACAGGAGGCCACACCCATAAAAACCCACCCCCTGCAACACAACACCCACATGTACATTATTGTGCTAAAGAATTTATTTCTGAACTCCTAAAAATAACCTTTTTGAAAATCCAGTTGGACCCAGCAGCGAACTGTGCCCCCCTCCATACTTAGACAGGGCCGGATTTACCATTTAAGCAGAGTAGGCATGTGCCTACAGGCACCTGACACAAGGGGGCGTCTTGCTCTGTGTGTAAAATAAAAAAAAGGGGCTAGAGCGACATATGAGGTATCATTGGAAAGGTCCGTTTATAGCCTTTCAAGTGATACCAAATATAACCAGGTTAGATTTATGTAAAAATATCTATTAAAATAATATATTTTTTTTTTTTTCTAACACGGCACTATTATTCAGTTTACAATTATAAAGTGAACAGTGATGCTGCACTAACTCGCCTCATTTACCATACTGCCAGCAAGTGTGTATCTGGTGAAGCAACACATTGTTTAATTAACAACCTAGACCGTGGCGCTGCAGTGAGGAGGGACAGGAGGACTTTGGAACCTGCATCCCTGAATTGTACACTGCACAAGGTTAAGTGAGGTGTCATTGGAAAGGTCAGAGTCTAGTCTTTACTAGGATCATGATCAAACAAGATCATGCAAGGTGTAAAAATAAAAATAAAAAAAAATGAAAAAAGTAAATGCAAAATATTTTTTCCCTGTTCTACAGCAGAGGCAATATATGCTTTTACATATAAAACAAACAATGCAGCTGCATTCACTGCCCTCTTCCTTTAACCATTCTAACCCACTGACTCCCTCACTCCCTGCCCCCTTTTCTACAGTCTCGGAGGAGGATATAACAGATCTTATGTCCTCCTACCTGACCACCTGTCCACTTGATCCCATCCCCTAACACCTTATTCGGCCTGTCCTACCAGTTACTGTTCCTGCTTTGACTCATATTTTTAACCTCCCCCTCTCCTCTGGAATCTTCTCCTCTGTATTCAAACGTGCTTTGATCACCCCATTCTAAAAAAGCCATCTCTTGATCCTACCTCCATCCCTCTACTGTCCCAACACTCTGCTTCCCTTTGCCTCCAAAACCGTAGAACGTCTGGTCTATAACCAGCTCACCAATTTTCTTGCTGCTAACTCTCTACTTGATCCGCACCAGTCCAGCTTTCGCTCCCAACAATCTATTGAGACTGCTCTGACCAAGGTGACTAATGATTTAGCTGCCACTGAAACCGAAGGTCACTTCTTCCTCCTTATTCTTCCTGAGCTTTGTGCTGCATTCGACACTGTTGATCACCCTCTCCTGCTCCTCATGCTGGGTCAACTTGGCAGTGACATCACGTTCTCCTGGTCCTCTTCCTGTCTCTCTTTCTCTTCAATCTCTACACTAGCTCACTGTTTCCTTTAGAATCCAATTCATTATACAGGTGCTCACATACAAAGCTCTCCATAACCGCACCCCTGCCTACATCTCCTCCCTTATTAGCAGGTACATCCCATTGAGCACAGAAAAGACATTTGTGGTTATTTCATTATAAATGTTATGTTATATTTGTCTGACCTACACGTGCCTCTTTGATTTAATTGTAAGCAAGATGACTGAATGATCAAAATCAATGTCAAACTGGCCAAAACACTCAATTTCAGTGGGGGTTGAATAATTTTGAACACAACTGTATATTTCAAAAACCAAAGATGTTACAGGTGTGAAATTTGGCACTTACATTCTTCTTGAAAAATAAAAAAAACATGGGTTTTACAATTATCCAAAAATCCCAAGTGGGGGGGCCTACCAAAAAAAACAAGTTTCTTTCAAAAAACAATTTTAACAAATCCTAAAATCCACGCGAGCGAAGCCGCGGGCAAAAGCTAGTTCATTATTAACCAAATTAAGTGGCATCTAAAATACTATTGCAGGAGATTAATAAACTCGCTCTATCTAAAATTGCATAGAGTTGTACATTTTTAACTTGCTGTTGCCCCCCCTTATTGGAGCTGCCGCTCCTGCTGCCCCTCCCCCCCCCCGACAGTAATCTCTAGGGCCAGAACTCCAAGGCTAACAACCTTTTACTGACTTTTATCTTTCCTTTTCAGTTTCACTTTCTGGTCTAAATCCTTCTTCCCTTTTACCAAATAAAAACATAACACAACAGAATACCGGATATTTTAAAGCTCATTTTTTTCTCTATTATTTGCGACTTATTTTAGGTAACTTGTATTCAAATGACTGCTTTTCAGAAAAAACTTTACTCTGTCATGCAGAGCAATACTGATAGAATATATGGCTTTACTACACACTTTACTAAAACAAAAAGCAAAAATCCCTCAATTAATATAGACACACATTCTATCTTCAAAAATAACAATTCCGCATACGTACATACATACATCTATCAAATACATTACAATATTAACCACACAGAGGGGACAAATGGATTCTGTTGCAAGCATCTAACAATGGAATCATGTCACGAAATAAAGCAGGTATCATGTCTCATCTGTCTACTTTGCTTTTGGATAATATTGAAACTTTCCTAAATAACGCATCCTTTGCTTACCGTGCCTTAAATCTCTGACCTTCACCTAGGTCCTGTGTCCACATTTACATCAAATTCTGCACACAATATTAATCACCTACATGTTCTTAATGCTCTCTACTGGAAAGCAACCTCTAGCTGCAATATCTAGGATAGGCTTTCCTAACTCTTTTGGCCTAATCCTATACCATCATGTCTCACATTCTTCTTCCAAACCACAATCTTTAAAACTTTTTTCAAAACTTCGCACTATTACTTCATTCATTTGTCTACATGCCATTTTCCTTTCACAATGTCTCTTCATACACTTTCCCAACCTCTTCTCACATTGACTCATAAAAATCATCATCCGCATCCAATGGATAATCAGATTCTGCCTTAAATGACTTTCATCCCACTTAAAATAATTCATCATATTTTGTAGCCTTTTACACGAGTTGGAACAGGCGTCCCTGTCCAACTGCCGACTAAATTTATACCTTTTTCGTCTCATACTTTATATACATCCATATATACAAATGCACACACATCACACACACATCACACACACACATCACACACACACATCACACACACACATACACATCACACACACACATACACATCACACATACACATCACACACACACACATCACACACACACACATCACACACACATCACATCAGCACCTGGCAGTGCCAGTGAAAAACCACGTACATAAAACAGCTATTTATACTCGCTATGCATTCACATTGCAGAGAGAATCGTCACACGTACACACACACCGAACAGCATCTAATCATTTCAATTAACCCCATACCGACATCTCAGTTTAACCAAACCTTTTTTTTTTACACAAGTCCAAGTCAGAACAGGCATCCCTGTCCAACTGTCGATTAACTTTATACCTTGAGCATCATATGACAATTCAGCCGTTTATTACAATTACTACCCATTTATAATAACTGTTACTTTTTACGTGCGGAGTCTATCTTTTAGGTCTTGTCTACTCGGACCCACAGCCTTCACAGACTTTCTAAAAGACTTTGTTCCCCCTAAAATGCACTGGTCTTACGTTTTACACAGCTACGCTGTTTGTGTCCCATCTTTGTTTTTCTCACTTGCACAGAACATCCATCATGCATAGCTACTCTGTTCGTTACCTGTCCCTGATTGTTAGCTCTTTTCCTGAGCAAATTCAAGCAATTCCTGTAATTTATCAATAGTCAGAAGTGAGGATAGACCTATATCTATCGTGTCTTGCTACCAGGTGTGTCTAGCCTGCATCACCTGTTACTGCTAGACCCCGACAATAAAGCCTCGTCCTCCCCTATATTCCAATTCCAAATATAGTCTATATATATCTTACCACCAGGTATGTCTAGCCTGCATTACCTGCTACTACTAGATACATATGTATAATGTGGGCTGCTACCATGTGTGTCTAGCCTGCATCACCTGTTACTGCCGCTCACACTACCCCTTCTGACTGTCAATCAAACTACACCTCTATCAGAGATATATTGTGTCTGTCTACCAGGGATGTCTAGCCTGCATCACCTGTTACTGCTAGACCCCAATAATCTCTCTGATCACCAACCAAACCACAATTCCTATCAGAAAATATGCCGTCAATACAATCAGACAACAGGCATGCGACTCATGGGTCAGTAAACGGGCATCTGGGCAAAGTTAAATAAAACCCACTTTTGGTGCCTCCCCCAAGCGCCACGCTTGGATTTCCCAGGGCAGGGACCACAGACCAGAACACGTCACCAGTAGGATAAAAAAAAAAAGGTATCTTACCGTGAGGTTACGAAGTTGATCAGGCTCCGGTTCTGGTGTGGTCCTGCCAGGAAATCCTTGGTGCTGGCACTGTGGCAGAGGCGTAACCCAGATACCCCACGTTGCGGCACCAATTGATATGGAATAGACTTAAACCGTCTCTTGTTCGTATGCCTGCTGCTGCCAGATGGTGGAGAAGCCAATTGATTCAAGTGCGCACTGAAAGAAACGACACAGACTCGCTGGATAGTTGTCTATGTAGTCTTCCTCGGACAAGCCGGGTGACTTCTCTGCTCTTTATTGAAAGATACAAGCTTTATGCTACTTAGTGCGTTTACGAAAACATGCTGTTGCCCAATATTTTAATCATCAGTACCATTGTGAAATTGCAGATTTATGTTGGATAAATAAAGGAAAAGTAAACATCAGCTTATCGTTTTGTCCCCTTAGTCGTCAAGGGCGTTGTTGCAGGACGTTTCAAAGATGCTCCAAAATATTCTCTTCTTGAGACACAGGAAAAAACTACATGTGCTGAAATCCGCTAAGATAGCGTGTTTTAAGCAATAATCTAAATTTGATTCTTATAAAAACCGTTTAATTTCTGCTCTTAAAGACCTACTAACTTCTTAAATCCGTATTAACTACTTAAACTACTTAAATGAACATTTTTCTAAGCCTTTGATTATAATTAAAGCAGATACATATTCTTGTCCATAACACACTGTTACTGCTCCCACTGGCAGGCTATTCCATGTATCTACTACCCTTTCTATATCCCTGTTACTGCTCCCACTGGAAGGCTATTCCATGTATCTACTACCCTTTCTATATACCTGTTACTGCTCCCACTGGAAGGCTATTCCATGTATCTACTACCCTTTCTATATCACTGTTACATGGAATAGCCTTCCAGTGGGAGCAGTAACCATAATATAGAAAGGGTAGTAGATATTGCTCCCACTGGGAGACTATTCCATGTATCTACTACCCTTTCTATATTACTGTTACTGCTCCCACTGGGAGGCTATTCCATGTAACAGTGATATAGAAAGGGTAATAGATACTGCTCCCACTGGGAGGCTATTCCATGTATCTACTACCCTTTCTATATTACTGTTACTGCTCCACTGGGAGGCTATTCCATGTAACAGTGATATAGAAGGGTAATAGATACTGCTCCCACTGGGAGGCTATTCCATGTATCTACTACCCTTTCTATATTACTGTTACTGCTCCACTGGGAGGCTATTCCATGTAACAGTGATATAGAAAGGGTAATAGATACTGCTCCCACTGGGAGGCTATTCCATGTTTCTACTACCCTTTCTATATTACTGTTACTGCTCCCACTGGGAGGCTATTTCATGTATCTACTACCCTTTCTATATCACTGTTACATGGAATAGCCTTCCAGTGGGAGCAGTAACAGTGATATAGAAAGGGTAGTAGATACTGCTCCCACTAGAAGGCTATTCCATGTAACAATAATCTAGAAAGGGTAGTAGATATTGCTCCCACTGGGAGACTATTCCATGTATCTACTACCCTTTCTATATCACTGTTACATGGAATAGCCTTCCAGTGGGAGCAGTAACCATAATATAGAAAGGGTAGTAGATATTGCTCCCACTGGGAGACTATTCCATGTATCTACTACCCTTTCTATATTACTGTTACTGCTCCCACTGGGAGGCTATTCCATGTAACAGTGATATAGAAAGGGTAATAGATACTGCTCCCACTGGGAGGCTATTCCATGTATCTACTACCCTTTCTATATTACTGTTACTGCTCCCACTGGGAGGCTATTCCATGTAACAGTGATATAGAAAGGGTAATAGATACTGCTCCCACTGGGAGGCTATTCCATGTATCTACTACCCTTTCTATATTACTGCTCCCACTGGGAGGCTATTCCATGTATCTACTACCCTTTCTATATCACTGTTACATGGAATAGCCTCCCAGTGGGGGCAGGAACAGTGATATAGAAAGGGCAGTAGATACTGCCCCTTCTGGGAGGCTATTCCATGTATCTACTGCCCTTTCTATATCACTGTTACTGCCCCCACTGGGAGGATATTCCATGTTAACAGTGATATAGAAAGGGTAGTAGATACTGCCCCCAGCTAGCAAGGAGAAACTACAGTTTTGCAAGGAAAAGGTTATCTTTTTAGGACATTGCATCTCTCAGGGATGTGGGCGCCAGATGGTTAAGCAATGATACAGTATGCCGATAACCAGCCTCTCGTGTGGGACAGCAAAGTAGCACATACTTCAGCAGTACCACCCCTGTATCCATTGGGGCCCACTGATCTAACACAATCTTAAACTTGCAACTGTATTCCGAGGGACCAGTCACCGACCCCTGAGGGAGACGTGTCCATGTCAAACACACCTGTCAGACCACAGCCAACTACTGCTTTATATTAAATCCTCAAACAAACCATCCTCAAAACCCCATCAGAGCGGACTGTACAACCTCCCACCATCATTCAAATGGACCAGACACTCTACCAAACCCTACAGAGAGGTCATCAACAGACCCGACATCAAAGATCAGCTAACAGTCTTTCAAAACCATACCTATGTACTAAGTCCCCAGGGGGTGAACCAAGCAGCAAAGGACCTCCACAGCATACTACACACCATCGCAGAGACCTCCAACATTAAAAAGTCCAACTTCAAGAAATCATCCAATAAACAACACAATAAATGGTTTGACAAAGAATGCAGAACACGAAGAAACAACCTACGAACAGTCTCAAATAAAAAACACAGAGACCCCCAACAACATCGACCTGAGGATCACTCATGGTGTCCTGCAGAAAAACTATAAACAAATCCTCAAAAAGAAAAAACAAAACTTCATCTCCCAAAACCTTCAACAACTGGAAGAGGCTCTTCAGGAAAACTCTTTCTGGGAAACCTGGAGTCAAATCGGCTCAAGATCCAAGAAAAAACACCTCCACATCCAAAATGGCAACATCTGGCTCAACTACTTCAAGAGCCTGTACAAAGATATTCCCAAAGATGAGCTAACTGGGGAACAGGAGCACATCATCAGAAGACTACATGAACTGGAGGAAAAAATCAAGGATTTCCAAAACCCGTTAGATACACCCATTACACCCCAAGAAGTAGCAGAAAAAATTCAAGATCTGCGAAGTAAAAAAGTCAGCGGCATGGATGGAATTCTTCCAGAGATGATTAAAGACGGCTCTCCAGAAGTACGCCTCAATATGTAAAGTTTTCAACCTGGTCCTGAGCATTGGATTCTACCCTCAAGTATGGAACCAAGGCCTCATAACACCCATCCATAAGAGTGGAGACCAATATGATCCAGCAAACTACAGAGGGATATGTGTCAGCAGCACACTGGGAAAACTGTTAAATAGCATCCAGAACAAAAGAATCCTCAGCTTCCTGACACAGCATAACGTCCTCAACAGAATCCAAGCGGGGTTCATGCCAAACCATCGCACTACAGATCACATCTACACCCTGCACAGTCTCATCAAGGACCATGTCCACAATACAAAACATGGGAAAATATTTGCCTGCCTTGTGGACTTTAAGAAGGCCTTTGATTCGGTGTGGCACCCAGGCCTGTTCCTCAAACTACCGGAGAGTGGAATAGGAGGGAAAACATATGTCGTCATAAAGAGCTCATATAATGAGAACTTCTGCAGCATAAAGGTGAATGGGAAGAGAACAGAGTACTTCTGGCAGGCTCGTGGAGTCAGACAAGGCTGCAGTTTAAGTCCAACCCTCTTTAACATCTACATCAATGGACTGGCTGAAGCTCTAGAATCCTCAGCACCAGGACTAACTCTACATGACACCGAGGTGAAGTTCCTGTTGTATGCAGATGACCTCCTATTACTGTCACCAACAGAGAGAGGTCAACAAGACAGCCTGGAAGTGCTGGAAAAATAGTGTGACATGGGCACTACCCATCAACTAAAAGAAATGCCATGATTTTCCAAAGGAAGAATGCAAAAACCAAGAGTTCCTCTTTCACACTTAATGACTGCACTCTTGATGAAGCCAATAGCTACACATACCTCGGCCTAGAAACAAACCGATCGGGAAGTTTCAAACCAGCCATAGAGGCCCTAAGAGACAAGGCGTGTAGAACCTTCTATGCCATAAGGAGAAACCTCTACAAACTAAAACCGCCTGTAACAGTCTGGCTTAAAATCTTTGATAGCGTCATCACTCCAATCCTCCTTTATGGCAGTGAAGTATGGGGCCCCATCACCTACCCTGACCAACCCAAATGGGACACCAGCCCATCAGAAATATTCCATCTGGAATTTTGCAAGCACCTCCTCCAAGTCCATCGGAGCACCCCTAATTAACGATTCCAGGGAAAACTATATCAGAGAATGGAGACATGATCTAGCAAACTCTCAGAAACTCACCATTTACCAATCCTTACAGACGGAATCCAAACTGGCCCCATACCTGGAGGTACTACAAGACCCCAAGGACAGACAGATCCTGAGCCGGTACAGACTAACCCCCCCAGCCTGGAAATTGAATCAGTGCGGCATAGACAGACCTACAAGCCCAGGGAGAATAGACTGTGCCAGCATTGTGACCAGGGGGCCCTGGAAGATGAGGTCCACTTCCTCCTACAGTGCCCCAAGTACTCAGCACTGAGGGAAACTCCCTTCCAGAGACTCTCCGCTCTCATCCCGGACTTCACCTCTATAGAAGAGACGAGGAAACTCCACATCATACTGGGAGAAGAGGAGCCGGCGGTGAAAATATCTGCCCAATACGTCACAGAATGTCACAGACTGAGAGGAACATGAGAGATCCTGGACTTATAAATCCCCAAAACGGACTCGCCCCATCCCCCTTCACATTATCCCTTACCCCTGATAATGTCCATGGACTTGCCCATTCCCCCCATATATATGTCCCACTACCCCCCTCCTCCCCATATGCTTTGGCAATGCTAAAATGTATTTGGTCCTGCCAATAAAGCTTATTTTGATTTGATTTGTTGACCCTGGAATGTAAAAACACAAAAAAACTGGAGAGAGCAGAGTTGGTTACATTTGTGATGGCAGAAGCATCAGAGGAAACAACAGATCCAGTGTTGGTGGATCCAGCCTGCCTTAGCAGAGTTAGCCCAGAAAAAGCCTCTTCCACTTCCAGCATTGGATCACCAATCGCGGCTATCCCCTCTGGACAGGTGTACATAATGTGGTTCTTCTGGACTGAAACCGCCTTCTGTATACCCTGTCGGTTTACCTTAATAGACTTCTGAAGCCACATCTGAGCTACATCTAAGGTCTTTGTTGTCCAGAGCCTGGGTTTAAACTCGTTATGAATTTTTCCCTTCTCCAGGCGTCAAACGTCCCCTCCAGAGGGATACCCCAAGCGGTATCCTTGGACCTTCTATGCCATTCTTTAAGGGGTTTCATGGCCTTCGCCCCAAAACTAGATTTAATGTGCTGTGCAGCCGTCTGACTGTGGGAAGCCTCGCTTTCCTTCCCTTGCATGGACGGCACATTGCCCATGGCGATTCGAATCGGCTTATCGTCTTACCCCTGCGTCCAGGGAAACTCTGCACAAATTTAGGAGACCACTGCACAGTGTCGTCTTCTGCGGTGGATTGGCGGACTCCAACCACTAGTCCCCCAACTAGAGAGCCTAACTGAGGTGACATGTAACCCTATGGCTTGTTGTCCCAACACTTTTGGTACAGAACTATACCAAACGATTAGTCGACAACCACAGATCACCCCCCCAAATTATGTCTCTACCCCTCACAGTGTATGCATACACAAGTGTATACGCTGTACGACCGTACACTGCGTCGCCAGACTAAACCGCACAGCACAATGAATATCCTCTTTCTCTACAGAACAATGTGGCTTCTTCCAGTATACAGTTGTTAAATGGGGGATAGCTTTCTGCTGTCTATTTACTAGTTATACGATGTCTCCGTACAACACCTGAATCACTGTCGCCAAATGAAAAAACTCCTAAAAAAAACGTCTGAACGTAAAACCGAAATGAACTACTCGCTGCGCAAAGCAACTCTAAACCAATAAAAGCATGTTACTCTCGCTTGCACAATCCGCCTATGGAAAGTAAATATAAAAAGAAAGTTTTAAAACCAAATCCTTTCTTTTCCACCGCAAAACCAACAGTAATGTGATACTATTGTAGCGCTCACTTCCGGAGGAGCCGCTGAATTTGAACCTCGGGTCAGTCTCCCCGCACTAGGGAATAAATATACTCCAGCACCGTCGTGGATTTTATAAATTCTATAGTTTACTGAATAAACTGGCATATAATGAGTAACACGGTATACGTATATATATATTTACAGTACTTCGTAATGCGAGAAACGCGCAGCGGAAAAGGAATACAGTAGTTCGTAACGCGAGAAACGCGCACCGGAAAAGGGAAAAAAGTCTTTTTAACCCCTTAGTGGTTGGAGTGTGAGTCCCGTACAGGTTATGTCCCAAGGAATGTATGTGTATGCGTGTATTGGTACCTGGGTACAATATTCAACTGGCCAGTGAATTATTTAAGAGGTATCTTCGACTAGTCCTGTTGGGGCCCTGTAGGTTTTGAACAGACTGCAGCGTGCTTTAGTGTTTTACAGTGGCCTGGAAGGCCTCTCACCCATCCGCCAGATACTCTACGTTCCGCTCGACCCAGGACGTCTCTCCGCTCGAGTTTGACTGGGAAATTCTGTGTCACCGGATCCGCTGTCTTGCTTTTCTGTATCGGCCACAAGATCTCCAGCTCACCGCCTGCACTCCCTGTTAGATCGTCTGCGGTTCTCCTAACTCGGGGTCCTTCAGCTTACTATGTATCAGCATGAGATTACTAGCGGTGGATCACTGGGTCTTCGATTAATAATAAGGAAAATCCCGATCTCCAGCTCTGCTAGGCCGCACATGCGTTCTGGCCTGGTTGCAATCACTCTCTGCTCTCTTGCATCTTGCTCCTTTCACTCCTCTGCCGGCTCTTTCCACGAGGCTGCAGATGTCAGTGTCTCTCTCCCACCCAATTCCTGTTCCCGCCCGCAAAGCATGCTGGAAAATGTAGTCCCGATGTCCAGTGTCTTACATTGCGCTTGTCTCCCTCCGGTGGCCAAAAACAAGTACTACAACGACAGGGAATTAAAACCAGCGCTACACTCTCCCCCTCCTAGAACTCTTGGGTCTCTCCAAGGAGGTACAACAATTGCATTACATTTCAACATATATTAGCCAACATATACAGGCTCAGCAGCAAGCGTACAGTGGGTTAGATACACTTCCTCAAGTTGACTCATGCTCTGGACTATCTCAGCTAACATAGCAGACACTTTGGGCAACCTTTGCACTGTGGTGACGGCCTCTTCAGTGCTATGTCCTGGTGAGTCGTAGGTGAGTCTCAGGGGCGGTCGAACAGAGCGTTTTGGTTCTGGCTCAATCAGTTCCTCTTCAGGTGGAAGTACTATAGGCACGGGTTCAGTTCTTCTTTCTACCACTGGAGCAGACATCTCTTTGGAGTATGATCCTTCCAGTGAAGGCATAGAACTGTAGTCATAAGATTCGGCTTCAGGAACTACAGGGATTTCAATAGTCTTCTAACTGAAATTCAGGAGCCTCCGGCCTTAAATTACTTTCCCACCGTTCAGGAACCGAGATAACCTCTAAAGGCTCCGGTGAGTACATCCAGTCCAGACAAAAACTTTCTTCCTCACTGTCCCTTTCGCTCTCTTCGATAGCCCGGGTCTGCTGAGACCGAGTAACGGGAGTCAAACGTGGAGCAGGTGGATTTGGCAGAGAAAGTTCGTCCCCAACTGGTATCCTCACAGCCTCTCTCAAAGGTAATAAATGATTCCGGTGCCAGTTCTTAAGAGGCCTAGCCTTTCCAACCGGCCGGATTTGATACACCGGCAGTTGCTTGCAGACAATGTAGACCTTAGAACTCCATCTATCTGCTAACTTGTGCCTTGCAGCAGCACCCAAGTTCTTCAACAAAACCCTATCACCGGGTTGTAGATCCTGTATCCGAACTTTCAAGTCATAGTTCCGTTTATTCCTTTGTTTCCTGAGGTCAAACGGGCCTGTTCAAACGCAGAGGCCAGATTCTTTCGAAGTCTATCCACATAATTTCTATGAGAAGCTACCGACGTCTGGTCCAGAGATAGCCCAAACACCAAATCAACCGGCAGTCGAGCTTCTCTTCCGAACATAAGACGGTACGGTGAGTATCCAGTGGCGTCACTCTCCGTACTATGTGACGACTCCAGCTCTGCTTCTCTGTGTTTGACAGCGTCCCCAGCATATTTAGCAGCGTGCGATTGAACCTTTCGGGCCGAGCATCACCTTGAGGGTGATATGGTGTAGTTCAGGTCTTTTGGATTCCTAGCAGTTCCAGTAATTGCCCAACATGCCGGCTTTCAAAGTCTCTACCCTGATCAGAGTGTATTCTCCTTGGTAGGCCGTAGTGAACAAAGAACTTTTCCATCAGAACCTTCGCCACTGTTGGAGCGCGTTGGTCTTTTGTAGAAAAGGCTTGGGCGTAACGTGTGAAGTGATCAGACACTATTAGAATATTTCCCCGCCCACTAGCATCCGGCTCTAAGCACAGGAAATCAATGCACACCAAATCCATGGGTCTTTGACTTTGCAGATGGCTCATTGGAGCGGTTCGGGTCGGTAGGGTCTTTCTTTGAATACACCTCAGACATGAATGGCAGTAACTTTCCACTTCAGCTCTCATGCAAGGCCAATAGAATCTGTCTCGCACCAGCTTAAAAGTCCTTTCTGCGCCCAAATGTCCATGCTCATCATGTAGCGATCGCAGCACACTCTCCCTATGTTTAGTGGGAAGGAACAACTGTTGGGTCTCTTCAGCATTGGTTGAGGGGCCCCTTCGGTAGACCACCCCATCCAACATCTTCAACCGTTCCCACTCTTTGTAGACCAATCTGGCTCCATCTGGGGAATTGGTCAGCAGAATTTCCCGTTGGTTCGTAGTTAGGGCCTTTACGGTTAATGCAATTAAGGGGTGTCTAGCCTGATCAGCTTTAAGGTCCTGTTTTGAAAAGGTAGGCAGACTTTCATCCCTGAACTGCGTAGGGTTGCAGTAGAACTCCGGAACAGCCGCAGCCATGACTCCTATGGCCTCCGCTCTGCTCCTTGACACAAAGCTTGTACCCCATCTGGAGTTAACGGAGTCCATTCTGTAGTGTAGGGTCTAATCGACAAAGCATCAGCATCTCGATTATTCACCCCAGGGCGATACTTCAGGCTGAACCGAAACCCTGACAGAGCGGCCAACCACCGATGTCCCGTTGCGTCCAGTTTTGCAGTAGTAAGGATGTAGGTAAGAGGATTGTTATCCGTCTTTATCACAAACTCGGCCCCATACAGATAGTCCTTTTGCTTGTCTACCACCGCCCACTTTAAGGCTAGAAACTCCAACTTGTGGGTAGGATAGTTCTTTTATGAAGGCGTAAGGCTCCGGCTCACATACGCTACAGGCCTCAGCAATCCACCATACTCTTGATACAGGACTCCTCCTAGACCTTCTCTGCTGGCATCCACATGTAGCTCGTACGGCTTGTGAGGGTCCGCATAGGCCAAGACAGGAGCTCGAGTTAAACTCTTTCAGCTTCGTAAAAGCACCTTTGCATTGACTGGTCCATTCTCCCTGGATGGACTCTCGAGCTTTCCTTGGCCCTGCAGCTGACGGATTTCGGTCAGAAGAAGCAAAGAGAGGTGGTATCTTCAAGTGAGGAAAAAGAATTTATTCGGGTACAGCAAACCTCAAGACAAAATCATGTGACGTTTCGACCCGCAGGTCTTAATAATACATATACACACATCAAAAAACCCTTTTACTTATACTGCCTAGATTGCCTGCATGCTTCTGCAATTAACCAATTATGTGATTAAGTATTTAAAGCAGATGAATCATGTTACAAACATGCAGCCCCAAGAATATTGGGGAAAAAAAGGAGCCTAGTATAAAAAATTAGTGAAAATACATAGAGAAGAAAAAAGATTACGTGAAAAAGAAGAAAAAAGAGAAGAAAAAGGGTTTAAAAAGTTAAAAGAACATTGGAGGGGTGTCTAAGGTGTCTAAGAATAATATGACATACCAATAACTGAACAATCAGTATCCGTAGATATATGTGTTCTCCTTTTTATGGTATTCTGCAAATGCGTATCATGTAACTTATATGCAACTGCATAATGAATAATGAATGCTGCCACTACCTCACTGGTATATGGAAAGACATGTATACATATATATAAATCCTATCATTAATCTTATAGGGTACAGATGTATAAAAATACAATCTAGATGTTATATATCAAATATCTCATATTAACAATTATATAATTCATACAGTCTACCATAATAGAGCTTGCTACCCGATGACCATCACGCAGAACCCCCATAATGTGGGGAACACATGTTGTTATCCAGAGGAATGAGAAAGAGAGGGATACAAGTTAGAATAGGATTCAGAAACATACATTTAAATCAAATTCTCTATTCAGACCCTTTGGCCACAGAGTATCGAGTTTATGTATCCACTTTTTTTCTTTACGTTTCAACAAACGAGTCCTATCACCACCACGTCTAAGTGGTGGGACTTGGTCAATAACTTGGAAACGGAGTTGTGCTACACTGTGAGAGCAAAGATGAAAATGTTCTGCAACAGGTAACTCTAACCGCATAGTGCGGATCGTGGATTTATGTTTACTGATTCTATCTTTCACTTTCGTGGTCGTTTCACCCACATATAGGAGGCCGCATGGACATTTTAGAACATAAATTACAAAGGAGGAGTCGCAGGTGAAGAAACCCTGAATTCGTATTTTTTCACCTGTCTGTGGATGAAGTAAGGAGTCACCTTTAATCACAGCATTACACGAAGCACAATGCAAACAGGGGAAAGTCCCATGTTTCCTCGGTGCTAGAGTAACTTGTTGGTGCTTCCTAAGAGATCCCACATCAGCTTTAACAAGGGAGTCCCTCAGGTTTCTATTTCTTTTGTGAGCGAACATAGGTGCAAACTGAAAAGATGGAATCCCATCATAGGCTTTTTGAAGAATCTGCCAGTGTTTACGTACAATCTGATTGATGGATCTACTGGCCTCATTAAATTTAGTTATGAATGGAATGCGAGACTCTTTATGTTTTTTATTTTTTGATTGGGAAATGATGGTAGTGCGGTCCAAAGTTTTGGATCGCATATATTCTTCTTGTAGAAGGATTTTAGGATAACCTCTGTCAGTAAATTTATTTGTCATTTGTTGAAGTCTATCATCACGAGTGTCTGGATTAGAGACATTTCTTATTACTCTGGTAAACTGACTACGAGGTAATGATTTAAGTGTGCTCTCCGGGTGAAAGCTACTATAGTGAAGGCTATTTCTGTCTGTTGGCTTTACAAACGAATCACTAATCAGATGCGTACCCTCAACTCTCAGGGTAAGATCTAGAAAGTTGATCTCGAGTGGATTAGAGATCATAGTAAATTTAATGTGAGGTATTAACTGCATTCATCTGTGTCAGAAACGTTGTCAAGTCAGTTTCAGTCCCAGTCCAAATACCAAAAACATCGTCGATGTATCTCCACCATGTGTGTACAAAGTTAATAAAAAATTGATGTGGATAAATGAATTGATTTTCAAATGTATCCATATATAGATTGGCGTAGGCTGGAGCCATATTGGATCCCATGGTCGTGCCTCTACATTGTTTGTACACCATGTCACCGAATAAGAATATGTTATTATGGAGCACTATCTCCACTAACTTCATCAGAAAAGAAATATGTTTTTCTGGAAATGAGTGTTTAAGTGATGTGTCATGAATAGCTGTCATACCCTCTATATTGGGAATAGAGGTGTAGAGACTCGTGACATCCCACGTAAATAAAATGACAGGACCTGTGAATGAAAGTTCTGCTATGCGTCTCAACACATCCTTACTGTCCCATAAAAAGGACTGAGTCTTAATGACCAAAGGCTGGAGAACCCTATCCAGGAAGACCGATATGGGCTGAAGCACGGAATCCGTGCTAGCCACAATAGGCCTCCCTGGTGGGTTCTCCATACTTTTATGTATTTTAGGCAATACAAAAACACCGGCAGGATAGCGTGCTCTTTTTTAAGATATTTATATAAATCTTCGTCTATGATGTTCTGTGTTAAGGCCTCTGAGATAACTGTGTCGATTTAATTTCTCTAGCTGTGTAACTTCACCCAAATGGCTGACACTATATGTGTCAGTATCATTAAGCTGCCTATTGACCTCTTTCACGTAATCCACATGGTTCATGATAACCAAAGCTCCTCCCTTATCAGCTGGTTTAAGAGTGAGACCTTGTGGCCTTCTTCTGTGCTTTCCTTCTGTAGGAGCTTGTTGAGTGGTTGAGCTATTTTTGCGAATCCTCCTACAAATCTTCGATAATAAGAGCAGAACCCCAAGAAAGATCTAAGTTCAGTAACGTTTCGGGGTCTAGGCCAAGAAGCTACGGCCTTCAACGTCCGAGGATCTGTCAAACGCCTTTCGCTGAGACCACATGTCCCAGATACGTAACAGAAGGTAAACAGAATTGACATTTCTCCAGAGACAGTTTCAATCCCTCTTCATGGAGCCTCTTCAAGACATTCTCCAAACGTTGTTCATGTTCTTCCAGAGTCTTCCCGAACACAATTATATCATCCAGGTACACTAATACCTCGATCAGGTTCATGTCCCCGACTGTCTTCTCCATTAACCGTTGGAACGGGGCCTTGAGGCATTCTGTTGAACTCAAAGAACCCCAATGGGCAGATTAACGCAGTCTTCTCTTTGTCTTCAGGATGCATTGGTATCTGGTTATACCCACTTCACAGGTCTAGTACACTAAACCATTTTGCTCCAGACAAACACTGTAAGGCATCTTCTATCCGAGGAGTAGCATATTGATCTGGGATGGTTCTCCGATTCAGCGTGCGATAGTCTATGCATAGACAGACAGAACCATTCTTCTTCCGGACCATGACTATTGGAGATGCATATGGACTCTTGGATCACCTTGGTTCTTTGCAGTTCATTCAGCTGTTCTCGTAGATCATCCAAGTCTCCCAGCGGAACTCGTCTTGACCTTTCACGAAACGGCTTGTCCTCTTGTAATCGAATGCGGTGCTCAGTACTTTTAGCTAGGCCCACGTCGAACTCCTCTTTCGAGAAAAAGTCTCTCCACTTTAGAACTTGGGACTGAAGACGTTTCTTCCATTCAGGTGAAATGAGAGCGTCCTTGGGGTAGAACCTTTCATCTGGAATCTCTTTATCCACTCCCCCTCCTAAATCGGTAGGAGAGAGGGGCGTAGCGGACGCTACTTGCCCGATAGGCATTTGTGCTTTAAGGACTACTGGAGAATCCGACACATTGCACACGCTGACTGAGACTCTTCCTCGTGTTCTTTTCAAAGCTTTAGTGGAGATCATTTCAGGGATTACTTCTACTCCGGCTTCACTCCCATGATTAAAATCGGTTTCCAGTACCACGTAGGGGCCTGGTTGCGATCCGTTCAACTTGACTGAAGCCCGGAAGCTCGCTACTTCTCCTGATTGCAGAACCTTTTCTGTTCCTTCTAATCTCCATAGGCGCCCCACTTCGGCAGGTGTCTTCTGTTCTTCGACCATTCTCTGATAGACTGGACGTAACATTGGGTGTACTCCTTTAGTAGAACCTTCTTCCAGTATGATAGGTGTCAGGAGACGTCGCACCAAATCAGTATTCGTCCCCACTATCATGGAACTCCTGTTTGCCCCTGAAGGCCGAGGACACACAATGGCCAATGCATCACAACCTCCGGACTGTCCGATGACTTCGGATCCGATCTCCAACTTCACCTGTAGATACCCGTCATAAGGGAGTTTCTCAGTTCCGATACCCCAGATTTACAGATCCTTCAATTTCTGTAGAGGGATGTGCTTCAAGTGTTTCTCATAGAAATCTCTGTAAATCAATGTCACTTGAGCCCCTGAATCCAACAGAGCTTTAGTGTAGACTCCCTCCACTTGGATTGACACAATAGGGGAAGGACCTATCACCTGGTCAGGAAACTTGGTAGTGGCAACAGAACATTTAGACCCAGTTTGTTGTACCCTGGCCTTCTTCTTGGCCCGTGTAGGTTTTGGGTGTGCATTGCTTCCCCATGACGTAGGTCCGGATGCTAAGGGAGTGACTCTTTCAGTCCTGGCAGGCTCGGCAGTTGGCCAGACTTTGGGCCCTCTCGCCCTCTTAGTCCTGGCTTGATTTTTGGAGCGGGTTTCAACCTTCGGGCACCTAGGTTGCTCCTTCACTTGTGCCCTCTGGCGTTTCCAGCCGGTGAGGTAGATAACAGCCCTTCCAAGGCTTTCAAGAACTCCTCTACTCTATTTACTTCAGGCTTTTGGCTTTTGCATTGTGCGCGGAAATGGCCCATTTCTCCACAACTGAAACATCTCCTCTTTGAAGACGGAGACGCATTCGCCCGCTGTGATTCGGTTGAAGGATCCTGGCTAGACGCCACAGCAACTCCGGTTGTCTGCATGTCTGTAAGGAACTTCTGCATCTCGGTCTGTGTCTCTGTCACCTTCAACAATATACGGCACAGTTCCGCGTGCGCCTGTTGCAATTCAGCTTGAACTTCTTGTACCTTCTTAACAGTTTTGTGCATCTCACCATGTGCAGAGAGGTTTAATTCTTTGACAGCCTTCTCTGGATTTAAAAGCGTTCAGATGCTCTTGTTCGTCCACGTCGGATCCATAGGTATCCAACGAGTCACTTTCAGGCTGCAAACATTCGTTATGCTTCACAGGTTGCGCGTAAGCTCTTTCTCCTCTCCTGAAGGATTTTTCTTCCAGTAGAGCCTCCTCCTCTCTGACAGCTCGGATCAGTTCCAGGTACTTCAGTTCTTGATTACCTTCCCTGCTTCTCAGCTGCAGCATCACTGGATCTAGAGGTTGAGCGCCCCTAAGGATCTGTTTTATTCGGATCTTATCTACTTCGGCCGGTTTGGCCCCTTTCTTGAGGAGTATCTGGTGCAGAATCTTATCTAGGCGCCTCATATATTCGGTCATTCTCTCACCTTTCCGCTGGTAGGTGTGTTCATACTGATACACGAGCTCTGCAGCCTTTTCCGTTTGCCCAAAAACTTCCTCCAGAACATTTAGATAATCTAAAGCAGTGCAGTCTTTCTTACTCAATTTTAGGTTTCTTATAGCCTCTGACGCAGGTCCCTTTAAACTCTCAGTAATCCTTTGCTTTTTCTGTGCTTCAGGGACGTCCCACTCATCCAGAGCCTGCATCGCCTGTTCCACCCATTCTTTCGAAGGTTTCTTCTCCCGCAAGAGTTGGTACGTTTCCTGTAAAATTTCTCAACCGTCGATAACCAAAGTTAGTGTGCGGAGGGCTTGTTCTTTGACATTTAGCCAGCAAATCTCCAATAGCCACTATAAATTCAGGCCCGATCATGGCCAACGGACTGGGCGCGGGAACACTCGCGGATTCGCCACGTGGCGCACTTGGCTGAATCAGTTGGACTTCCACCTCATCGGTCAGCTTCACGCTCGCGCCCTGAAAACACACTGGAACACCCTTTCTCCACTTAAAAAGAACATACGTGTGAGAGGTATCTGGGTTCTCTTTAATGCCCAGGATTAACCCCCGATGATCTGGTGTCAGCGCCGCCACGGCCTGGCGAATCTGATCTTCGGTCCAAGTGTCTGCAGGAATATCCATGACTATACACAATTCTAACTGTCTACTGTGCTCCTCACACCATTTGGCAGCAGTGTCTGGATCCATATTTAACCCTTTAAATGCGTTTTTTCCAGAGACTGGATCCCGGAAATGAGCCCCCACGTGTAGCGCTCACTCCCGGAGGAGCCGCTGAATTTGAACCTCGGGTCAGTCTCCCCGCACTAGGGAATAAATATACTCCAGCACCGTCGTGGATTTTATAAATTCTATAGTTTACTGAATAAACTGGCATATAATGAGTAACACGGTATACGTATATATATTTACAGTACTTCGTAATGCGAGAAACGCGCAGCGGAAAAGGAATACAGTAGTTCGTAACGTGAGAAACGCGCAGCAGAAAAGGGAAAAAAGTCTTTTTAACCCCTTAGTGGTTGGAGTGTGAGTCCCGTACAGGTTATGTCCCAAGGAATGTATGTGTATGCGTCTATTGGTACCCGGGTACAATATTCAACTGGCCAGTGAATTATTTAAGAGGTATTTTCAACTAGTCATGTTGGGGCCCTGTAGGTTTTGAACAGACTGCAGCGTGCTTTAGTGTTTTACAGTGGCCTGGAAGGCCTCTCACCCATCCGCCAGATACTCTACGTTCCGCTCGACCCAGGACGTCTCTCTGCTCGATTTTGACTGGGATTTTCTGTGTCGCCGGATCCGCTGTCTTGCTTTTCTGTATCGGCCACAAGACCTTACTTGCAATACAAAAAGAAAATGGCTCGATCCTCATTTTCCTACAGAGCACCACAAATATGGAATAACCTCCCAGACACCGTCAAATCTTCCCCCAGTCTAAAGTCCCTTAAGAGCTCCCTATTAGCATACCTCAATACAAAATGCACCTGTAAACATGTAACATAATGACTTTATTTCCTCCATATTTATTTTTCTGTTAATCTGTGTATTTGGTCTTGTGTTAATATCTTGCATTTTACTATTTTGTATTTCTGTAACCACTCAATGTTCTCAAACCCAGAACATACTTGAAAACGAGAGAAATCTCAATGTATCCTTCCTGGTAAAATCCTTTATAAATAAATAAATAAATATCCAGCTCACCGCCTGCACTCCCTGTTAGATCGTCTGCGGTTCTCCTAACTCGGGGTCCTTCAGCTTTCTATGTATCAGCGTGAGATTACTAGCGGTGGATCACTGGGTCTTCGATTAATAATAAGGAAAATCCCGATCTCCAGCTCTGCTAGGCCGCACCTGCGTTCTGGCCTGGTTGTAATCACTCTCTGCTCTCTTGCGTCTTGCTCCTCTCACTCCTGCGCGTTCTGCCGGCTCTTTCTACGAGGCTGCAGATGTCAGTGTCTCTCTCCCACCCACTTCCTGTTCCAGCCCGCAAAGCATGCTGGAAAATGTAGTCCCAATGTCCAGTGTCTTACATTGTGCTTGTCTCCCTCCGGTGGCCAAAAACAAGTACTACAACGACAGGGAATTAAAACCAGCGCTACACTATACAAAATGCAGCAAGGTTCTAAAACCTAAAACAATGGGGGAGGGGCTCTGAATTGCCCTCTGAGAAACTCAAAGAAAAACGCCCAACCAATAAAAAATAAAATCAACACTAAAGGTACAAAAACTCTCAGTTAAAATTGGTCTTACTATCTAACGAAATTCAGTACAAAGTAAAGATTTCACTTAAACCCGAAATTCAATACAAAAAACGCAATTGCTTTACTGAAATTTGCTTTCTGTGTAAAAATACAAACATAGCTAAACCTGAAAACAAACAAAAATTTAACTTACTCCAACAAAATGGAGGTTGAACTCCAAATAAATGGAGCCTGGACTACAACAAAATGGAGGCTGAACACATGGTCTCACACAAAGGAAGACAAAATGGTGTCTTCTCAATCCAACAATAGATGAAAAACCATTTAAACCAGGGAGTTTAACATGAAACAAAACAGTTCCTCAGTTTCCTGTGTCTCACCCCCAAAATTGGAGCAAACAGCATAAAAATCCTTCACATGCGGTCTCTCCTGTGCAAATCCTAACAAACAAAATGCTGCCTCTACAAACCAAAATCACCTCGTTACCACAAGACGGACTTAACACTGGACAAATCGTACTACTTAACTCACACTAAACGTTTCCACCAAAGACAGAAAAGTAAAAAGTTACAGCAAAAACACAATACCCATAGTAATAATCAGCCCACACGTCACATTCTTGCCATACAATCTCTGTACCATCAACTTTAGATCCACCAAAACTACACACTAAATGTTATTTCACACGGTGACCAGCACTAGAAAAATAACCCAGCCAAACGTTTAAAACATCTACCAAACTCCATGCATATGTCACGTTGTACTACAGGAACAGTTTTACATTTAACATAAACCACGTACAAAGGCTGTATTGACCAGGGGTCTACGAAATATAGACTCTATCCCCAGCCAATACACCTATCCCTCCCTGTATAAATATTAATTCCATGTCCTTATACACAAAGAGTGAAAAAGCAAAAAGGAAAAGGTTATTTCGCTGAGCGCAGAATGCAGCAACAGCTTGCAGAGAGACCAGATGCTTGTTCTAGGACAACAGAAATTTAAAAAACTGAAAATAAAGTCTTACCAACTTCGCCGGCCTTTTCTGCTTGCCAGAACCAAGAACCCAATCTCCCGTCTTTTGGCAAGCTGCTCTGGAAACTGCGTCTGCTCCTAAATACAAGGCTCGCCAATTGTTATGTAAAGTTTGGTCTTTGCGCACAAAGTCCTGGTTTACACAAGGCTCGCCAGATGATATGGAAATTTTGGACTTCGCGCACAAAGTCCCGGTGCACTAAAAGGTACACTTCCGTATTAAAGTGCGCCCAGTACTAACAAATCCGTCGCTATAAAAAACACGCTATATTCAGTTCTTTCTGTATAAGGGATGAAATACTTCCTTAGCCCAGAAAGAGTCCGACACAATGCTGGTTCAAACTGGAGTCCAACCTGCATGGGCCCCTGGACTCCTTTATTTATTAAGGCAATAGAACGACGCCCAGTAGGCAATGGCTTTACAACAATAAACCAGTCAGCCCAGAAAGTACATTTACATCTCAAAAGGACAGGGGCGTGCACTAAGATGGCTGACCAGCTGACAGCTGATGAGGCCCACATAGCGATTGGCGTAACGCGTCCTGAATACCCTTGTTATTTTTATAACTGGATACCCCTGTTATTTTATTACATTTAACATATCTATTAAACCCCTTTAACCATATACCCATGCATCTGTGATTCACTGCGCAGCGACACTGCCAACCTCTGGGGGGATCTTCCAGCCTACACCCTGAGAGAATCCCAGCCCAGGAGCCAGACGAACGCAGAGCCCAGCAGTAAAACCACGCAGGACACGAGGATTCACAGAGTCAAAGAAGGGGACAGGCCACCTCATGGGCCTGAGCTGCGAGAAAGAGTGAGCATGATATTTATATCGGCTCCCAACCACGTGAGTTAGCATTTTTTATGCACATTCCTTCAATCCATTAAAACGGTATGCGCTATGGAATTCTTTCTCTGTGTTCTTTCAACATAATCACCGGACCTGTGACGGAGGGAAAGAGAAAGATTTTTGCCCAGCTTACCACCACCTGCTCTTTGAACATTTATCCACCAGGTGCCAGCAACTCTCTATGAACAATGAGACTTTAGACCGACTCACGACTATCTCGGATTATAGCGTCCGAAGCTGCTCACACTGTTTCTGTTTATGCAACATATTTTGCACTGTATTGTAAATCAGAGGGGAAGCAACATCACCTAGACCCCGATCCTACCATTTGGCCTTATATCTCCTTATGTCCTGTATCCACACAATTACATGTGAACGGGACACGCATCCATTCTGCAGATATTTCACAAGCTCTGGCATATATACAATACAACTGGATCTGATCCTTATCAGGCAAGCAGCGCCTATTAGAGCTATACCCCCCTTTTCTTTCTAAGATGGCTGACCAGTCCAATGTACACACCTCATCCCTGTATAAGGATGAGTCATGTCCATTGTCCCCACCAGCCATGTGGCCGACCATCCCCCATCACTGTCAGCATGGACCCCATTCAATACTGCTCAGAGTGACCGTATCTAGTGAAGATCAGTCTACATGTTCTTATAGATTTGAGACTATCTGTGGAGACATTACAGTTATTGTCAGTACACGGTACGAGTATACAGACAAGGCAGGTATGTCTTAAAAGCAGATATGTATCCAGAAAGGGATAGCATAGCCGCAACAGAGGTATAATACGTATCTCTCGTTATGCAGACTTCACTTCTCTAATGTGCATAGACATTTGAAGGTGAGAAGCCCTTCGAGGTAATATCTCGGAGTGCCCTGTGAATGCGATCCATCACTAATTGCTGTGGGGTAGACTGGGGCAATAATTTAGCAAATATGCCCCCAACGATACCTTCTAGCATTGATGGGGTGACTTCCCCTCAGCCATAGGTTGTTGTTTCGTGACCTATTCGAGACATCTTCCAGTGCTGGAGAAGAGAAACTCTGTCCGGCGGAAGCTCTGGAGGGAGGTTCTGCAAGTCGAGCATATCTACTTGGGAAAGGTTATCCCGATTTATGAGGAAAGATTCCAGGCACATTGGGACTTGCGGGTGCAGTTCCTCAGAGAGCAGCCCCAGGAAGAATGGCTGTTGGAGCTGGATGACCTGATCTGGACAGAGATGGTACTGGATGATGTGTTGGGTATATTGGAAGGGAAAAATTAAAATGGATGCCTGTAGCCATCTTGGTTTTAAATAGAAAGTCTTTTCTTTTTCAATTTTCCCTAGTTTTAGAAATGAACAGAGATTTTTTTTTTTATTTAGTTCATGGCTAGGTGACCAGACATGAGGGAACCTTAAAATGTCTTTGAGATAATGCCGAGCTAAGTATAGAGAGAGGAATTCAACTGATAAAGAGACCCAGTAAAATTTTGAGAGGAGTAAGGAAATAAATTTTATTCTGGCATGAGAGACTCAAAGTCTACACTGAGAGAAGAAGGTCTTTGTAAGTCAAATTGACCTCTGACATGAGATAAGACATATAAAAATTAAATGGTGGAATTAAGAAGTGCAATACTGCCCTCTTGAGGATAGTAAATATTATATATAATATAATGAATAAATTGCCAGTGACGTCAAATTGACTATAATTGAAGCCGCACTGTTGGTTGCAGGAGGCATTCCCGCAGATTCCAGGACATGAGGCATTCAGAGACTTACACACAAGGCTAGCAGACTATCCCAGGACAATGCACTCAAAATTTCACACCAAATCTCTAACTCCCATGCATTGATTATCTGATATTGATAATTTTCACATATTCCAAAAACAATATTACATAAAGAATATTCCAAGGCAGTAACTCATTTAATCCAGATTGGAGGTAATGTATGAAAGCTATTTTTACTAAGATTAATAAATTATATATATTTGGAATATTTCTTGCAACAGCTAGACTGAGATTTCTCAGATATTGTTAGATCCAGAAGCCAACAGCTACACCTACCTCGGCCTAGAAACAAACCGATCAGGAAGTTTCAAACCAGCCATAGAGGCCCTAAGAGACAAGGCGCGTAGAACCTTCTATGCCATCAGGAGAAACCTCTACAAACTAAAACCGCCTGTAAGAGTCTGGCTTAAAATCTTTGATAGTGTCATCACTCCAATCCTCCTTTATGGCAGTGAAGTATGGGGCCCCATCACCTACCCTGACAACCCCAAATGGGACACCAGCCCAACAGAAATATTCCATCTGGAATTCTGCAAGCACCTCCTCCAAGTCCATCGGAGCACCTCTAACAATGCTTGCCGGGCCGAGCTGGGCAGACTCCCCTTACTTCTTGCAGTACAGAAGAGGGCGCTATCATACTGGGACCATCTAAACATCAGCAGCCTCAACTCATACCACCATAAAGCCCTACTGGCCAACAAGGACCATCCAAAACCATGTGGGCTGCAACAACTCATATCCACCCTGATCATCCAAAACCCCCATGAAGGCAACCTGACAAAATATCAAATAAAGGCCCTAATTAACGATTCCAGGGAAAACTATATCCGAGAATGGAGACATGATATAGCAAACTCCAAGAAACTCACCATTTACCAATCCTTACAGAGGAAATACAAACTGGCCCCATACCTGGAGGTACTACAAGACCCCAAGGACAGACAGATCCTGAGCCGGTACAGACTGAGCGCCCACAGCCTGGAAATTGAATCAGGGCGGCATAGACAGACCTACAAGTCCAGGGAGAATAGACTGTGCCAGCATTGTGACCAGGAGGCCCTGGAAGATGAGGTCCACTTCCTCCTACAGTGCCCCAAGTACTCAGCACTGAGGGAAACTCACTTCCAAAGACTCTCCGCTCTCATCCCGGACTTCACCTCTATAGAAGAGACGAGGAAACTCCACATCATATTGGGAGAAGAGGAGCCGGCGGTGAAAATATCTGCCCAATACGTCGCAGAATGTCACAGACTGAGAGGAACATGAGAGATCCTGGACTTATAAATCCCCAACACGGACTCGCCCCCATCCCCCTTCACATTATCCCTACCCCTGATAATGTCCATGGACTTGCCCATTCCCCCCCCATATATATGTCCACTACCCCCCTCTCCCCATAAGCTTTGGCAATGCTAAAATGTACTTGGTCCTGCCAATAAAGCTTATTTTGATTTGATTTGATTTGATTTGAGATATGAAGAAGAATTGGATATAAGGATTTATCCTAAAGCAACTGTTGTAAGATTGATATATTATTATTATTCTTTATTTATAAAGCGCCAGCATATTCTGCAGCGCTGTACAATAAGCACAGTATAGACAGGGTTACAATACATTGATCAACATTTGACAAACAGTACAGGAGGAGATGAGGGCCCTATTCCCGTAGGAACTCATAATCTGGGAGGGTTGGGGTTGGAAACAGGAGGAGATGACTGTAAAGTGAGAGTGATTGATGGTTGAGTCAGTGAGTTGGGAGGTAGGCTTCCCTAAATAGGAATGTTTTAAGGGAGTATTTGAAGGAAGAGAAGTTAGAGGAAAGTCTGACCGTACGAGGGAGATTGTTCCAGAGAGTGGGGGCTGCGCGTGAGAAATCCTGCAGTCTGTCATGGGAAGAGGTGATGCGGGGAGAAACTAGGCACAGGTCACTGTTTGACCTTAGGGAGCGGGCTGGGGTGTATTTGGTGATTAGTGAGGACAGGTAGTGGGGAGCTGAGTTAGTGAGGGTTTTGTATTTAAGGATAAGGATTTTGAACTTAATTCTGCAGTGGATGGGGAGCCAGTGAAGGGACTCGCAGAGGGGAGCGGCAGAGACAGAGCGGCGGGTGAGGTGAATCAGCCTGGCGGAGGCGTTCAGGGGATTGTAGGGGGAGAGGCGGAACAGAGGGAGGCCAGATAAGAGATTATTGCAATAGTCGAGTCAGAGATTACCAGGGCGTGTATGAGTTGTTTTTGTGGTGACAGCGGTAAGAAATGGACGAATTCTGGAATATTACGCAGTTGGTATCGGCAGGAGGAGGAAAGAGACTTGATTGGGGGATGAAGGAAAGAGCAGAGTCAAGTGTATCTCCAAGACAGCGAACTTGGTTTGATGGGGAGATGGTGATACCCTCCACCGTGATAGAGAAGTCAGGAGGTGGGGAGGCATTGGGGGGGATAAGTAGGAGTTCAGTCTTTGACATGTTGATCTTTAGGTGGTGGGAGGCCATCCAGGAGGAGATGCCAGATAAACAGTCACTGACTTTGGAAAGGACAGGGGGAGAGAGATCAGGGTAGAGAGGTAGATCTGAGTGTCATCAGCGTAGAGGTGGTAATTAAAAACCAAAGCTGTTGATGATTTTGCCCAGGGAGGAGGTGTAGATGGAAAAGAGCAGAGGACCAAGGACAGAGCCTCGAGGTACACTAACAGATAGAGGCAATGAGAGGAGGAGTTACCAGCAAAGGACACACAGAAGGACCTGTTGGATAAATAGGAGTCAACCCAAGCAAGTGCAGTGTCACGAGACCCAGAGAGTGAGGGTCTGTAGAAGGAGGGTGTGGTCAACAGTGTCAATAGCAGCCGAGAGGTCAAGCAGGATGAGAATAGAATAGTGGCCGTTGTTTTTAGCAGTTAGGAGGTCGTTGGTGACTTTGGTGAGGGCAGTTTCAGTTGAGTGTAGGGACTGAAGCCAGATTGCAGGGGGTCAAGTAGGAATTGGAGGACAGGAAGAGGGAGAGGCGGTTGAAGACTAGTTTTTCTAAGAGCTTTATGTGAAGGGAAGCAGGGATACAGGGCGGTAGTTGGATGGAGAGTTGGGATCGAGGGATGGTTTCTTTAGTAAAGGGGTAACTAGCGCGTGTTTGAAGGCGGATGGAAAGGAGCCAGAGGAGAGAGATAGGTTGAAGATGTGTGTGAGAGCAGGGGTGAGGGAGGAGGAGGAGAGGGAGGAATTAGATGTGAGGGAATGGGGTCGAGCGGGCACGTGGTGAGATGTGAGGAGGACAATAAGGAATTGACTTCCTCCTCAGTGGCTGGGAGGAAGCGGCAGAGGTGGCAGAGGGGACCTGTGGGAGTGGAGGTGGCAGATAACTATCTTGTGTTGGGATGTTGCTTCTGATAGTTAAAGTTTTACTGAGGAAGTAGTCTGCCAGGTCTTGAGCGCTGAAGGCAGCTGTGGGGGGAGGTGCGGGTGGGTAGAGGAGGGTGTTGAAGGTGGACCAGAGCCGTTTAGGGTTGGAGGACAGCGTAGATATAAGAAATGAGAAGGATTGTTTGGCCAAGTGGAGGGCAGAGGTGTATGACCGGTGAATAAACTTGAAGTGAACAAAATCAGCTTCAGAGTGGGATTTCCTCCAGGCACGCTCTGCAGAGCATATACCAATATATATATATATATTGAATTTGGAAATTACTGTGATTGAAATTAATAAGCAAGGAATTATATAATTACAATATAAAAAGCAGAATATTAGAAGTTTAATTCTCTATTAGGGGAGGATTCACTAAATAAGTTTTTATTACTTATCGTTCTAAAATAGAATAAGTGATAGCTCATCTTTTGTTGATCCACGTAGTATGTATATATGTATATATATATATATATATATGTATATATATATATGTATATTGTTATGATGTTATATTCTGGCGTTGGTCAGTCCCCTGTTCTTTCTCACAACCGGCTGTGTTTACTATTTTCTTAGATAACATAAAAACACAGATTGAAAATCACAGATCTGGAGAGAGAAATAACCAGACGCCAAACATAGGTTCTAAGTCTTTTAGTTACTGCTCTCTGAAGAACCATACACATGGTCTCCTTAAGTACAGAAAATGACGTCACAGTAACACAATAAAAGACATCCTGTAATACCTCTACTTGGTTAAGCTTTTGCCGCGTTTTCCAAACCATTTCAAACAAAAGAGCTGGGACACAATATGTTATTCAAATTAACCCTAAACAGTGAAAAACTTTTACAACATCCTTTTACACCTAATCCACGATCAATTCCTTACATCAAAGAGAGTTTAGGCCGGTAACTCTTAGAGGCTTTGTCAGAAAGAAACAAAGATGTTGACTTAATGTCTCCTTCCTCAGTAAATGCTGGAAGCCATAATTGATGAACCTTCAAGGATTGAGGCAGGTATTCAACATCTGTTTACTACTCTGATACAAAGAGTTCACGATACAAAGAGTTTATCTGAGGATCAATTTGATATAAGAATACGCATTCATAGAAAGATTAAAATATTCCTCAACATATATATATATATATCTCTAAGATCTAGCTTGTTAAACATTGGTTTGCTGGGAAATCCATGTTTCGTTAAGCAGAAATGTTTATTAACCATTTGTGTATTAGTTACTAACTGATAAGGTAAATGATATTAATCATATATGCAGTTACTAACAGGAGATACATATATTGTGAAGCTAGTTGTTTATGTGCTGGTGGATGGATTTTGTGGTTTATAAATTTTTGTTTATGATATGAGATTTGAAATTTTTTGTATACGTAATAAATATATATATATTTTTATCCGATTATTGATTAGTGTATTTTTCAAAGCAAAACACAGACAATTAAAAGAATTTAGGAGAATTTCTAGGAAATATAAACAATTGATATTTGTGTCTCGTAGAAGTTTCTTATTGAATATAATCCCTGACATACTGGAGCCAGCTGCTGCGATAAGTCCAATATACACATATTGGAGCTAGCTGCTGAGATAAGTCCAATATCTGACAGATGGGTACCGGGCAATGGATTGGTATACCGCCCAGATTTCTCCAATGCTGGTGAGGAACAATCCCACAGAGGGCAATGACTTCAGAGCAGCAGAGTGGAGATGGGAAGATATTCGGGATCTCAGGGAGATGGAGCTCCCCAGTGAGCTTGGATTGAGCGGTGACTTAGACTGGCTGGTCACCCAAGAATGGGAGCTGGAGCAGGATTACAAAAGACTGTTCATGAAAGATCAATAGTCTGCTCCAGCCGAATATGGAAGATGCAGAGTCTAGATACAAAGAGGATGAGCTGGCAAGATCCAGGTTCGCCAGCCTGTACCCAGGGCCTGCAGCTATTCCTGTGCACCAGGGAGAGGAGGCAGTCAGCCCTACTCCCCAGCTACAGATTACGCTTGGGGCCTCGGCTGCTACCCAAGAGGCAAAGCTTTTACAGCTGGAGCACAGGGCCAACTGAATCGGAGAAAGCAGCAGACTGGGTGAGTGAAGTTCCTACAGAACCTGAAGCGGAGCAAGTTGCCAGAGTTCTGTGGCCTTTACCAAGGATATTTTCAGTGTACGAGTGGATGACACAGCGGTCTCCACCAATGCGAGCATTGGGGACAATGAGGTGCGGCAGTGCGACAATGAGTGAGTCCCAGGCCCACCCGGGCAAATTGCTAGAGTGCTCGCCAGGAGACCCTGAGCTCCAATGGAGTGCTTCCACCCACGGATGGGTGGAGGAGCAGAGGACAGCGGACATGTCATGGCCCGCAGAGGAAGAGGCTGCGGTCCATCCCACGGAACATGGAAAGTGTGGGGCAGCTGGCCTCGATTTCCTGTTCGTATCAGCAGGCCCTCCAGCAATTAAGGATTACAACTTGTGCATGTGGAAACGGTTCCCCAACCCAGCAGAAGAGCTGGCATCGGAACTGGGAGCTGGTATCCTCTGCCCACTACTTGCTGCTGCAGAAATCGGGGAGAAAGAGAAATGCCAGTCGACAACGGGGAGTGAGACTGATGTCCCCACTAGCGATTTACTGTGTTGCGGGACAGCTGACCCAGAGGGCCCACAGTGTGCTGCAGGCAAGGGATGGCAAAGAGAGCTTGGGGGCCTAGATTTGTTTGGGCCAGAAATGTACTTTGTTGTTGCGGAGGAGACTGTGGCTCTTGCTTCTGTGCTTCCAGGGTACAGAGCGGTCAGCCCGGATCCCCAGCTTGGGGCGCCTGAACAGCTCTGAGGTTTCGAGAGAACTGCTGGCAATGGAACAGAGTGCAGCCAACCTCTGTCCCCAACATGCTACCCCACAGGATGGTGAGTTGAAGGACTGTGGAGTTGGTGGGCTTGAGGCCTGTGGCTATGAAGTTCAGCAAGACTCCCTGGCACTGGAAACATGTCCCCATGCCGTGCTGAAAACACGGTTACCCCTTTCTGGATCCTGAAGGAATATAAGGAGGGGGCGAGGGCATCTGTGGGTGTGGACTAGACCACAGTGCCAATGGAAAGAAGCAAACTTTTTGGGTCTTGGGTGCAGACAAACACATTCACAAACCCGTTTGGGATGGTTAGTCTACCGTTGGGAGGGGAGAAATGTGACAGCTGTCACTGGGGCAGTTGGAGGAGCCTGGGGACTAGCCTCCTCCCTACTGACTATGGACCAAGGTGAAAACTGGGGTCTGCCAACTGGATTGCCCAGGGAATCCAGGATTTATGTTGACTGTGTTTCTGTATAGTGTACATCTCTGTATTAGCTGTCCTTTGTCTTTATATTGTACTCTACCGTAACTACCCCCCCTCTCTGCATAGTGTGCACTTTCACTTGCTGTAAGAAGATTCCTTTGTTTTCCCGGCTTCCCTCAACCCCCGCCCCTCCTGCTAGGACCTAGCAGACTGTTTAAGATAAGTTTGCATGTGTGAATGTCTATTCAATTGTACTGTACTGACGTTATGTGATCTAATCTGTAATGTATTCTGGAAGGGGGGTTGTCAACTGGGGGTTGTCTCGACTGTGTAGTTGTGTATTTTCAAATAAACGGTCTGTCTTCGTTTTGCACTCTACAACACTGGTCGTGCCTGGTGCTTCGTAGAGAGAAGTTTTGGAGGGCTGCTGAAGTTGGATTTCAGGGTCCAGCTTGGAGAAAGCTAGAGGTTGACAGAGGCACACAGTCGGTGTGCGAGGCGGTCTGTCACAATTATCATGGCCCACTCCTACTGAATGTAACTCCATATTACATCCCTCCTCTGTTCTGAGATTAACCATCCCCCCTTGTCTTCACCCCTTCCCTTATTTTGAGCTAATCTCCTCCAATATGCATTTTATCTCCATTATGTAGGCTTCTGTAACCCCGTTCCACTATTTTAAAATCTCATACAACCCTTCTAGCCATCCTGTCCCCCTCACAGCGAACCCTCTTCCCCCTCACAGCGAATTCTCTTCCATTAACCCCTTAGTGACCGGGCGGTTTTACACAAATCCGTCCTTTAGTGACCGCTGCTGTTTTTACGTTTCTGCGCTGTTAGTGTTTACGTCAAATTTTCCTCTTACTCGTTTATGTAACCCACACATATTTTACACTGTTTTTCTCGTCATTAAATGGACTTTATAAAGATACCATTTTTTTTCATCATTTCGTATAATTTACTATAAACAATATTGTGAAATATTACAAAAAAATTGAAAAAACACCACTTTTTCGAAATTTGACCCCCAAAATTTCTTATGTATCAACAACCGTCAAAATTTTTTAATTCCTTAGTAGTTTCTAAATTTAGTTCTGAGTTTAGCAATACCCAATGTTTACATATTCCTCGCTTTTTTCCTTATTTTATGCAACAATAAGTGCAAGTAGCACTTTGCCATTTCCAAAGAGTTTATTTTCAAAACTAGTGATAGTGACATTGTAACACTGATATCTGTCACTAATTCCTGAATAACCCTTCACATATACATATTTTTTTAAAGTACACAAATCAAGGTAGTAAACTTGTGGTATTTTGACTCTTTCCATGCAAACCATTTTACCACAAATCTATGCCAAAGTTTGAGAAAAAAGTTTTGGTGATTTTTTTTTTTTTTTAACGCAATTTAAGAATACATGTACTGTGAACTTTAAGGTTTACTGCCAAAAAACACCCCAAAATATGTTCAGCAACATCTTCTGAGTAAATTGATACCACCCATGTATAGGTATGTCGGGTCATTTGGGGGCTAATAGGCCTTATTTGGGGGGTGCACATTTCAGTTTTCCAACTTGGAATTTTCACATTTCGTCATCATGCACCCATGTCCTATTTGGGACATTTTTGAAGCCGGACAAAGTAATTTACCCCATCAAACAATTTATTTTTAGAAAGGGCACACCCTAGGGTGCTTCAAAGAGTTGTATTTTAACACTTTCCATGCACTAGCTCTATGTCAAACTTTCAGGTAGTCACTTTTTATGTTATTTTTTCACACACATTGTACTTTAGGCATGAATTGTCAAATCCAGTTATGGGTTACTGCCAAAAAACACCCCAAAATATGTTAAGCAACATCTTCTGAGTAAAGTGATACCACCCATATATAGATTTGTTCTGTTGTTTTTGGGGTGCTATGCCAATCTTTTGACATGTGCTTGTCAATTTTCTAATTTGACATACAGTATCTTCTTTGCTTATCTTCTTTTTAGGGGCCTTTTTACATACCCCAATTTTATGAACGTGCATATATTTGGTAAGCTAACACCCCAAAGTATTGTAAATGGAGTAAATTGGATACTGTTTGGTGGTCATTTTTCATTTTCACACCCACATCAGTTTTGGACTGTGATTTAGGAGACACTGTTGTTTGTTACTGCATGAAAACTCTCCAGGTTGTTTTCTGCAAGGTCTCCTGAGTACACCCATGCCCCCCATGCATAGGTTTGCCAGGATTTTGGGAAGGTTCAAATACAATTTTTATGACTTTGTCATTGGAGTTGAAATTGAGATTATTTCTTCAGCTAGGCCTATCTTTGGTTTTGGGTCTACCGCATACCCCAGTTTGAATTATTGCCAGAAAATTGTTTATATTTGTTATGTTGACACCCCAAGGTATTGCATATGGAGTGCTTTGATGCCATGGATGCAACGGTTTTAGCCCAAAACATTTGAGAAGCTGTGTGGCGGTAATTTTTCAATTTTCAGATTTTTACGCCCACATTAGATTTGAACTGTGATTTAGGAGACACTGTTGTTTGTTACTGCATGAAAACTCTCCAGGTTGTTTTCAGCAAGGTCTCCTGAGTACACCCATGCCCCCCATGCATAGGTGTGCAAAGATTTTGGCAAAATACAGCACCAATTGTAGAACATAAAAATGTAGGAATAAAATGTAAAAGTCTGGTGCAGTAAAAGAAAAAAAAAAAACTAAACTGAACTAACTAACTAGAGTGTAAGAAAAAATAGAAAAAAAAAAATCACAGATCACGCACAGTGTGATATATCTTGAAACAGTCCCCAAGACACAGACCGGGTTGTCCAGGGCATTCTGGGCAGTAAAAGATTGTATCTCTCCTCTGCCCCCTCTTGAAACACACCCTGCATCTTTTTTTGGGGTTTCTGTTTGCCCTCAGTAGGGGGGATTTTATAAATAAAATGTGTAGCCCCAACTCTGTCCCCCATCACCGCCCGGGGAGCAGGTGCATCCTGGTACAAAAACCCCGAAATGACCTGGAGCTGAAACTGTAAAAAGGACAGCGTCACTCTGGGGTTTGACTTTTTGCAGAGCAAAAAGGCATTGTGGGTTGCAATTTGCACCGAGTGTGGTTCATTTTCAGCGGCTCCTCCGGGAGTGAGCGCTACACCGGGTGCGGACAAGCTGTGCTGGGAAACCTACGCGGTTCTTGCGAACAGTACCGCATGCTGCTGTATCAAAACAATACAGCAGCTTGAACAAAGGGACACTCGTATAAAAATTATCAACATACAAGTGGTACCCTTTGTTCATCAGGGGAAAAAGTAGGTCCCACACAATCTTGCCACTGGTTCCCATGTGTTCTGGGCAACCTGGAGGGTCAAGGCTACTATCCTTTCCCTCGTACACCCGGAAGGCCTGAGTATACCCACTCTCGCTGTCACAGAGCTTATACACCTTCACTCCATACCTGGAGCGTTTGGAAGGAATATACTGCTTGAATCCCATCCTTCCCTTGTATTTCATTAGGGATTCATCCACGCAGATATTCCTTCCAGGTGTATAAGCCTCTGCAAACCTGGCGGCGAAGTGGGTAATCAGGGGGCGGATTTTATACAGCCTGTCAAACTGGGATGCTCTCTAGGAGGGCACAGGCTGTTGTCACTGAAGTGCATGAAACGCAAAATATTTTCATACCTTCTACGTGACATTGATTGGGGGTAAATGGGGGTAGAGCAGATGGGGCTACTGCTCCAGTAGGAGCGAATTGAGGGCTTCTTTATGATGCCCATCAGCATAGTAAGTGCCCAGAATTTCAGAAATTCTGGCACATCTAGCGGGGTCCATTGCTGCCTTGCCAAGTAGGAGTCTGGCTTTGCAGCACAATGCTGATGGGCATACAGATTTGATTGGGCCACGATGTGGCCCAACAAATCATCCCCCATAAACACCTGCAAAAACTTTGTGGCGGTAAATCCTGCAACATCAATATTGATGCCAGGATTTGCCGTGAAAGGAGGGATATCTGGCCTCTGGCGATGAGGCACTACCCACTCCTCAGCTGGAGCTGTGCGTCTCCTGCTGGCAGGTGGTGGCCCAGGATCTGCATCAGAAACATCACTAGATACATCAGCCAGCGTAGATAATGTATCTAGCGACGTCTCTGAGCAGTTAGCGGGGTCAAAATCAGGGTCTGAGTCCGGCGCAGATGCCTCAGATTCTGACGCCAGGATGGCATATGCCTCCTCGGCGCTGTACACTCTCTCAGACATTTTATATAATAGATTATAAAATTTTATAATTATTATATAATGTCTGCAAAGCTTCAACTGTACACATGTACGCAGACGACACGGTAATCTATACCAGCAAACCAAATCTCCCGCAGCTGGAGGCTGTGCTGCAAGAAGAATTCACAGGGGTAGAAAAGTGGATAGCAAATAACAAACTTTTTCTAAATACTGACAAAACGGTTACAATGCTCTTTGGAACCGCACCTAAACTACACAAATTGCAAACACCCCATCTATGTGTTGGGACAAAATCAAATGGCACACTGACCACAGTCACCTCTCTCAAATACCTAGGTATGTGGTTAGACCCAAATCTATCTTTTGGCCCCCACATCGAAAAACTCTCATCTAAACTTTACCCCAAACTAGGTGCCCTGTACAGAAACAAATCCTGCCTGAGCACCGCAGTAAGAAAGCAGATTGTACAACAAATGCTTATGCCAGCCATTGAATACGGAGATGTAGTGTATGCAGCCGCCCCGCAAACGCACCTCCAGAAACTTACTACATTGTATAACTCATTCTGTCTCTTTGTGCTACAATGTAACTACATGACCCACCATTGTGACATGTTAAAAGATCTAAACTGGCCATCGCTGGAATCTAGACGCACCCTTCACCTTTCCAACCTGGTGTTTAAGAGCTTTTCTGGGAAGCTACCACACTACCTGAATATGCTGCTTCCCCCGGCAGTTCCCTCATCCTATAACCTCAGATCCAGGACCAGCACCTTACTTGCAATACCGCAATACAAAAAGAAAATGGCTCGATCCTCATTTTCCTACAGAGCACCGCAAATATGGAATAACCTCCCAGACGCCGTCAAATCTTCCCCCAGTCTAAAGTCCCTTAAGAGCTCCCTATTAGCATACCTCAATACGAAATGCACCTGTAAACATGTAACATAATGACTTTATTTCCTCCATATTTATTTTTCTGTTAATCTGTGTATTTGGTCTTGTGTTAATATCTTGCATTTTACTATTTTGTATTTCTGTAACCACTCAATGTTCTCGAACCCAGGACATACTTGAAAACGAGAGAAATCTCAATGTATCCTTCCTGGTAAAATCCTTTATAAATAAATAAATAAAATAAATATATATAAGCGGATTATTGGTTCTTTGAAGAACCGTTGGGTTTCAAAAGAAAATACAAATAAACACCTAAATCTCTCTAAATTCCTCTAAACCTGCCTCAATTATTCTAAATCTCCCTAAAATCTCTCTAAATCTGCCTCAATTTTTCTAATCTCACTAAATCTGCCTAAAATCTCTAACCTGTCAAATCTGATCTCTCTCTCTCGCTCACCAAAACACAAGTGAGGAGAGGGAGGGAGAATCACAGAGGTCAGAGCCAATATTTACAAAATATTGACCTGACCTGACAAATTAGAAATTATATTTTGATTTTTTCTTACTTCTGATTGGATGTTGCTAGCCTGCCTCTCTGAGGCAGGCTAGGAACATCCCACACAGCCCCAAGATGACCCTGCCCTTAGAAGGGCAGCACCATCTTGGCTGTCACATTTATTTTATTTTATTCTTTTTTATTCATTTATTTATTTATTTTTACACTTTATTTTAGTCTGCTGGGTGCCTTGATCCCTCGAGGCACCCAGCAGAGCATCTGATCACTCATGTGATCTTTTTTGTACTGAGTGCCACGATACCTCGTGGCACTCAGTACTTCCTGACGCTACCGGAAGTGATCGCTCGGGGGAGCGATCACTGAGTGGACCGGCGACAGGTAAACATATTGCAAGGATGCCTCGATGTCGAGGCATCCCTGCAATATACTCAGAGCAGCTGGAAGCGATACCGATCGCTTCCAGCGCTCTGTAGAAGTGCGGGGCACCTTTCCGGTGAAACCGGATGTTGATCGCTCCCGGGGAGCGATCACAAGGTGCCCGGCACTTCTAAACGCCATTGCATGGATGCCTGGACTCCCAGGCAGCCTGCAATGGCGTTTGAGCTGCTGGAAGCGATCCGATTGCTTCCAGCGCTCAAAAGACCGCAGGACGTACCATGTACGTCAGCGGGTCTAAAAGAGACCCGCGGCCATGACGTACATGGTACGTCCGCGGTCTCTAAGGCTAGGGTCAGACGAACGCATTTTCGCGTTGTCTGTGAAAAAGTGCGTTCGAACGAATGGACGCATTTTTTCACGGAGTACGCGATAGCGGTCATACGATGCGCATTTGCGTTCGTGTTTTTGTACGGATCATCAATAAAACACTTTTGCATCTGGACGTTATGTTGGCCGGACATTAGCAGTGTCTGACATCTCCAAATCACGCACACACGCCGCTAGCGGACGCAGCGCACTCTGTACGACCGTACTAGTGGTTTCACGTTCTCGACAAAATGCGTTCGTTTGCCACTTGCGTTGCGCGGACAAACTTTCGTGCGGCCGTACTTCGTGTGTTTCCCGGCATTGGCCGTCATTTGCTGCTAGCACGGCCGTGATTTCGTGCGGCTAAGGCTAGGGTCAGAGTGGGGCAGTCGGAACGCGCGAGCAGGCGCACTAAATCACGGCGGCAGTAGCAGCACATAACGGCCAATGACGGCCAATATACGCAGTACGTGCGTACAAAAGTGCGCCGACACCACGCAACCGGCAAATGAACGCATTTTTCTCAGAACGTGAAACCGCTGCTACAGACGTACAGAGTGCGCTGCGGCCGCATAGCAGCGTGTGTGCGTGATTAGGAGACGTCAGACGCTGCTAGTGTGCGGCCTACATAACGTTCAAACAGCCGGATTTCCCTAGAATTGCGTTGGTGAGTACCTGCAACTGTGCGACTGTGGTCGTCTGACCACTTAAGCGTATTCCGTGAAAAAATGCGTGCGCACGCATCGACGTACATTTTGACGGTGGCCGCAGAAAATGCGCTCATCTGTCCCTAGCCTAAACGCACGTTAAAACTGCTTTCGTCTGACCCTAGCCTTAGGGGTTAAAGTCCATTGGTTGTACTATACTGTAGTAAATTGCAGATCCAACATGGTTCTAGTTCCGTGTGCATTTACTGTGCTATATTTAGAGTAAACATGTTGCAGTCTGTGCTAGATTTTGGGATTTAAAAATAGGTCTGGTCTTCACCCAGGTTATTAGAGAGAAGTAGTGAAGGCTAAAGGTGGTCCTCCAATTACACTATCTGAGAAATCATTTGGAAGTCTTAGTCTATGAACGGAACATTGGGTTTTGGGTACCCATATTTCTTCTTTGACTATAATTTGAAACCAGAATATTTTATGCTCGGTAACACTGCTTCTCAACCTGAACCTGGGCACTCTGGCCCGCTGTTCTTGCAGGGTTAAAGTTGTGGATTCACTCCTCCGTTCATATAGCGCTGGATGTTGGCCATTGATGAGCCATAGTTCCCCTTTGTTCCTCACACACAGTCACATTGTTGTTTTGATTTCGGACATTGGAAGTAATTCTTCAGCTTTACCCTTCTGCAGAGCCTACGACACAAATTGCTGCAGCAGAGGTGTGGCAGGCCACAAAATGCTTTAAACTGTTTGGAGTTTGGGGGTTTAATTGTTTTTTTTATTTCATTTTATTTTCTACATTCTGCGAAAGATCTCATTTGGAATTTTTATCCCTTTCAATAGGGAAGTTTTACTGTAAGCCTCACTACTGTTATCGGCGGTCTGGATACGGCCAACGGAAAAGACCGGCTGCACTTCAAGCACAAGTGAGTACATCGGGGGGGGGGGGGCATTAAATATAATGTATGACACGTTTCCTCCAAAAGACATAGATGGTGGCCTAAAATGTTATTTCCTAAACAAGCAGATCTATACTTATACATATTGATTTAATTTCCAGCTCCCATGATCTAGATTTATACAGCCTTCTTTATAAAATCCATATTTCCTAGTATTTAATGGCTTTGACAAAAAGTGTCAATTTTGTCAACTTGTGTTTGGCTTCGAAATGGTAAAAAAGTAAATCTTCTTTCAAAAGCCAAATCTTTTCAAACGTAATGCCATGTATGATATTTAAAGGAAAAGCGTGTATATGTGAAGGCAGCGCTTCCGCGCAAAATAAATAGATAATAATTAGGGTAGGTGCTGCTGTAGTGGAATGTGCAGTGTCCACACACCTCCAAGGACACACATAATATAAAAGGAACAAAACATAAATTCCTGGCGCACCTTGTATATTAGAACATTGTTTTAGAATACAATCTGTATGATACAATTGTAAGTGAACAGTGGGTAAAAAATATTGAGTTTTTTTTTTGTTTTTGTGTTTTTTTTTTCTTCTTCCTCTTAACACTGAAAACACTCAAAAATTCAAAAAAATTCAAAAAAATAGAGAAATCAGAATACTTATATTAGTAATGATGGTATCTATATCTCCTCCTTTCCGCCTTGGCAAATCCTCTGGAGTTAGCTTTTTTCCCCCCCAATGGTGACTCGTTTAGTCATTAGCTCATTCGATGGTATATGGAGGTGCTATATAAATTCCAGGGAGGGGAGGGAGGCAAACCTTATATAGACAGGTGCTAAAGTAATAAATATGCAGCAGGACGATATGCTACTATATTCAAAAATTTATTCATATAAATTCATATAAAAATAGACCATATGGTATGCATAATTAAAAAAGTTATTTAAAAAGTAATCGTAAAAGGGGATCACTTAAAACGCGTTTTCGCCTACCGGCTTCCTCAGTAAGTGTCCTCAGATAGTCTCTGGTGAAAAATATCAGTGAAATGTCTTGTATAGTAGGTCTGTCCTTATATATAGCTTCTTTGTCCTGTTGCAAGTGTGTTCGAAATCTTTTCATTACGATGTCTTCCAGATTGCAAGTGTGTTCGAAATCTTTTCATTGTAAATGTATGTATGATATTTATACAAACAAATCATAAAATTCCAATTTAATCTAAAAGTAGCTTTTCCACCTGCTAAATGTCTTTCATACACAAAATACCTGCTTGTTCATTTCCTAGTTGTACTTGTAGCATTCAACCCAGGTCATACTTAATTTTTTACAAGAACACTCCCCCCCTCATTCTATTGTGACGCCTACTAATTGTTTGATTTCAACATCTTTCTTGGCTTCAGTACTCACTCTAAGGCCTGCGTCATACGAGCGCACTTTTTGTGTGCGTCTGACCGCATCAATCATACACCTGCAAATAGAGGGTATTTACGCATCTGCCTTGCTAGATACTGGATCTCAGGTCCCCATCATTTATAGAGACTTCTATGATCATCATTTAAGCCATATTCCTCTGGAGCCTGCGGGAGAGTTGCAGTTGTGGGAAGTGGGATCTCAGGCCCAATCTGTACAGGGATGCATAAGGGTTACTGTAACCATCCCACAATTAAACACATGAATGATCTGTCCTATGGAATTGGAAGCTCTTATATGCCCAGTGGAAAGAAAACCGTGTGCTCCAATTCTTCTGGGTACCAATGCAAGAATTGTGCAGGACATGTTCAGGACCTATCTTTCTGAAGTGGGAGATTTATCTCTAGCACGACTAATGGAGGTCAGCCCTGTTTTAGCAAAGGAGTGTCGTCGACTAGCCCTACAAGCTAAACCTGGGTCATGCTATTAGTCAGTAAAATAATCAGTATTTCTGAAGCCTGGAGAAACCAAGACTCTACGAGTCATAGCATTAGCTTCTATGCATCATGAAATATCAGGAGGAACCAGGCAATACCTAGTTGAGTCCTTGACTGAGGAGGATACGAAAAATGGATGGACCCTCATACCTGAAGTGAAAGATTGGCGGAATCACTGGTGTAAAGATTTCCCCATAATGATACAGAATTTCACACCTACAGAGGTCAGAATTGATCGTCACCAGAAGATTGGCGTAATTCACTTGATAGAGCAGGTATCTTCAGTATTGTCCATGAAAGCAGAACTGGGGAGTAACTTGAAGGATGTATAGATTTTGATCTGGAAGATTCTCCTTTACCACAAGAATGGAAAGATAGACTCGATCCAAACTAATTACACAGAGGAAGTCTTCTCCAGGGAAGAATTGGATGTGGGATGCGCAAGAAGTGCCACACATGCTATTAGACTTTCTAACTCAACTCCTTTCAGGGAGAAATCAAGGAGAATACCCCCGCGAGATGTGGAGGATGTCCGTGATATATTACAACGTATGGAAGAATCTGGTATTATTAAAGAGTCCAGAAGCCCATATGCCTCACCCATAGTGATAGTTAGGAAAAATAATGGCACAGTTCGGCTCTGCATAGACTATCGCAATCTGAATAAGAGAACAGTGCCAGATCAGTACACACTACCACGGATAGAAGATCTGTTAAATGCCCTTTCTGGAAGCCAGTGGTTTAGTGTTCTTGACTTGAGATCTGGGTATTATCAAGTTCCGCTGAATGAGGAGGATCAGGAAAAGACAGCCTTCATCTGCCCTTTGGGGTTCTAGGAGTTTACTAGGATGCCTCAAGGAATCACAGGAGCTCCTGCCACATTCCAAAGGCTAATGGAAAAGACTGTGGGGGATATGAATCCCAAGGAGTGCCTAGTGTATCTGGATGGCCTCATAGTGTTTGTAAGGATCCCGGAAGAACACGAACAGCGATTACTGAAAGTGCTGGATCGACTCCAAGCAGAGGGTCTGAAATTATCATTAGACAAATGTCGATTTGCACAGGACTCTGTCACATATATAGGTCATATTGTTTCTGCAGAAGGAGTGGCAATGGACCCGGCCAAAGTTGAAGCAGTGGTGAATTGGCCTAGGCCAGATACCATCAGTGAGCTACTTTCATTCCTAGGGTTCTGTGGTTATTACTGAAGGTTCGTGAAGGACTACTCAAAGATTGCTCGAGAGTTACATAATTTGTTAAAGGTTACTTCTGATATAGAAGGTGCTAAGGTACCCAGTCCTAAAGACTCCTTCGGAAACAAATGGACTTAAGGATGTGAAGAAGCCTTTTTAACCTTGAAGGAAAGACTTACAGAAGCCCCAGTCTTAGCGTATGCAGACCCCGAGAAGCAGTATGTGCTCCATGTCGATGCCAGTATGGAGGCCCTAGGGGGTGTATTACATCAAAGCTACCCAGAAGGGTTAAGACCCGTGGCATACATAAGCAGAAATCTAACTGGTGCAGAGAAAAACTATCCAGTCCACAAGCTAGAATTCTTGGCTCTTAAGTGGGCAATTGTAGACAAATTTCGTGACTATTTATATGGTACAACATTTGAAGTAAGGACAGATAATAATCCATTTACATATATTCAAACTACGGTTAAGCTAGATGCCACAGGTGGCTGGCAGCATTATCGAGCTATAATTTCAGCCTTAAATACAAGCCAGGCCCCGAGAATGTCAGTGCAGATGCTCTGTCTCGCAGACCTGGACTGCTTCCTCATGAAGAAAAGGAAGAATGGGAAGAAATTCCTGGGCCAGGGGTAGGGGCTTTTTGCCACACCTATGTAGTGGCCGAGAAACAGGAGGATTTCTCTGACCTTAGAGGAATAGATTCCATCAGTTACTCCTCAGAAGCCGTACCAGAGATATTTTTGCTCCAGTCGTCCTTCAACATTGGTCTCAAATAACCAATGAAGAAAAAAAAGAAAGCCCAGTCACAGGATTGGTATATAGTGACAGTCCTCAAGGTGATGAGCGTTAAGAATCCTAAATTACTGAGCTCCCTTCCAATAGGACAAAGAGATGTGTACCGGAGAGAGTGGAGTAAACTACATCTGGAAGATGGGATCCTTTATAGAATTTTGAAATACCACGACCACCCAGGTCGAAAGCAGCTGGTACTACCTCATAGATACCGGGGAATAGTCATGAGAGCTCTCCATGATCAACATGGTCATCTTGCAGTTGACTAAAGCTACGGACTGATACAAGACCGGTTCTATTGGCCTCGTATGAAGGGAATGTGTTGAACATTATGTGAAAACCTGCAGAAGATGTATTCAGAGAAAGACCCTACCTGTGAGAGCTGCCCCTATGGTCCACCTTTAAAAGCACAGGGCCCCTGGATCTTGTGTGCATGGACTATCTATGTATTGAGAATGATACTACTGGAATCGGGAATGTTCTAGTGGTTACAGATCATTTTACCAGATACGCTCAGGCCTTTCCTACTAAAGACCAGAAGGCTGTGACTGTAGCTAAAGTCCTGTGGCAGAAGTATTTCATGCACTATTGTCTACCCAATCGAATACATTCTGATCAAGGTAGAGACTTTGAGAGCAAGTTGATGAAAGAGCTGCTGGATATGTAGCAGGTTCAGAAGTCCAGAACAACACCCTACCACCCAGAGGGTGATGCTCAGCCTGAGTGTTTTAATAGGACCCTCCTAGATATGCTTGAGACTCTGAAAACAGTGGAGAAGCGGTCTTGGAGTAAGCACGTGGAAACCATGGTCCACGCATATAATTGCACAAGAAATGAGTCTACAGGATTTTCACCCTACTTCCTGATGTTTGGAAGGGAAGCTAGACTACCAATAGATATCCGGATGGGGGTATCCCCTGATGGGACAACTTCAAGCTCACACTCCCATTATGTGAGGATCCTCAAGTAAAACCTCCACAGGGCCTATGAGTTGGCTACTCAAGCTACGACAAGAATGGAGGAGCGGAACAAGAGAAGATCTGATACCAAAGTCAAGTATCGGGATATCCAAGCAGGCAATAAGGTTCTACTGCGGAATCTAGGGGTGCTTGGAAAACACAAATTAGCAGACAGATGGAAGGATACCCTGTTCGAAGTTGAAAATCACTACCTCAATGGTAGAGCGTAACAATATTGTACCAGAAAAGATCAAATTAAATGAAATTGGAAAGGTCATGAGAGACCAAAGGGTTTCCCCCTATATAGTTGATGGAATACAATTATTCTGATGAAAACATCAGAATACTAATGTCTCCCAGAGACCAATAATAAAATTTTACTTTTATTGAATAAAAAATTAAAATTGACAGACTTAAAAACATAAATTAACAGTGCTCAATAAACAAAACATGTTAAAAACAAATCTACAGTGAAGAAGTGGTATTCCCGCGGCAAATGATATAAATTGAATATCAATACAGTAAGCGACCTTCAAGGATCACTTCAAGGTATTGCAGCTACCATTTAAGTAAGTGTCTATAAGTTAAATGGCTGTATTAAGCCATAAACCTACACGCAGGGAAAACACACAAAAACACAAAGGCAGGGGTACCCAATTGAGAAAAATGTTCAGCTAAATTAGCCAAAGACGTACCACAATAGATAACCATGTGTTATATCAAAACCCAAAGATATTGAGGTCACAGGATACGAAATGAGTTTAAACGGAGGGTCCCTGCCTGCTAGTGCACCCGACGTGCGTTTCGCCAAGAATGGCCTCCCCTGCCTTTCCAGTAAATTATTGTGCTGGTCTGTTTATATTTAATCTGTAAATTAATTTTTTTGTATTGAATAAAAGTTCTCATACTCACCTGTTCCACGCTTCCTCGCTGTGCTTCTCTGTACGCTTTTTTTTTTTTCTACTTTCAGTTTGCTGGTGTGTGTGTGTATTTCACTACACAGACAGCAGGGGCAGCACTGAGCCAGCCTAGCCTACGCAATTTGCACAGCTGAATGCTACGCTAATTGCGTAGCACAAGCTGGCTAAGTGATTCAGCCTGAAGCTGCTTCCTGGTTCTACGCTCGTCCGTGCCTCCAGAGACAATGAGAGTAATTGAACGCTTGAGCCAATGGGAAAGCGCCATTGGTCTCAAGTAATTAATGTTTTTTTAAAAAAACACCCCCATGGGTTGATTGAGCTCCCCATGGATTGATTGACTCAGGACAGTCATGTGACTGTCCTTGTCGATCCTGGGGGCAGAGCTCAGGGCACCTGTGTGATCTCCCTGCATCCCCCACCCCCAGCATTCAACAACACCATCGCTGGGAAGGAAGTGGATGGTGGAGTGAAGCTGCTTGGGGCAGGAGGTGAGAGGGCCGGGGCTCACATTGCATAGTGTTTCCCCTCTGTGTGCCAAATGGGGAGCTGTACATTAACCCCTTACGGTTAGGTTGCCAGGCAACACATTGCTGTGCTTGAACCCCTTGTGTTCACCTTGTGTTCACATGCTCACCTGGAACAGCATGGCTCTGCATTAACCCCTTATGATCCATTTAGCAGCCAGCACATTACTCTGTATTAACCCCTTATGGTCAGGATAACAGGCACTGGCAGCACATTACTCTGTATTAACCCGGCTGGGTGGAGTAGAGGTAATGTCACCGCTCTGCATGGAGCCAGCCTGTGGAGTCATGGGTTCGATCCCAGCGAGCAACCTCTCCAGTAAGTGTCCTTGGCAAGACACCTAACGGTACATACTCGCCACCCAGGACATACTTGAAAACGAGAGAAATCTCAATGTATCCTTCCTGGTAAAGTCCTTTCACGAAAAAAAAAAAACCTTATAGCAGGCAGCATATTGTTCTTTATTATCCCATTATGGCCAAGTTGCCAGGGAGCACATACACTGCAAACACACTGAAACAAAATATTGCACATACACTGCAAACACACACTGAAACACAAACACTGCAAACACACACTGAAACAGAAACACTGCAAACTCACACTGAAACAGAAACGCTGTCCCCTGTGGAGATTTGGACCGTGCAGAGGCGGTGGAAGAGGTGACCAACAGCGATGCACCGGGTAACCTGGGGGCTGATTCGACAACGGTCCTTCAGATGCTGAGCGCTGTGCCTGTCCGGACGGCGGGGTGGCGCCGGCCGTCTGGAGAAGAGTTGCTGTGGCTGCGGTTGAGCGGGCTGGCGGTTCTCCTCTTGAGACTGAGTGGTTCATCGATGTGGCACTGATGGACTCTCGACCTCGTGGGGAGGCTTCCTACGCAGTTGATGGAGCTGGCTGGCCCAACGCACCATTAACACTGAGACACTTTTCGGTGGGACCACGCTCCCGGTCCTCTGGCTGGACTCCGACTGAAGACAATTTTCTGCCTTTTTTGCCCTCTTTCTCCCCGGTGCCAGGCCCGCTCGATTATGCCCATCCTCATCCTTCTTGTTTCCTTTTCGACCTCTCCTGACCCTCGCTAGCTGAGATTTTGTTTGTCTACACCTTGCCCAATGTTTATACTGCTTTCTACTAGGATTTTGATTTCTGAGGAGACTTTTTGCTTTTCTGATTCGATGAGGGGATATTTTTGACCCCCCCCCTCTTTTTTCTGCTTTATCTGAGACACTTTCTATGATACCTTTTATTTTCATTTGTTGCACTGATGATGACCTGATTTGGCCTTGCGAGGCCATATTTGCTTTTGCTTGTCTTTTATTGAAAATGCAAACTTCAAAAATTAAGAATTTAAAAAACCCCCCACAAAAAACGAAACGCTGCACATACACACGCTGCACATACACACGCTGCACATACACACGCTGCACATACACACGCTGCACATACACACGCTGCACATACACACGCTGCACATACACACGCTGCACATACACACGCTGCACATACACACGCTGAAACACTACACACACGCTGAAACACTACACACACGCTGAAACACTACACACACGCTGAAACACTACACACGCGCTGAAACACTACACACACGCTGAAACACTACACACACACTGCGCACACACTGCGCACACACTGCGCACACACTGCACACACACACACTGCACATAAACACTGCACATACACATAATGCACACTATGCACCTACACACTGCACATTCCAAATGCTGTGTAGTGAATGGGGGGGGCTGCAGATTGTCTGGGGCTGCATCACATTGAGGAGCACATGTACTTTACATGCCAGTGCTTCACCAGCCACTGACCTCACCGCACGTCCCTGCAGAACACCGCTCCAAGTAAGAATAAAACACCGGTGACACCACCTCCATCCAGTGGCAGTACCCCAGGATCTGTGCTATAGATCTGCTACTATTGTAGTCGAAATAAAAACAAACTGGTTATGTCTGGGATAACCCTACAGCTAAATTATACTGACTAAAGCAGCCACCACATCTTCTCCAATCAGCTCCACATAGAGTCTGAGGTTGTTAACCTTTAACTCCGTCTGACTCTCATCGACCAATTGATCGATAATGAGAATAGTTGTCAACTATTCTCATTATTGATTAGTTGTTTCAGCCCTACTTAGAATGTACGTGTACCACGGTTAAGAATGGGTCTTTGCAGGTTTTGAGGCATTGTTAGATGATCAGAAGCAATTTTATTTGTAGACCATAACGTTTATTGTTCCTGAATTTTTTTTTCTCATATCTCTGTTCCAGGACAAATTAGGAGACCTGTGTTTTTGTCTGTACTGCATGTCTCCCTCATATATGGTTTATCCTTTATTTTACATACTTTAAATTATTATTATTATTATTATTTTTTATCTCGATTTGACATTGCAATACATTAACCTAGGACCCTGCGAATCATAAATTTTCGCTCGAATCGAATCACGAATCGAATCGGCTGTAATGGTTCGAACTCGAATCGAATATCGAATCGAATACTTGGATACTGTCCCCCAGCTCATGGATATGCCCCCCAGCTCATGGATACTGCCCCCCAGCTCATGGATACTGTCCCCCAGCTCATGGATACTGTCCCCCAGCTCATGGATACTGCCCCCCAGCTCATGGACACTGTCCCCCAGCTCATGGATTTGCCCTCAGCTCGCTCATGGATTTGCCCTCAGCTCGCTCATGGATATGCCCCCCAGCTCATGGATACTGCCCCCAGCTCATGGATACTGCCCCCCAGCTCATGGATACTGTCCCCCAGCTCATGGATACTGCCCCCCAGCTCATGGATACTGTCCCCCAGCTCATGGATACTGCGCCCCAGCTCATGGATACTGTCCCCCAGCTCATGGACACTGTCCCCCAGCTCATGGATACTGACCCCAGCTCATGGATACTGCCCCCAGCTCATGGATACTGTCCCCCAGCTCATGGATACTGTCCCCCAGCTCATGGATACTGTCCCCCAGCTCATGGATACTGCCCCCAGCTCATGGATACTGCCCCCCAGCTCATGGATACTGTCCCCCAGCTCATGGACACTGTCCCCCAGCTCATGGATTTGCCCACAACATGGATTTGCCCTCAGCTCGCTCATGGATTTGCCCTCAGCTCGCTCATGGATTTGCCCTCAGCTCGCTCATGGATGTGCCCCAGCTCACCTGTCGCCGCCGCATTAGGCTCCCTCTGAGCGTGCGTCCGGCGGCAGGAAGCTTGGGCACTCGCCTGGGGGAGCCACGTGACCGCGATCTCGCGAGATCGCGGTCACGTGGCTCCCCCAGGCGAGTGCCCAAGCTTCCTGCCGCCGGACGCACGCTCAGAGGGAGCCTAACCCGGCGGTGACAGGTGAGCTGGATGGGATCTTCCAAATTCGAAATTTTTTCGAATCGAGCTGCTAGTTCGAATTCGAATCGAATTCGACCAGCGATTCGATTTCGAATCGAATTTCGAAGCTTCGCAGGTCCCTACATTAACCTCCCTGGCGTTATTCCCAAGTGTGACTCGGGGTTAAATTTCACTACCGCGATCGGTAACCCCGAGCCGCACTCGGTCTATATATACTCACCGCATCTTGCGCTCCCTCGCGGTCTCCGCAGTCACCGCATTGTGATCGCGGCGGCCGGCGACTTGCTTCCCGGTTCCGCTACCCTGCGAGCCATGCGATGCAGGGGGCAGGACCTGGCAGCAAATTTGAACTTTAAAAAAAAAAGGAAATTGTGAAAAGTACTGTAAAATGGGCTTTTTGCAGTCCCAGGTTTCAAGATGAATAAGTAAATAAATCATACCAAGGATGTTTACTGAGGCAATATTCAGTGACTAATATTGCACCCTTGTTTTCTGAAAGATTTCAGTGTTTTTGGTTTGATTATATTATTGAATATTCTTTATTTCCATTATTTTGGATAATTATTTTTGGGATAATAAATTATTTTGTGTTTCAAACTATATCTGACTCCGTGTGTTTTATTAGACTCTTGTTTGCACGTATTTCAGTGAGTTATTCCTAAGGATTACAACTTACTATGTAAAACAACACATTTCCTTTGCAAAGAAATTGAAACGCTTTTAGACACAACATTTTGAAATAAATTAGACCGCCAGGGAGGTCAAAACCGATAGGATATCAAAACCGAATTTTCACACATTTTTAAAGCAAGATTAGTGTGCCCCCCTGTGGAGAAAAGAAATCCATGGTCATCTCTCTCCAGGCACCCTGCAGAGAGGTAAAACTTGCTGTAAACCTATAGGGCTGGTTGGTGCCACCTAGTGGTCAAGAGTGTATTTTAACTCGAGGCAGAATAACGCATCAGTCAATGTAGATCGAAGATTCTGATGGGGGGGTCTTTGATAAATTGTGTATAAAGTCAATAATATTTACGGTCTTGGCAAGTCCAACTGCTGCGCTCTCCCACTCTATATCCCAAACCACTCTAGGTCAAAATGGAAAAAGGTATAGTAGTAGTAGAGTCAGCGTTTCTGTCACCAATGTTGTGAAAATCCCTTGTGCCTTGGGCCTCTGAGGGAAACTGAGGAAAGACCACGAGAACAAATATCCACAAAGAAAATACATGCACATATAGTGTAATAAATTCAATAAATGGAAAGGAGCGATCACTGCTCACATTCTCTGGTGTCTCCAGATCAGACACTAGATGGACGGGCAGTCAGTAGTTTTGTCTGGGAGCACCGGATCTCGTCTCCGTGTCCTCCTCTACTGGATTCAGATCTCAGGAGCCAGATTGTTCAAATAAAATAATTTTAATAAACATTATATAAATAAAATCTGGTACACCAAAACGCGTTTTGCGATCAGTCCCGCTTCCTCAGTTGGTGTGTCTAAGTGAAATTGAAAGTAAAAACGGACATGTTGGACATACAAAATGGCCGTTGTGTGTCCTAGTGCGCATGACGTCATGCGTTCCAAATCTAAGATGGTGGTGCGTTCCAAGTGCGGTGGATGAAATGTTTCCTGTTTCATTATCGTGATGGTGAACGAGAAAGTTAAGAGGCTGTGTAACGTTTATTTTTTTTTATTTTTTGTATTCTAAATTTTTTATTTTGAAATAATGTCATCGGTACAATCAGCCACGAAAAATAAATGAACGTGATCACACAGGATCATCATACAGTTATACAGCAAATAGTAAAATAATAAGCAAATAAGAAGGCGGGGGGGAGAGAGACATACCAGATAGTGCCCCAGAGCCGAGAAAAAAAAAATGGGTGGCAAAGGCCAAATATGTGACTGTCCTGGCTCACTCCTAAAGGTCCAAGGACCGTAGGAGGCCATGGAAATGTGCAGGTCACAAGGCCGGAATACTCGAGGGCCAGGTATGGCGGGCAGAGCCATGGTGGCCACCCCAATGGCACACCCCGAATGAACCCCAAACGCCAAAAGAAAAAGTAAAAGGTAGAGAAAAAAAAAGGGGGGGAAGGGAGGAATAAGGGATATGAAGCATCAACAGCATAAAAAGCATGCAAAATGTAAAGGCCGCGCAGGGCCAGTAAAGTCAGCATTGTACGCATAAAGTAAACAATAAAAGCAGGTAGACATAAAACACATAGGCCTGAATACGTGAAAAATCACAGAAAAGTCATCTAAGAGTGTCTCTAGGAAACACAATCTCGTCTCCATCCGGAGAGCATCAGCCAAAAAGCCAGCTGAATCTGCTGAAAAAGGCAGGTAGTCTATAATACTAAGCAGGCGAAAAACAGTATTAAGAGTTCACATAAATGTCACAGCAAAAATCGGGGGGGAGCAGAAACTTCCATAAATGGATGGGGGTCTCTTCAAAACAGGAAAGCACAGCATAAGGGGGGGATGAGAAATCCAGCCAGGCGGCAGGGATAAATCAAATAAGGGGGAGGGAGAGGTAGAGGTAACGGAAAATAAAATTCTCAGCAGGTATGTGAAAACAAAAGAACATCTTTTTAAATAATAGAAAAAAAAAAAGAGCGAAAGAAAGACAAAGTCAACCAGTGTCTAGCAGGGGAAGCCGAGCTTTCTCAGGCAGGGCTAAGTACGGTCGGTCAGGTCCCTCTGATCTCTTGGGTGAGCCGGTGTGGTAGAGAATCTGCAGGAGAGCCAAAGCCAGGATAGAGTCCCCTCTCGCCCCGACCAGGCTCGGCAGTACCGCACGTGCGACTCCCCCTCGAAGGGGCCGCCACACGTGTAAGCCACAGGGTGATTCAAGCGTGGTCGGAATCGCTTCGCAGAACGCCACTACTCCAACTCCAGGCACATCAGACGGCGAGTCCCCTCCACCGCTTGGTCTCAGGTACGCTTCTGGACATGGAGGGTCAAACAGCAGCACAGCCGACGGACCACCAGTGATCCCACCATCCCCAGCCTCCACGTCTTCCTCGCAGCGGCGAGGTAAGACCACCTCTGATCCATGCTGGTGGGAATCCTGAGCTCCTCCGCATTCCCGTAGCACTGACAGCAGCCGGCGCCATATCCCCCGTGTGAGCGGTTTCTCGTCGTCCCCCTCCAATAAAGCCAGGCAGGCATCAAAGCCAGCGATCGCAACCATCTTCATTACAGCAGAGGGAGGGGGGACACCTCGATGCCGGGTCTTGTCAGCCTCATCCATCAACCCAATCCGTGCAGCGACAGGGAGACGGGGAATGTGTAACGGTTTTAGATTAGGAGTAGTGCTGAATATACGGTCTTACCTCTTCTCTGGAAAGCATAAGATAATGGAGGGACCATTATGTTGGGAAAAAAGGGAGCTGACTTGTGCTTGTTGTCATGAAGATTCCTGGTAAAATACGTTATAAATAAATAAATAAATAATGATTAACCCTCTCTATACTGTTGTGGGGAATAACTTTTAATATAAGGTTAAATGGAAAGTGATGTAGTGCAACATTGCTATGCTATATGCTTCACTTCATGGAAGAGGATGTGATTATTAATCCTTCTGTCTCCAGAACGCTGTATTAGCTGGCCTGAAAATATATATGTATATATTCGGTGCATATCAAGGTGCTAGGTGGCAAAAATTAAATCGGGGGTATAGAAGTCTTCTATAACCTTCCCTCTATGTACCCTAACCACTATCGCATGCCCTGAGCTAAAACCAGGATGCTTAGGGGAAAAATTAGCATTCGCTAATCTCCCTTTAGCAGCCCGGTTTCCCCAGCCCATTGCGGAAGAGGCACCGAGTTCCTTAGCCAAGGCCTGCCCCTTGGCTAAGCTTGCTAAGCTCGCGGATGCGGGGGGCAGTGCTACAGCGCCGTCCCCAGCATCCCCTCCATGACGACCATAGGACTCCATGGAGGAATGTGGTGCAGGGTCACAAGACCGTCAGGATCTCGTCTCTTGCGAGATCCTGCTGGTCGGCAGAGTCTGGGACTTTCTTCCCCCAGTCTCCCTCTGCTCCCGGCGGCCAGAAGCAGCGAATCGGGCCATGGGGTGAGAGGTATGTGATTTTTCTTTTGGGGGGAGGGTTTGAGCTGCAGGTAATGGATTCTGCAGCAACGGAATCCGTTACCTACACCTCTGAGCTGGGGGTAACTTTTCGTTAGGACCAAGTGATCCTAATAGTTGGCACTAACAGTAGTTAATCTGTGCTTGTACCTAGTTAGGTATAGGGAGCGCAAAGTACAGAAAATCACTCTCGCTACGAATCGAAAAGCAATGGGCGCTAACGGGTTTTTTAACCTGTTAGCGATTTGAAGGCAATGTGGGTGAAGCGCTATGACCTTCTTTAAGCTGACGCCCCTATACGTTTTAATGAAACAGGGCTTCTTGCCCCAGGAGCAGGGTGAGACTGTGAATAAATAGTTACCAGTCTCCCTCCGCGATCACTCTTCAGCACTGCTCAATTTCAAGAGAGATCAACACAGCGCTGGTCTCCAATCCTCTGGAAGTGACGGGATCCTGGCTTTGAGGAAGCTGGAGCATGTCCTTTGGATGGGAGACTGGGGGTGGACGCTCTAGAGAATTTCCAGTCAGTCCACTAGCTGGGAGGCAGGAAGGTGTGAACCAAACTGCTTCTTTCTTCTTGGTTTCACCGCTTGACACTTAGGACAGCTCTCACTGATCTGCACTTCTAGGAGGAGCTATGCACCTGGATTTGGTAGGTCTGAATCGGTGCTCTAAGAGCCCCCCCCAGAACACCATACTGGGGAGAGGGGTGAGGAGGCTCAGGGCACAGTGACCACTCCAGTTATCTTCAGTGGTCACAGTACATATAGTTTCCCTTTTTATGTTTTATATCCACCTATCCTTTATGTTTTATATCCACCATCTATCCTGCTAATAAATATAAAAGGTCATGGTCTCAATCTCTACATGACTCTTCTTCTTCTGAGATTCGTGTCACTACCCTTTCCTTTGTCTCATACTGGACCATTCAGACTTGTGTTCAAGCAGTGTACAAACCTCTAAAATATTGTTCTTTGACCCATCAGGAGAATAAAGGGATAGCAAAGGACACTCCAGATGCTGAAGAAACAGGACGTGTTCCAACACTGCCCTCCGCTACTGCACAGAAGACCCCAGGTACCCGCCCTTTCTTCCTGCAGTGCACTCGGGGCTTGTGGTCCACGGCGCATCAGCTGCAGAGTGTGGCGTCCCTCGTCAGAGCCCTGGTGACCCATGACCCACTGGACTGCTTTTTCATGTGCCAGCTGATTGTTTTCGGTCTCCCGTTTCTGTATGTCCAGTCAGAAATCCTTTGTCAGATCCTGGGGGAGTTTCCCAGGGGTGGCAGTATATGAGGTTCACAGCAGACAAACTGATGCCTTCACAATCATTCTGGTAAATTTTTAAGAAAAAAAAAAAGGTACAAAAGTCATTTTTATTCTCCAAACTTTTTAATGGATTATAAATAGTACAGAATTTGTTTCCAAAGATCTCCTTACATGGTTGTTGCTTTATTTAATCACTACCTATTAATTAACGATCAGTCTGTCACTGGCAACAGTCACTGGCACAGGCTCCAGCACTGGCTACTGTAAGAACTTTGCGAATACCACAAGGTTCCTGGTCTACAGCCTTTTGAGGATTTCTTGATCTGTAACGATGAAACACTAAGGTTTAGAATCACTCTTCTCTTTCCAATTCAGCTCCAAAACAACATGCAGAACTGACCTATAACCGTTTACAACAGGGGTTTGCAAACTTTGCCCTCCAGATGGTTTGGAACTAAATTTCCCAAGAGGCTCAACCTATCAGAGTACCAGGGCATCATGAAAGATGTAGATTGAAAACATCTGGAGGGCCAAGGTTGCCGACCCCCTGGTTTACAACCACTACTATAATAGTTTAAACTTTAGCATGAAGTATTTACTGTATGTTAAAGGAGTTTTGCTTCGCACTAATACTCACATTCTTTCACCTTTTATAACAGTTTGTATACCACAATCGAGCCACCGCCTTTAGAGCCTATTCTATACTCGCAAAACATGGCACCTATGATTGTTCATGGACACCTCTTCATAGTTTTCTTGCTCATGATAAGCGGTGTCATTTAAATCCATCACCTCTCACTGCAATGTATGGCAGTTAAGCAACACTGTCACATGAAGACCGTATTTCATTACTTTAATGAAACCAATCAATCAGGCTTTATTTAAAGTCATAACCATTGCTTTTACAGAAAAAAGTATAGGCTTCTTTAAAGTGAAAGATCACTCTTACAACACTATACAATGTATATATTTATTAAAACAAAAAACGGGGAAAAAAAATCATGCAAGAACGCACATTTTATAAATTTCGCTTTGGGATTCTGTCCATTTCTATTTTCTTGCTATATCTTTCTATGGAAAACTGGAAATTGGTTGCCTATTCTATAGCAGTAGCATATTGAATACCTTAAAATACCAGGAAATAGTTTCCCCTATATAGATTGTTAGTGCTACTAATTGTATTAAACTGCAAATGGCTATCAGCATAGATTTGCTATATTTTGGATATTTTGGTATTGTGGTCTGCATGTTCCATCTGGTGACCATTTTCAGAGAAGCCATTTCCCATATATCCTTGGTTTTGGAATCTGATTTACTAATACACCAGATTTTTCTGAACATGTTTACACATTCTGAACTAAATTAATTGGACATCACTTGAATTACTAAATAAAAAAATAAGACAGGATTAAAAACTGGTTCTTAAAAATATTTTGCACTTCCCTTTGCTGTCCAGACAGTCTTGTACTACTAAAGGCAATGTCTGTTATGAATACTTGCTTTTTAAAGCCCTGTAAGGGTCAGCATTTTTGATTATTCAACTATAATGAGGGTTCCATAGCATTCTGAATACGCTACATTTGCCGACTTGCTGGACCACAAACAAGCATAGATAGGTCGTTAAAAGGTGCAATTTCTAGCAGTTTTTATTACTTTAGGTTCTTCCTTATTACAACTGGTCCAGAAACCTATTTAACCCCTTCACTGCTGAGCCATTTCGGGTCTACTTTTTCTTCTTTACTTTAAACATGGTCATGTTTGGTATCATTGGAAAGGCCAAGCTCTGGCCTTTCTAATGATAACAAACATGACCCTCTAGCTGCCAACAGTCGGGAGATATCAGGGTTCAAAGGAACCCCCTATCTTTCCTTAGGAGTCAATTAGGACTTTCCCCACACGTCCTCAGCAGTGAAAGGGTTAATGAGTAAATAATTCTTCACTCCTAAATCAATATAGCAAACTAGAAGATTTATTTTTATAGCACAGTATTTAAAGGGCCTACACATGGACTGGAGGTTGTAAAATAATGCTAAATCAACACATTTTTTGTTTTTTTTCCAAACCAAAGTGGCCAAAATACCTTAGGCAGGTGTATTTTTAGAGGATATTTGGGGATATCAATAAAGAAATTAGGTTTTTTGTATTAAAATGCTGTAAAGCAGTGGTTCTCAACCCTGTCCTCGTGACCCCCAACCAGGCCGGATTTTGCAGATAGCTGAAGCACAGCACAGGTGATATGATTTGCTGCTCAGTGATTGCAGGATTCAGTCTGCAATTCTCCAAGGTGATCTGCAAAATATGGCCTGGTTGGGGGTCCCGAGGACAGGGTTGAGAACCACTGCTGTATAGGAAGAGTACCAGTATCTATATAGAGGTGCAAATTTGGAAACTATCGGTGCTCTGAATCATCAGATGTTTTAAAACCTGAACCGCTTATGTAGCTGAATTCACTCCATGTCATGGGTTTTGTGAAAACAGACTGAAAAACATTTAAAGTAGGAGTGTTAGGCTGGTCTTTTTAAAAAAATATAAATTATTTTATATACGCACAAGTCATCCTTTTCCAACACTAGAATGTTCGGCCATTCATTCATTTTCCTTTTCACCTTAAGTGCCTTCACTCCACTAGTTTAACATTTTAAACAAAATCTTTTTAGACATTTTATTATCTCTTGAATCTTACTTGTAGAATAATTTCTTATTTAGCCAGATTTGATTTGCAGCACGTGATATCTGAAGTTACACCTTCACTATTGGTGACTAATGTATTGTTCACTGATGCAAAATAGAGCACCAGCTTTGGAATAGGCCCTAACTCAACCAGAGCTGTTGTAAACTTACCAGAGCCATTATAGTCTATGGAGTTGTTACGTTTACAACAGCTCTGGATGAGTTAACACCAATTTTGTAATATTGCCCATGTAGGATTCTAGAACTTCACTTGGTTTGTTTTCTGGTCCATGAGTGCAATGAGGCATATCAGATGTTTCCTTTGTACATAAATACTTCTAACAAATCTTCTCCCTAACACCCTCACCCTCTTTGCTGCTTGGTGGAAGATAATAATTTCTTCTCTGATTCTGTATGTTTGTGTTACACGAGCGGAGATTAAGGATAACATTTATTTTTGTTACACTGTCTTGTCTGAAAATAGAAAAAAATATATCAAAATCTACTCTGACATTTTTATAGATGAAGCCATTAACAAAATATCATTCTGTAATGCAAGGGATACACACTTAAAATGAATTCTTAGAGGCACAAAAGATATCTTTGCATCCGAAATTGGAATATGTCAGTACCATTTTTAAATATTTTTAAAACCTTTGTTATGGGATGAGCAGTCTTATTTGACCTAAATATTGTTTGTTTCTAAACCAATAAAGCTATTGAGAAAATATATTATAAAACTGGCATTTTTGGTTCCCTCAAATATATCCAAATCTAAAACCTAAAGCTCTTTTGTAAACTGGAATTCAGAAGTTGCAATGAAATGTGTATTATCGTATTTCAGGGAATTTGTTAAACTATGATGTAAATTGGGACCTCGCCCCCTCCTTTATTAATTCAAAACAAAATACGGGTCCAGCCACAATCATTTATTGCATCCAATATTCATTTTTCCACAGGATAACTTTATTTTAGAACAGCACATTTCATTACATAGTCAAGTAACCTTATAGGGACAGATCCCACCCATGGAAAGCTACCTTTTCTAGTTTATGTCAGGAATGCACAACTCCAGTGTGTTCCCAGCCAATGCCTCTCAAAGCAGCAACATCGAGAGGCATTAGTCTGGCTGGATGCTTGACTGAACGTCCAGCTCTCCGGCTACTCTAGACCAGCAGTACTAAAGGACGCTGCAACCAGGGCAGCCATCAGAAATGATGTGGCCCCTTACTGAACCTCACGAAGGGCACCCCCCGTAAACTTCTTCAACCTTTAAAATTCTTTCGCCCCCTTCCACAACAACAAAAAGGACATAACACAGCTCCACCGCAATAAAACTCACAGTAATGTGCAGTGGGTATGAGCGTATCACAGAGCTCCACAGCCATAAAACTACTGTGAGTTTTATTGCTGGGGAGCTCTGTGATACGCTCATACACACTGCACATTACTGTGAATGTGCAGTGTGTATGAGCATATCACTGAGCTCCACAGCAATAAAACTCACAGTAATGTGCAGTGTGTATGAGCGTTTCACAGAGCTCCACAGCAATAAAACTCACAGTAATGTACCGATTTATTCAACCCCCCCAGCATTTAATTTTTCATCTTATTACCCCCCAAAAAAGGTAAGCGGTGTATAGATAGATTATAGTAGGATTGGTATCCAGAGATGTGGACCCGAAGCAATAGTCTTTCTAATTTAAGGGGGTAACTCAGTAATTGAATATAGGTACATATATTATCCCCCCCAGTATTTCATTTGCCAGATTATTACCCCCCGCATTTCATTAGACATATCATCCCCCTCCGCATTTCATTAGTCAGATCATTCTCCCCATTTCATTACAGATTATTCCCCCCCATTTCATTAGATCATTCCCCCGAATTTCATTAGATCATTCCCCCGAATTTCATTAGATCATTCCCCCGAATTTCATTAGATCATTCCCCCGAATTTCATTAGATCATTCCCCCGAATTTCATTAGATCATTCCCCCCATTTCATTAGATCATTCCCCCCATTTCATTAGATCATTCCCCCCATTTCATTAGTCAGATCATTCCCCCCATTTCATTAGTCAGATCATTCCCCCCCATTTCATTAGTCAGCTCACCCCCCCCCCCATTTCATTAGTCAGATCATTCCTCCCCATTTCATTAGATCACTAAGAGTGCACGCTGGATTGACGCCGCTCCTCACGTGATGCGCGGCGTCAATCCAGCGTGCACTCTTCCGGTTTTAGAACGTGGGGCCCCAGGTAGGCACGCTGCAGGGTCGCGGACGCGGCGGTTAGGTAGTGTGCTGCTGGGCCGGCTGCCACGGACATCCTGAGATGACCTTCCCTTTAGGACTAGCCTACAAAAACTGGGACCCTACCGACCTGCGGGGCCTCGGGCAGTGCCCGAGGGCCCGATGGGTCAGTCCGCCCCTGACTGGAGCTGAAGGAGGGCATCGCCGCTGCTGACGGGGCCCGGTCCCCCCGGGCGCTGGGCCCCTTAGGGCAGCATGGGGCGTAGTGCCCTGATGGCGGCCCTTGCTGCAACCCTTTAAGTGCAGAAAAGAGGGAAGCAGCATGGCAATGGCAGGTGTTAAAGGGATGTTAAAGTAAAAATGCATGATTGATGGAGCTGTAGAGCATTTATGTGGGGTTGATATATAACCCATCTGTCTAGTGCACATTAAAAAAGTGTGTGTGTGTATTTTCTTTGTGATTGATAACCTAGTATGAATCAGTGATAAAAGAATAACAAGTAAACCCTGTCAGACGACACTACTTGATTCATTTAATCTTCAGGCTAATTTTGGGTATATTTAAAGCTGTACCCTGTGTGATATCTTAGGCTGGGGTCAGACGAACGCAGTGTTAACGTCCGTGTTGCCCGCACTTTAGTACGTCCGTGATAGCATACAATTGTGTTAAATGGAGCCCCACACACGAAGTACGTCCGCACAGAAGTGCGGAGGCATGACGGACGCTGCAAACGGACGCAGGTTAGGCAAGAACGTAATACTGCTAGAACGGACGTGCGGAGTGCGCCACGTCCACAACGTCTGCATAGCTTTGTGTGTGAGTGATGGAGCGTGGTCAGACGGACTGCATTTATACGTCCAGCATTTTTGACGGACAGAATGTTTTTTCATTGTAATTTATTTTCCCTGCTACATCAGACAAAAAATACGTCAGTGAAAATAACGGACGGTGTGGCCACTACCTTGTCGTCAGTCAGAAAGTACGTCCGTACTGCACGGACTCACAGTCCGTACAAAATGCGCTCGTCTGACCCTAGCCTTAACTGGTACTTAGTGTCAGGATTTTTGCCCAGGAGCATGCAGGGGCTACAAAGGGACCTGTGCTAGAGCTGCTCCTGTTGTTACATAAGCTGGCAGCACCTTTCATGTCCTGCCCCTGCTTTCCATCAAATTCAGTTTTTCTGCTTATTGAGCTTGCAGGAATCGTTGGCTGTTCTCCCTCCAGACTGTTAACTAGGGACTTCTATTTAAGGGAATTGCCCCACTTTGTACTTGCCTTGGTTTTGAGGTTCAGTTCATGGTACTTTCTGAACTGACTCTTGTCTGTCTCCATACTTGTGTTCCCGGTCACCCTGTGTTGTTGCCAGTATCCTGCCGTGCCCATGTGTTGCTGCCAACCCCATCTGACCTTTGCTATGTAGCTACATCATGTTGTGTCCTGCATTCTGCCTCCACGGTCTCATATCTGCAAGAAACCTCCTGGATTTCTGTAACCCTTGTATGTGTTTCCCCTACAGTTTGGGCTCTCGTCTGCCACCTCACATCATGACTCTTACACTTCGCATTATAGTATATGTTGCCTGCATATCTTTAAACAATGGTTTCCTTTACATCCCCCTGCTTCTATCCAAGGCCCCAGAATCTGGCTTAACCAGATCTCTCTACCCCTTTCTCAGGTTTTGTTACACCAGGGCATGTGTGTGGGAGGGAGGAGGCTACTGGAAGGCTATTAAGTGTGGAAATGGCAGGTGTTTTTTACTATTGTATTTTGTACATTCCACCCGTGTGTTTTTCCAATTGTAAACCCTGAACAAAGTCATTTCCAGTTGTGTTTTCAAACTGGGAAGAGCTCCGGCTATTGACTGGGTGGGTTTGGGCCAGAAACCGTATCCTTTGGGATACTGACGACAGGGAGCTTTATGCACGTGGATAATTTAATACAATCGTGTGGCACCTACATGGATATACATGAACAATATATTTGTATTATTTATGCACATTGATACCCATCCTGGGTATGAATACCCTAGTTGCAGACCAACGTGTTGAAAGCAACTGAGAGGCCGAGTATAGAATAGTGGCCATGATTCAGGGCTGGCCCTAGACACCAATGAGAATTTTTTGTTTTTTTTAACATTTAATTCTATAGGAGTCTCCCGTTTAAACCTGTTGAACTTAAATCAGTGAAAACCAGGGCACTTCACTGACAGTTCGGTGCAATTCGGCGATTTCTTAATAGATTAATCATTACTTTTATAAGGGACAATTTTGCTGCGCCGAAGACTGCCAAATTGAGGCAATCTTTTGCAATATGCATCGTATTTTGCTGTCAATTCGCATATTTGGCAAATTGACAGTTTAGTGAATGGACGAACTGCAGCAAAATTGTACCATACAGTGAAATTCACCGTTCTGAGCAATTCGTGGCAAGTTCGCCACTTACTGAATAACTCCTTAGGATAACAACGTCTCTAACAAATTGGTCTTGGCAGCCAGTTGGTTTAAGGCCGGGGTCAGAGTGCACTATGTGGGCCCGTACTGACATGCCTCCCAGCGTCCCACGCAACGTTATGACGCTTCGACGGGCCAGCCACACGCTGTAGCACGCGCAAGAATTGCGCACACTACAGCGGCCGACCCCAAACCTGGGTTCCATTATTGTACCCCTTCCTCATTGTTTGCTTGTTTAGGCCTGCGTCAGACAAACGCAGTGATCACATCCGTGTCGCCACAGTTTAACGTCCGTCGTAGCGAATCATGATCAATAGAGACCCACACACAAAGTACATGCGCACCGAACTGCGCACGCACAACGCACGTGGCAAATGGACGCAAGTTAGGCGAGAACGTAAAACCGCTAAGATGGACGCGCAGAGTGCGCCACGTCCGCGTACGGCCTGTGTGCTTGATGAGGCGATGTCAGACGCAGCGCATTTGCGACGTCCATCACGTTGACACTCAGAAGTTTTTCTGGTCTTGCTGACTGTAATTGTCATTTCATTTTTATTAATTTTGATTCCCATTTTCCCCTTTTTTTTTCTACATCCGTTAAAAAAACGGACCGTGTGGTGTTTACAGTATCTTCCGTCAGTACGTCCGTCCGTCCGCTATGCACACACGCATAGTGCGCTCTGACTGCGTTCATCTGACATTAGCTTTAGCAGTCAGTGGCAGCTCGCAAAGCAGACCCCCGCTAGCAGCGCAGAAGTTGGGCATCTTATGGTGAAGCACAGGGGCCACCAGATGATGTGCAGGCACCACAAGAGGCAGAAGAAAGAAAGATAAAAGAAAGACACAAAAGAAAGGCAGTAAAAAGAGGCACAGAAGAAAGAGGCACATAGAGAAGATAAAAAAAGAGGCAGATGAAAGAGGCAGGTGAAAGAAATAAAAGCAGGCAGATGAAAGAAAAGGCAAAAGAAAGAGGTACAGAAGAAAGAGACAGCGGAAAGAAAGAGACAGCGGAACGAAAGAGGCACAGACCGGGGGGGAGGTAAGATGGGCACCGAACGACCGTGTGCGGCCCCCTTGCACAGTGTTGTCCCCCGCATTTCAACTATTGGCAAGTAGCTGGTCTTGCCTATGGTGCAGAATTGTCTAGCACCAGCCCTGTACATAAGGGAATCTCTACTATAAAACAGTAAGGGCCGGCGTGTCCGTCGCCCAAAAAACCTTCTGCGCATGCGCATCCAACCGCCGAAACAGACAGCGGAGTGTGGAATCCGTGCGCTCCCAGCGTAGTGCTGGGTGCGCACGCAGCCAACCGGCGCAGCACGCGCACAGCCGTGATGCGCACGCACAGGGTTTCAGTAATGGAAGCTTTTGCACAGGGAGAGCGAGCCCAGCGCCAAGCGAATTGCGCAGAGGACGTGCTGTTTAGCCTCCTCGGGTCGTTTCCAGCCAGTCCTGGATATGGGGACGCGGCCTGAGGTTTGGAACATACCTCGCTTCCCTACGTTTGAGTCAATGCATCCTGACAGACTGGCGGAGCAGCTGTTAGCAGCGAGTCATGATCAGGGGTTTGATCGACAAAGTAATTAAATCAAATGAGACCCTTAGACTGTCCGGGACGTATATACCCATGTATGAGCTGGGGCAGTAAAACACATTTATATATAGAGATACTCTTGGTTAGGACATTGAAAAACAAATATGTGGACATGAATTCTGACCTGGCGACAACAACAATAGCCTGCCCTCTGGGCAGGCTTTCCACCTAGTAGTAATATAACACAGAAAACACATACACCCTGTACCCTTAGCTCCAAGTGAATACCGTCACATAACACAAAACTAGGTAGAAACTCTGGGCAACCTAGTCCACTGCAGCCCAGGGTCCGTAGCATGAACCACCCACTCCTGCTTCAGACTCTCAACTCTCTTGGTGTCGCCAACACCGCTCTATCTTGGATCTAGCAGATTCTTCTGTGTCGCTTTATGGCAACTCCTCCTCTTCATTACCTTTTTCAGTTGGTGTACCTCAAGGCTCTATTCTGGATACTCTGCTTTGCTTCTATACCTACTCCCTTGGCAAAATCATCTACAGCTTTAACTTTAAATATCCCCTATATTCTGGTGAGGGGCAGACAGGGCTGTCTTTAATATTGACTGGGCCCTGACTGGGCATAAAGTGCATTATTATAGGTTTTTGATCCGTTTATTTTTTGAAAAAGATCATTCACCTTATCAGTTAGTGATCATAAAAGTAAGATATATTTTTTAAGCAATTTCCATGTCGGGAACTGTATCTCTTACATCCTTGTCAAACATGGTATTGTACATAAATTGCTTTATGCTGCAGTTGTTTGGTTTTTCATTGCGAAACAAAGAAATGAATGACTGAAACTGAATTTGCTCATAATCAAATTTTGTGCCAAGATCATGATTGTAGAAAGAGAACAACTTTTTCTTGCTATTTTAATGGAATCCATGTCCATCTCTGGAAAGATTTAAAAGAATCCAAATAAATCGCACACTTCACTGTAGTCTCATAGACACTCGATGCTCCAGACACACTAAGGCCCCGTTCACACTGCGATTTGAAAATCGCGACAGAGAGATAATGTCGCGATTTTGCAGAGCGCCACCAATGCAAGTTGTAAAAAAAGGGTCATGTACCAGCGACATGCTACCGCAACATCGCGCGGCAAGATGTGAGCAGCTCCATTGAAATGCATTGGAGAAGCTACATAGTGTGGATTTTTCCGCAAAATCCGCGCGATAAATCGCACAGTGTGAACAGGGTCTAAAAGTTTGTCAACACACAAAATAAAAAGTCTCCCTTGGCGTTAATTGTGCTTCCTCTCTGTGTCCATAGTGGCTGCTGACAGAGGCGTAGCGAGATCATGTGGCGCCCGGGGGGGATCTTTCATTAGTGCCCCCCAACCAAAAATAATCACTAAAGCATACAGATTTTACAAATATTTAAACCCCCCCCCCAAAATATAATAACAATTGGAAAGGTGCAACACATAAAATAGGTTAACAGGAGAGCATCATTAACCTCTTACTGACGAGCAGGTTTTGCCAAGACTAGCCGACGTGCCACTTGCCTCATTGGCTGCGTATGGTGTGTAAGAGTGTATCACAGAGCTCCACAACTATAAAACTCACAGTAATGTGCTGCGTGTATGAGTGTATCACAGAGCTCCAGAGCAATAAAACTCATACACACCGCACATGGATATATTGCCCCCAGCTCACATGGATATATTGCCCCCAGCTCACATGGATATATTGCCCCCAGCTCACACATAGATATATTGCCCCCAGCTCACACATGGATATATATTGCCCCCAGCTCACACATGGATATATTTCCCCCAGCAGCTCACACATGGATATATATTGTCCCCAGCAGCTCACACATGGATATATATTGCCCCCAGCAGCTCACACATGGATATATATTGCCCCAGCAGCTCACACAGGGATATATATTGCCCCCAGCAGCTCACACAGGGATATATATTGCCCCAGCAGCTCAAACATATATATTGCCCCCAGCAGCTCACACAAGAATATATATTGCCCCCAGAAGCTCAGATCTATATTGCCCCCAGCAGCTCACACATGGATATATATTGCCCCCAGCAGCTCACACAGGGATATATATTTCCCCCAGCAGCTCACACAGGGATATATATTGCCCCAGCAGCTCAAACATATATATATTGCCCCCCAGCAGCTCACACATGGATATATATTGCCCCCAGAAGCTCAGATATATAGTGCCCCTAGCAGCTAACACATGGATATATATTGCCCCCAACAGCTCAAACAGATATATATTGCCCCCAGCAGCTCACACATGGATATATATTGCCCCCAGCAGCTCACACATGGATGTATATTGCCCCCAGCTCACCTCTCCTCTGCCGGCGGCCGCATGCTTTTTGTGCTACGAGCAGCCACCAGCAAGAAGCTCTGCGGCTCATGTGGGTTCCACCAGCCGATCGCGGAGTTCACGTGAGCTCCGCAATCTCGGGGCTGGCTGGTGGAACCCACGTGAGCGGCAGGGCTGCTGAGCCGGCGCCCCCCCTGGCTGAAAGGTGCAGATATTTTGTAGAAATGACTGACCCCCAAAACTGCTGGTGGCAGTGAGAACACACAGATTACCACAATTCCCAGATATTTTGTAGAAATTACTGACCCCCAAAATAGTTGCTGGGAGTGAGAACACACAGATTACCACAATTCCCAGATATTTTGTAGAAATTACTGACCCCCAAAATAGTTGCTGGGAGTGAGAACACACAGATTACCACATTTCCCAGATATTTTGTAGAAATTACTGACCCCCAAAATACTTGGTGGCAGTGAGGACACACAGATTACCACAATTCCCAGATATTTTGTAGAAATTACTGACCCCCAAAATAGTTGCTGGGAGTGAGAACACACAGATTACCACAATTCCCAGATATTTTGTAGAAATTACTGACCCCCAAAATACTTGGTGGCAGTGAGAACACAAAGATTAGAACAATACCCAGATATTTTGTAGAAATGAGACCCCCCCCCCCCGTAGCTGGTGGCAGATTGGCAGTGAGAACACACACTAACACAAGAACATTCTCCTCTCAAACACGTGCTGAAGCGCTGTGTGAAGCCTTATATAGTGCGCTGCGGGACATAGCTCTGTGAGCCCATGATTGGGCAAAATTTGCCCATAGTCTTGAACCCATCTTGCACCTGACCTGTGGTCAGATGCAAGGCTGTAGCCAATTGCAAGCTTCAGGCCAGTGGAAAAGTGCATTGTGGTCCATTGTGGGCGAACATGCGGTGAACACGCAGAAATGTTCCTAGTTTGCGAACATACGAACGGGGGATGTTTGAATCGAAAACCGAACAGCTCATCCCTAGTCATGAGGCGCCCAGGGGCAAGTCCTCCCCTAGCGCCCCCTATGTGTTAGATGAACTAATGAGTAGTATTGCATTATGCCATCACTTTCAAATTTGCTCACAGTGTGGGAAATGAGAATGTGAATTAGTGCAGTGACATTGTTTGCATTATAAGCAAATAATGCCACTATGTGTATGAACGTATCACAGAGCTCCACAGCAATAAATCTCACAGTAATATGCAGTATGTATGAACATATCACAGAGCTCCGCAGCAATAAAACTTTCAAATAATTATAAACAGAATTAGAATTCTATAAAAATCCAGGAATTCTGAAAAGTAAAAAAATGACTTGCTCCTGTGCTGTTACTACTCTGTGGTCAATATAAAGGAAGGTTGAATTCTCACTAAGAGAGCAACAATATATTCAGGACTGTCTTGAAAAAGCCTGCTTTTACATTACTAGAATAATATATTTAAATATATATATAAAAATAACTATATTATTGAGATAAATAATATTAAGATGCTAATTATATTTAGAATTTTTATATACAATATTAAACATTAAAATCGTAATATGACCATATTGTCTCCACTACTGTTTGTCGTTTTGGCAGTTAAGGGGTTAAATTCCAGGTGGTCCAGTGGTTACAGGACTCACATGAGCATGGTGGGAGACACAGTGCCCCCCTCTGTCATTACAGCATGGTGGGAGACACAGTGCCCGCCCTGTCATTACAGCATGGTGGGAGACACCGTGCCCCCCTGTCATTACAGCATGAAGGGGAGACACAGTGCCCCCTTGGTCATTACAGCATGGTGGTAAGACCAGTGGTGTATTTAGGTTTTGTGCTGCTCTAGGCCTGACTAAACTCGTGCACCCCCTAATTTAAATTTGACGCACCCCTTCCTGTCAAGGGCACACCTCTTCCTGGTTAATCCCCACCCTTCCTCTTTAAGCTCCACCTTTTCCTCTTAGAGCTCCGCCTTTTCCTCTCTTTATATTAAAAGTGGATACCAAGCGCCTACTTGTATATTTTGTATACCATTTCAAATGTACCTATTGAGATAAAGAAAATTATGAAATGTTTAAATTCAAGCATTTTTACAAAGAACAGCCACGCATGTCAAGTATACTGGATCACAGCCACTCTAATTGGTTGAACAATAAAATCCAAAGAAACGTGCACTGCATATGACCGTATCACAGAGCTGCACAGCAATAAAACACACAGAAATGGGCACTGTGTATGAGCATATCAGAGCTGCACAGCAATAAAACCCACAGAAATGTGCAGTGTGTATAAGCGTATCTCAGAACTCCAGGGCAATAAAACTCACAGTAATATGCAGTGTGTATCACAGAATCCACAGCAATAAAACTCCCAGCAATGCAATGTGCGGTGTGTATGAGTGCATCAGAATCCACTGCAGTAAAACTCCCAGCAAACCGAGTGTATATGAGCACACAGCAATTATGCTGTGGAGCATCTTGTCAGCAGTGGGGTGCTACTGCCAGAGGGTGCACTGTAGCTTTGATTCCCTTCCCGGTGGGTGTTCAGTCCAGAATAGAGTCTGTGTTAACGAAAGGGCGGGCAGCTGCGCGCGTGCGTTTCACGTGGTTCAGCCAGTCATGTGGTACTGAGACTCAGAGAAATTGCAGTGAAATGCCCTGATGTTCGGTGGTTTCAATCAGCAGGTTTATTCAGGCGAACCCCATAGGTTTCAATGTTAAAAATATTCCCGTTTTTATGCAATATCTAATAAATCATTTATTATTTTAATCTGCAGTAAAAAGTCTTTACTTATTGATTTTATTTTAGTACCTTTTAGTCATTTTTCAGATTTTTTGGGCAAAATTCCCCCCCTTTTTTTTAATAGCAATTTTTCTTTTTTCTGTAACAACTTTTTATTATCAATCATAGGCTCTTATATGTAAATTCCAGACATTTTCGTTCAGTAGTTCTTTTGAAAACAGCAGGCCACGGGTTTGCGGTGGCAGCATTCAGCTGCCGACTCCATGCACTTTGGGGACCCTGCGGTGAATGGTGAATTCACTGCAGGGTGGGGAAATTTTATTCTCCTAAGTGCAGGGAAGTACAGAACACCAAAAAGTTGGCGTCATTTCGGTGCTCTGTGAGTAACCCATTTAGTGGTGAGGTTTTTTGCTGCCCCCTGGAAAGTGAAATTAGTGAAATCTCAATGTATCCTTCCTGGTAAAATACTTTGCAGAAGTAAAAAAAATATATATATTTTTTGTTTTTTAGGGGTGGGGCCACCCAGTGCGGGCTGCCGCCCCCTGGAAAGTGCCGCCCTAGGCCTGGGCCTAGTTGGCCTAGGCCAAAATACACCAGTGGGTAAGACACAGTGCTGTAATGCCAGGGGGGGCACTGTGTCTCCCCTCCATGCTGTAATGACAGGGGGCACTGTGTGTGCTGTAACGACAGGGTGCCAGGGCCGGCGCTGCCGCTAGGCGCCCGCCAAGAGCGCAGCTCCGCCTAGGGCGCAGCCGAGAGACCAACACTCACACATGGGTATGATGTGACGGGTCTCTCTGCCGGCCGCTGTCACGCCGCTCTATCATGCTGCACGCTAGCTCAGGCCTCTGGGCGCAGCTTGATCATGGAAGACTTGCGGTGGCTGTCCATGCTGAGGGGGCGGGGTTATCCCCGCTTCCCTCACTCTCTATTGGACAGCCACCGCAAGCTGTCTCCCATGATCAAGCTGTGCCCAGAGGCCAGAGCAAGCGCGCAGCATGATAGAGTGGCGTGACAGCTGCCGGCAGAGAGACCCATCATACCCAGCCATGCGTGAGCTACTGGGGGCAGTATACACCCATGTGTGAGCTACTGGGGCAGTATACACCCATGTGTGAGCTACTGGGGCAGTATACACCCATGTGTGAGCTACTGGGGCAGTATATACCCATGTGTGATCTACGGGGGCAGTATATACCCATGTGTGATCTACGGGGGCAGTATATACCCATGTGTGATCTACGGGGGCAGTATATACCCATGTGTGATCTACGGGGGCAGTATATACTCATGTGTGATCTACGGGGGCAGTATATACCCATGTGTGATCTACGGGAGCAGTATATACCCATGTGTGATCTACGGGGGCAGTATATACCCATGTGTGATCTACGGGGGCAGTATATACCCATGTGTGATCTACGGGGGCAGTATATACCCATGTGTGATCTACTGGGGCAGTATATACCCATGTGCGAGCTACTGGGGCAGTATATACCCATGTGCCAGCTACGGGTGCACTATATACCCATGTGCGAGCTGCTGGGGCAGTATATATACATGTGCGAGCTGCTGGGGCAGTATGTATCCATGTACGAGCTACTGGGGCAGTATATATCCTTGTACGAGCTACTGGGGCAGTATATACCCATGTGTGAGCTGCTGGGGGCAGTATATGCCCATGTGTTTGCTCTGTGATACGCTCACACATGTCACGTGTTTTTTTTTGGGGGCGCAATATAACCTACCACCGGCCCTGCGGGGAGCACTGTGTCTGCTGTAATGACAGGGGGCAGTGTCATTACAGCATTGAAGGAAGACACAGTGCCCCCCCACAGGAAACCTTTTTACTTCCTTCCACTAAGGGCCCCCAGGGAATCCCCTTACCTCTGGTGCTGGCTCAGGCTGCCTCGCTCTCTCCTGGCCTCACACACAGGGAAGAAGGCTGTAGGGGGTGGTGCCTCCTCTCCGTGCAGCTAGTTGCAGGGGAAGACACGCTGATGTGATTTTTCCCACCAGAGAAGTTCCGACGTGGTTTTTTCGCCGGATTCAGCCAATCCGAATTAAGAACCTTAATTGACATCAATTTACCTTAATTGACTCACTTATGTGATACGCTCAGGAGTTTTTTTTTTGGGGGGCAGCATTTCATCCATCGCTCCAGGCAGCACAGTAGCTGACACCATCTCGTAAGCGAAATATTAAAAAAGGTGACTTGAAACGCCCTGTTCATTTAAATTAAACCCACCAAAAACACAGTTTAGTAGACTGAGCAGAGTTTAATAAAGGAGTATTTATTAGGACGCAAAAAATAGTCATATTCAGTTTTTCCCTGGGCGCGAGCGTACCCCCACCTGTTTTTCCAGTAAAAAAACACTGGATACTCGCATACACATCGAGCATTTCTGTGAGGTTTTTTGCTTTGGGGCTTTGTAATTCGTTCATACTCCACGCATTTCTGTGCGGTTTATTGCTGTGGGGCTTTGTGATACACTCATACACATTGCGCATTCCTGTGAGGTTTATTGCTGTGGGGCGTGGTTTGAGATACGCTCATATACATTGAGCATTCCTGTGGGGCTTTGTTTGAGATATGCTCATGCACATTGAGCATTCCCGTGTGGTTTATTGCTGTGGGGCTTTGTGAAATGCTCATACACCGCACATTCCTGTGGGGCTTTGTGATATGCTCATACACATTGCGCATTCCTGCGAGGTTTATTGCTGTGGGGCTCTGTGATCACACTTCACATTACTGTGAGGTTTATTGCCCCACACACCAGGTGGGAAGGCAAATCAATGATTTTCTTTTATTGGGGGAGGAGCAAATAAAAACCTTTTTTTTTAATGGGTGGGCAGTATTTTTTTTTTCTTCTGAAGCAGAAGGTCAGATGGTCTGATGGTCTGGTGCCTTCCAGTTCCAGGCTGACCCCTCCGTGACTGGCACTATGCAGTCTTCTCTTCAAGGATGCGGCTGTCGAACCGCCAGGTCTGGGCATAGGGCTGGGCGGCAGACGTCCCATCGCATGCCATCTGACATCATCAAAGGGGGCCAGACGGCCACCATCTTTTGATTCTCCACCAGCGCCTGACCTAGGCAGGCTGCAGCCTGAAAAACACTGGCAGCTCCATGCAACTGCAGGATCATAGCATGGCATTCCTTCTCAAACCAAACTTAGAGTCAAACCTCAAGTTTCTGTTGGTGGTATGCCACTGTTTTTGGGCTCTAGGGGCAGCTGCGTTGGGCCCCACAACCATGAGTGAACCTGGAGCAACTACCCCTTTTGCCCCACAGTAAAGAAGACCCTGATCAGGTCTACCTCTTCACTCCTGATCTCTCTCCCTTCTGTCCTTTCTAAAGTCAACGACTGTTTTCTTCATGTATTGCCTCTCATCACCTAAAGATTTAACATGTCGAAGACGTTCATTAATTTCTTACTGCTGAAACCCCCATGCAACTCATACACACCTTTGTAACTTCCTGACTTGACTACTGTGATAATCTTTTAGTTGGCCTCCCTCTCTCCTGCCTCTCCCACTTGCATTACATCCTAAATGCCTCTGCCAGGCTTATTCACCTCACCCGCCGCTTCTCTGATTCCCTACACGGGCTCCCAACCCACTACAGAATTGAATTCAAAATTCTCACCCTGACATAGAAAGCCCTCACTAACGATGCTTCCACTACCTGTCCTCACTAATCATGAAATCCACCCCAGCATGCTTCCTAAGATCAAATGACAACTTGCGCCTAACTTCTTCCCGTATCACCTCTTCCCATGCCAGACTACAGGACTTCTCGCATGCAGCCCCCACCCCCTGGAAGGTAGTTCCTCGTGCTGTCAGACTTTCCCTTACTTTGCCTCTAAATGCTCCCTAAACACATGCCTGTTCAGGGAAGCCTACCACCAAATTCACCAATACGCTTCACTTCAGGGGCGAACTGGGCCGGGGGGCAAGGTGACAAATGCCCCCCCGGCCAGTTTTCAGCCGCTGCGTCTTCTCTTTACGAGACCAGCCGGCTGCTACACACAGCACACAGCCAGCTGATCTCATAATCAGGAGGAGGAGGCTGCGAGCAAAGCAGCTCACGTGGGGCCATGCTGGCCCCGCCCCTTCCTCCTCCACAACCACTGTGTGATGTGTCCAGCACGTGCAGGCGGGGGGGGAGAGAAAGCCCAACCAGGAGACAGACAGACTATGGCAAGTATGTAACAAGTATTTAACAAGTGTGTGTGGTGTGAATGCAGGGGGTGGTGTATTTTGTGTGTGTGTGTTTGAGAGCAGGGGGCTCTGTGTGTTTGAGAGCAGGGATGTGTGTGTGCGCAAGGGTGTGTGTGTGTGCAAGGGTGTGTTCACACACAGCATCCTCTGTCAAACCAGCAAATGCCATTAAGATCCATCATTAGCTAATGTGGCTGAATGCATGGGGGGGGGGGTGCTGTGCCAGAGGCTGGCTGAGGAGGGTGATTTGAGGTACTGGCCACAGATGGCACCTCTTGTCCAGGGATCCAAACACCTCCACAACCGGATTAAGACATCCTGGGGTCCAAGGCAGGTACAACACTGTACCTATAATCTTGTGCGCACACAGTACACAATAGGGAGCAAACTCCATAACATTATACTGCACACATAACATATTTGTATGGTACCCCCAGCTGGGGCACCCAAAGACAGCTGCCTGAGTTGCCATAGAGACTTGCTGACCAAGCAGGCCCCTGAAAGATACATGGACCCTAGGCCAGTGATGGTGGACATTGGCACTCCAGCAATATTATACTTTATTTATATAGCGCCAGCACATTCTGCAGCTCTGAACAATGGGCACATTATATACAGGGCAGCAAGAGGTTAAAGGGGCGCTCAAATGTTACCCTCTTTTCCCCCTTTAACCTATTTGCTGCTGACGACGTGCTGAGCGCATCCTCTGGTTTCAGGTTTGTGTGCAGAGGATGTACTTGGTACGTCGTTGAAGTGATGTTGTACGCTCATACACAGCGCACATTACACTATCACAGAGCTGCACAGCAGTAAGAAGTATATAGTGCATAACAACTCACCAGAATTATAAATGTCACTTTAATGTTTTTGTAGGAGTGGGGGGCCTTTAACTGCATGTCCTGTCGCCATGCAGGGATGTCCCAAAAGCTCACAATCAAGCAAGCCCCTGCTTTACCTGGGGGAGGGGTAGCACAGAGGGTGCAGGGCCCCTCTCCCCTATAGAGTTGCTGCACCACGGGCCTATGGCTTGTGACTGCCCCCTGGGCCAAAAGTTGCCAGTCAGCCCCTGCTTCACTTCCCCAACCAGTCCATCACTCTCACCTTGCAGTCTTTTTCCTTCTGTCACTCTCCCCTCCAACCCTTCTAGATTGTAAATTCCCACGGGAATAGGGCCCTCACTTCCTCCTGTTGAGTTGACAAATGTTCTGTCTCGAGGTCTTGTACTACTGTCTACATTGTACCCATCATTCAGTGCTGTGGAATATGATGGTGCTATATAAATAATGACAAAAATTACAGAACTTCATGGGTCCTCAAGTACCAAACAAGCATATTGAAGCTGTGTCTCTAAGGAGTTAAATATCTATCTGTGCTACCCATTTGTGTCCCTCCCTGTATTTGATTATTTCACATTGATTATGAATAGAATTTGTTCACTGGCACCAGAGAGGACCCTCCTGTGTACCTATGCCTGTCGTTGTTTGTAGCTGTTTTACTTGACGTCACTCTTCTCTTTTTACCACTCTCTCCAGTCTGTTTATTTTATACTGTGTAATGTTTTACTTTTTGTCTTTGAGAATTTCACTGTTGCTCTTTGTGAATAAATGTTATCCTTTTTTGACAGTTTCTGTGTTATTGTTTTTTCCTTTATTCTTTTGGATTATCTACCCATGTCACAATTCCCAGTACAGGGCCAGTGAAAATCTATATGTAATATTACTGCAAGTGCTAGATCTCAGAACTTTTAATAAGCCTGAAATGAGTTTGTTTAAACTATAAAAACAAGAACATAGTAAATGTTTCTTCTTAATACCTCAGGTATTCTTTGTGACTTTGAGGGACGATTTTTAGTTTCCTGAATCCTATGTAATTTTCATTGAATTGGAGGAATATAGCAGATAGCATTTAATGCCTTATAATTTGCATAAAAATATACATTTCAAAATCTAATTTCAACCCCTTTTTTGTCCCTTTTTAATGGTTTAGAATAAGCAATCTTGCAACCTCTGTCAGCATCCATAGGTTCCATACTATTTTTTTTATAATGATCTCTCCATTCTCCCATACACTTGCTACTGTAGGACAACTATATTGACTCTCCTATGGAGCCACTTCTCCAAATTTATTTCATAGACCTAAATGCTTGGATTAAGATGGAATACTCTGCACACAATACAACTGTTTTTTTTTTCCTTTCCTTTTCTGGGGGGGGGGGCAAATACTGTGCCAAATAGATGTCTACCCCTCTATCCCCACACAGAAACAATCTTGTATTTTATAGTTTAGTATAGAGGACAATGCAGTAGACCTCGGTTTTGCAGATCTGTGTTTTTTTTTCTTCTTTTGTGTCTTGCCAAGGTATTTTGTCTTTGTTCTCAAATAGTGGAATGCTTCCCAAAAGGGTATGCTAGCAGAAAAATCTGAGTAGTAGTAGTAGCAGCAGTAGCAGCAGCAGCAGCAGCAGCAGCAGCAGCAGTAAATATTAATGAGAAAAATAATTCCCACAAGGTCTCAGTCAACAATGTAAGTAAACTACATGGCAAGAGATTGGTTTTATTAAGGAGTCGGCACATATAGCCTGATCATTTAATTTTATTCTTTCTTTTGTTTTATACATGTATTATCCCATATCATATGTTTTTCAGAATACAGATTGTTACATTAGAAAAAAAGTTAGCAAATTTGTTACCAAACAGGATACCTTTAAGACATAGGCCATTAGTCTTGGCCCTCCAGATGTTTTGGGACAATATCTTCCATGGTTCTTAACCACTCATTACGCTGGTGGAGACTTATGGGAAACATAGTTCCGTAACATCTGGTAGGCAAAGGTTGCTGACTCCTGCTTTAAGATGTTGATAACACATCACATAAATCATAATGTTGCTATTGAGGGGAAGAGCTTTGGTTAAGGCCATTATACAGTGGGTTAAATCCAGGCTGACAATCTGTATATATGTATCCGTACAATATATGTATTATAAATCTATAACACAGGCTAACTCCACTAGTTAAAAAGGTTAATAGCAAGATAAATATTCCTCCATAGGATCCTTGAGTTTTGAGGCTTTTTAGAAGGCCCTCAAGTGTATCCTAAAAGAGGAATAAATACCCATATAAACAATCACCTTTTTTATATTTGTACGAGAATGAAGAGCACAAATACACTGTGGGTATCTAAGGTGTCTGAATCATGCATTATTTACTTTTTTTTTTTTACTTTTTTAAAAAACACTGTACAGAGTGGACTTTAGCCACCATGACCATATTAATTACTTAATTGGTCATGGTGAGTTGAGTGCCTTATCACTTTGTGGTTGTCCTGATATACTGTGACAGCCTTCTTAAGAAAAACTGAGGGGGTTCCATCTGACCTGCAAGGATGTTTAATCAACTCTTACTGGAACAGCCTTCTGGGGGTTACGGTCTGCTCTGCAGAAGACCCTTTAATGCATTTACAGTGATGGGCATTGAATTGGCTGAGTCTTCAGTACAAAGCAGACCTGGTCAATCCAGAGAAAAGGAGGTACAATTTCAGCCCACTCAAAGCTAAACAGTCTGTGTGTGGTGGTGGGTGATCTGACTGGGGTTCAAGAAGTGGTATTAGTTTAGAGTATCCCTTTTAAGATATTCTTACACAGTTCGGATAGCTACACAAGATGTTTTCATATTGGCTGAGTGATTCCTAATCAACTTTTGGCTGATTCAACCCTAACCCAATAAAATACCTGTTTCGACTATACAACGTACATACATTTTGTGCCCGGTGAGCCTTGCCACACTATGATGGGTTTGGTTCAGACTGTTCCATTTAGGTCCCTGCTTACATTTGTTGGGTGATCATTTTCTGATTCAAGATAAGCCTCAATAAGATGAGGTCAAGATAAGCACGCACACTCGCAGAGATCTACATGCCGTGGATCCCCATCAATTCTCCAATCTACTTCACCACCTCCTTCACCTGCCCTGATGCTGCCGCTAATCACTACAACACCACACTTATCTCTGGCCTAGACACACTTGCTCCTATTCGACTCTGTAAGGCCCCACGCCGCCAGCTTCAGCCCTGGCACACCCTCCAAACACGCTACCTGCAAAGATGCTCCCGCACTGCAGAGCATGCCTGGAGGAAATCCCGCTCTGAAGCTGATTTTGTTCACTTCAAGTTTATTCCCCGGTCATACACCTCTGCCCTCCACTTGGCCAAACAATCCTTCTTCTCATCTCTTATATCTACGCTGTCCTCCAACCCTAAACGGCTCTGGTCCACCTTCAACACCCTCCTCTACCCACCCGCACCTCCCCCCTCAGCTGCCTTCAGCGCTCAAGACCTGTCAGATTTCTTCCTCAATGAAACTATCAGAAGCAACATCCCAACACAAGATAGTTATCTGCCACCTCCACTCCCAGAGGTCCCCTCTGCCACCCTCTTCCACTTCCTCCCAGCCACTGAGGAGGAAGTCAATTCCTTATTGTCCTCCTCACATCTCACCACGTGCCCGCTCGACCTCATTCCCTTACATCTAATTCCTCCCCTCTCCTCCTCCCTGCTCTCACACACCTCTTCAACCTATCTCTCTACACCGGCTCCATCCATCTGCCTTCAAACACGCGCTAGTTACCCCTTTACTAAAGAAACCATCCCTCGATCCCAACTCTCCATCCAACTACCGTCCTGTATCCCTACTTCCCTTCACATCTAAGCTCTTAGAAAAACTAGTCTTCAACCGCCTCTCCCTCTTCCTGTCCTCCAATTCCCTACTTGACCCCCTGCAATCTGGCTTCTGTCCCCTACACTCAACTGAAACTGCCCTCACCAAAGTCACCAACGACCTCCTAACTGCTAAAAAAACATGGCCACTATTCTATTCTCATCCTGCTTGACCTCTCGGCTGCTTTTGACACTGTTGGCAACCCCCTCCTTCTACAGACCCTCAGCTCTCTTGGTCTCGGTGACCCTGTACTTGCTTGGGTTGACTCCTATTTATCCAACAGGTGGCTCTGTGTCCTTTGCTGGTAACTCCTCCTCTTCATTGCCTCTATCTGTTGGTGTACCTCAAGGCTCTGTCCTTGGTCCTCTGCTCTTTTCCATCTACACCTCCTCCCTGGGCAAAATCATTTATAGCTTTGGCTTTAATTACCACCTCTATGCTGATGACACTCAGATCTACCGCTCTACCCCTGATCTCTCTCCCCCTGTCCTTTCCAAAGTCAGCGACTGCTTATCTGGCATCTCCTCCTGGATGGCCTCTCACCACCTAAAGATCAACATGTCTAAGACGGAGCTTCTACTAATTCCTCCCCACTTCCTGACTTCTCTATCACGGTGGAGGGTATCACCATCTCCCCATCAAACCAAGTTCGCTGTCTTGGAGTTACACTTGACTCTGCTCTTTCCTTCATCCCCCACATCCAGTCTCTTTCCTCCTCCTGCCGATACCAACTGCATAATATTTCCAGAATTCGGCCATTTCTTACCGCTGTCACCATAAAAAACTCATCCATGCCCTGGTAATCCTCCCAATTTGACTATTGCAATAATCTCTTATCTGGCCTCCCTCTCTCCCGCCTCTCCCCCATGCAATCCATCCTGAACGCCTCCGCCATGCTAATCCACCTCACCCGCCGCTCTGTCTCTGCCACTCCCCTCTGCGAGTCCCTTCACTGGCTCCCCATCCACTGCAGAATTAAGTTCAAAATCCTTACCCTGACCTACAAAACCCTCACTAACTCAGCTCCCCACTACCTGTCCTCGCTAATTACCATATACACCCAGCCTGCTCCTTAAGGTCAAACAGCGATCTGCGCCTAGCGTCTCCCTGCATCACCTCTTCCCATGATAGACTGCAGGACTTCTCACGCGCAGCCCCCGTTCTCTGGAACGCTCTCCCTCCTAGGGTCAGACTTTCCCCTAATTTCTCTTCCTTCAAACGCTCCCTTAAAACGTTCCTATTTAGGGAAGCCTACCACCCAACTCACTGATACAACCATCAATCACTCTCACCTTGCAGTCCTCTCCTGCTTCCAACCCCAACCCTTCTAGATTGTGAATTCCTACGGGAATAGGGCCCACATCTCCTCCTGTATAGGGATGAGCCGAACACCCCCGTGTTCGGTTCGCATTCAAACTCGAACAATTTCAAAAGTTCGAGTTCGAACACGAACCAAACTCAGTGCAAGTCAATGGGACTCGAAAGTTTGATTTTTAGAGTGCCCTCCAAGAGGGCATATATGCAAGATATTTGCCATAAAAGGTGTATGGGGGTCCGGGTAGTGCCCCGGGGGACAGGAAACAAGGACAAAAGGTTTTAAAAAAAAAAAAACGTTTTTAAAGGAACAGTGAGTTTTCCATGAAATAAAGGTTAAGAATAAAAATGAAAAATTCCTTCAAATATCGTGCCTAGGAGGTCCCCATAACCTGCCCGTGAAGTGGTGGATTTGTAGGATGTATAGAAACCTTTAAAAACAAACAAATGACATTTCAAATGACGGTAAATGGTTTTCCTTTAATCTATTCATAAACAACTGCTTGGGGCGGCAGCCTGTATGAAAAGAAGAGACATTTTAGGACACGCGGAACAAGTTTAGTGATTTTTTGGCTAAATTATGGTGAAACTTATGCAGGCTTTGGATGAAAGTAACAATAGGTGCTTTAAAATTGGGCCTTTAGTGTCGGCAACAGTGCTGTCACACCGTAACCCCTCTGTGGTATAATGATAGAGTGCAGGTCCAATATTAAAATTATATGAATCTGGTATAGGCATCAGTGGCAGTGCACCCAAATATTGTGCCTTTGGCAGCAAGTGCCTTCACACCGTAAGTAACCCCTCTGTGGTATTGTGGAAGAGTTCAGTGCTGGAGGTTTTGTGAATGCAGAAGACATCCCCGATCTATTCCGTTACGTCAGCATCAGGGGGTTGATAGCTGCTGATCCAGGACTGATTCATTTTTATAAATGTCTGGCGGTCTACAGAGTCGGTGGACAGACGCACTCTTTTGTCTGTGACAAAACCTCCAGCGGCACTGAACGTCCTTTCAGAAAGCACACTGGATAAAGGGCAACCTAGTAGCTGCATAGCATATTGGCTAAGTTCTGGCCAGTGATCCAATCTCAACACCCAGTAAGCCAGTGGATCATCCACTGTAAAGGTATCCAGGTCTGCCCTTGCCCCTAGGTAGTCCTGCACCATATGGTGAAGACGCTGGCAATGGGTGCCTACATTTGACGTCCCTGGGTGTCGTGGACTAAAAAAATGTAAAAAGGCATCAGTCAAGCGGCCCCGGCCTTCACCGCTCTTCCTCTGATCATCCGCAGCCTCAGAAGCACCTGTGTCATCACTTGGTAACCTAACAGTGCCTGGAAAGGTGTTATACAAGTGTTGCTTTAGAGCGTCCTCAAGTTGTTTCATCCTGTGCTCCCTCTGTGCGGGCAGGATGAGCTCTGCAACTTTACCCTTGTATCGTGGATTAAGAAGGCTTGCCAACCAGTAATGATCCCTCTCCTTGATAGCACAAATCCTGGGGTCCTTTAGCAGGCTTTGCAGGATAAGGAAGCCCATGCAGCGTAGGTTGGAGGTGCAATAAGAAGAAGGTAAAGGGTAATCCTACAACAAATTAAAATCACTTAGAGGTGCATGTTAAATGATCAAACAGTATTTGAATCAATTCACGCACATCAAAAAACAAGATCGTTATCACCGTTCCATGGGTGCCTAGGACCTGGGGTATGATTTCCTCCACAGCCGGTGCACTTCAGGAACAATCAGCCAAGACCAAAGTTTCTCCAGTCAAAGGATTTTATTAATAAAAATAAAGATAAGACTGCTCACGCTCGACGCGTTTCGTCAAAAGACTTCATCAGGAGAAATATGTGCAGTCATAAGTACATGGTTAAAAAATAAAAGTGTATAGAAATCAATTCTGAACATCAACATTTTATAATCACATTCATTAACATAATTGGTGTAGGTTGGAGGTGGCATTAGCTTCCGAGTCTTCCTGGTCAATGAGGATGACCCCATTGTGCACTTCCTCCTCCCAGCCACGTACTAGTCCTTGGGTTTATGGGCATACAAAACCCTCCCTTGAGGAATCCCCACCTTCAATGCCCCCACTACTTAAATATTTCTCCTCCTCCTCCTCCTGTCTGATCTGAGGACCCGCAGGAATGCTGTCTGTGTAAAGACTGGGGCCTTGAGAGCTAGGGAAGGCCTCCTCTTCCTCCTGCTGCTCTGCCTCTAGTGCCACATATATAATTCCCCGCAGAGTGCGCTCCAGCAGGAACACTAAAGGAATTGTATCACTGATGCATGCACTGTCCCTGCTCACCATCCTCGTCGTCTCCTCAAATGGTGACCGTACAGTGCATGCATCCTTGATCATCAGTCACTGCGGGAGAGAAAAAAACCAAGTTGACCTGAACCTGTCCTTGTGCCATACTCACACAGGTACTCGTTGATGGCCCTCTGCTGCTTGTGCAGATGCTGCAGCATTGCTAATGTCGAGTTCCACCTGGTGGGAATGTCACAGATCAGACGGTTTGTGGGAAGGTGGAAATTCTCTTTGAATTTCTGCCAGGCAAACACTTGCTGGGAATGACCGTCTGAAGTGGCTGCAGACTTTTCTGGCCTGGCTGAGAAGCTGTGCCAGCCCTGGGTACCTGATTAGGAAACGCTGTACCACCAGATTTAGGACGTGTGCTAGGCATGATACATGCGTCAACTTACCCTGGCGGAGAGAAGGTTGCTGCCATTATCACAGACGACCATTCCCAGCTGAAGCTGGCATGGTGTTAACATCTCTGCACCTGCGCCTGCAGAGCTGACAGAATTTCTGGCCCGGTGTGGCTCCTGTCCCCTAAACAAACAAGCTCAAGCACAGTATGGCATCTTTTTGCTTGAGCCATTGTATAGCCCCTGCCTTGCGTCGGTTTAACTGCCACTTCGCCAGAGACAGAGAAGGAGGAGGAAGAGGTGGTGGTGGAGCAAACAGACCTCATACAAGCAGCTTTCTGGAGGCGTTGTGGATGAACAAGCTCCAGCACAGAGCCCCAACTTGGATCCCTCCCAGCTGCAATCAGAGTTACCCAGTGTGCCGTGAAGGGAATGTAACGGTCCTGTCCATGCTTGCTGGACCACGTGTCTAAAGTCACGTGCACCTTGCTGCTGACTGCCTTTCCCGATGACTCCATAACATTGTCTTACACGTGCTGGAATGGCCTTCTGTGAAAATAAATGGCGTTTTGGAAACTTCCACTGTGGTACAGCATATCCTGCAAATTCACGGAAGGAAGCGGAGTCCACCAGGTGAAAAGGCAGCAGCTGTAATACGAGTAATTTTGCTAAGCTGGGATTTAGACGCTGTGCTTGGGGATGGTTGGGACTATACTTTTTCTTACGCTGCAGCAGCTGGGGCAACGTAATCTGACTGCGTAAATCTTCAACTGATGGAATGCTGTCACATTCTGAGGAAGGACCTGGTACACCCGTTACTGTAGCATCATCCCTGTCAGTGGAGGTTGTAGGCAATGACATGGCAGGACATATAGTGGGGGTAGAGACAGATGAGGAGGACCTATGCAAAGTGTTGTGCCAATGGGATGCATGGCAGGTGGTCTATTGTCGCCTCAAGCACGTGGTACCCAAGCATGGGATGTCTTTCCTCATCTGACATAGATTACAAATAGCAATGGTGCGGTCTGCTGCACATTTCTTAAAGAACTCCCAGACAGCAGAGATCCTGGACGTGTGCTGTGAGACAGCAGCGCTCTGCACCTGAGCAGCTCTGACATCTGATGCCTTGGAGTGGCTATGGTTGGTCATAGAGGACGTTGTGCCTCGTGTTTGTTGTGCCTCCTCCTCCTCACTTGACTCCTCTGTTCGATCAGGCACCCAGGTGGAGTCGGTGACCTCATCATCGTCATCACCCCCTATCTCCTCGTCACTGGAGCCAACTTGGCAGTATGCTTCAGCTGCTGGGGCACCATGAGTGCCAGTTATTTGTGTGTCTCTTGCACCCCCTTCCTCTAGGTTGATTATACTCCCTTCCTCAACCTCAGAGTTTGAATCCGAGCACTAGAGTTGCTGAGCATCCTCAAGCACTGTCATTGTAGTCAAACAATTCAGCTGACTCCTCCGTGTGTGATAGTGAGGCTACGGCAGGAGTAGCTGTGGACATGGAGGCTGAATTAGATGCTTTGGCAGCTGAGGTGGACTGTAAACCAAGCCTGGCTGGCAGAGGACTCGGAGGATGAGGATGGCCTGGTTAGCCAATCCTGCATATCCTCTGTATGTTGCTGCTGCTTAAGACGGCCAGCACCAGTTAGAAAGGACTAGTGCGCCCCTGCCGAGGATGCACCACATCCACGACGACCAGAGGCACAGCCTCCCGACACGGAGGCTGCTTGCCCTCTTATTTGTCTGGGAGCGTCTGCCTGTCCTTTTTGGTCTTTCTGACATGGTGAGTGATATATAGATTAAAGATATGCAGAACTCTGATTCAACTGTGTTATCTAGATTAAAGATTTCCAGAACTCTGGTATAACTCAGTGAGCCACATGATAGCTGGCAGCCAGTGACAAGACGCAGATTTAAATTCCCAGAAACCACCTATAAATCAGTGAGACCCCCTGATGGGTGGCAGTGACAAGACACAGATTACAACTCCCAGAAACCACCTATAAATCAGTGAGACCCCCTAATAGGACCCCCTGATAGATGGCAACAGTGACAAGACACAGATTAAATTTCCCAGATATCTGCTAGAAGTATGTGGGACCCCCTGATAGCTGGCAGTGAGAAGACACCGATTACAATTCCCAGAAACCTCCTATAAATCAGTGAGACCCCCTGATGGGTGGCAGTGACAAGACACAGATTACAATTCCCAGAAACCACCTAGAAGGCAGTGAGACCCCCTGATAGGACCCCCTGATGGGTGGCAGTGACAAGACACAGATTACAATTCCCAGATATCTTGTAGAAGTGAGACCCCCACAATAGCTGCTGGCAATGAGAACACAAAGATTACAACAATTCCCAGATATTTTGTAGAAATGAGACCCCCACAATAGCTTCTGGCAGTGTCATGCCCCACTCCACGGCCCACTCCCGGTCCGGACCGCCATGCTGGGAGAGGTGCTCTACTCACCTGAGAGCCCTCGTGGCGCGTTGCTCCAATTTCCTGGTCCGCAGGATGGAGAGGGAGAGCCAGGAGACGCCCCACGCCACCGGCTGAATCTGAGTACTGAAGAGGAAAGTGCGCACGCGCGAGAACAAACTCTTAAGTAATCCAAAACCTGGTACTCTGGCGCCCTCGGCTGGCCGATTAGGGGTACTGCATGACACCTGTTCTGGAGATCCTCGTATACCTCCCATTGACCTACCAAAGATTCAGGTACCTCAACTCCACCTACAATACCCAGGTGAAAGATATTTTCATGATCCTATGAACCCTATTTAAATCCGCCTTCCTTACCAGCACATTAACCAGGTTCTACTGTGCCTTCCGCCTCAGTTTCCTAGTACTCCTCGTATTCCTTGATCACGTTGTCTTCAACCCTTGACCCGGATTGTGCCACCGACTACGCTGCCTTCTTCATCCCTTGACCCGGATTGTGCCACCGACTACGCCGCCTTCTTCGACCCGGATTGTGCCACCGACTATGCCGACTTCTTCAACCCTTGACCCGGATTGTGCCACCGACTACGCCACCTTCTTCGACCCGGATTGTGCCACCGACTACGCCGCCTTCTTCAACCCTTCGACCCGGATTGTGCCACCGACTACGCCACCTTCTTCAACCCTTCGACCCGGATTGTGCCACCGACTACGCCATCATCCTCGTTATTACCGTTGTTCTTTTCTGGGACTTTGCTTTACGAATTCCATTCCGACCTTTTGACTGTAGTATTTTCTGGACTTCAGTTACTATTCATGATTCACTAAAGATTGCTTTATTCTCCATCGTCTCCTGATTTCCTTACCCGCAGCTTGCCATTGGGTTCCATACTCACACTTCACAGGGGACTCAAACCCTGCATTACAGGCAGTGAGAACACAGACTAACAGAACAATCTCCTCTCAAAAAACACGTGCTGGGGGCTGTGTGAAGCCTTATATAGTGTGCTGCAGGACTTAGCTCTGTGAGCCCATGCTTGGGTAAAACGTGCCCAATCAGGACTCTGAGCCCTGATTAGCTTAGTCTTGCACCTGGCCTGTGGTCAGGTGCAAGGCTGTAGCCAATTACAAGCTTCAGGCCAGTGGAAAAGTGCATTGTGGGCGAACATGCGGCGAACACGCGGAAATGTTCGTAGTTCGCGAACAGCTTAACAGCCGATGTTCGATGCAAACTCCGAACAGATCGAACCGAACAGCTCATCCCTACTCCTGTACTGTTTGTCAAATGTTGTTCAATGTATTGTAACTCCCGTCTATACTGTGCCTATTGTACAGCGCTGCGGAATATGCTGGCACTTTATAAATAAAGAATAATAATAATAAGCCTGAATACTTACTGTATATATATTTTTGATTATTTTTATTTCCATAAAACAAGTATCATGTATATAAACGTACATATTCAAGTAACGAGTGAAAAGAAGAAAGAGAAGGGTTGCCCAGACCCGAAGGAGAGCGAAAAAAGAGAGAGATGAAAATAAATGCCAGAAAAAGAATAAGTCCTAATAAGCACTTTGCCAACGAGTCAGGAGAACATTAATTCAACGACACTATAGGATCTCGTATGTGACCCCAGAACTTGTAGAATACCCCACACCCCAACCACCTCCCTCATTCATTCCGACCCCTTCTGCTCCAGCTAGGGAGACCTAGTCTTGTAGTAATTAGGCAGGGTATGATTAGCTATTGCTGTTAGTTCGTCCATCAGTTGGACATCCCTCAATTTTGAATACATTTTTCGGAAGGAAGGAATTGTTGGAGAGTTCCAATGTGCAGCTAAGACTCTACGAGCTTAAAGCGTACCTTTGGCAATTTGTTTTCCTGTCTGGTGAGATCCGGTAAAGGTCTAGAGAGAAGATAAGCCCACGGGTCCAGTGGGGTGTCTCCTGGAAGCACAGCTTGAATCAACGTATGAGTATCATCCCAAAACCATCAGACCTTGGGGCAAGACCACCACATGTGGATATAGGTTCCTTTATGGTCACAACCCCTCCAGCATAAGTCCGGCGTTGCTGGGGACATGTGCGAAATCTTAGCAGGCGTGGTGTACCAGCGAAAAATTGTCTTAAGTTGTTCTTGATGGGTGGTACATACAGTGACACTTCTCATCGCCTCCCAAATGTCTATCCAGTCCTCCGCATCTAGTTGTTCTCAAAGGTCCCTCTCCCAAGCTTGAATGTAGCGGAGTTCTTTACAGTCCAAAAGGGTCGTAAGTCGGTGGTAAAGTGTAGAGATGAGGCCCTTAGGGTATGAACCTTGCAGGCAGAGGCGTTCAAAAAAGGTTGGAGTCAGTGACGCCAGCTTTATATGTGGTCTGGTGGCATAGGCCTTCAATTGTAGGTACCGCAAAGGATGTGCCAATCTGGACTGTACGGTCGGTGGGAGATCCGTGAGCTGGAAAAAATTGCCCTTGACGAATAATTGACATATCCGTGACATAGTGGGTTCCCAGCCACCCTGCTGAGAGGGGTGATGTTAGCCCAGGTGGGAATTTGCGGTTCCGCATAATGGGCGTGAGCGGAGATGGGAATGTTGTAAGGTCACACTTAGTAGCCAGTTTGTCCCAAAGTCTAAGGGAATTCACAACAGCGGGGCATGAGGTACGTAATAGTGGCCGAAGCGGTCTGGGTAGCCATATCCACATATGAGGGGAATCCGGGAACATGAGTCCTCTCTCCAAATCCACCCAGAGACGAGAGGAAGGCGGGGAATGCCAGGCCACAATTTGGGCAAGCTGTGCGGAATAGTAGTACGAAAAAAGACATGGTAATCCCAAGCCTCCCGCTTCCCTCGGTCTGTATAATGTAGCTCTACCCATATAAACGAGTCAATAGCCCTTTGTAAATCATTGATATCCTCCGCTTTCAGTGCCACCGGGAGCGCCTGGAAAAAGTATAATAGCCTCGGCAAAACGTTCATCTTAATGCAGTTAACCTGCCCCACCCAAGAAATTACGTACTTATCCCAACACACCAGGTCATTTTTCAGTTGTGCCCTTAGGTTCCCATAATTAGAGTCATAAAGAGTTTGAGGGTCCTTAGTACAATGCCTATATATTAAAGGAGGATGGAGAGACCCGTATAGGAAAGGCGGAACATAGAGAATCAATAGTATCTTGCTATCATGAATGCCTCAGATTTTGAAATAATAACCTTGTAGCCAGAGATATGTGCGTATCCATCTACAATCTCAAGCAGACAGGGGAGGGAAGCGAGGGGTTGAGTCAGAGATAAAAGGATATCGTCCATGTAGGCCGACACCTTAAATGAGTTGTCCCTCACTGATTCTCCACAAGTGGACTGGTTAGCTCTAATATGCCGAAGAAGGGGTTCCAAGTATAGCGCAAAGATGGCCGGGGAAAGGGGGCATCCCTGTCTAGTGCCGTTAGACACCGAGAATGGCACCGGGTCCGCTCCAGGTATCATAATCTGCGCCGAGGGGGACGAGTATAATGCCCTAATAGCGGTGACAAAGGCATTCGGAAGTCCCATGTGACGTAACAGGGAGAAAAGGCCATTCCGCCCTGTCAAACTCCTTCTCCGCATCAAGGGAAAGGAACATAGCAGGCGTTCGGGTCTCTCTTACTCTCCATACCAGTGTCGTTGCCCTGCGTGTGTTTTCATATGCTTATCTATTGGGCATAACGCCCACTTGGTCCGGGTGTATAAGATGGTGCAAGAGTGGGTCTAGTCTAAGCAAGAGCACTTTAGCGAATAGTTTTAGGTCAGAATTTATAAGGGAGATGGGGCGATAGTTCCTTAGCTGATGGGGGTCCTTTCCTGGTTTGGGCAGAACAATAATAGAGGGTAAAAGTGATTGCCGCGGTAAAGGGCCACCCTTCATTAGGACATTGAACAGTTTAAGGCAGGTGCGGGATCAGAGTGCTGGGAAATGTCTTCTAGTAAAGATATGTCAAGCAGTCAGGTCCAGGAACTTTATGGGGTTGCATTAACCCTAAGGCCATTAGTATCTCATCTTCTGTGATCGGGGCCGCTAGGAGTTCAGCTTGAGTCTCATCCAAAGAGGGCAAGGAAGCCCTGGTTAAGTAGTCTTCGATTCTGTCTCGCAAAGTCGAGTCAGGAGAGGAATGGGAGGGAGAATGGTTATATATGGAGCTAAAGAATTGGGTAAAAGCGTCATGGACCCCCGTGGCGAAGTCAACTGTGTACCCGAGTCATCCAGTATTTGAGGTATCGTCAGTCCGCGAGGCCGGGGCCTAAGAAGGTGCGCTAGAGGGGTATCTGATTTATTTGACCTTTCATAATATCGCTGCTTAGACCACAGGAGTGATCTCCCTACCTCGTCCAGGAACAGTCGGCTTAAAGCTTGTCTGGTTTGAGATAAAGTAGCGTAACCCTCCGTAGAAGGAGAGGCCTTATGGGCCAGCTCCTATTCCCGAAGGCGGTGTTGAAGGTCCTGAATGTCAGCCAGTTTCTGTTTTTTAATATGGGACGCGAGGCTTAAAAGTTTTCCCCTAACTACTGCTTTATGGGCGGCCCAAAGCGTCTGGGCGGATATGTCAGGAGTGTCCTTTAATTGGAAATATTCCTTAAGTGCCTCCGCTACCGATTTACGCACCTCTGATTTGTTCTATAAGAAAGGGTCTAAGCGCCACCTTCGACCCATCAATGATGCGAAAGGTTAGAGCTGTAAAGTGACATCTGCGTGGTCCGACCATGTAATAGAACCTATGGAGGAGGATACAACCGTAGGGAGGCACGAGGGGGATGTCAAAATGCAATCTATTCTGGAATACGTGTCATGGATGGGGGAATAAAATGTATAATCCTTAACCAAAGGGTGGTGAACCCTCCACACATCTATATAACCTAACTGTTGAATGAAGCTATAAAATTTTTATCTTGCGCTGAAGGGATATGAGATGTCTGGACCCCATGCAAGCCTGACCGGTCCAGGGGCGGACACAGGGTCGCGTTAAAAATCGCCCCCCAGAATAACTCTTCCTCGCGCATGTGTCGAAATGAATGATTGTGTAGAGGACCAAAAATCATCATCCGATACATTTGGACCATAAAGTGAGATAAAAGTGTAGTCCTGCCCATGTGTCTGTGCCGCCCACCAACACACAACGTCCCCCATCTGTACGGGAGCCCGTAATACATATGGGGCACAAATTCCGTACCAGAATCGCGACTTCATTTCGTTTAGGTGTAGCCCAGGAGAGGAAAACTCTCGAGTAAGCTGGGTCAGAAAGGCGGAAAGCCGCAGATTTAGGGATTCTAGTTTCTTGAATCATGGCCACATCTATAGATTTGCGTTTTAGTTCCCTGAAGAGAAGACGTCTCTTACGGGGAGAGTCTAGGCCTTTGACATTTAGAGACAGAACATTTACCAGGGTCATCTCAGAAAAGGGTCATGAAGCTCTATAAAAGCTCCTCCCAGACCCCCCGTCCCCCCTCCCCCAGTGAGCATAATTGCTTGAGGGGAAGCCAGGGAGGGAGCTGCAGAGGAACCTCATAGAAGAAGGTAAAGGAGCCATTCAAGAGGACTACAAGAAAGGGAGAGACTAGACGTAAGATAGAATAAGGAAAAAAGAAAGAGGACAGAGGACCCCGTGATGGGCAGTCACGAGGGTAGAAAAGAGCGCCAATCAAACGGGGAAACCGGATGGGAGGCATCTGGTGGGAAGGCGAAACAGAAGGGACAAAGCCGACCCCCATCCTGCGCAGAGGAAAATCTACGCCGATGGGGCTCCATCCACCCACCGAGCAGTGTACATAAGCAAAATTTAGTAAAAGAGTAATATAAAATCCTACATAGCTAGCAAAAAAGAGAAAAAAAACATTGTGAAACAACCAACAACATACTACAGCATGCCTAAATGCAAATGTGTCAAAACCATCAGGGCAATTTCAGTCCCATCTGAGCAAAGCCCAGAGAGTAGGGGTGCCCTTGGTATTCTGGGAGGGAGCCCAGGGAGAAAAGCCAAGGCCTCGGCCGCATAGGAAACAGAGGATGATGTTGTTCCCGGTCAATCCGCTACCGTGGACCACTCCTGGTCCAGGCGGGGCAACGGTGGCTGAGGCTCTAGCTCCGTTATCTCCGGTGGCACTGGTAGGTCCAAGAGACGCAATAAGGATTTAGCTTGGTGTAAATGGGAAAACGCATGAGTGTGGTTATGTTTGGTAACCAGAATTTTGAAAGGGAATCCCCACGCTTAGCAGATTCTATTTCGAATCAGTATTCCAGTGATATCCCTCCACGCCTTGCGGCGTGCCAAAGTTGTAGGAGATAAATCCTGGTAAAAGGAAAGGGGGAGCCATCATAGTCCATGTTTTGATCTCTTGTAACTTTGAACAGGGCCTCCTTAGTAGGATAGTAATGAAATCTCGCCACCACATCCCGTGACGGTGCAGACTTGTCCCGTCTAGGGCCTAGGGTCCTGTGCACTCTGTCAAATAACAGTTTCACTGGGGGGAGTTCTGGAAGTAGCTTTTTGATGATCCCTGTCAGCGTGGGCTGCAGTTGATCCCCAGTGATTGATTCAGGCAATCCCCTAAGGCGAATATTGTTACGGCGGGATCTATTAGATTGGTCCTCCAGGGCCTCCTCCAGGGATTGAACCCTCGCCTCCATCGCATCAGCGTGGGCTGCTAGGTTATATATGCAGTCGCTATTTGGTCTGACCTGTCTTCCAGCAGGCCAGCCCTCTCCCGACCTCCTGAATGTCCGCTGACAGGCAGCGAGATGTTTTTTCAAGTTCGGCTGCTATGAAGGCCCGGGGCCCCAGAATATTAGCCCTCGTCGTGGGACAGGCCTCCGACTTGTGGTCCCCGATGGCCGATGTTGGCGCCGGATCCGCCTGTGACGGGACGCCGTCTCTTCCCGTCTGTCCTGGCTCTCCAGACACCCCCTTACCAGGATCAGCCCGGCCTCTGAGTTGCTCGGAACTCAGTGCCTCGAGCAGCCTGATCAGCAGCTCCAGACCCGCTTGTTCTGAACTCCTGCCTTGGAACCTCTTTGCATTTCCAGAATGCCGCTCAGTGCCTTCTGAGAGTGATTATAGCTGTAACATAGCTGAGACACCAGGCAGGCTGTATGTTCATTACAGGATACACACTGGCCATTTCACTTGGCCTGCTTTTATTCGGTTCAGAATCCGATAACCGTTAACATTCCCGCCCCCGGACATTACAGCACCGCCATTCAGCAGTTCCCCATCAGGTCCTCTCAGAGTGCAAGCTCTTGAGCAGGGGCTTCTCTGGTACTGATCTATGTGTTTAACCACTTCCATGCGGAGGACGCGCTCAGCGCGTCCTCCACATGGCTCCCGCTGTGCGGAGGACGCGCTGAGCGCGTCCTCCCTTTGGGGTCAGCGTTCGGCCGGGTTCCGGCCGATCGCTGGCCCCCCCGGTGCGGGCTGACATCCTCGATGTCAGCCCAGCATCCGGAACCGCCGCCGATGAAATTAGGTGTCATCGCGGCAGCGCGATGACACCTAATTCAGGCGCCCCCCCCCGCATGTGCGGAGGAGGCGCCTGAAATGGAGGGGGGAGGTCCTTCGGACCTCTCTCCCTCCCGATCGGCGACGTTGCGGGGGTTAACCCAGGCACCATTTGGAAGGGCACAGCCTGCCCTTCCAAATGGTGCCTGGCATTAACCCCTGGGGAGCTGGATCGCAAATCGGCGCAGAAAAGCGCCGGTTCGTGATCCTTTCCCGGAGCTGGCCGACATCTTGGATGTCGGCCAAGCCTCCGGGAACTCCCCCTGAGGACTGGCGTCATCGTGCATAGCACGATGACACCAGTCCTAGAGTTAACCCCTAACTGCCACCAACGGTGGAGCTAGGGAGTTCATTGGAACTCCCTATCTCCCGATCCGTGGCAGCTAGGGGTTAAAGTTTGGTATGGTTGGATCGGCCAGAGCATGGCCGTTCCAACGATACCAAACACTACTGTGAAACAAGTTTTTTAAAAAAAATTAAAATTAAAAATAAAAATATATTAAAAAAAAAAATTTTTTTTTGGTTCTTTAATGCAGCAATATTGTTCCCATTTCAATTATAATGTGAACAATGATGCTGCACTAATGATTTTTGTATGTGGTGCGTTTGTTAAAAATCGTGTAATTTTCCCCAAAAAAAATGTAACGAGACCCCATCTCTAATTTTTTTAACAAGCGCACCCCATACAAAATATAACCGCAATTGCTCGCATGTTAAAATGTGAAAAAAACACTTTACACGTTGTAAATTATTGAAAATACATATTTTATTGCATTTTTTGTTATAATATACAGACATGACATAACGTATACATATAATAATGACATATTATGAATCTACCGAGTCTGACGGAAAGAACGATATATAATATGTCTGGGTCATATACTAAAATAAGCCTTCAAAACACGTTTAAACATGATGAGCAAAACCGGTAAAAATGACCTCCGCACAGAGTTGTGAAAAGCCTCAGCAGCGAAAGGGTTAACTTGCATGTATATCGGTTATCCTGTCTTTCCCATTGTACAGCACTACAGTACATGGTGGTGCCTTATAATTAACTTTACCTGCAGTCATACAGATCACAGGTCCTTGTTTGGGGGGATTCCAGAGGAGCAGCGGCGATCCAGGGCTACCGTTTGATAGCTCGGGTCCCTAGGGTGTCACAGTCCAAAAAGTGCCCAGATCTGGGGGTAGGGGCACGAATGGCAGCATATAGTAGATATCCCCCTTGGATGCCGCATGGTCAGGGCTGCTTAAGCTCCTGGGGTCAGGAAAGGCTCAGCAAAGAGGGTTCCCAATGGAGCTCCCTCCTGAAAATCACCACAATGGTAGGTCGCATGAGGATCACCCCACATTTGAAAAATCACCCTGCTGGAGCAGTTAGTTTTCGGGGCACAGGCGTTTAAAGTTTCTGCAGATGGCTCCATTACCGGCAATGAGGTGCATTCCAGGAATGGGATTGGTTGGCCCTTCTAGCTCCTTGGATGGTGATTGGCTGGGGTTTCAAACCCAGCTCATGCTTTCAATCCCAGGCTAACCTTGGTGTCGGATAACACAGTGAGCATAAGGGACAGGCTTAAAGGCATTTTGATTATGTGCTGATATGGGGGGGTCACAAAAACACCACTTTAAAACACTAACATACAAATAGCTTAACTGAGGGGAATAGCAGAGGAGCGAGGGTTTAACAGAGTCCACAGTCTCTGAGCAAGGGGTTCCGCGACAAAGATACATTTTAAACCACACAATATAAATGAACATAAGGTCTTCCCCAAAGCAACGGTCTATGTCTTTTGGGGTTTTCACCATGGAAATAAGTCTTGGAGTTTGACGCGGGGGAGCGCTATGTCAGTTCCATGACACCGCCTGGGCGCCATCTTGAGACGCAGCGTCCGGTCGGGCTCAAGGGGAAAAGATCGACGCTACAGCCGGCTCCGCATCTGTTTTTAAATTTTCTTGGGTCCTCTTCATGGTGGGTAAGTGTGAGAACCTCTCTGTGTGCTTGGCCGCGGGTCGTTTAGCTGGTAGGAGTAGTTATTCGGCGGGTGGTAACAGGAGCGTTCTCAAATTGCGGCCATCTTGGTTGCCGGCTCGACTCCGCCCCGTAGTTTTGTAACTTTTAAACCTATATTTGTATTGAAATTTTTTTCATGTGGACACACCCAAAAAAATGGTCTGTTCAATCCAATGCATGCTTCAGTGTATTTTACATCTTCTGGGTTAATCTGTACTTATAATTCCATTCTAGTGAATGCCCATATACAGGTTTACACAACATATGATGTAAATAGTCTTTCAGCATCTCCACTCAGAGACTCTGATTCTGGGACTGCGTATACTTCCTTTTTTAACATGTCTTGCCTAACACTAATTATTCTGATCTCTTGTTCCTCATGTTTAACACTATCATGTCATTACATGCTTACCTTCAAATACTGCATTTTATTTCGTTTAGATTTATTTTCAGCTCCCTTTTCTAGACTTATGAATGATGGTTATGAAGTTGTGGCTCTTTCAGGATCACATTTGCATGACAAGATTAAAAGATGGATAACTCCTAAGCAATGATGCCTCCTGTAAATTTAAGCTATTCTGTGTCACGGTTCCCGGATCCCACCACGCAGTCCTTAAAGCCCAACACTCCAGAGCCCAAAAGCCACCAACAGGGTAGCCATAGAAGAATCCCTAACTGTCTGGTCCTTAGAATTGGCCAGGTGTATACTAGCTAGACAGAAAGGGTTAATCAAAGACAATGTCGTAATACAAAACCAGGTCAGCAACACGGGGGTAGTCAGACAGCCAGAATCAGGAATACAGAGTATAGAATAGTCAAATGGAATAGCCGGGTCGATATCAGTGCAGAAGTGTAGTACAAGAAAATAGTCTAGGGCAACGGAAGGCAGAATAGTCATAAAACAAGCAGAGGTCAATAACAGGTTAAATCACGAGAGAATTCAGGTACAAGGAGCTCAGGTATGGATAACCACGATCTGGCACTGCTTAGAAGGAACTGTTGGTTTTTAAAAGACCTTCACCAGACAGCGCCCCCCTCTCAAGCCGCACCTCATACTGCCACCTCCCTGCCTGTTTCAATTTAAACCGGGTGTTGATGAGCGAGCAGCATCAGACATGCTGCCCTCAAGCACACCGGAAAGGCTGGAAGCTCCCAACGTTACATTCTGTAGTTTATATCTTGAAACTTAAGTTTGAGTTCCGTAGTTTAACATTTTTTCACATGATCGAAACCATTGTGGAAGTTAAAAGAAGGTCTGGTTTGCTTACTCAGAAGCTCACACGCTTCCTTCGAATAAAGCGATCCATGGCTCCATAAAAATCTTCCTCAGAACAATTAGAAACTTTGGAGTTAGACTCCACATACAAGCTACCACAGAATTAGAATTATTTACTAAATATCTGCTGTAATAAAATTCAAAACTGTCAACTCTGTAGGATAGTGTTTAGTATTTATTTATTTATAAAGGATTTTACCAGGAAGGATACATTGAGATTTCTCTCGTTTTCAAGTATGCCCTAGGTTCAAGAACATTTAATTTTACAGTCGTTACAGAAATGCAAAGTAATAAAATGCAAGATATTAAAAAACAAAACACAAATATACAGATTAACACAGAAAATAAATATGTAGGAATATATATTCATTATGTTACATGTTTACAGGTGCATTCTGTATTGAGGTATGTTAATAGGGAGCTCTTGAGTGACTGAAGACTGGGGGAAATTTTGATGGCGTCTGGGAGGTTACTCCGTAACTGCGGTGCTCTGTAGGAAAATGAGGATCGAGCCACTTTCTTCTTCTTCTTCTTTTTTTTGCTTTATTGTAAGTAAGGTGCATGTCCTGGATCGGAGGTTATAGGATGAGGGAAGTGCTGGGGAAGCAGCCTATTCAGGTAGGGTGGTAGCTTCCCAGAAAAGCTCTTAAACACCAGGTTGGAAAGGTGAAGGGTTCGTCTAGATTCCAGCGACTGCCAGTTTAGCTCTTTTAACATGTCACAATGGTGGGTTATGTAGTTACATTGTAGCACAAAGAGACAGAATGAGTTATACAATGTAGTAAGTTTCGGAAGGTGTGTTTGCGGCCCAGCTCCATACCCTACATATCCGTATTCAGCATTTGTTATCCTTGATCCACTTTTCTACCTCTGTGAGTTGTTCTTGCAGCACTGCCTCCAACTGCGGGAGATAGAAGGCCCCTGGACCTGTAAGGAAGGGGGGCATGACTGCTGGGCTGGGCCGGTCAGTCAGGATGGTCAGAGAAGGAGTGTTTGGACTGTGGGGGAAAACAGCGGGGGGTAATCAAGTGGTATATAAAGCCCTGTAGGGGAGGGTCTTACCTTTTGGCTCAGGTACAGCACAGCAGAGAGAAATTACAGAATTCCTGCTGGCGAATTTTCCTTTGGAAACTCCTTACGCTAAAAAGACATTTGGCTGTGAGTGCTGGGAGTATCAGAGGACCAGGATTGGGAAGTGAAAGCCAGCATGTCGGGGAATTCTGACGAAGTGCAAGCTCTGCTGGAGCAGCTACGGGCCCACGCGGCGGCTCAGGGATCAACAATTATGGACCTTATTGAGGCTGAACCGAGCAGGGAGCTGTCCCTGGTGACTACAGAGGGGAGAATACAGTGGAGGAGGGAGAGGCAATCGAGGCCTCCACAGAGGCTGAATCCTGGCCCGGTGAGAGATCGTGGGCACAGCTTGGAAGAAGAGATTCGTCCGGAGGACAACTGCGAGGAGGCCCTTAATTTGCAATGCCAGCGGCGGTACCGGACACGCCGGCAGGATGTTTGGGCCCCATGAGACTGCGGGAGCTGGGAGTCAGGAGGAGGCCGTCGGCGGTGGATGCAGATCGGGTGGAGCAAGATGGCCGTGGACGAAGAATGCTCAGGACACGTGGTGCGGAGGACCAAGATGGCCGCCAGGGAGAAGAGATAGTGCTGCACGCTGGGGAGGAACAGGATATCCAGTCGAGGAGCCCACTGGGAAAGCCATCACTTCCGGCTGCTGTGCATAGCTCCGCCCCCCGGCGTCGAGCAGCCGCGATGGCCACGCCCCCAAGATGGCGCCGATGCCGGCTGCAGAAAAAATAATAAACTTTTACCCCTTGATGCTGCAGAGGATCATGGCGGCTGAGCGCCAGCGGCAGAAGGCAGGGGAGCAGCGGGCGAACGGTGGCAGCATGGTTCCCCGCCAGCGCACTGAGACACCGCCTATCAGGAGACCCGGGGGGACACAGCCAGGACGACAGTGTGCCGGAGGTCGTGTGGAACCAGGCCTATGGAGACCGGGATGAAGCGGATGTCCACCTACAACGTGGGCTGCATTAAGCTGCGCGTCCTGTGGCCCTTGCGGGACCGGCGCAGGACTCAGCTGTACGGCGCTCTGAACGGGGTGGCTTGTGGATGGCGGCACAAAATTCTGGAGGAGCAGTTGGCGGATCGGCGGCCACTACCGATGGCGCGCCTGGAGGCACATCACATCTCATGGCGGCACGCGAGTCTGATTTGGGGGGAACTTGGCGTTTCCAGGGCTCAAGGAGTGTGGGCGCTGCAGCAGGTGATGGTGCCAGACCGACGGGGCTGGTAGAGGCCCTGGTCACAGCCCTTCAGCACTGGCGGGAAGTGCCAGTGGATCGGGTGGCATCAGTGCCGCCCGTGTTGCCGGTGTGTGTTTCGACAGAGGTGCAGACGGAGGCAGTGGAGGTGGAAAAAACGGGGGTTTCAGTGGAGAGTGGGGGTTGCAGAGTACCAGTGGGTCCGCGTTGATGTGCAAGGGGGGCGCATGCGAGTTGTCGCCACTCGGATTGCAGATGACCACCGAGGTCAAAGAAAAAATTTGGAAAGGGGAGTATGTAGAGGTCCTGTCCCTGGTCTCCCCGGATAGGGAGTCAGTGGATCGCCCTAAAAAAGACGGAGTATGGGTTGGAGGGAAAGGATAAGGAAAAAGAAAAAACGTTACCGTGTACGTGGGGGAATTGGATGGATGCAGGGTTTTTTGGCGTATAGTGGCATTGTGTGCGAGCGTTACCCGGAGCGGTGCATACCCTTGTTGGCTTATATAGATCTCATATGGGGAGCGTATAAGGTGTATGGCGGGCAATGCTGGTTCAGATATGACCAGCAGTTCAGGCAAAAAATGGCGGTGTGCCCGGGTATGCGTTTTGACGTACAGGACACCAACTTGTGGCTGTTGCTGATGACGCCGGCGCGGCCGGGGGGCAGTCCTTTCTTGGAGCTGCTGTTCCCAGGGCACCGGGGGGTCAGCGGGGGGAAGTAAGGGGTGCTGTTGGCTCTATAACGAGTCGCAATGCAGGTGGGCGGCAGCGTGCCGCTTCCGGCATGAGTGTTCGGGGTGTGGGGGCCCCACCCCTTGTTCATGTGTTTTAAGAAGGGAGCAGGCACAGCGACTAGGCCTGCCGGCAGGGAGGAGTTTAGCGGACGGGGTTTCGCCGGTGCGCGTCCACGCGATGTTCCCGTGGCTCGCTAAATACCCGAGTCGTCAGGCGGCGGTGATCCTGCGGGATGGGTTTTACTCCGGCTTTCATGTTCCCCATGAGCCATCAGACTTCCCATTGTTTTCGGGAAATTTGGTGTCTACGCGGGACAATGAAAGGGTGCTGGGGGAGAAGTTGATGCGGGAGGTGCAATTAGGGAGGATGGCGGGTCCGTTCGGGAGTTACCCTTCGTCAACTTGAGAATGTCACCGTTGGGTCTGGTTCCGAAGAAGGAGACGGGTAAATTCAGAATGATCCACCACCTGTCCTATCCGGCTGGCGCGTCAGTTAACGATGGCATAGGCAAGGATTCTTGTCGGGTGCGTTATGCATCCTTTGATGAAGTGCTTCAGCTGGTTAGGGAGGCTGGTCTGGGGTGCTGGTTAGCCAAGGTGGATGTGGAGGCGGCGTTCAGGTTGCTTCCCATCCATCCAGACTGCTACCACCTGCTGGGTTGCTCGTTTCGGGGGGAATATTATTATGACCGTTGCCTGCCAATGGGGTGCTCCATCTCCTGCCATTATTTTGAGTTGTTTGCGACGTTCGTGGAGTGGGTGGTGCGCCAGTGAGCAGGTGCAAACTCCATAGTACACTACCTGGACGACTTTCTATTCGTAGGTCATGGAGAGTCTACGGTTTGCGCGGAGTTGCTCGGGACATTCCGGGAGGTGGCAGCAGAGTTTGGTATACCTTGGGCGGAGGAGAAGACCGAGGGGCCCTGTGGCCGTTTGTCATTTCTGGGGATCGAAATAGATACGGTAGAGAGGGTTTTCCGCTTGCCGGCTGATCAGATTGATTGCAGTACTTGATTGCAGTGCTTGGTGGTGCGGGCCTTGGGCGCCAAAAAATTACAGGAATTGCAGTCGCTGATGCTGATGGGTAGGGCATTTTGCCGCCGGCTGTCCTTGGCGACAGCGGGCGTCAGGAGGCCGCATCATTTTGTCCACGTTACTCGATCATTGAAAGAGGACCTGGAGGTGTGGCACACGTTTTTGGCGGAATATAATGGGCGTACCTACTGGCGGAAGTGGACAACGGTTCCCTGGAACTGTTCACGGATGCTTCAGGCTCAGGAGGGTTTGGGGCCTACTTTCAGGGGTCATGGTGCGCCCAGGCCTGGCCGCCGGAGTGGGCTGCTTCCGCTTTGCTGCGGAACCTGACCTTGGAACTCTTTCCGATCGTGGTGGCGCTAGAATTGTGGGGCGAGAGGTTAGCAAATCGGAGAGTGATTTTAAGGACCGATAACATGGGCGTGGTGCACGCGGTGAAACGCTCATCTTCTGGGTCGTCTCCGGTGTTGGCGTTGCTGCGCCATTTGGTGTTGCGCTGTCTTGAATACAACATCTTTGTCAGGGCGGCGCATGTACCGGGTGTGGACAATGTATTTGCTGACGCTCTCTCCTGGTTCCAGTGGGACCGTTTTTGGCAGGTGGCTCCTCGGGCATCCGCGGCAGCGACAGCTTTCCCTTCATGCCTGTGGAGCCTCGTTTCGCCAGTCTGAGGAGGATGGTGGACGGCGCTTTGGCGGAGGCGACCTGGCAGTCCTACACGCAGGTCTGGCTGGAATGGGCATTGGTGGCAGAGAAGGAGAAGGGTAGGTTGGCCACAGAGGATCGGCGGTGGGCAACGTTGGTTTTTGTTTCAGATTTACAGGAGAAGGGGCGCTCAGGAGCGGCAGTGCAGAAGGCTTTGTCGACCCTTTCCTTTTTGTGCCGATTAATGGGGTGGGAGGATGTCGGTCGGGATTTTTGGTTGCGGAAGGCGGTGGCGGGATGGGGCCGAGCTCCAGATCATCGCAGGCCAGTATCAGAAGAATTGTATTTCGGTCTGTTACAGATCTTGCCGGAAATCTGTTTTTCGAGTTACGAGGTGGCGCTGTTTCGGGTTTCCTTTTCTTTTTGTTTCTATGGGGCGTTCTGGGTGGGGGAGTTAGTAGCGCGTAGTTCCGGGGTGGAGTCTCCTTTGTTGGGGAGCCATGTGGCGACTTTGGAGGGAGGGGTCCAGATTTTTATTGCACGCTCGAAGACGGTTCAGAGTGGTAGGGGGGCCTGGGTTACCCTGGGGCGGATTGAGGGAACTGGGTGCCCGGGGAAACTGACGGACCAGTATCTGGCACTGCGTCCGCAGGTGAGGGATCATTCTTGATCCACGGAAGTGGGTGCCCCTTGACCCGGTACCAGTTCACAGCGGTGTTCCGGCATTGCTTAGGGGGCTTGGGCACCAACCCGGCTTCTTACGCGCCACACTCTTTCCGCATCGGCGCCGCGACAGTTGCCGCGGGGGCTTCTCCAGAAATGCTGAGGCGCCTGGGAAGGTGGCGGTCGGAAGGTTACATGTCATATATCCATCCCAATTTACTGTAATTTCAGGTCGGCATCCATTCGTGTGGATCTTCGGGCACTCGTACGTGCATTGGACTGCGCAACGGGCGGAAAGTCGGCCGCACGGGAAGAACCTGGGTTTCCCGCCGGATCTGGTCACAGTTCGTTGGTTGGGTATTCGGGGGCTGCGGTGGGCACAGGTTTTCCGGGAGTTGTCCTTGTTGTCTCGGAGGGTTCCGCGGAATATCGTCTTGTTGATCCATGCGGGGGTAACGATTTTGGGATTGCTCGGTCGGTAGATTTAATTAAGGCCATTAAACGGGACTTGGCGCGTTGCCTTGGGTTGTTCGACGGGGTTTCTTTAGTTTGGTCGGAGATCATCCCCCGGCCGGGATGGGACACATTTGCGGCACCGAGAGCGCTGGAGCGGGTCCGGCGGAGGGTCAACCGGACGGTTTCACACTTCGTGGAGCGGCTGGGAGGGATTGCGGTGCGTCACACGGAATTGGAAGGGGAGAATGGGAACCTCATGCGTCATGACGGGGTGCATTTGTCAGATATCGGGCTGGATATCCTATTGGCCGGATTTATGAGCAGCGTTGAGAGGGCGCTGGCTGCGGTGGGAGCGCAGAGACTGCCGGTCGGTGGGGCGGCAGCCTCTGGCGTTGGCGTGATGCTTTGCCAGCAACGGAACAGATAAGGAATGCGCCGCCTTCGGGTGGGCATTGGGGAGACGACCCTCACTTGAATAAGGTCAGGTGGGGTGATGAGCTCATGGAAAATAATTGGTGTAACTGCCTACCGCAGGACATGCGCGGTAGGGTCAGAAATATATGGATGAAGAAAATGGATTTTACATGTTGGTTTTCAATAAAAGCTGTGGCCATGCCCTTTCCAATACAGAAGTGTTTGTGTGGTTATTGGGAGGGAAAGGGTATGGCTGAACCGGAAGGTCACAGACCTAAGCAGTCAAGAAGGCCCCTGGACCTGTAAGGAAGGGGGGCATGACTGCTGGGCTGGGCCGGTCAGTCAGGATGGTCAGAGAAGGAGTGTTTGGACTGTGGGGGAAAACAGCGGGGGGTAATCAAGTGGTATATAAAGCCCTGTAGGGGAGGGTTTTACCTTTTGGCTCAGGTACAGCATGGGAGAGAGAAATTCCCACCCGCCCCTTTTATTCGGTGGTTTTTGTTTTCTTTTCTTCAAGTCACGGCAGTGGATGGCGTGATGCCTTGCCAACAACGGAACAGATAAGGAATACGCCGCCTTCGGGTGGGCATTGGGGAGACGACCCTCACTTGAATAAGGTCAGGTGGGGCGATGAGCTCATGGAAAATAATTGGTGTAACTGCCTACCGCAGGACATGCGCGGTAGGGTCAGAAATATATGGATGAAGAAAATGGATTTTACATGTTGGTTTTCAATAAAAGCTGTGGCCATGCCCTTTCCAATACAGAAATGTTTGTGTGGTTATTGGGGGGAAAGGGTATGGCTGAACCGGAAGGTCACAGACCTAAGCAGTCATGGGTTTGCTGGTATAGATTACGGCGTACAGTTGATTAGAGAAAAATAAGTATCTGGCGCCACCTAGTGTACGAAACTGAACAATGCACAAAATAATTTTAAATGCACAAAGTGATTTTTAAATGGCTGTCAGCAATCTCAAATCGGATGATTTGATATAAATTAACAGTCAATTAATTGCAGTTCATATCAATGCAGTTCACATGAATCAGCAGCAAAAATTCAATCCACACAGTGGTCTACCTCTAACCACTGAAATAACAGTAGTACAGAAGATTGTGGAGAATTGAAGCACTTCCTTCTGTATAACCGGGTGTTCCCCTCGAGTGGGATAAAGTTCTTGTCCTTGAAGTTCGCTTATAATGTAGCATGGTCTTCAACCCTCAAAGAGAACAGAAATATAATGCAGAACATAGTGTAACCTGTCTGACCAGCGGAGCTCCCCAAAATTTATATAGAGGTTAAATTCACGTGGTGATGTGTCACAACTCGGACACTAGATGAAATATACCACCGGTATAATATGGAGATACCGGATCCTCCTTAGGAAATAAAGGTGCTGCAGCAGGACCATTAATCAATGGATTTATTCCATAAAATCAATATAAAATACAATAAAACAACGCTGAGACGTGTTTCGCGATAAATCGCTTAATCAGTCGGCAAAAATGATTTGGGGTGATGAATTGATAGGGTGAGCAGGGGGGGCCATGAATTGATAGGGTGAGCAGGGGGGTGATGAATCGATAGGGTGAGCAGGGGGGTTGATGAATTGATAGGGTGAGCGGGGGGATGGATTGATAGGGTGAGCGGGGCGGGCAATGAATAACATGACTTGATATCCTTTAGGGGGGTGAAGAATTGATGTGCTGGGGGGTTGAATAAATCAATTACATTACTGTGAGTTTTATTGCTGTGCAGCTCTGTGATACGCTCATACACACCGCACATTACTGTGAGTTTATTGCTACATACCCCCGGTATGGGGGATATGGTTATGTATGTGAACGTATGGCTGTGTGTGTAAATGCATGTCGTTAAACAGGCTGCTGTGCGTAAAATTCTGCGCCTGTGTCCCTATCGCAGTCCGGCGTTGCCCCCTTGTCTTGCACCCAAAAGGCTGGTATTGCTTCTAGAATCTCTGCATTATCTGCTGCCTGCACTGCACAAAGTAAGAATGACAACAAGCGTCTTGGCAGCATCGTGAGGTACAGGTAGGAGACTAAATATTGGTGCGGGGCAGCAAGAGGTTAAATGGGCACTCTACTCAAATTTTACCCCCTTTTTTCCTTTCAACCTCTTTGCTGCTGGCGACGTACTGAGCCTATGCTGCACCTTACTGAGAGTCTTATTGCTGTGGAGCGCTATGATACGCTTGTACACACTGCACATTAGTGGGAGTTTTATTGCTGTGGAGCTCTGTAATGTGAAGTGTGTCAGGATTGTACAGTATCTTTTAAAGTGATAGGCAGTTTCCCACATTTGTCACAGGGACATTCTGTGCCACGGTGCAGTCTTGGCTGTAGTGAGTTGGTGATGGCTGCTGCAGCAGAGCGGTGGCCATCTCTACGTCTGGAGGGGGCACAATGGATTCCCCAATTTGCTGCTGGGTCCAAGTGGATTTTCTATACACAATTTTCAAAAAGGTTATTTTAAGGAGTTCAGAAATAAATTCTTTAGCACACCAATGTACACCAGAGTTTTTAAGTTATAATAAGATGCCATGGTCTACTGTGTCAAAGCTTTTGGCAAAATCAAGGAAGATGGCTCCAGTTTGGTCTCCTTGTTCCATGCCAGCTTGGATATCATTGCAGACTTTTAATAGGGCGGTTGTAGTTGAGTGATTTGGACGAAAGCCTGATTGATCAGCGGTTAAATAGTTTGAACATTGTTAATAATCAGGTAGTTGCGTGTACACACATTTTTCCAAAATTTTAGACATTACAGGTAGCAATGATATCGGACAGTAGTTGGATACCAAAGTACTGTCATCACTCTTATGGATAGGTACCACTCTCGCAGTCTTCCAGAGTTTGGGTATGTATCCAGTCGCCAGTGATTCATTGATTAGGGTTGTGACAAGATTTGCAATTGCCGGAACACTGATTTTCAGCAGCATAGCTGGGATTTGATCAGATCTAAACTGGTATTTCATTTTTTTTATTACGGAGTAAGTTTAGTATGAACAAACACATCAGAAATTGAATATCCGTAGACTTCCACAAGAACCGTAGAACCTTCCCCTTCCACAACATTGGTCCCCATCAGGTGGGATATTAAAAACCCTTCTGAGTGAACGTCGGGTGGGCAGTGGAAAACCCACTGATTCACACAGCTTTACTGGCCAAAGGGGAGGGTGGGGACACTCCAGTCTGGCCACTTTAATAAGCTAAAATGTACAGGGTCTGTAGAGTGCCCCTTTAAGACTCTTTTGCCTATATTATTATGTAAATATCAGAATTTGGCTTTCCCTGGCGGTTGTAACAGACCTTCAAAGGGCTGGTCTCCCCTTCACTCTGAAGGCTGTTTTTGCTGTTGGCTTCTGTAGGCAAAATTACTGTGTTTCCATTAGGAGAATCAAAAGCATGTACCAGTCATCTTGGGTTAGGAGCCTGGTAGAAGAACATCAGGGAAAAATGTGAGAAAAGTAACCCACCCACCCCTCCAACCAATGGTTTCAAACCTTGGTCCTCAATCAGGGAATAAAAAGCAGCCCTGGGAAAAAAAATTTAGACCTGCCCTATATTGTGAAAAGTGCAAACGAAAACAATATGCATCACAGAGCTCCACAGCAATAAAACTCAGTAATGTGCAGTACATGTGATCATTAACAGTTGTTTTAACATCCTGGGGCCCATCAAGGTACAGATAATTAATAATTAGGGCCATGCAACCTGCATGACTACGTATTGCTATGGGAAGGGTTGGGTGGCAGGAATATAATTATGAAGGGGTTACATAGTTACATAGTTATATAGGCTGAAAAAAGACATGCGTCCATCGGGTTCAGCCTCTCCCACATAACCTACTGCTGTTGATCCAAAAGAAGGCAAAAAACCCAGTCTGAAATATGCAACATACCGGGAAAAAATTCCTTCTTGACCCCAGAATGGCAGTCAGATTTCTCCTTGGATCAAGAAGCTTTTACCCACATATTAAATATTATAACCCTTAATATTCTGTGTCTGCAGGAAGTCATCCGGTCTTTTTTTAAAAGTCTGTACAGACTCTGACCCAACCACCTCAACAGGCAGAGAATTCCACAGCTTTATTGTTCTCACCGTAAAATAACCCTTCCTATGCTTTAAGCTAAATTTTCTTTCTTCCAGTCTAAATGGATGACCCCTTGTCCTATGTTTAGACCTGTTAATGAATAGGTTATCAGACAATGGTTGATAATGGCCCCGTATATATTTATATAAGGTTATCAGATCTCCTCTAAGGCGCCGTTTCTCTAAACTAAACAGGTTTAAGCTTGTTAGTCTTTCCTCATAACTTAACCCTTCCATTCCCCTTATTAATTTAGTTGCCCGTCTCTGCACTTTTTCTAACGCTATAATATCTTTTTTTAAGACAGGTGCCCAAAATTGCACGGTGGGCCTGACCATTGATTTATACAGAGGCAAAATTATGTTTTCATCCCGTGAGTGAACTCCCCTTTTAATGCATGCCAATACTTTGCTGGCCTTGGCGGCTGCTGTTTGACATTGCACATTGTTACTTAGTTTGAAGTCTATGATTATTCCCAAATCCTTCTCCTGCTTGGATTTCCCTAACTCCGTACCATTTAGGGTATAAATTACTTGTGTGTTCTTCACTCCAAAGTGCATAACTTTGCATTTATCTAGATTAAATCTCATCTGCCATTTAAGTGCCCAGTCCCCCAATTTATCTAAATCCCTCTGCAGCGAAGTAACATCCTACTCACATTGTATTACTTTTCCTAGTTTTGTGTCATCTGCAAACACTGATACATGACTTTCAATGCCTATCTCAAGGTCATTTATAAATAAATTGAATAGTATTGGTCCTATAACAGACCCCTGAAGGACACCGCTTACCACTGGTGTCCATCTTGAAAATGTACCATTTATGACCACTCTCTGTACCCTATCTTTTAGCCAGTTTTCTATCCAAGAACAAGTATTTTCATCTAGACCAATTTTTCTCAATTTAAATAGTAACCTTTTGTGTGGAACTGTGTCGAAAGCTTTGGCAAAATCCAAGTAAATCACATCCACTGCAACCCCTTGACCTATACTTCTACATACTTCCTCATAGAACGTAATTAGGTTAGTCTGACATGATCTGTGTTTCATGAAACCATGCTGATATTTGCCAATTACATTATACCTCCCAATAAATTCCTGAATATTATCCCTTAGTAACCCCTCAAATACTTTCCCAGCCACAGATGTTAAGCTCACAGGTCTATAATTCCCAGGCACAAATTTTAAACCTTTCTTAAATATAGGGACCACGTCAGCTTTTCTCCAATCCTCTGGTACTATTCCTGAAAGAAAAGAATCTTGAAAGATTAAGAACAGAGGTTTACATATTTCAACACATAGCTCTCTCAGTACTTGCGGGTGAATTCCATCTGGCCCTGGGGCTTTATTCACATTGTTTAATTTCTGCAACACCTTGTCCTGAGTCAACCAGTCACTTTGTATTATTAAGTTTTTATTAATGAATTTCATGTCTCCTGTTATAGGTTTCTCTTTGATAAATACTGACGAAAAATAATCATTTAAAATTTCTGCTTTATCCTGATCTAAAGTTAACAATAACCCTGACTCAGATTTTAGTGAACCTACATTTTCACTCTTGGGTTTTTTAGAATTTATGTACCTAAAGAATCTTTTAGGGTTGGTCTTGCTCTCTTTGGCTATTTATTTTTCATTTTCTAGTTTAGCCCATCTAATCGCATTTTTACATGCTTTATTGGCTGCCCTATATGCTTTATAGGATGCCTCAGATTTATCAAATTTAAAAGCTTTAAATGCCTTCTTTTTATTTTTCATTTCCTTAGTTACCTTCCTACTAAGCCACATTGGTTTCATTCTGTTTCTTTTATATTTATTAACCAGTGGAATATATTGTGACGTGTACTTTTCTAGTGTTAGTTTAAAGATATTCCACTTATCCTCAGTGTTTTTCCCGTGAAAGAGTTTCTGCCAGTCAATGACATTGAGAGCTTCCTTTATTTTAATAAAGTTGGCCTTTTTAAAATTATATGTTTTAGCATGCCCCTTATGAATGTGTTTTTTTGAGTTTATTTCAAAAGTCACCATATTATGGTCACTGTTTCCCAACTGTTCCTTTACATTAATATTTGAGAAAAGATCCACATTATTTGTTATAACCAGGTCCAGTTGGTGTCCTCTCTAGTTGGTGTTTCTACCAGTTGTGACATGAAGGTATCATTTAAAATGTTAAGAAACCGGATTCCCTTTGCTGAATTACTAGTCCCACTATCCCAATTAATGTCCGGGTAATTAAAATCTCCAATAATTAAAGTGCTACCATGATCTGCAGCCTTCCTAATTTGCTCTAACAGTTGTTCTTCCTCATCATTATCTATATTAGGTGGGTTATAGCATATGTCAACCAATAGTTGACTTCCCTGCTTATTCCCCAACAAAATATTTACCCATAAGGATTCCACATTTCCCTCATCGCTTTCCAGATGTGTAATATTAGGCTTTAAATCCTAAATTTACATATAAACACACTCCACCCCCTTTCTTATGTTTCCTATCCTTTCTAAACAATGTATAACCGTTTAAGTTTACAGCCCAGTCATGCGTTTCGTCCCACCACGTTTCTGTTATTCCTATAATGTCGTATTGCTTAGTGTATGCTATTACCTCTAGTTCCCCCATCTTGTTATTGAGGCTCCTTGCATTAGCAAGCATACATTTAATGTTGTCTCTACCCACACATGCTGAATGCGACTTTACATTACATGCCTCCACTGTTCTGACATTACCCATCCCCCAGCTCCACCCCCTTAGTCTGAACTGAAACCCTTCCGCTATCTGCTCTGTCTCCATTTTGTAAGATACTGTATCCCTCCCCCCCTTCCACTAGTTTAAAGTCTCCTCCAACCTTTTAACCATCCTCTCCCCTAGCACAGCAGACCCTCTTCCATTCAGGTGCAATCTATCACGACTATACAGATTGTACCCCAGTGCAAAATGAGCCCAGTGCTCTAAAAACCCAAAGCCCTCCTTCCTGCACCAAGCTTTAAGCCCGCATTGACCTCCCTGATCTCCCGCTGCCTTTCCACTGTAGCGCGTGGCACAGGTAGGATCTCAGAAAATACTAGACGTGTATTCGTATTTAATGGATTCGTCCTAAAATGAAATTTATTTAGTTGCCCACGAAATTCGTTTAGATTTCTTTCGTATTTAAACAAATTTCTTTCCTCCAAAAATCAAATGCATCTCTGAGCCCAGAGATCAGCTGCTTGTGTTACTGTATCTCTCTGCCGAAGTCTGCTGTTACAGTAACTGTATCTCTCTGCCGATGTCTGCTGTTACATTCATGGAGAGATACAGTTACTGTATCAGAGTCACTGTAATATGTTACAGTTTCTCAGATGTCCGCTGTAACTAATTTATTAGTGACTCCAGTGCTGGATAACACTGAAAAATATGTTGTTTAAGTAAAATGATTATTACTGTGACTCCGTGTCTGCTCCATCAGAAGTGACTTGGTGAGATATCAGCGCTCAAAGCCAAGTCACTTCTGATGGGGCAGACACTGAGTGCTGCTAACTAAAAACAAGATCTTAGCCACATTAATAATTATTTTACCTAGATAACTAATTTTTCAGTGTTATTACAGTTACTCTGAGCGCTGGATCAGTTAACCCTTTCACTGGCTCTGAGAGATACAGTAACTGATCCAGCGCTCAGAGTCCAAGTAAGAAACACTGCTAAATTAGGTAAGACATTCCTAGTGAGGAATGTATAAATATAGTGGATGAATAAATGTAGATTTGAATTTGCAGTTGATAACCCGGAGAAACATTAATACTAGAACATTGATAAGATACATAGTTGCTACAATATAATTTCCCTCCTGCATTAGTGTGATTATTACTATAGGTAGATATAATTTGCCTCCTGCAATACTAGGATTATTACTATAGGTAGATATAATTTCCCTCCTGCAATACTAGGATTATTGCTATAGGTAGATATAATTTCCCTCCTGCATTAGTGTGATTATTACTATAGGTAGATATAATTTGCCTCCTGCAATACTAGGATTATTACTATAGGTAGATATAATTTGCCTCCTGCATTAGTATGATTATTACTATAGGTAGATATAATTTGCCTCCTGCAATACTAGGATTATTACTATAGGTAGATATAATTTCCCTCCTGCGATACTAGGATTATTACTATAGGTAGATATAATTTGCCTCCTGCAATACTAGGATTATTACTATAGGTAGATATAATTTGCCTCCTGCATTAGTGTGATTATTACTATAGGTAGATATAATTTGCCTCCTGCAATACTAGAATTATTACTATAGGTAGATATAATTTGCCTCCTGCAATACTAGGATTATTACTATAGATAGATATAATTTCCCTCCCGCATTAGTGTGATTATTACTATAGGTAGATATAATTTCCCTCCTGCATTAGTATGATTATTACTATAGGTAGATATAATTTGCCTCTTGCATTAGTGTGATTATTACTATGGGTAGATATAATTTGCCTCCTGCATTAGTATGATTATTACTATAGGTAGATATAATTTGCCTCCTGCAATACTAGGATTATTACTATAGGTAGAAATAATTTCCCTCCTGCAATACTAGGATTATTACTATAGGTAGATATAATTTCCCTCCTGCAATACTAGGATTATTACTATAGGTAGATATAATTTCCCTCCTGCATTAGTGTGATTATTACTATAGGTATATATATAATTTCCCTCCTGCATTAGTGTGATTATTACTATAGGTATATATATAATTTCCCTCCTGCATTAGTGTGATTATTACAATAGGTAGATATAATTTTCCTCCTGCATTAGTGTGATTATTACTATAGGTAGATATAATTTGCCTCGTGCAATACTAGGATTATTAATATAGGTAGATATAATTTCCCTCCTGCAATACTAGGATTATTACTATAGGTAGATATAATTTCCCTCCTGCATTAGTGTGATTATTACTATAGGTATATATATAATTTCCCTCCTGCATTAGTGTGATTATTACTATAGGTAGATATAATTTGCCTCGTGCAATACTAGGATTATTAATATAGGTAGATATAATTTCCCTCCTGCAATACTAGGATTATTACTATAGGTAGATATAATTTCCCTCCTGCATTAGTGTAATTATTACTATAGGTAGATATAATTTCTCTCCTGCATTAGTGTGATTATTTCCCTCCTGCATTAGTGTGATTATTACTATAGGTAGATATAATTTCCCTCCTGCATTAGTGTGATTATTACTATAGGTAGATATAATTTCCCTCCTGCATTAGTATGATTATTACTATAGGTAGATATAATTTGCCTCCTGCAATACTAGAATTATTACTATAGGTAGATATAATTTCCCTCCTGCAATATACTAGGATTATTACTATAGGTAGATATAATTTCCCTCCTGCATTAGTATGATTATTACTAGAGGTAGATATAATTTCCCACCTGCAATACTAGGATTATTATATATATCCTAAAGATGTAGGATACACTTGAGTACTTTAACAGGAGGGTAATTAAAAACTTGTAGTTTAATTAAGTATCCATATTAAAAATCCTGTAACCAACATTTCAGTGACTTTACATTATTTGTAGAGTTATTGCAATTTTAGGGCTTAATTTATGTATACCAAAACTCAAAATGGATTGGATGTTATAGTATTTCCCCAAATCCTTTTTATATTGTTTGAAATTATGGTGAATGTGGGATATTAATATATATATTTACACATTACATGACTTCCTAGAAGGTTCATGCTCTGACAGTAAGTTTTTTCATTATAAAACTGAGCACCTTGTAAGTAAAGGGTCACAATGTGTGTTAACTTAGTGTGTCTGGCACAGTGGCAGCACTTTGTGATGCAGACATGGGGCAGTAGCTGGAGCTCACCCCTGGTAGTTTTGCAGGGAACCTGTCTAAATTATCAGTGAGCCCCCCTAATGTAATATTGTAATATTATTTGTTTATTATGCTGGACAGTGTGGACAGGACTCCCTGTGATGTGCTGTTTGAAGGGAGATTAACTGGACAGACTATCTCCATCAGTACATACACACACAGTGCCTCTCCCCCATCTGTTTAACTTTATAAACTGTTAATTAGTGGAATCTGGTAAGAGGTGTGAGGAGCAATGTAGGCACTTATCTCCCCAGGGGGCCGTCACTGATAACAGGCATTTTATGGTTAATGATTCTTCCAGTGACTGCTTGTAAAATTAGACAGGGGGGCCAGGTATCTATCTCCCCCTCGATAATCAAACTCTAGTTTGTGGCTCTTGAGTTCTCAGTCCGGCACATAGAGGAAAGGATCGTGTCTCAGCCTGTAAAATTTTTCTGGTGCATCTGACCTTACAGTAAAAGAAAAAACTCCATTATATACAACACAGGGAACATTTTATATTGCATTTTAAAAGGGAATTTGTTCATATAAATCAAGGGGGAACGAATTGTAATGAAATTTACATAAACTGATAAAACATATATATATTCCACTAATTCCACTAATTAACTAATATATTCCACATAGATTCCACTAATTTACAGTTTATAAAGTTAAACAGATGGGGGAGAGGCACTGTGTGTGTTGTGTATAGAAACATAGAAACATAGAAAAATGTCGGCAGATAAGAACCTTTCGGCCCATCTAGTCTGCCCAATTACATGGATACTTTACCTGGATTTATCTTTTGTTTAGGATAGCTTATGCCTATCCCATGCTTGCTTAAATTCAATTACTGTTTTGGCCTCTACCACTTCTACTGGAAGACTGTTCCATGTATCCACCACCCTCTCAGTAAAATAATGCTTCCTGATGTTACTTTTAAAACTTTGCCCCTCTAATCTAAGACTATGTCCTCTTGTTTTGCTATTTTGTTTCCTTTTAAATATACTCCCTTCCTCTACCTTGTGGATTCCCTTTACGTATTTAAATGTTTTATCATATCTCCTCTGTCTCGTCTTTTTTCCAAGCTGTACATGTTAAGATCATTAAGCCTTTCCTGGTAACTTTTCTCCTTCAAGCCATACACCATTTTAGTAGCCCTTCTCTGAACTCTCTCTAAGATGTCTATATCCTTTTGGAGATACGGTCTCCAGTACTGCACACAGTACTCCAAGTGAGGTCTCACCAGTGCTCTGTACAGTGGCATGAGCACTTCCCTTTTCCTACTGCTAATACCTCTCCCTACACAACCAAGCATTCTGCTAGCATTTCCTGCTGCTCTATTACATTGACTACTTACCCTTAGATCCTCTGAAATAATGACCCCTAAATCCCTTTCCTCAGATGTTGAGGTTAGGACTGTATCAAATATTCTATATTCAGCCCTTGGGTTTTTACGTCCCAGGTGCATTATCTTGCACTTATCCACATTAAAACTCAATTGCCACAACTCCGACCATTTTTTTAGTTTACCTAAATCATTTGTCATTTGGCTGATCCCTCCAGGAACGTCAACCCTGTTGCAATCTTTTGTGTCATCAGCAAAAAAACATACTTTTCCATTAATACCTTCTGCAATATCACTAATAAAATATTAAAGAGAATGGGTCCAAGTACTGACCCCTGAGGTACCCCACTGGTAACAAGACCTTGCGCCGAATAAACTCCATTTACCACAACCTCTGTTGTCTGTCACTCAGCCACTGCCTAATCCAGTCAACAATATTGGAATCCAAGCTCAAAGATTGCAATTTATTGATAAGCCTTCTATGCGGAACAGTATCAAAAGCCTTACTGAAATCTAAATAAGCAATGTCTACTGCACCACCTGTGTCTATTATTTTTGTTACCCAATCAAAAATATCATAAGATTAGTTTGGCATGATTTCCCTGAGGTAAACCCATGTTGTTTCTGATCCTGTAATCTATGTGTTTTTAGATGTTCAACAATCCTTTCCTTTAACATGGTTTCCATTAATTTCCCCACTACTGACATAAGACTAACTGGCCTATAGTTTCCCCGATTCCTCCCTACTACCCTTCTTGTAAATGGGCACAACATTTGCTAATTTCCAGTCTTCTGGGACGACTCCCGTTAACAAGGATTGGTTAAATAAATCTGTTAATGGTTTTGCTATTACATCACTGAGCTCTTTTTTAATAATTTAGGGTGGATCCCATCAGGCCCCATTGACTTATTTGCCTTTACTTTAGACAGCTGCTGTAGAACCTCCTCCTCTGTAAACTGATATGTAAATGTCTCTTTAGTGTTCTTCCTAACTGAGGTCCCTTTCCTTCCTTTTCTTCTGCAAAGACTGAACAAAAATATTCATTGAGGCAGTCAGCGAGACTTTTATCCTCTTCTACATACCTTCCTTCCTTTGTTTTTAATCTAACTAATCCTTGTTGTACTTTTCTTTTCTCGTTTATGTATCTAAAAAATGTTTTGTCCTCCTTTTTTACTGACTGAGCTATTTTCTCTTCTGCGTGTGCTTTGGAAGCTCTATATAAATTGCTTTGCCTCTTTCTGCCTAATTTTATAGGTTTGCCTATCTTCTTCACTCTGAGTTTTTTTATAATTATTGAATGCTATCTTTTTGTTCTTCACTATTTTGGCCACTTCTGCAGAGTACCACAGTGGTTTCTTCCCTTTTTTGTTTTTGCTAACAAGCTGAATGCAATTTCCTGTGGCCTTCAATAATGCTTCCTTTAAATAATCCCATTTCTCCTGGACTCCCTTTAAACTCCTCCAGTCTGATAATGACTCCTTCACACAAAATCCCATTTTAGAAAAATCAGTTTTTTTAAAGTCTAAAACTTTCGTTCTTGTGTGATGCGGCTCCATCCCTGTTGTTGTATTAAACCATACTGATTGGTGATCACTAGATCCCAAATTTTCACCTACAACAACGTCCGATACCAAACCTCCATTTGTGAGTATTAAATCCAATATGGCCTCTTTACGGGTCGGCTCCTCAACTACTTGTGTTAGAGATAATCCCAGTAGGGAGTTTAGAATATTTGTACTCCTGGTGCACCCAGCTGTTTTGGTTTTCCAGTTCACATCAGGAAGATTAAAGTCCCCCATGATAATAACCTCCCGCTTCATTGCCATTTTGGCTATTTCCTCAACCAGCAGATTATCTAGTTCTTCTGCTTGTCCAGGGGGTCTATAGATCACACCTACACGAGCTACTGTATGATTGCCAAATGTTAGCGTAACCCAAACTGACTCTATGTTCACCTCGCTCACTTTTATTTGGTTAGTTTTTTGTTGTTTTTCACATACAGGGCCACTCCTCCTCCTTTCCTACCTTCTCTGTCTTTTCTATATAAAAAGAGTACCCCGGTATTGTTATGTCCCAGTTATTTTTCTCACTGAACCATGTCTCAGTAACCGCCACTAATCTCTACTTTTTCAGCTGCCATCATTGCCTCTAGTTCATTGATTTTATTGACTAAACTGCGAGCATTTGTAGACACGACTCTGAGCTTGTCATTTTTTACCTCGCATGTTGCTTGCACCCTCCGATTTAGTTTGTTTTGGGGGACAATCGGGCAGATTGTGTTTACCCTTTTGTCCCCCCATCCTAGTTTAAATATTTCTTTGCGAAACCTTTGAACTTCTCACTGAGAACATATGTTCCCCTATGAGTAAGATGCAAACCATCTTTTTTATACAGTTCCTTTCTGCTCCAATAGAGCTATCATGGGACACAAAGCCAAATCCTTGCTCCCGACACCATTCCCGAAGCCACAAATTGAATTCCCTATTGCGCATCTGCCTATCTTGAATGTTATGCACAGGCAAAACTTCAGAGAATGACACAGTGGACGCAATCTGCTGTATTTCACCTCCAAGAACACAAAAATCTTCCTTAATCTCAGAAACCTCATTGCTAGCCAAGTCATTTGTCCCTAGATGGACTAGAACGTCCACTTCCCCTTGTTGCTTTGCTTGTTTGACAATATTGAGAATACGTCTCTTGTCTCTATGAGCAGTAGCCCCAGGAAGACATCTCACCATTAGGTTTTGTTTCTTCATCGACACAATTCTAACATCTTTGGCTCTATACACCACCACAATGGAGATATAATGAAACAAACACAATGTGCTTTAACTGCAGACTGTCAGCTTTAATTTGAGGGTATGTACATCCAACTCAGGTGAACAGTGTAGGACTTACAGCAGATTGCAGATGTGCCTCCCACTTGTTAAGGGGCCAAAAGTAATGGGACAGAATAATAATCATAAATCAAACTTTCCCTACTTAATATTTGGTTGCAAATCCTTTGCAGTCAATCACAGCCTGAAGTCTGGAATGCATAGACATCACCAGACGCTGGGTTTCATCCCCGGTGATGCTCTGCCAGTCCTCTACTGCAACTGTCTTCAGTTCCTGCTTGTTCTTGGGGCATTTTCCCTTCAGGTTTTGTCTTCAGCAAGTGAAATGCATGCTCAATGGGATTCAGGTCAGGTGATTGACTTGTCCATCGCATAACATTCCACTTCTGCCCCTTCAAAAACTCTTTGGTTGCTTTTGCAGTATGCTTTGGGTCATTGTCCATCTGCACTGTGAAGCGCCGTCCAATGAGTTCTGCAGCATTTGGCTGAATGTGAGACGATAATATTGCCCGAAACACTTCAGAATTCATCTTGCTGCTTTTGTCAGCAGTCACATCATCAATAAATACAAGAGAACCAGTTTCATTGGCAGCCATACATGCCCACGCCATGACACTACCACCACCATGCTTCACTGATGAGGTGGTATGCTTAGGATCATGAGCAGTTCCTTTCCTTCTCCATACTCTTCTCTTCCCATCACTCTGGTACAAGTTGATCTTGGTCTCATCTGTCCATAGGATCTTGTTCCAGAACTGTGAAGGCTTTGTTAGGTGTTGTTTGGCAAACTCTAATCTGGCCTTCTGGTTTTTGAGGCTCACCAATGGTTTACATATTGTGGTGAACCCTCTGTATTTACTCTGGTGAAGTCTTCTCTTGACTGTTGACTTTGACACACATACACCTACCTCCTGGAGAGTGTTCTTGATCTGGCCAACTGTTGTGAAGGGTGTTTTCTTCACCAGGGAAAGAATTCTTTGGTCATCCACCACAGTTGTTTTCCGTGGTCTCCTGGGTCTTTTGGTGTTGCTGAGCTCACCGGTGCGTTCCTTCTTTTGGAGAATGTTCCAAACAGTTGTTTTGGCCACACCTAATGTTCTTGCTATCTCTCTGATGGTTTTTTTTTGTTTCTTCAGTCTAATGATGGCTTGCTTCACTGATAGTGACAGCTCTTTGGATCTCATCTTGAGAGTTGACAGCAACAGATTCCAAATGCAAATAGCACACTTGCAATTAACTCTGGGCCTTTTATCTGCACATTGTAATTGGGGTAATGAGGGAATATCACACACCTGGCCATGGAACAGCTGAGAAGCCAATTGTCCCATTACTTTTGGTCCCTTAACAAGTGGGCGGCACATCTGCAAACTGTTGTAAGTCCTACACCGTTCACCTGAGTTGGATGTGCAAACCCTCAAATTAAAGCTGACAGTCTGCAGTTAAAGCACATTGTGTTTGTTTCATTCCAACCCCATTGTGGTGGTGTATAGAGCCAAAGATGTTAGAATTGTGTCGATGTCCCAATGTTTCTGGACCTGACTGTATCTGTGCAATAATTGTCTAAATCTCTTGAAAGAAGGCTCGAGGGCTATGTGCTACTGTGGACGAGCGGTCTTTTAGAGCAGTGGTCCCCAACCCAGGCCCTCAGGGCCCACTAACAGGCCAGGTTTGCCAGATATCTGAAGCACAGCACAGGTGTTATGATTTGCTGCTCAGTGATTGCAGGATTCAGTCTGCATTTCCCCAAGGTGATCTGCAAAATCTGGCCTGTTAGTGGGCCCTGAGGGCCTGGGTTGGGGACCACTGTTTTAGAGGGTCTAATCCCATGTTCAAATCACCACATACTATCAGAGTGTCCGATTGAATATCAGTTACCTTTTGCAATAACTGGGATAAAAATTGGGATTGAGCTGCGTTGGGAGCATAAACCGAAACCAGAGTATATACCCTTGAGTTTATCGTGCAGACTCATATAATGTAACAGCTTTTTGGGTCTTTAAGAATACGCTGCATTTGAAAGGCCACTCTTATGGATTAACAGGGTGACCCCCCGAGCTTTAGATGTAATCGTGGAATGATATTGTGTCTGGTATTGGGGGGTATATAGTTTGGGGTGATCTAGGCGTCAGAAATGCGTCTCCTGGAGACACACAATATCAGAATCATGGGTACTGAGTGTCTTTTTACGGGCAAATTTAAGCCCTTAACATTAAAGGTTAATATCTTTATGTGGCATCAGAAAACTGCGTCTTGGGAAGGGCATCAGCGAGGTTAGTCGACTCAGTACTCATGTCACATTTCAAATTGTGGGTAAGAGAGTAAAACCAGTCATATAGAGAATACCAATCTTGAGATATGGGGAGGGAGCAGGGGAAAGCCAACAACATTCTGAGAATGAACAATAGCCATCGCGATGTACAATAGTAACTCAGAAAGAACAATCAAACAAAACTGTACATACAAACCCAATAGGGTACATCTCCTGTGAGAAGTCCCGAAATTCGGAGACACTTCTCAAACTCCTCAGCCGAGGAGGGAGATTGCGGTGCGAAGGGCCAAACCCGCACTGTCCACACAGAGAAGTCCTCAAGGCAGTGCGGCCCGCACTCAAACCCAGACAGGGGGATTATAAATGCCATCTGGCCAACTAAAGAAAAGATCCAAAGAGGTTGACAGGTACTATGCTCTTCCGAGAACCAGACATTGGATAAGGGTGTTATATTCCAAGTGGAGGAAATAGATGATATCTGTGCCATTCCGGGTCCAAACGTCGAGGTGGCGCTTTTCACCCAGGTTGTGGGGAATGATTCCAGAAGCCCCAGGCATGGAGTAACTTGTCACCTTCCTCCACTGACGCTTCCACGTGAACAGTGCCATTGCGCGTGATCAGGAGTTTGGTCGGGAAACCCCATCTATAACCTACAGTTGTGTTCAAAATTATTCAACCCCCACTGAAATTGAGTGTTTTGGCCAGTTTGACATTGATTTTGATCATTCAGTCATCTTGCTTACAATTAAATCAAAGAGGCACGTGTAGGTCAGACAAATATAACATAACATTTATAATGAAATAACCACAAATGTCTTTTCTGTGCTCACATCATTATCAGTTTTATTCAACCCCCAAGTGACATTCAATCTTAGTACAACATCCTTTTACAGTTATAACAGCTTTTAAATAGGCTTGTGCATCGATTTTTTTTTCGATTCGGCTCGTTTTGGCCGATTTCTGTTTTGATTCGGTTCGGCTCGACTCGTTTTTCGTGTACATTTTTTTTTCGGAATATCGACCATTTTTCGTATTTTCGTGTCACTTTGCTCGTTTTTTGTATCGACTTTTCGTGATTTCGGGACTTTTCGTTTTTCGGACCGTCTGTTATCCACGACCATTTTTCGTATTTTCGTGTCACTTTGCTCGCTTTTTGTATCGACTTTTCGTGATTTCGGAAATTTTCGTTTTTTCGGAACGTCTGTTCTCCTCGTTTCAAAGCTGTCTAACTCTATTCGTTTTGATGTAAACTACTATGGTTTACTTTTTTATACTTTATATATTTTTTTATAATAAATTTTTGGTTTGTTTTTCGGATCCGATAATTCACTCTGTCGATACGATAATTCTGGCGATTATATCGTGTTTTTTTTATTAAATAAAGATCCTTTTTTTCTTATGAATATACATTTCACAACTTTATTTAATCACATTAAAAAATGGTATGAAAGCCAAGGAACAAAAAAAATGAACAAAACGATTTAAAAAACGCTAAACTGACCCGAATGGTCTGACTTTAAAAATAAAAACCAGAACAAAAAGGTTTTAAAACAGAAAAATAGTTGATCAAAATGATCTGAAACGAAAAAAAAGGATTTAAAACAGACAAAAAAAAATTAACCCTTTCGCTGCTGATGCATTTCACGGCTTCCCTTCACCCCTGTGTGCGGCACTGCGGTCTGCTGCTGAGCTAATGTTTAACAGTTTCGCTCCTCTTGTTTAAACGCGTTTTTCTGAAGCCTTATTTTATAATATGACCCAGACATGTTATATATCGTTCTTTCCGGCAGACTCGGCAGATGATTCATAATATATCATTATCATATGTATGCGTCATGTCCTGTCTGTATATTATAACAAAAAATGCAGTAAAATTAGAATTTTCAATGTTTGTTTTACAAGGTGTAAAGTATTTTTTTCACATTTTAACATGCGAGTGTTTGCGGTTATATTTTATGAGTTGCGTTTGTTAAAAAAAATTGAAAAGGGGACTTGTTATATTTTTTTGGGTGAAAATTACACTATTTTTAACAAACGCACCCCATACAAAAATCCTTAGTGCAGCATCATTGTTCACATTATAATTGAAATGGGAACAATATTGCTGCATTAACAAAACAAAACAAAAAACCTGTTTATAAAAAATGAAAATCTAATTTTTTTTTTTTTTTTTAACATTGTCATGTTTGGTATTGTTGGAAAGGCCATGCTCTGGTCGATCCAAAGATTCCAAACATTAACCAACCGATAGCTGCTGCGGATCGGGAGATAGGGGGTTCCAATGAACCCCCTATCTCCACCATTGGTCGCAGTTAGGGGTTAACTCCAGAACTGACGTCATTGTGACGAGGTCTTGGGACTGTCGGCAGCTGCTGTTCCCCCACGCTGTTGTCTTCCTGCAAAGACGTGACCATGTTGGCGGGCAGCGCCTTAGCGGGCAGCGGTGAGAGAGAGTGAGCTCATAGCTGGGAGGAGGTCAGGGCTCGAGTCGAGCGGGAACGGCGTTCCCGCACTTCTCCCGCTGCGGGAACGCAGCTTTTCCGCTTTGGCCCGAGCCCGAAAGGCTGGAGCAGGTGGCCGCCGCACATTGCCGGCGGCCGCGTGCTTCCTGTTAGAACGGCCCGCTGACAGGAAGTGGAGCCGCTCGCCTGGCTGTTTCATCGATCCCAGGCGAGCGGCTGCACTTCCTGTCAGTGGCCGTTCTAATAGGAACCACGCGGCCGCCGGTCGCAGAGAGGTGAGCTGGGGGCACTATCCATGAGACCTGGGGGCATATCCATGAGACCTGGGGCATTATCCATGAGAGCTGGGGCATTATCCATGAGCGCTGGGGCATTATCCATGAGCGCTGGGGCATTATCCATGAGAGCTGGGGGCATATCCACGAGAGCTGGGGCATTATCCATGAGTGCTGGGGGCATTACCCATGAGAGCTGGGGTATTATCCATGAGAGCTGGGGCATTATCCATGAGAGCTGGGGCATATATCCATGAGAGCTGGGGCATTATCCATGAGACCTGGGGCATTATCCATGAGACCTGGGGCATATATCCATGAGAGCTGGGGCATTATCCATGAGACCTGGGGCATATATCCATGAGACCTGGGGCATATATCCATGAGACCTGGGGGCATTATCCATGAGACCTGGGGGCATTATCCATGAGACCTGGGGGCATTATCCATGAGACCTGGGGCATTATCCATGAGAGCTGGGGCATATATCCATGAGAGCTGGGGCATTATCCATGAGACCTGTGGCATATATCCATGAGTCCTGGGGCATATATCCATGAGACCTGGGGCATATATCCATGAGACCTGGGGCATTATCCATGAGACCTGGGGGCAATATCCATGAGACCTGGGGGCATTATCCATGAGACCTGGGGGGCATTATCCATGAGACCTGGGGGGCATTATCCATGAGACCTGGGGGGCATTATCCATGAGACCTGGGGGGCATTATCCATGAGACCTGGGGGCATTATCCATGAGACCTGGGGCAATTATATCCATGTGAACTGGGAAAATATATCCATATAACCAGTGCCGTGTATATTATTCTGGGGGTCCAGTGCTGTGTATATAATTCTGGGGGGTCTGTGCCTGGATATATATATATATATAGATTATATGTAAAACGCGTTAGTCCAGTTGCCAAAATCGCGAGTATACCTGTACGTAGTGATACCTTTCACTGATCAGTATAGTTTCCAGTTTACACTCTTGAAAGCTTGTCTTTTAAATGTAAAGTTAACCCAATAAAAATGGTATCACCGGCTCGTCCGGCTATACTCGTGATTATATATATTTTTTCTTCAGGTAATAGGGGTTGTGGAATTCGTGGGTGAGTTCCCTCACTTTTTTTCCCAGGACTTGACCCCTGGAGGAGGTGTTGCGTGAAGCTGCAAACAGGGACAAATAAACTAGACCTGAGCCGCACTGAGGATCTTTGGGTTGTGTCGGAGAAGACTTCACGCAGTGCTGCCATCAATATTTTTTGATAAATTCTTGGTTATACAATGAATGTGACTGTGGACAAAAATCCGTGTTGTTGTGACATCGCCTAAGCTTAACAAAACCAGGCCACGTCGGTAATCAAATCTCAAGGTAGTACAACAAGGTTGTGTTAGTGTGTGACATTTTTTGGCCAGGCAGGAAGTGTAGAATGTGCACAGTCACATTCATGGCCACAAATATGTTGACAAATTTATGACAAAGTGTCCATAGAAATGTCAATACATTTATGTACACATAATTTTAACAGTGTGGAAAAGAAACCAAGCAATACATATTAACTTATTAAGTAAGGAAAAGCAACGCACACAAACAGGAAAATATAGAAAAAATAGAAAATTTATTTTCTTTTTTTTTTATAATTCTTTATTTAAAGTGTCAAAATGGCAATGCAAAACAAAACAACCCCCCGAAGGGGGTGCACATAGTGACATGCTATGAAATACCACCTTATTTTCAAGGAAAACATTGAAACATAATAACAAGATTAAAGACATAAAATAAGAAGAAAAAAGAAAAAGAGAAGAGAAAAAGAAAAGGGGAAAATTGGGAGGGGGGGGGGCACCATCTCAAATAAGTCATACATAACTGAGTACATCTCTGAAAGAAAACCCGCAGAGGGTTATATGGAGCCGAGCCCGAAATCTGCACTCCTACTCCGGCTCAAAGTCCAACCAGGGCGACCACACCCGAAAGAACTGCTGCATGGTGCCATGAACCATGGCAGACAAACGATCCATGGTCATATTGTCCCGAATATTAATTTTGACTCTATTCACAGTAGGGAGGGATAGCGCTCTCCATCCGTGTGCCACTGCCCTTCTAGCTGCCAAGGCTATTTTGTGAAGGAGTTTGTTCTCTGATCTTGTCAAGGGTTCCTGAGACCTGTGTAACAAGAAAGTCCAGGGATCCAAGTCCACCGGTCGACCCAGTACCGACTGTACCAGGTTTCGCATCTGCGACCAGAATCTCTGGATGTTGGGGCATGTCCACCACATATGGTAAAAGGAACCCTTATTCCCACACCCCCTCCAGCAGAGGTCCGAGGGACAGTTACCCATATGTGACAGCTGCGAGGGGGAGGTGTACCACCTGAACAACATTTTAAAGGCTTGTTCCTGGTGCCCCACATTAATGGAGCAGTGTGCCACATTGTCCCAAATGTCCTCCCAGTCCTCCCCAGGAAGCTCCTCGCCCACGTCACGTTCCCAGCGATGTGTATACAATAGCGGTCCCCATTCCGAGGAGCCAGAGACCAGGGAAATGTAAAGAGTGGAAATCAGCGCTTTCGGCAGCGAGGGCCGAGAACACAGCAGTTCAAAGGACGAAAGCGGTGTAAGTGCTGCCCGTCGTACAGCCTGAGTCCGGGCAAAATCCGACAGCTGTATATAGCGAAAATAATCCGCCGGCGACATCCGACCCCTAGACTGCAGGTCCCCAAAGGTCAGCGGAGCTCCTCCATGAAACAGATGATGTACCCGTTGCAGGCCCAGGTCTTCCAGAGCTGCAAAAGGTCGAGGGGACAGACCCGGAAGAAAACTACGGTTCCGGAAAATTGGAGACATAGGTGACCAGTCCGAGGAGAGCGAGTGTTTAAGTCGTAGCTTATCCCATATTCTGAGGGAATTGATGGTGGCCGAGCAGGCTGATCGCAACAGAGGTCTGTGGGCTTTGGGCAACCAAAAGTAAAATTGAGGGAGATCCGGAGCAAACAGGTGCGACTCCAGATCCGCCCAACGGTGCGTACCAGGTGGAGCATGGAACATTGCAAATTGAGCCAGCTGGGCAGCATAATAATAATACAGCAGACTTGGCACCCCCAGACCCCCCCTGTCTCTAGGCCTATGCAGAACCTTCCGCGAGACTCTGCGGCGTTTGTGGTTCCAGATAAAATTATCGATCTGCCCTTGCAAGTGCTTCAGAGAGGCAACCTCCACCGGGACGGGCAGGGTCTGAAACAAATACAATAGGCGAGGCAACAGGGTCATCTTAACACAAGCCACTCGTCCCACCCACGAAATGGCATAGTCATCCCAGGTAGTCAGATCTGTAATCAGTCGGGTGAACATGGCGTCGTAATTAGCCCTATAAAGCTCCGCTGGGTCACTCGTCAGCCATATCCCCAGGTATTTCAAGGAGTCAGGAGAGAAGTGAAAGCCTGTAAGGGAGCGCAAATCATCCACCTCCCCCTGTGACAGCCCCAAAGGCATAGCCCGGGATTTGTCTAAGTTTACAGTATATCCCGAAACCTCCGAAAAGGACTTCAGAAGAGCCAGAAAAGGGGGGATCGACGTCAGGGGGTTCGTCATCGTCAGCAGCACGTCATCTGCATAAGCAGATACTAAAAATTCCTCCTGCCCCACAGACATCCCCGAGATAGAGGTAGATCCACGGATAAGGGCCAATAGTGGTTCCAAGGACAGGGCAAAAAGGAGGGGGGACAGAGGACAGCCCTGACGCGTCCCGTTACCTATCGTGAAATACTCTGGTGTCGCTCCCTGGGTCAGAATCCTTGTAGGAGGGGCTACATATAGAAGCTCCAGGGCCACCCGAAACCGAGGAGGAAAGCCCCATTGCTCCAGCAAGCTGAACATATATGGCCACTCCACTCTGTCGAACGCCTTCTCCGCATCCAAAGAAAGAAGCAGAGAAGGCGCCCACTCAATCAAGACCGCCGCCCGCCTAGTGTTTTCAAATGACTGTCTACAAGGGATGAACCCCACCTGGTCCGGGTGAACAAGCGAGGGCATCAGGGGCCCCAGTCTGTTCGCCATTAATTTAGTAAAAATTTTATAGTCCACATTCAACAAAGAAATAGGGCGGTGACTCTGTGGGAGGGCTGGGTCCTTACCCTCCTTAGGGATTAACACCACGTCTGAGCGTAGAAAATCCTGGGCCACCGGTCGGCCATCCAGGAGAGAGTTATATAGCCTGGTTAGGTATGGAATCAGACAAGGAGAGAAGCTTTTATAATAAAAGGCTGGTAGGCCATCGGGGCCAGGAGATTTGTGGGGCTTCATCTGCTTTATAACCGAAAGGATCTCCTCGTCGGTCACTACTCTCTCCAAACCCTCCTGGGAGGATTGGGCAATCTCCGGACCCTGCCATCGCGCCAGAAAATCCTTCACCCTCTGCATATGGTCAGAGTTGGAGAAAGAATGTTCCGGGGAATGGTTATAGAGTTGGTTAAAATAAGCTGTGAAGATGGAATTAATCTCCTGTGGCAGCGTAGTAGCGCCCCCCGCAGGGGTACGAGCCGATGTGACCATCCGAGATCTACCGCTCCTCTTTAATTTATTTGCCAACATTGTATGAGCTTTATTCGAATATTCATAGAAGGTCCGCTTTGACCAGGCCAGGGACCGGGCCGCATCCGACACCAGAAGTGCCCGAATCTCCTGCCTCACCAAGAGCAGAGTCTCATAGTCTCCCTCCAATTGGGTCAGTTTGTGAATTCGTTCACTTTCCGCCAACTGGAGCTGTAATTCAGTCAGGCGCTGGAGCCTCTCCCTCTTTAGTCTGCTACCCACCTGAATAAGGTGGCCTCTAATAACCGCCTTATGGGCAAGCCAAAGGACATCAGGACCCACGTCCTCTGTGTCATTTGTGTCGAAGTAAGTGGTCAATTTTCCCGTAAGTTCGGCCACTATCTCCGGGTCCTGCAAGAGTGAAGAATTCAATCTCCAGGACCAGGCTGCCTTAATTCCGGGGAGCGAAAATCTCAGGGATATCGGTGCATGGTCCGACCAGCTAATATGCCCTATCCCCGTACCCGTGACCCACTGGAGCGATCTACGGGGAAGGAGGAAGAGATCTATTCTAGAGTATGAGGAGTGAGGGTGGGAGTAGAAGGTATAGTCATGGTCCCCCGGATGCTGAAGCCTCCAGACGTCTAAGAGGTTCGAGTCAGTCATCAGTTGAGCTAACAATTTATCCTGCGGGGAGTCAGGTCGCGGGAGCGCCGGGGATCCCTGCCCTCTCCTGTCAATCGCCGGGACCGGCGCTGCGTTAAAGTCGCCCCCCAGTACTAAAAAAGAGTCGGCGTTGTCACGGATCAAGGATTTCAGGTGAGACCAGAACGAGGCGTCAGGGACATTTGGGGCATATACGTTAAGGAGTGTCACCGCCGTTGCAGCTATCGTCCCCCTCAGCAATACATAACGGCCGTCAGCGTCGCAATCTGTATGGAGCACGTGAAGCGGACAGGACTTGTGCAATATGATCGCCACCCCTCTGCGCTTAGAGTCTGAGGATGCCAAGAAAGAGCGGGAGAACATGCGATCAGTGAGACTGAACTGGCGTGTCTTCTGAAAATGAGTTTCCTGCAAAAAAGCAATGTGACATTGCGAACGTCGCAGGTCGCGCATGACCAGTCTGCGTTTCGCTGGGGAATTCAAACCCTTGACATTCTGTGAAAGCAATTTTATCTCAGTCAGCATATCGACCCTTCAGAGGAGAAATGCTAGAGACACGCCAGTGCAATGACACCAGGGATGGGGCCCCCCAATGGACAAAAGAGGGAAAACAGAAAGGGAAGAAAAAGAAGGAAAAGAACAGACAAAAAGAAAAACCATACAACCCAGCAACAACCGGTCTTACCCACCGCCGGTCAAACCCCAAGGAGGCGATTCCAGGAGTCGTATCCCCCCCCAACCAAATCATGGGGGATCACAAGAGCGACGTCTCCGGGATCACCCCCGAGCATCAAAAAAGAAAAAACCCTTCCTCCCCCCCAACAGGACCACGCGCCCCAGGCATAGCTATTCATAGCCAGAGCGGACTCCATGTCCCCAAGCCTACATGAACAACCCAACAGAGGTATACAAGAAAAAATTGTGCATAAGAGAGTTCTTATTAGAATGAACGCATCAAACTGTGTAGGTTGGGGAAATGCTCAGAACGACTAGAAACAGAGGGCGTCCGACACGGATCACGGATCACCTCCCGGCTTGTTGGGCAAGGCCCAGTCCTCCGCAGGTCGGGGGCCGCCAATAAAGGATTGAAAAATGTCCAGTGGACAAACAGGAAGCCAGAGACATCCCTCACCGCGGGCCACGGCCTCCTCCATCTGGTACCCTTACCCAGCGGGTGGATAGGAGAGGTGCCTCCTCCGGGGGTACAAACAGACGCTGGGCCTCCTCCGAGGGAGGGCAGTTTAAACGTGCAAAAAACGGTCCAGGGTCTGCTTGAGGTAGAAGAACGGAAATCTTGTCTCCTGCAAAGGCCATCAGCTTAAAAGGGAATCCCCAGGCATAACGAATGTGGTGGCGGGAAAGATGAGAGGTGATAGGACGCCACTGCCTACGGCGCTGTAGAGTCTCCGGTGCAATATCCTGATATAAGGCCAGTGCGGAATTTTCATATTCCACTGCCGATTCTCTGCTGCGACGCATAACCTCCTCCTTGGCTGTAAAATAGTGCATTCGAAAGATAACATCGCGGGGCTGCGTGCTGTCCTTCCTTGGGGCTCTGAGCGCTCGGTGCACCCTGTCTAAGAGCATTCTGTCCGGGGGCACCTCAGGGGCAATGCGTCGCACTATGCCCAGCACCGTCGCCTCTAGGTCCCGAGCCGCCACCGACTCGGGAAGGCCCCTCAGGCGGATATTATTACGACGTGACCTGTTAGACAAATCCTCCATGGCGAGCTCCAAGCGTTCCATTCTGCCGTGGATGTGGTCTGTGCGGCGAGCCATCTCATTATGGGCCCCCACTATCTCCTCCGCTGCCTCCTCCAGTTCCGCCGTGCGCGCGCCCAAGGCCCGGAGTTCTGTCCTCACCTCTGATGTCAGCTTAGCCATTTCCTCAGCCAGAAAGGTCTGCATGTCTCCCATTTTTAACAAGACGTGGGAGATATCCGCTTTAGAAGCAGGCTGTGCGTCCGTTCGAGTGTCTGCCTGTCGGGGGCTGGGCCCAGCACCCCTCGTGGCGCCGCCATCTTGAGCTTCCTCCACACTGCGACTCCTAAAGATCGGCGCCACCTCCGTCCCTCGGGATTTCGCGCGTTTGCCCTGAACACTGCCCGGCATGTTCCTGCCTCAGGGGGGAGAGGTATGGGGGATAATAATGTATCCGGTGCTACTTATAAGCTCGGGGGGATCAACGAGACCCGGGAGCTCCTACTGCATGCGGCTGTTCCGGAAGACGTCCAGACTCCGCCCCCAGAAAATTTATTTTCAAACAGGGAAGGAAGGGAAGGGAACATGCCAAGGATTGGCAAAACTGCCCAACAGTTACTGGCATTTGAGGAGATGTTGGAGCTGTGTCCGCATCTTGATTACAAAGATTATGACTGCCGTAAGGGCCCTTACGGCAGGAAGAATAACACCCGCAAGGATCGTATCCTTGACAAGCTACGCACCACCATCCTGGAGCTGTTCGGGAAGGACCGGACGAAGGACCAGCTCCGAAAACGCTGGTCCGACCTCAAGGCATGCGAGCAGGAGCAGCTGAGGCACATTCCGGTTACATTTGGGAGGAGGCTGCCACTGGTCTCACTGCCGCTCCAGGATGTCCGCGGCATTGCTTATGTGCTCCCGCAGTTCCTGGAGCAGTTCCTGTATGGCGTCGATGGAGGTAACAGCCAGGCGTAGCTCGCCGATTGCCTCCCGGTTTATTATCCTGACACTGGAGGACGTGTCCGGTCTGGCTTCGCCTTCTATATATCCAATAAATGAAAGAAGGAAAATACAATAAGTAAAGCAGGTTTCTATTTTTGACTGAAAGTCTTGAAAAATTATAACCGTAGTATATACCAGTGCTGGCGGCCTCCTGAGGCTCTGACTCCTCCGACTCCTCCTCTTCCTCCTCCTGCTCCTCTTGTGCTATACATAAAAAAATTAAATTAAAATACAGTAAACAAAAAATGTTTCTGTTTTTGACCAAAAGTTGTTGCAAAATAAAACCGTATATACCAGTGCTGGTGGTCGCCCGTGGCTCCTCCTCCACTGGGGCACTGGTGCCCGCCGGGGCAGATGCACCTTCTTCCTGTCTTCTGCCAAATCCAAAAATAACACGTAAATAATGCAGACTGGAAAAAATGGTAATATCTATACAATATATTGCTGAAAGTATTGCGACACCCCTCCACTACCCATTAGCACTACCAGCTTGACCCTCCACTACTCCCATCTCCATAGGTCTAAAGTCAAAAAAAATTATTTATTTCCTCTCACATAGACATATATTACCGTTCAATTATAGATTTTTTCAGAAGTAAACATTACGTTTATTCAATAAAAACTATTATTTGTGTTGTGTGCATACAAACACGCATTTGTGCCCGACTGGCTTTTATTTATTTTATAGAAGGCCTCAGCCTCAAGTTTCACTTTCAGTTTCTGCTAATAAAACTGTGGATTATTAGCAGAAACAACAGAAATCCGCCATTTTTGTTTTGAAAATTTGCATCTAAAGCGGTTCAATAATGACACTGCTGCCAGGCAAACTGAATTGCTGCGCTGCAACAATTCAGCAGCTGCTGAGGATGTATGAAGGGGGCTCTGTTTGGATGCACTTTCAGAAGAACTACATGTCCCATCCTACCACTTAGCAGAGACGCAGAGATTTTTATTGATGCCGCAGGTGGGAGCTAATAATTGGGCAAGCTGCGGGCTTCATCTCGTATGCATAAAATGTAAAAAAGCCTGGTGTCTGGCGCTTGCAAAAATTTGTTCTTTAAATCCAATCAAAAACTCCTAGGTCCGCTTAGCGTCTTATCCACAAGTTTGATTGAAGATACATAAAAAAAAGAGAAAAGGAGAATATTTTGTGCAGAATCTTATGCACATAATTTAGATAAGTATACCAAAAAAGGAATACTCACATTTAGAGGTGCCAGTTATAACAAATAGGCACCTAAACGTAGGCAAATCAGTGAATTTATATATCAGGGGCACTGATTCCTATATTGGTTAGAATGACCAGCGATCCAGGTGCCGTAGAGGATGTACAATGGAAGTACCAGACGGATTGGAATAACAGAATACGCTTGAATAGAGTCGATCAATCACAGATTTATTAGGAACTTAGTTAAACACCTCAAACGCGGTTCGCTACAAGAGCTTCATCAGTGGGTGACACCACTGATTAAGCTCTTGTAGCGAAACGCTCGTTTGAGGTGTTTTTAAAAATTCCGAAACCCGAAACGCACATCCCTACTTTTAAACGTGAAGCATAGCTTGACACAAGTGTCTTGCAGCGATCTACGGGTATCTTCACCCATGCGTCATGGGCAAAAGCCTCCAGTTCAGTCACATTCTTAGGCTTGTGCACTGCAACTGCTTTCTTTAAGTCCCACCAGAGGTTCTCAATCGGATTTAAGTCTGGTGACTGTGATGGCCACTCCAAAATCTTCCAGCCGTTAATCTGCAACCATGCTCTAGTGGACTTGGAGGTATGCTTGGGATCATTGTCCTGTTGAAAGGTCCAACGTCTCCCAAGTCTCAGGTTTGTGACGGACTGCATCACATTGTCATCCAATATCTCCTGGTACTGAAGAGCATTCATGGTACCTTGCACACCCTGAAGCTTCCCTGTACCTGCAGAAGCAAAACAGCCCCAAAGCATGATTGACCCCTCGCCATGCTTCACAGTAGGCAAGGTGTTCTTTTCTTCATAGGCCTTGTTCTTCCTCCTCCAAACATAGCGTTGATCCATGGGCCCAAACAGTTCTAATTTTGTTTCATCAGTCCACAGAACACTATCCCAAAACTTCTGTGGTTTGTCCACATGACTTTTGGCATACTGCAGTCGACTCTTATTTTTTGGAGACAGCAAGGGTAGAGTGGAGAAAAGTCCCCGTGTGACTGCTGAGGAACTGAGAAAAGATTTGTCAGATGTGGGTACTGAAGTTTCAGCTCAGAAATACGGCACACACTGCGTAATGAAGGCCTCCATGCCAGAACTCCCAGGCGCACCGCCTGGGAGTTCTGGCATGGAGGCCTTCATTACGCAGTGTGCGCCGTATTGTCTGAGCTGAAACTTCAGTACCCACATCTGACAAATCTTTTCTCAGTTCCTCAGCAGTCACACGGGGACTTTTCTCCACTCTACGCTTCAGGTAGCGCACAGCAGTCGAAGTCAGCATCTTCTTTCTGCCACAACCAGGTAGCGTTTCAACAGTGCCTTTGCTTGAATTTGCAAATGATGCTTCCTATGGTCTCTCTTGGTATGTTTAACATCTTTGCAATCTAATTATAGCCATTGCCCTTCCTGTGAAGAGTAATCACCTCTTCTCTTGTCTTCCTGGACCATTCTCTTGACTTCACCATGTTTGTAACCACACCAGTAAATGTCTAGAAGGAGCTGAGTATCACATTCATTTTAAAGCTGCCTAATTGGTGCTTATTATGCTTTATTGCTGCTCCGTGACATCCACAGGTGTTTTCAATACCCGATTGAAGAACAGAGGTTCATTCAAGTGTTTTCAGAGTGGTAGTCTTTAAGGGGTTGAATAATTGTGTCAATGAAGTATTCACTAAAGAAACATTTACTACTGTATTACAAAACCAATTGATGTCATTTTAGTTGCATATGGTTCTTTAAAAAGTCCTTGTAGGATTTCATTCTGAATACAATTACAAATGTACACTAAATTCCCTAAAACCCTTTACAGCATTGGGGGTTCAATAATTTTGAACACAACTGTATATTATTGCCTCAGAGGATCGTTGAGAGATGTTTAAAATGCCTCCTCTGTTGAAGGGTAGCCTTGTAGAAGTCTGGATAGATGGATATATGAGCATACTCAGGTTGCAATGCTTCTGGTTCCCGTAGAGCTCTCAATATATCTTTGCGTGGCTTAAAGTAACATCACGCGGGGCTTTCGCCGGGGCTGAGGGTGGTTTTGGCAAACTATGTATTGGATCGAACAACAGCGAATCTAGCGTTGCTCCCGGTAGTAAAGTTTGAAACCTGAAGTAAGTTCCGATGAGGTAATAGAATCCGGGAAACCCCGTATTTTTAAATTATGGCGTCCCGAGCGGTCCTCCATGTCAGCTAGTTTAAGCATGGTCACCTTAAGTTTTTCCTCCAGAGTTTCAACTTGTTCAGCCATAATGTTGTGGGCCTCTGCAAACTCTGTCATTTTCGATTCTAGTTTGTCAGTTCTCTCACCAATTTCTTTAATATCACTGCGGCTAGCCATCGCCACTGCATCCAGCCGTGCTGTCAATGTTGCAGATAGGTCCCCCAGCATATCAGCCATACGAGACATAAGCGTTTCCAAGCCTGGAGTTGAAGTTGCGGTACCTTCTGTCTCCTCCACGCGAGGGGAAGCCGGGGAGGAACCGCCGCCATCTTGGGAGGCCGCAGCCTCCTTTAGTTTCATAGCGCGCGGTGTAAAAAATTAAGTCTTCGTCGCCTTCTTACCCCCTTTAGTAGTGGCCGTATCGGTCAGTGCTCTTTCCACCCCCGAATGTGGATGAGCGTGGGCCAATTTGCTTCGTGAATCCACTGTATCAGAGGACCCGGTGCAGGAGCTCAGCGCTCACACGTCCTCCATGCGCCGCGGTCAGGCCACGCCAAGCATCAGTGTTTTAAACTGTATCCTGAAACGTACAGGAAGCCAATGCAGGGACTGGCAGAGTGGGGAAGTATGCGAGGTGTGATTAGTGAGAAAAATAAGCCTGGCCCCTGCATTCATTACAGATTGCAAAGGGGCAATACGGGAGTTGGGGAGGCCAATAAGGAATGAGTTGCAGTAGTCAAGTCGTGAAATGACAAGAGCATGAACCAGCAATTTTTTGGTATCTTGTGTCAGAAAGGGGTGGACACGGGCAATGATTTTGAGTTGAAAATAACAGGATTTGGTCACTGTCTGGATGTGGGAAGAAAATGTTAGGTCAGAGTCAAAAGTGACACAAAGGTTGGGGTGTTGGGCTAATGGTGTTCCATTTACTCGTAGAGAGGTGGTATTGGGTTCTTCTTGGAGGGAGGAATGACGAGAATTTCAGTTTTGGCAAGATTTAGTTTAAGGAAGCGGGAAGCCATCCAATTTGAGACAGTGGAGAGACGGTCAGTGACTCAATTAAGGAGACCTGGAGAGAGGTCAGGGGAGGAGAGGTAAATTTGAGTGTCATCAGCGTATAGGTGGTCCTGGAATCCAAAGGAGCTGATCAGTTTCCCTAGGGAGGCAGTGTAGACTGAAAAACGTAGAGGGCCCAGTACTGAACCTTGGGGCACCCCAACAGAGACAGGTTGCCGGGAGGAGGTACTTCCAGCAAATGAGACACTAAACGATTGTTGAGACAGGTAGGAAGCGAACCATGAAAGATCAGAACCTTGAAGGCCTATATCACCAAGAGTTTGAAGGAGGATTGAGTGGTCAACTGTATCAAAGGCGGCAGAGAGGTCAAGAAGGATCAGCAGTGAGTAGCACCCATTGGATTTAGCAGTTGCAAGGTCATTAGTCAGTTTTGCTAGAGACGTTTCTGTTGAATGCAGTGAGTGAAAGCCAGATTGCAGAGGGTCAAGGAGAGAGTGGGTGTTGAGGTAGTCAATCAGACGGGCATGCACAAGCTTTTCGAGGAGTTTGGAGGCAAAAGGGAGCAGGGAAACGGGGCGGTAGTTGGAGGGAGCAGTCGGATCCAGAGATGTTTTTTTTAGGATTGGGACTACTGTGGCATGTTTGAGGGGAGAAGGAAAGACCCCGAGGTTAAATACAGATTAAAGGTGTCCGTCAAGGAAGGTACAAGAGAAACAAAGTGTTTTGGCAAGATGTGAGGGAACGGGGTCGAGGGGGCAGGTAGTTGGATGAGAGGATCGTAGTAGTTTAAGGACCTCTTGTTCAGTAGCTGAAGGGAACGAGTTAAACATGTGAGGATGGACATGGTTAGCATCTTCCTGCATGGGTGAAGATGGCATTGTGGAGATTTCAGTTCTTATCTGTTAAATTTTTGCTGTGAAAAAGCAGGCTAGGTCTTCGGCTTTGAGGTCAGTGTGAGGAACAGCTACTGCAGGACGGAGAAGGGAGTTGAAGGTGGTGAACAGGTGTTTTGGTTTCCGGCAGTGGGTGTGTATGAGGGCTGTAAAATATGACTGCTTGGCTAGGAAAAGTGCAGAGCTGTAGGACTGAGGCATAAATTTATAGTGAATAAAGTCGGAGTGGGAGCGAGTCTTTCTCCAATGGCGTTCAGTAGTTCTAGAACATCTTTGGAGATGCCGTGTCAATTTGTTGTGCCAGGGTTGCAAGTTTTGTTGCCTCATTGACCAGGGTTTTGACGGTGCCAACTTATCAAGGGTGGAGGAAAGAGAGTTGTAGCGGTTGGTGGATTCATTAGGACAGGAGAGAGATAGGACGGATGAGAGCGGTACGGATATATTGGCAGAGAATTGCTGTGGATCCAGAGAGGGGAGATTTCTGCGGGTCTGATAAAGTTTGGGTTCAGATGGAGGAACGAGGGGAGAACTGAGTTCACAAAATCAGAAGATGATGGTCAGAGATGGGGCACGAGTAGAAGATGAGATCCAGAGTATTACCAGCTGTGTGGGTGGGGGAGTTGGACCACTGAGTAAGGTCAAATGAGGATGTAATGGAGAGAAATTGTGAGGCAGCTGAGCTCTATGGGGAGTCAACAGGGATGTTAAAATCTCCAAGAATGAGGGATGGAACATCAGAAGACATGAAGGGCAGTATTACAATGTTGGTGCGAACTTAACCAGAGCTGTTGTAAACTGAAAACCTCCATTGGCTATAATGGCTCTGGGAAGTTTACAATAGCTCTGGTTAAGTTAGCACCAACTATGTAATATGGCCCTAAATGTGGGAGCCAAGAAGAGAACTGGTCGAGGAAAAGAAAAGGTGTGCCAGGGGTCGGTAGATTACAGCAATACGAGCGGCTAGAGGCTTAAACAGGCGATTAGTATGGACCTCAAATGTGGGGAAAGTAAGAGATGGGCACGGAGGAATGATCTGAAAAGAGCAGTGGGGAGAGAGTAAAAACCCCACACCGCCACCTTTTTTGTCAGTCAGTCTAGGGGAGTGTGTCAATTTGCAGACCGCCATGTGTTAGGGATGCAGGTGTGGCAGTATTTCATGGAGAGAGTCAGTTTTCGGTTAAAGCCAGTAGATGTAGGGAGTGTGAGATGAAGTCGTGGATGGCAGTAGATTTCTTTGTGTTACACACTGACCTAGCATTCCAGAGTCCCAAGTGGAAGATGGGAGTGGGGGTTGTGTTGATATGTCTGAGGTTGGTTGGCTTTCTGGAGATTGTGTGAAAACCTATGTCCCTGGGGGTCCCAGGGTTGGGGGAGACATCCCCTGCTGCAAGGAGAAGCGTGAGTGATAAGTAAAAAAGGTGGGAATATGATTTGAAAGTGCGGGGTGAGGGAGTGGATGGGGTGAGAGAGAAGTGAACGATGAATGCTTGATTTGAGAGAAACATAGAAAAATGCCGGCAGATAAGAACCTTTCGGCCCATCTAGTCTGCCCAATTACATGGATACTTTACCTGGATTTCTTTTGTTAAGGATAGCCTTATGCCTATCCCATGCTTGCATAAATTCAATTACTGTTTTGGCCTCTACCACTTCAACTGGAAGACTGTTCCATGTATCCACCACCCTCTCAGTAAAATAATGCTTTCTGATGTTACTTTTAAACCTTTGCCCCTCTAATCTAAGACTATGTCCTCTTGTTTTGCTACTTTGTTTCCTTTTAAATATACTCCCTTCCTCTACCTTGTGGATTCCCTTTACGTATTTAAATGTTTCTATCATATCTCCTCTGTCTCGTCTTTTTTCCAAGCTGTACATGTTAAGATCATTAAGCCTTTCCTGGTAACTTTTCTCCTTCAAGCCGTACACCATTTTAGTAGCCCTTCTCTGAACTCTCTCTAAGACAGTGGTTCTCAAACCTGTCCTCGTGACCCCCAACCAGGCCGGATTTTGCAGATAGCTGAAGCACAGCACAGGTGATATGATTTGCTGCTCAGTGAATGCAAGATTATGGCCTGGTTGGGGGTCCCGAGGACAGGTTTGAGAACCACTGCTCTAAGATGTCTATATCCTTCTGGAGATACGGTGTCCAGTACTGCACACAGTACTCCAAGTGAGGTCTCACCAGTGCTCTGTACAGTGGCATGAGCACTTCCCTTTTCCTACTGCTAATACCTCTCCCTACACAACCAAGCATTCTGCTAGCATTTCCTGCTGCTCTATTACATTGACTACTTACCCTTAGATCCTCTGAAATAATAACCCCTAAATCCCTTTCCTCAGATGTTGAGGTTAGGACTGTATCAAATATTCTATATTCAGCCCTTAGGTTTTTACGTCCCAGGTGCATTATCTTGCACTTATCCACATTAAAACTCAATTGCCACAGCTCCGACCATTTTTTTAGCTTACCTAAATCATTTGTCATTTGGATGATCCCTCCAGGAACGTCAACCCTGTTGCAAATCTTTGTGTTATCAGCAAAAAGACATACTTTTCCTTTAATACCTTCTGCAATATCACTAATAAAAATATTAAATAGAATGGGTCCAAGTACTGACCCCTGAGGTACCCCACTGGTAACAAGACCTTGCGCCGAATAAACTCCATTTACCACAACCCTCTGTTGCCTGTCACTCAGCCACTGCCTAATCCATTCAACAATATTGGAATCCAAGCTCAAAGATTGCAATTTATTGATAAGCCTTCTATGCGGAACAGTATCAAAAGCCTTACTGAAATCTAAATAAGCAATGTCTACTGCACCACCTGTGTCTATTATTTTTGTTACCCAATCAAAAAATCAATAAGATTAGTTTGGCATGATCTCCCTGAGGTAAACCCATGTTGTTTCTGATCCTGTAATCTATGTGTTTTTAGATGTTCAACAATCCTTTCCTTTAACATGGTTTCCATTAATTTCCCCACTACTGACGTAAGACTAACTGGCCTATAGTTCCCAGATTCCTCCCTACTACCCTTCTTGTGAATGGGCACAACATTTGCTATATGGCCAGTCTTCTGGGACGACTCCCGTTAGCAAGGATTGGTTAAATAAATCTGTTAACGGTTTTGCTATTACATCACTGAGCTCTTTTAATAATTTAGGGTGGATCCCATCAGGCCCCATTGACTTATTTGTCTTTACTTTAGACAGCTGCTGTAGAACCTCCTCCTCTGTAAACTGATATGTAATTGTCTCGTTAGTGTTTCCTCCTAACTGCAGTCCTTTTCCTTCCTTTTCTTCTGCAAAGACTGAACAAAAATATTCATTGAGGCAGTCAGCTAGACTTTTATCCTCTTCTACATAGGGGAAGGAAGCAATGAAGGAGCAATAAAGATGGAGTGTGGTGGTGGGGGTATATGGAAAGACATGGATGTCTTTATGTTTACTGTAACTTCACGTTATATCAAGAAAATAAAGAGCATGTCCCAGGAGACCATGACACTGGGAGCATAAAGTGCTAGAAACAAAAGTGACTAAGGGAGGGGTGAGCAATGGGTTAACTGTGGTTGTGAAGGTTGGATGGTCAGGTAATTGCAGGGGTGTGTGTGAATCAGGAACTGCACATGTGATAATTTGCTTTTTCACATGACCGGATTACCTTATGAAAGTAAAATTGCCCATGGGGTGGGCAGGGTGGTAAGAAATAAGTGTTGAAGCTTGAAGAGCTGGTGAGTTTGGGCCTCCTGTGCTAAAGGCAGAGAAAAAAGGTGCTCTATACAATTTAAGTTAAAAGGATGTATTGGGACAGAAAGCTAAGCAGGGGATTGGTGAAGCGAAATAAAAATATACAAATACAGGCATAAGGCTAATAATGGCTAGTAGATTATGCTAGAGTTGACAATCAGAGAATGCAGTAATAAATAAGGTCATGACTAGCAATGAGCAAGCAGAGATGCAAGGTTAAATAAGAAAATCAAAAGATGTTGGAGAAAAATAGTTGATTGAAGAGATGATTCAAAGGATTCTTATGCGGTACCTGGGTTCTTAATGGTTGCACAGGAAATAAGTGTTGAAGCTTACAGGCTGTTTGATCTTCAGAATGTAGATTCTATCAGTAGCTGTGATTGGAGGGGAGAGGGGAGCACATCTCGCTTTCAGATCAGCCAGACATTTACTCTGCCTCCTGCTGGCACCTTAACCCTTTAACACATGGGATCCCGATGGCAGTTGCTCTCTGACACATGGTAAGGGCTTCATTTTGTTTCAGGACAGAAGGTTCCTCTTACCTGTCCTGTAACTTGCCCAGCAGTTCATTGTGATCTATAGGTCACAGCAGGGAGAGCTCCTTTGTTGCCTGTGTGGTCTGTTCACATGCAGGATGCTGTGAGAGCAGCAGACTTACCAGCTCTAGCTCCCCTCGGTGGCAACTGTGCCCCTGCTTCCATCCAGGCTTTGCAATGCCGGCCAGAGAGCAGTGCACATGTAAAGAGCCTGCTATGCTGCCGCTGTGTTTGCAAGTCGCTGCCTGGCCTGCTCTGCTGCTGTCAGAGATTATCATGCTGGAGAGAATGGTCTTTTACAGCATGACCTCCAACCTAATGCTGGAGGGTGCCCAGGCAAGTTAGGCCCTGCTGCCCTTCATGGGGGTCTCCTACCTGGTGTCGGCGTTCAGGGGGGTGGCTGGCTGACAATCAGCAGGCTGGTATTCCTGGTGGGCCTGCTCACCTTCCTCTTCATGTGTGGACTGCTGCTTGCTCTGGCCCATCGCAACACGGACCAACCCACCACCACCACATGACACCCCCTGGCCTGGTGCTCCTAGCCGGAACAAACGGCTTGCAGGCAGCCTGCCATGTGCTGGCCCGCGTGTGAGCTGGCGGCACCAGTGGCTTGCCTGCTTGCGGCTGCACTGAGACACCCAGCCATACAGCCCCCTCTCTCAGCTTGTCAGCCGGCGGGCCAGCGCTCCGCACCCTCCCCGCATTGCAGTACATTACTGGCAGTCGATGAGCCACTTATCAAAAACTTTGAAACAATTTTCAATTATAATAAAACGGCCCCCCAGCGCCCAAAAGAAGCAGCCTATTGGGATTTATCCCGGTAGGCTAGTCCGGCCCTGTCCTCAATTATATACATACAGAGAAAATGGCGTCACTCCCATGCTCCCCAGAGTGGCTGCAACAACCAAGAGTAACAACCCAGTTCATGCATAAAACATAACAGGAAAAAAAAAAGGTGTCATCTGGAACTGTATTGAAACGAGCGCAGATGACACTTTTTTTTTTCCCGTTACATCCTAGTCCTCAATTACCTTTATCACGCCAGGTTTTCCAGATATCTGAAGCACAGCACAGATTATTATTATTATTCTTTATTTATAAAGCGCCAGCATATTCCGCAGCGCTGTACAATAAGCACAGTATAGACAGGGTTACAATACATTGAACAACATTTGACAAACAGTACAGGAGGAGATGAGGGCCCTATTCCCGTAGGAACGACAATCTAGGAGGGTTGGGGTTGGAAACAGGAGGAGAGGACCTGAGAGTGATTGATGGTTGCGTCAGTGAGTTGGGTGGTAGGCTTCCCTAAATAGGAATGTTTTCAGGGAGCGTTTAAAGGAAGAGAAGTTAGGGGAAAGTCTGACAGTACGAGGGAGAGCGTTCCAGAGAGTGGGGGCTGCACGTGAGAAATCCTGCAGTCTATCATGGGAAGAGGTGATATGGGGAGAAGCTAGGCACAGGTCACTGTTTGACCTTAGGGAGCGGGCTGGGGTGTATTTGGTGATTAGTGAGGACAGGTAGTGGGGAGCTGAGTTAGTGAGGGTTTTGTAGGTAAGGATAAGGATTTTGAACTTAATTCTGCAGTGGATGGGGAGCCAGTGAAGGGACTCGCAGAGGGGAGCGGCAGAGACAGAGCGGCGGGCGAGGTGAATTAGCCTGGTGGAGGCGTTCAGGATGGATTGTAGGGGGGAGAGGCGGGACAGAGGGAGGCCAGATAAGAGATTATTGCAATAGTCGAGTCGGGAGATTACCAGGGCGTGTATGAGTTGTTTTGTGGTGACAGCGGTAAGAAATGTCCGAATTATGGAAATATTACGCAGTTGGTTTCGGCAGGAGGAGGAAAGAGACTTGATGTGGGGGATGAAGGAAAGAGCAGAGTCAAGTGTAACTCCAAGACAGCGAACTTGGTTTGATGGGGAGATGGTGATACCCTCCACCGTGATAGAGAAGTCAGGAGGTGGGGAGGAATTGGAGGGAGGAATAAGTAGGAATAAGATGATATGATTTTCTGCTCAGTGATTGCAGGATTCAGTCTGCATTTCCCAAAGGTAATACTTAATATCAGACCTGTTAGGTGTACTTGATGACAGGTTTGGGAACCACTGTTATAAGCAATAAAAATATGTGGGGGGATGGGTCAGCAGGGTTTAATAACCAACACTGCTGGGGGGTTTCTCCACATTTGTTTCCAAGATTTAAACCCAGCTTTTTTCTATGTATACATTTTCTAAATACATAAATATTTGTAATTGTTCCGATAACTAGTTTATCAGAGTAGAAATCACAGATTTTAAGCCTTTAAAAGCTTTCCAATTATCCGTTTTAATAATTTGAATGTTTTGCTTGGCGTAAATGTGTAAAAAGGGATGTATTTGCATATTAATTTACGTCATTTACATTCAATGTTTTTTGTGGTGCTTTGATATGAAGTGAATATGTAAAGGTATCCTAAAGAGACATGTTTTAGAAGACAAAAACAATAAAAGAACGAACTGGGCGAGACAAAGAAGAGTGTCTCTCAAAGTTGTAATTAAACACACCCCTACCTCTACAACAGACCTAACCCAGAAATAGACCGAAAACTAAAGACCACAACAAATCAGGTGGACAGGGAAAAGACCCTATTCCACCTCAAAATAAGGGCAGGGGGCGATGGTGCAAAAAAATTGCAATAATAATATATATTACTGCCAAATGTAATCTTTATTAATAGAGCAAACAGCACAAAAAGAAAAAACACAAGACACAAAACCACATTGACAGAAGTATCTAAAAAACCATGTGCAGAAGGGTAATTATTGTATCCGAATTCAAAGCAGGTAACATGGATAGACAAATACTCATTAACCCCTTAATGACCGGTCGGTTTTACGCAAATCCATCCTTTTAGTACCCGCTGCTGTTTTTACGTTTCTGCGCTGTTTGTGTTTAGGTCAAATTTTCCTCTTACTCGTTTATGCAACCCTCACATATTATACACTGTTTTTCTCGTGATTAAATGGACTTTCTAAAGATATCATTTTTTTTTCATAATTTACTATTAAAAAAATTGGAAAAAAATTAACACCACTTTTTCAAACTTTGACACCCCAAAATCTCTTATGGATCAACAACCGTCAAAAAAAAAATTGCTTAGTAGTTTCTAAATTTTGTTCTGAGTTTAGCAATACCCAATGTTTACATATTCCTTGCATTTTTCCTTATCTTATATGACAATAAGAACAAGTAGCACTTTGTCATTTCCAAAGGGTTTATTTTCAAAATTTGTGATAGTGACATTGTAACACTGATATCTTTCACTAATACCTAAATAACCCTCCACATATACATATTTTTTAAAAGTACACAACCCAAGGTATTAAACTTGAGGTATTTTGACTCTTTCCATGCAACCATTTTACCATAAATCTATGCCAAAGTTTGATTGGGTGATTTATGACAGAGTGCAATTCAAGAATACATGTAGTGAGAACTTTAAGGGTTACTGCCAAAAAACACCCCAAAATGTGTTCAGCAACATCTTCTGAGTAAAGTGATACCACCCATGTATAGGTATGTCGGTTATTTGGGGGGTGCTCATTTCAGTTTTCCAACTTGGAATTTTCACATTGTCCTATTTGGGACATTTTTGAAGCCGGACAAAGTAATTTACCCCCATCAAACCATATATTTTTTACAAAGGACACACACTAGGGTACTTCAACTAGATGTGTTTTAACACTTTCCATGCACTAGATCTACCATAGTCTTTTGTCAAACTTTCAGGTAGTTACTTTTTGTGTTCTTTTTTCACACACATTGTACTTTAGGCATGAATTGTCAAATCCAGTTATGGGTTACTGCCAAAAAACACCCCAAAATATGTTTAGCAACATCTTCTGAGTAAAGTGATACCACCTATATATGGATTTGTTAGGTTGTTTTTGGGGTGCTATGCCAATTTTCTGACGTGCTTGTCAATTTTCTAATTTGACATATCTTCTTATCGGCCTATCTTCTTTTTGGGGCCTTTTTACATACCCCAATTTTTTTTATTGCCATGAACATGCATATATTTGGTAAGCTGACACCCCATAGTATTGTAAATGGAGTGTTTTGATGGAAGCGATGCAACCGTTTACTCCAAACAAATTGGATAGTGTTGTGGTAATTTTTTTCATTTTTACACCCACATTAGTTTTGGACTGTGATTTAGGAGACACTGTTGTCGGTTACTACATGAAAACTCTCAAGGTTGTTTTCTGCAAGGTCTTCTGAGTACACCCATGCCCCCAATGCATAGGTTTGCCAGGATCTTGGGAAGGTTCAATTACTATTTATATGACTTTGTCATTGGAGTTGAAATGGAAATGATTTCTTCAGATAGGCCTATCTTTCGTTTTGGGTCTACCTATTCTGCCTCGCTAGCAAAGCTGTGAGGCGTAGGTGCTTGAGACTAACTCCAATTCTGTATTTGACCAGTACTCACACAATGAAAGTACAGCAAACAGTGTCAACTCAGCAAAACTGACACGTAGAAAGATGAATCCAGTTGAAAACGTTTAATGATCAGACTGACAATCTTTGTAATAGTGTACAGCAATGCAGGTGAAAAGACGTTAGTTCTGTTCATCATTGAGCTAAGATGGTTGCTAGGTGACCAGTAATTTACCTCCGAACAAGACTGAGCAAAAAGGGTGGAGCTAGCTGGATGCAGCAAGGCTAAGGAAACCCAATAACTGTAAGCGGCAAAAGGCAGATTCAACACCTAACATTAAAATATACATATGAAACCTGAATCATGGGGCATGATACTCCCCGTCTGAAATCTTTAGATTTCAAAATAAACTAACACTATAACTTTAAATGTCCTCCTGGAAACACAATGCAGAGACCTGAAACACAAAGGTAAAGCATTCAATCCTACCACTTTACACTTTATAGCCAGTAACTCAACAGTCTTAAAGGTAGGCCATAGTTCCAGATGCGATGAGTAAACTTAACAATTTAACCCATGTTTGTGCTGGGGAAGCCGCTCTATGCCAAAACTTCCAACACAATTGTAATCCAACTGGTTGTTTGTGGAAAGGCTTCTGCCGAGCGCAGAAACTCTTAACTGACCTTTTCCCTTGGCAGAAGGAGTATCAGTTCAGTGATTGACTGGAAGAAACTATGTACAACACCTCCTTTAGTCACCTTGACCTTCACTTTTCGGATTCTTCCACTATCACTGGGCATAACCTGAGTGACCAGACCCATTGGCAGGAGTTGGGAATCCACAAACTTCTGATCGGCTTTGCGCTGTTGTGTGACTGCGTATGTTTCCTTCTCTGTTTCAAAGATCTCTCCTTCCTGGTGCTTGGGTTTGCGCAGCCTCCTCTTCTTGAAGTAAGCATCAGTCAGGTGGAAGTGGCGACAACAAATTTCTGGTGAGCTCTACGCAGGGGCACCCGGTTGATAACCAGTGGTCCTGTTACCAGCTGAAGGCCAGACTGGAGCTGCTTCAGAAAAAACACACATTGGTGTTCAATTTCTCCTTCACTCTGTAATGGTATGGGCACGGTTCAAGATAGGTGTTGCAACCATTTGGCAAGATGTGTGTTTCGAAGGAAGAAATCTTGATAGGCAACTTCATTTTCCTTATACAAACATTTGCCTATGATTACCCAACCTAGATCAAGGCATTGAGCGAATGGAGCATCATGTGAGCCATTAATTTGTTGCCGTACCTTATGTACTCTGAGGATATCTCTGCCCAGGAGAATTAGAATATTGTCATTCTTGTCAAGGGCTGATATTTCGTTAGCTATAGCCTTCAGATGAGGATAGTGTAGGGCAGCTTCTGGTGTAGGGATCTCTTGCTTGTTAGATGGGATCTGGTTGCACTCGACAAGTGTGGGTAACGGTAATTCCACATTGCCCCCAAGAGAAGCTACTACGAATCCACTGGCTCTTCTTCCAGAGACCTCTGTAATGCCACTACATTTACATAAAGTATAAGGTAGGAATCTCATTTTAAGTTGAAAAGATCAAAGATTTCCGTTCTTGCGAGGGACCGTTTGCTCTGATTATCCAGGATGGCGTATACTTTAACAGACTAACCTGGGTGATCCTTGTGATATATGTTAACTAAGCATATTTTAGCACAAGACTTGTCGCAAAGATCTTCACCGCATACTGCTGTACAAGAAGAGGGCACTATGGTAACTTCCTGATCTGTAGTCTCCCCGTCATGCTTTGACACAGGAGGGGAGTCTGTTGACGTTGCAGGCATGTACTGAGATGGATGTAGCGCCTGCACATGATCTACACTATCACATTCTATGCACTTGATAGGAAATGTGCAGTCTTTGACAAAGTGCCCAGTAGAAGCATGTCACGGAAGGGACATAGGGGCTCGGCGCAGCGAGACCCAGGACTCAAACCCAAGACATTTTTAAAAGGACCTTGTTTTCCTTTGAACGTTTGCAGTGTGCGTTTCAATGTATGAACAGTTTATTTTCCTTGCTAGATGTGGTTTTACTTGATGTGCTGTATTAAGATGTACCCTGTGTGATTTTAAATATACTTTACATCGTTTGGTTTTAGTTTAATTTAGTTTAGTGAAATGACATAGCTTTGGTTTTAAAACATACTTATATTCCTGTAGATAAATGTGTGTTTCTGTAGCTAGTAAATAAGTTTTGCTGTTGTGTAATTTATGCGTCAGGGATTTTCCCCATTATCTAGGTACATGTTTAATTTAAGGGATCTCTGATAGTGTGTGTTTAATGTGATGTGCTGGAACAATGGATGTACAAACGTTGTGTGCGCTGAAGGCTAAGAGAATGTGAAGAATGTTGATTGTAAATAACTGACCTAACTCATTAGTATGGGTATGCAAATTATGACTGTTGTACTTCAGCATAAATAGTGGCGTGTGATTAAAAGAGTTCAGTTCATCTGAGTGTTTGAAACATACAGCTCTGCCTGGTGTTGTCATTTGACGTCGGCTACATATCACCACCACCCAGGAACGGGTCCCTCTAACTCCGCAGCAGAACATCGATTCGCCGCGCCGTTGCGCCACCTTGAATCGGTATCTTGGGATCGAATCGGGTCCTCGGCTGAGCGCCGTGCCTGCATCTGCAAGGAGACTCTACCGAACCGCGGTTCGCCACGCAGACCGTCTCCAGCCCTTCAATGGTCAGTAGATCCGCTGCTTGAGACGCCGAGTGCCGTGCCACTCGGTAGTCGGGCGGATTTCCACCGTGGGTGCCCCATCTACTCTACAGATCTCCACCGCCACGTAGTCCTCTACCCAAGCCGCTCGAGACGCCGGTCAGAGCAGGACCGCAGGCGGATACACGCATTCCGTCATAAAGCACAACATCTGAAACATACACCATATGTCTTTAGGAGCTCCTTGCGCTCTTAGAGTGGTTTCTTTCTAAAGCCGATGCACTTTTTGAGGGGATGTGGCTTCTTATGAATAGGACAAAGGCGATTAGGATTCTCAATCTTTTCACCTTGTTTGCACTTGTCAGGAATTGAGGTAGGAGGGGGAAGGACATTAGTCTTCTTCACTGATACTGGACCCCTGCAGCCTCTGTGATTAAAGTGAGAGCTGTCGGACATCTGAGGAAGGGAACCTGAAGCGTGGAACTCACTGTAGGAAAAACTGGGGTCGTTCTTTGGTTCTGCAATGTCCCTTATGAACTGGCAAAAGTAGGAGAAAGGAGATATGGTTCACTTTTTTATACTGTGCCCCAAGTGCAGCCTATTTTTCCTGGATATTGTATGGCAGCTCAAACTATTGGGTTTACCCCACGAGCAGTGTCCAGATAGCTGAGGCCAGGTAGGTAAGCATCTGTCTTACCTCCCAGATAAGGTCACTGAGTTCCAAGAATTTCTGCTTGTCCTTGCCAAAACTTTTTGGGAAATAGTGCAGGCGATTCAACAGAGCGTTCTCTATGGCTTCAGGGCTGCCATAGCTTTGATCAAGTCTTTACCAAGCAGCGTCAAGGCCCAACATTGGATTATTGATGTGGACAGCTCTGAGTCTCTTGACACGTTCTGTAGACTGTGGACATCTGATCAGCAGGTTCAGTTCCTCAGCAGGAGTAATGCCAAGATCGCTAATTGCAATTCTGAAGGCACCCTTCCAGCTTCTGTAATTTTCAGCTTGGTCATCAAACTTCAAAAGGCTTGTCTTGGTGAGTTCACGGCGAACCATGTATCTAGCAAACTCAGACATGTCTGTTTTCTCTGACTTTGGGTAGGGAAATTAAGTTTGAAAGGCGTTTGCAGTGTTCTGATTAAGTGACATAGGGTAGTATTCGGTTGCATCTGTATTTAGTCCTGGAGTCGGTTTAACGTCCAAAGACTCAGGCAGGCATGGTTTAATAGCCGTATGGTTGCTAGGATTTTGATGAGTTGCTGGAGGGTAGAATTGCATCTGAGAGTTAATGCTTTTGGATTGCTGTTGCACTAGGACTTCTGAAGAAAGGTCAGGGTCATTAGCTAGTTGAGTATTGGACTGACCGTGGATGCAGGGTACTGCTAAGGAGTCTTCTCCCTGTTTTGGAAGGTTGTCACAACTGTCAGGAACATTTGATGTTATGAGAGGTTCACTGTTTTGCTTTAGTACAGCTTTAAGCTAATGCTGTCTCTTTCACTTCCCCTGGCAGCTTGTTCTAGAATCCTCAGTATTGCCACGGCTGTGGCATGCTCACACGGTTTCTCTAGGGCTTCTATTCCCGCTGTTTTGCGAGCTTCTTCCGTTTCCATAGCTGCTTACTTGAGAGCAGCTTCCATTTCCATTTCTGCTTTCTTGCGAGTTGCTTCCATTTCTGCTTTTCTGCAAGTGTAGTCCGTTTCCATTTCTGCTTTTTTGTGAGCAGCGACCGTTTTAATTTCTGCTTTCCTTTTTGCAAAGGCCGCCTGTATATTGGTAGTCTCTGCTTTTGCCCGGGCTTGGATAAGCTGCAGATTAATTGATGAACTCTTTGAATATTGTGAGGATTTTGACCTTGAGAGATGTGAGCTATTTGAATGCTTGCTAGATGCTGAAATGTGAGAAGCAGTCTCTTGGAGCTGGGCAGTTCTTTCTTCCACCTTTACTCTGGCCTGATGTACTAAATTGTGTCTTTCTGAATTAAGACATTTTAATTCATCTATTTCTTGTAAAGCCTGTTTAGAATTTATCTTCTCTAAATTAGAGACCTAAAACTCCTAGTAAGGATGCATCACGAACGGGGTGTGTGATGGTGGAGACATAACCTGTTCCCAAAGCCATGACATTTGCTGTGATGTCTCATAGTTTATGTCCATAAGTGGTTCAGTAATTTTCCATGTAGGCTTTGTATTGCGTTTGCTTCTGACTTACTTCCACATCTGAAACTAGTTGCCTTTCCTGTGATGTTAGAGGGCTTCTTCTGTCTGCCATGTTTACACAGTTGAGAAGAATAAGAAGGGAGCAGTAGAGTAGCTTTGGTTAGCAGGCACTGTGTGGCAACGTTTTTACACAGGCCCACATGCTGCAGCTCTAAGCAGACTCTGTGGGATGCAGTACTATCTGCTCTCTGTTCACTGAAGGCTGCTTACTTGTAATGCTAACTGATGTTAATGTATTTTCACTAATGCTGTTAATGTCTTTTTTCACTAACAGCAGTAATGCTGGACAGCAGTCGTCTTTTTACTAACCGCAGTAATACTGGACAGCAGTCGTCTTTTCACTAATCCTGGCAGCTTAACGTCTTTTCACTATTCTACCTCGCTAGCAAAGCTGTGAGGCGTAGGTGCTTGAGACTAACTCTAAGTCTGTATTTGACCAGTACTCACACAATGAAAGTTCAGCAGACCATGTCAACTCAGCAAAACTGACATGTAGAAATATGAATCCAGTTGAAAACGTTTAATAATCAGATAGACAATCTTTGTAATACTGTACAGCAATGCAGGTGAAAAGACGTTACTTCTGTCCAGCATTGAGCTAAAATGGCTGCTAGGTGACCAGTAATTTACTTCAGAACAAGACTGAGCAAAAAGTGGTGGATCTAGCTAGATGCAGCAAGGCTAAGGAAACCCTAGCAGGAACAAAATATCTATTAAATAATAACTGTAAGTGGCAAAAGGCAGATTCAACACATGACATTAAAATATACATAGAAAACCTGAATCATGGGGCATGTTAGAATTATAATTTAACACATGACACTACCGCATACCCCAGTTTGAATTATTGACATAAAAGTGTTTATATTTGAAATGTTAACACCCCAAGGTATTGCATTTGGAGTGTTTTGATGCCATGGATGCAACGGTTTTAGCCGAAAACATTTGAGAAGGTGTGTGGTAATTTTTCGATTTTCATTTTTACACCCACATTACTTTTGGACTGTGATTTAGGAGACACTGTTGTCGTTTACTGCATGAAAACTCTCCAGGTCGTTTTCTGCAAGGCCTCCTTAGTACACCTATGCCCCCCACGCATAGGTTTGCCAAGATTTTGGCAAAATACAGAACCAATTGTAGAACCTTAAAAATGTAGGAATAACATTTAAAAGTCCGGTGCAGTAAAGGTTAAAAAAAAAACACGAAACTGAACTAACTAGACTGTAACAAAAAATAGAAAGGAAAAATAAATTACAGATCACACACAGATACTGCTTGAAACAGTCCCCAAGACACAGACTGGGTTGTCCATTGCATTCTGGGCAGTAAAAGGTTGTGTCGCTCTAATCTGCCACCTCTTGAAACACACCCTGCACTTTTTGGGGTCTCTGTTTTCCCTCAGTAGGGGGATTTTATAAATAAAATGAGTATCCCCTACTCTATTCCCCCATTACCGCCCGGGGAGCAGGTGCATCCTGGTACAAAATCCCCCGAAATGACCTGGAGTTGAAACTGTAAAAAGGACCGTGTCACTCCAGGGTTTACCTTTTTGCAGAGCAAAAAGGCATTGTGGGTTGCAATTTGCATCAGGTAAATTGCAACCTTTTTTGTACCAGGCCCTTGACTTCCCCATAATTTGGCAGGGCTGTAGCAGCTGATCTGCCAGATCAACCCCACCCATATGCCGGTTATAGGCCTTGATGCACATTGGCTTCCTTACGCCCTCAGCTCTGCCACATACAGAGACCTCCACAGACCTGTCTCTGTACTTGACTGCCAACAGCTCCTCTTGGCGCAGAGCTGAGGTCTCCCCCCTTTTTAGCCGGGTGTGGGCAAGCCGTGCTGGGAAACCTATGCGGTTCTTGCTTACAGTACCGCATGCTATTGAATCAAAACAATACAGCAGCTTGAACAAAGGGACACTTGTATAAAAATTGTCAACATGCAAATGATACCAGGTCCCACACAATCTTGCCACTGGTTCCCAGGTGTTCTGGACAACCTGGAGGGTCAAGGCTGCTATCCTGTTACGTCCTCAGCCCCTGCTGCGCTCCCTGGGGGGGTCGGGGCATGTTTCTGTGCCACTGGCTGGTCAAGTGCCTGCATTCCATGATGGCAATCGGTGTCTGAAGGGCGGGGCCTGGTGTGGTCACGAGGAGCCACCAGTTTTAAAGCCGGGCGCGAGGAGTTGCCTTGTCGCCCTGACGTGGAGTTTTGTTCCCGCATCGCCCGTTGCTTATTTTTGCTTATTTGCTACTTCGTTGCCAACCTTATTCTGTCTGAGGACCTTGATTATGTATTTTGACCTGGCTTCCCACTTTGACGATTCTGTTTTTTCCCCTTTGGTGTTTGTTTGCACAGATTCATGTTGCGTTGTTTATATGCAGCTTGGAGACCTGCCCGGTTCCTTGCACAATCCATCTCACGCTCCTGGCCTCTGATAGCTACCCAGTCCATCCTAAATCCTAATCTCACGGCACTTTATTGTGGGTCTATCTATCATGCTGTGAGCTCTGCATATGATACTTATGATCCGGTATCTGCACGAACAGGTTTGCTTGAGAACGTCAGTTTTTTCTATATTGTGACTGCCCTGCAGCCTGCACAATTCATATGCCGTGACAAACCTTTATGTACAAACAAATGTGATAATCTGCAAGAGTACATGAGTCTGAGTCCAGTCTATGATCCAGAGACTTGTGGGATAATATCTAATTGTCTTGTATCGACGCTAAGCGGTCTTTTGGTCTCGAAACCAATCGAGCTTCAGTGCTACTCAATATTGTCTACCTACTCTTGGGCTTTGGCAATCAGGTCCTTGTATACTGTTTACATTGTCAATGCGTGTCAGAAAGATCTGCTCTCTACGATCCTAGCTACGCTATTCCAGTGCGAGCGCTATACAGTTTGTTGCATATCCTTTCCCTCATACACCCGGAAGGCCTGAGTATGCCCACTCTTGCTGTCACAGAGCTTATACACCTTTATTCTATACCTGAAGCTCTTGGAAGGAATATGCTGCTTGAATCCAGCCTTCCCTTATACTTCATTAGGGATTCATCCACAGAGATATTCCTTCCAGGTATATTCCTTTGAAAACCTGGCGAGAATTGGTTAATCAGGGGGCGGATTTTATACAGCCTGTCAAACTGGGGATGCTCTCTAGGGGGGCACAGGCTGTTGTCACTGAAGTTCATGAAACGCAGAATGTTTTCTGTACCTTCTACATGACTTTGGGGGTAAATGGTGGTAGTGCAGATGGGGCTACTGCTCCAGTAGGAGCGGATTGAGGGCTTCTTTATGATGCCCATCAGCATAATTGGTGCCCAGAATTTCAGAAATTCTGGCACATCTAGGGGGGTCCATTGCTGCTTTGCCAAATATGAGTCTGGCTTCGCAGCACGATGCTGATGGGCATACAGATTTGTTTGGGCAACAGAAGGAATTTTTTCCCGGTATGTTGCATATTTCAGACTGGGTTTTTTGCCTTCTTTTGGATCAACAGCAGTAGGTTATGTGGGAGAGGCTGAACCCGATGGACGCATGTCTTTTTTCAGCCTATATAACTATGTAACTATGTAATGTGGCCCAAAAAATCATCCCCCAGAAACGTCTGCAAAAACTGCATGGGGGTAAATCCTGCAACATCAATATTGATGCCAGGATTTGCAGTGAAAAGAGGGATATCTGGCCTCTGGCGATGAGCTCACAGCTGGAGCAGTGCATCTTGGCTGGCAGGTGGCCCCAGATCTACATCAGAAACATCACTAGAAGATACATCACCTAGCGTAGATGATGTTTCCAGCGATGTTTCTGAGCACTTGTCGGGGTCAAAATCTGGGTCTGAGTCGGACGCAGATGCCTCAGACTCAGATGCCAGGATGGCATAAGCCTCCTCGGTGCTGTAAACCCTCTCAGACATTATATATAATATATTATAAAATAATCATATATAAAAAGAACCATTGAGTTTCACCAGAAAAAAAAATGGTTCTGAAAAGAACCTTTTGGGTATCCCAGTAAACTCCTAAGTCTCTCTAAATCCCCCTAAACCTGCCTCAATTGTTCTGAATCTCCCTAAAATTTCTAAATGTCTCTCTATACTGATCTCTCGCTCACCAAAACACAAGTGAGGAGAGGGAGGGAGTAGGGTTGCCACCTGTCCAGTTTTCACCTGGACAGTTCGGGTTTTGAATCATGTGTTTGGGTTTCATAACCCCTCCCACCCGGACACATGATTCAAAGAGCTGTGTGAGGACACTGGCCTTAGGGTGTGCCATGGGCATCAAAACCATAGGAAGGGACAGATACATTACTGGGAGGTACATATTATCAAACCCCCAGGTTTTGCACTTGCACTTTGAAGCTTTTTTTTTGGCTGCCGCTGATAGCAAGTTAGCTGCAAGTGCATGTGTGTGCCTGTTCACACAGGCAAAGGTCTGTGAGGTTTAAATTGGTTGAGAGCTCCGTGCCCCATACTGTCCCCAATCAGCAGCTGTGTGAAACGGTGGGGGGATGCAGATTGGGAACAATCTCCATTATAATAATAAGGTGGCAGGGAGAGGGAAGGAATGGTCGGCAGTCTGTGAATGCCTATGTCTGCTCACTGTGCTAATCTATGACTCCATGAACTAGCAGTGTGCAGAAGAGACTTCCAAAAGGAGCCACTGTGACAGGTAGGCAGGTTGTCACTAAGCTGCCTGGCACTTGGTGAGGTCCTGCAGGCAGAGGACCAGACTGTATTAAAACTCTGCTGACCCAGTCACGCAAGTGTGATCAGTGGGGGGCCAGTCATCCTTCATAACATCGTGTATATGCTACAATAAACAATTGTTGCCACGCTGAAGTGTTCGGGTTTGGCTTGAAGGAAAGGTGGCAACCCTAGGAGGGAGATTCACAGTGGTCTGGGCCAATATTTACAAATGTTGACCTGACCAGGCAAATTAAAAATTATTATTAATTTCTGATTGGATGTTGCTAGACTGCCTCTCTGATGAGGAACATCCTAGGAACATCTCCCACAGCCCCAAGATGACCCTGCCCTTAAAAAGGCAGCACCATTTTGGCTGTCACTTTTATTTTGTTACATAAATTTTTATTCATTTAGTTTTACTTTATCTTTTTTTTTTTACACACTTTTTTTTAGTCTGCTGGGTGCCTCGATCCCTCGAGGCACCCAGCAGGGCATCTGATCACTCATGTGAACTTTTTTGTACTGAGTGCCACGATACCTCGTGGCACTCAGTACTTCCTGCCTCTGCTGGAAGTGATGGTTCGGGGGGATTGATCACTTTTGGACCAGCAGCAGGTAACGATATTGCAAGGATGCCTCAATGTCGAGGCATCCTTGCAATATCATCAGAGCAGGTGGAAGCGATGCCGATCGCTTCCAGTGCTTTGAGAATTGCGAGGCACCTCTCCTGTGCAACCCAAAGTTGATCGCTCCCGAGGAGCGATAACAAGGGGGCCCCGGTACTTCTAGCCGCCACTGCATGGATGCCTGGACATCCTGCAATGGCGTTTGACCGGCTGGAAGCGATACTGATCGCTTCCAGCACTCAAGTGACTGCAGGACGTACCATGTACGTCCACGGGTCTAAAGCAGACCCGTAGCCGTGACGTACAGTTGTGTTCAAAATTATTCAACCCCCACTGAAATTGAGTGTTTTGGCCAGTTTGACATTGATTTTGATCATTCAGTCATCTTGCTTACAATTAAATCAGGAGGCACGTGTAGGTCAGACAAATATAACATAACATTTATAATGAAATAACCACAAATGTCTTTTGTGTGCTCACATCATTATCAGTTTTATTCAACCCCAAGTGACATTCAATCTTAGTACTTAGTACAACACCTTTTACAGTTATAACAGCATTAAACGTGAAGCATAACTTGAACAAGTGTCTTGCAGCGATCTACGGGTATCTTCGCCCATTCGTCATGGGCAAAAGCCTCCAGTTCAGTCACATTCTTAGGCTTGCGCACTGCAACTGCTTTCTTTACCAGCCCAGACAGGTTCTCAATCGGATTTAAGTCTGGTGACTGCGATGGCCACTCCAAAATCTTCCAGCCTTTAATCTGCACCATGCTCTAGTGGACTTGGAGGTATGCTTGGATCATTGTCCTGTTGAAAGGTCCAACGTCTCCCAAGCCTCAGGTTTGTGACGGACTGCACCACATTGTCATCCAATATCTCCTGGTACTGAAGAGAATTCATGGTACCTTGCACACGCTGAAGCTTCCCTGTACCTGCAGAAGCAAAACAGCCCCAAAGCATGATTGACCCCCCGCCATGCTTCACAGTAGGCAAGGTGTTCTTTTCTTCATAGGCCTTGTTCTTCCTCCTCCAAACATAGCGTTGATCCATGGGCCCAAACCGTTCTAATTTTGTTTCATCAGTCCACAGAACACTATCCCAAAACTTTTGTGGTTTGTCCACATGACTTTTGGCATACTGCAGTCGACTCTAAGTCAGCATCTTATTTCTGCCACGACCAGGTAGCGTTTCAACAGTGCCCTTTGCCTTGAATTTGCGAATGATGCTTCCTATGGTCTCTCTTGGTATGTTTAACATATTTGCAATCTTCTTCTAGCCATTGCCCTTCCTGTGAAGAGTAATCACCTCTTATCTTGTCTTCCTGGACCATTCTTTTGACTTCACCATGTTTGTAACCACACCAGTAAATGTCTAGAAGGAGCTGAGTATCAGTCATTTTAAAGCTGCCTAATTGGTGCTTATTATGCTTTATTGCTGCTCCGTGACATCCACAGGTGTTTTCAATACCTGATTGAAAACACTTGAATGAATCTCTGTTCTTCAGAGTGGTAGTCTTTAAGGGGTTGAATAATTGTGTCAATGAAGAATTCACAAAAGAAACATTTACCACTGTATTACAAAACCAATTGATGTCATTTTAGTTGCATATGGTTCTTTAAAAAGTCATTGTAGGATTTCATTCTGAATACAATTACAAATGTACACTAAATTCCCTAAAACCCTTTACAGCATTGGGGGTTGAATAATTTTGAACACAACTGTACATGGTATGTCTGTGGTCACTAAGGGGTTAAACATTGGACTAATACCAATATACCTAATACAGATTCAAGGGAAAAGCCCCATATATTCACAAATGATACAAAAATTGGAAAGTGTAAAGACTAAAGGATAGTTCAGATGAACAGTGATAGGACCAATCAATAGGCAGACTTTTGTTATACCATTCACAACAAGAACTGCACTATGTATAGACATAATAGCCATGTATATATCAGTGAGACACTTCTGGTTTTCTGGGTTACCCTTTTGTGTACTCTCAGTGATGTCATACATCTGGGGGCTCTTAATAATTAGGATTGTCTAAGACTGTATAAGGAGCTTAAGGACTTAATGAGTATTTGTCTATCCATGTTACCTGCTTTGAATTAGGATACAATAATTGCCCTTCTGCACATGTTTTTTTTAGATACTTCTGTCAATGTGGTTTGTGTCTTGTTTTTTCTTTTTGTGTGCTTTGCTCCATTAATAAAGATTGTGGTGGCAGTAATATATATTATTATTGTTATTTTTTGCACCATCACCCCCTGTCCTATTTTGAGGTGGAATAGGGTCTTTTCCCTGTCCACCTGATTTGTTGTGGTCTTTTTTAGTTTTATGTTTAAGAAGACGTAGCAAGTGGGCACCTGAATTAAATATTTGAGCCTTCTCAACTTAGATGGCAATATCGATGGCATCCTTTGAGAAAGGATGGGGTTTATGGCTTGTTTGATTTAAGGTTGAGGTTCAGAAGTGCAGACTAATGGACTAAAGAGGGAATTATAAAGATTTTAGACTATTTTATTAGCTGAAGTGGGATTGGTTAAACCTCTTGTCCCAGGTGTATGCAGTTTTAATTTTGGATTCATTGCGTCCATGTGTTCACAGGGTAACCTGCCTTTGTGTTCTAGGCCCCAGCATGAATGGCGTAGAGGATCACAGTCTAGCCAAGAGACTACGTGCTACCCCTGAGCGAATAGAGCTGGAAAATTACAGAGTTTCGCTGCAACGTGAGGAACTTGAAGAGGTACCAGAGGAGACCTTAGCAGAGCACAACCTGAGTAGCCTTCTTGAGCAAGGACGAGAAGAAGAAGAGGCTGCAAGCAGGTATATGGCTCATCTTTGCTGATCTGTGTTGCACATATGCAGCATCCATTTTTTGTATGCTGTACAAATTTTACAAGCAAAGAGATGATAAAATAAAGAAAAACAAATGTAATAGGGTTATATCTATATTCGAGGTTCTACTTGACATTCACTTGTCCTGGTCACCAAAAATAAAAAATAAATCCCTGTCTATAGTTTTGTATCTCAGATCAAATCATTGCTGTTTGAAATTAAATATAAAATTTGAATCAAGCCATTAAATTCCAAAATGTTGCAAAATATTAACTTTTTATAATTCCTTCAATTCTCTTTATTGCCTTAATGCAGTGGTCAGCAACCTTGGCCCTCCAGATGGAGCTACAACTGTCATGATGCCTAATCAGCTTAGTGTCTGAGCATTAAAGGAAATGTAGTTTCAAAACTTCTGGGAGCCAAGATTGCCAATTCACCTATTGTCAGCTGTATGGGATGGGGGGGGGGGTTTGAGCCCAACGTGCAAAAATACAAAATAATAAAGGAAGCAAATGATTAAGACTTGGAGTAATACCGAGAGATGAACAGGTATAAACAAAGGAACATACAAATATATGTGAGAATAAAGATACAGGGAGACCAGAATGAGACTGAAAGACAAGCAAGTGGCAGAGGCAGGGACAGCCAGAGGCGAGGATGGGCACAGACGCATTAGAGGACTTACAGGAGGACAAAGATGGGGACTGAAACAGGCAAAGATAGGTATGGGTACTGGCTGGCAAGGAGGCTGGTAGAAGGCACCACTTGACAAAAGTACTGCAGTGGCTGGACTGGTACAGCGAAGCAAACAGGAGTAATAGAGACCTTCAGAAGCATATAGTTTGCAGGGAACTGGAGAGAGGTACAGGGTGACAGAAGGGCTGCCATCAGGGCATTACGGGCCATGCTGTGGTAAGGGGACTGGGGGGGGCCTTCCTTCGGTGGCTATGTTTATTTTAGGCCGCAGAGGAGGTACTGCAGCCTACCTGGGCCTGACGTGAGCAGGGACTCCAAGATGGTGGCTGGCGGCTGACTCAGAACAGTGACCACGTGCCAACCGTGCCCACCCCACAATCGTGACATGCGCCAACCAGGCCTGCCCCACACATGTGATATGGGCCAGTGGAAGAGTGGGATTAAGTTGCGGCTGGCGCGTGTGTGGGGAGATCCTTCAGGCTGTGGCCGGCAGCTGAAATTGCTTGCCCTGTCTCCTGAGTCCAGATGACTTGGGCCGACACTGGGTCTGACTGTTCCCTTACAGATCCCCCTCCCTCTGGCTGCGGCAGCTTGGCTGAGTCTCCTCCCAAGTTCCGAGGGCACCATTGCCTCTGCATCAGCCACCAGGACCAGGACCACTGCTACTTGATTCTCTAACGTGTTTGTTGCACTGCCTGCCAGACTCGGCCCCTCAAGCCTCTCGGCTTTTTTTAAAAAAAAAAAATTCCTGGCTGCTGGGCTGCTGGCTTTAGACAAGTAGCCCCTCCAGTGTCAAGCTGTAGGGAAAAAAAAAAGTTTTCACATAGGGACAATTTCCCACATCATGCCCATATGTTAACCCTTTGCGTGCGCACGTGAAAGCTGTTCTGTGCGCACGCAGAGATTCCTCTCCCCGAACCCTCCTGGTTAGGGATGGGGCCTCAGCCTTAAATCTTCAGCAGAGCAGTGTATCTGATATGGCAGTGGCCTGGCGCGTTTGATACTCCTGCAAAGTAAACACGAGTTAGCATCCCAACACGATTTATTTTTACTTATCTACTTGTGGGAAATGAAAAGGAAGGGGGTGAAATGGTCTGAAAATTGCTGTGGATCCTATGTACGCTCACACTCACTGCCTTTACCGTTAGAGGTCTATTGCTGTGGACAGGGGCATAACTACCAGGGATGCAGCGGGTGCCACTGCACCTGGGCCCCTGAGTCCGGGGGCCCACAACCGGATGGGCCCCATAGTCCAGGCAGGGGTCAGGCATCTGGTCTCCTGTTTGATCGGCAGCGTGTGGGATCAAACTCCCACACGCTGTGCCATTAGTAAAGGCCCTACTGGGGGAGAGGAGGAGGAGGAAGAAGAGGACAGCTGCTCACATGGGGATGTGCTGGCTCTGCCCCTTCCCCCTCCACAGCCACGCAAAGCAGAGCCTCCCCTGCTGTGCTGGAAGTGTCCAGCACGAGCAGGGAGGGGAAGTGGAGAGAGTGGAGACCATACTTACCTATGGTAAGTATGTAACAAGCTGGGGTGGGTTGTTTGTGTGTGTGAGTGAGCAGAGGCTGGCTAATTACTGGGGTCTGATACTGGCTAATTACTGGGGTCTGATACTGGCGTCTGATACTGGCTAATTACTGGGGTCTGAAACTGGCTAATTACTGGGGGTCTGATCCTGGCTAATTACTGGGGTTCTGATTCTGGCTGGCTATTTACTGGGGTTCTGATACTGGCTGGCTAATTACTGGGGTTCTGATACTGGCTAATTACTGGGGTTCTGATACTGGCTGGCTAATTACTGGGGTTCTGATACTGGCTGGCTAATTACTGGGGTTCTGATACTGGCTAATTACTGGGTTCTCATACTGGCTAATTATTGTGGGTTAGATACTGGCTAATTACTGGGGTTTTGATACTGGCTAATTACTGGGGTCTCATACTGGCTAATTACTGGGGTCTGATACTGGCTAATTACTGGGGTTCTGATACTGGCTAATTACTGGGGTTCTGATACTGGCTAATTACTGGGGTTCTGATACTGGCTAATTACTAGGTTTCTGATACTGGCTAATTACTGAGGTTCTAATACTGGCTAATTACTGGGGGTCTGATACTGGCTGGCTAATTACTGGGTCTGATACTGGCTAATTACTGGGGGTCTGATACTGGCTAATTACTGGGTTCTGATACTGGCTAATTACTGGGGTCTGTTACTGGCTAATTACTTGGGGGTCTGTTACTGGCTAATTACTTGGGGGTCTGATGCTGGCTAATTACTGGGGGTCTGATGCTGGCTAATTACTGGGGTTCTGATGCTGGCTAATTATTGGGGGTCTGATGCTGGCTGGCTAATTACTGGGGGTCTGATGCTGGCTAATTACTGGGGTTCTGATACTGGCTGGCTAAATACTGGGGTCTGATACTGGCAAATTACTGGGGTTCTGATACTGGCTAATTACTGGGGGTCTGATACTGGCTAATTACTGGGGGTCTGATACTGGCTGGCTAAATACTGGGGGGTCTGATGCTGGCTAAATACTGGGGGGTCTGATCCTGGCTAAATACTGGGGTCTGATACTGGCTAATTACTGGGGTCTGATACTGGCAAATTACTGGGGGTCTCTGATACTGGCTGATTACTGGGGTTCTGATACTGGCTAATTACTGGGGTCTGTTACTGGCTGATTACTTGGGGTCTGTTACTGGCTGATTACTTGGGGTCTGATACTGGCTGGCTAATTACTGGGGGTCTGATACTGTCAAATTACTGGGGGTCTCTGATACTGGCTGATTACTGGGGTTCTGATACTGGCTGGCTAATTACTGGGGGTCTGATACTGGCTAATTACTGGGGTCTGATACTGGCTAATTACTGGGGTTCTAATACTGGCTAATTACTGGGGGTCTGATGCTGGCTAATTACTGGTTCTGATGCTGGCTAATTACTGGGGGTCTGATACTGGCTAATTACTGGGGTTCTGATACTGGCTATTTACTTGGGGGTCTGATGCTGGCTAATTACTGGGGGTCTGATGCTGGCTAATTACTGGGGGTCTGATGCTGGCTGGCTAATTACTGGGGTCTGAGCTGATGCTGACTAATACTGGGGGTCTGATGCTGACTATTACTACTGGGGTCTGATACTGGCTGCTGGCTATTACTGGGGTTGATACTGGCTGGCTAATTACTGGGGGCTGATACTGGCTGGCTAATTACTGGGGTCTGATACTGGCTGGCTAATTACTGGGGTTCTGATGCTGGCTAATTACTGGGGTTTCTGATCGGTCTGGCTGGCTAATTACTGGGGTCTGATACTGGCTTTACTGCTGGGGTCTGTTACTGGCTGATTACTTGGGTTCTGATACAGGTTGGCTAATTACTGGGGGTCTGATACTGGCTAATTACTGGGGGTCTGATGCTGGCTGGCTAATTACTGGGGTCTGATGCTGGCTAATTACTGGGGGTCTGATGCTGGCTAATTACTGGGGTCTGATACTGGCTAATTACTGGGGCTCTGATACTGGATAATTACTATGGGTCTGATACTGGCTAATTACTGGGGTTCTGATACTGGCTAATTACTGGGGTCTGTTACTGGCTGATTACTTGGGGTCTGATACTGGCTGGCTAATTACTGGGGGTCTGATACTGTCAAATTACTGGGGGTCTCTGATACTGGCTGATTACTGGGGTTCTGATACTGGCTGGCTAATTACTGGGGGTCTGATACTGGCTAATTACTGGGGTCTGATACTGGCTAATTACTGGGGTTCTAATACTGGCTAATTACTGGGGGTCTGATGCTGGCTAATTACTGGGGGTCTGATACTGGCTAATTACTGGGGTTCTGATGCTGGCTAATTACTGGGGGTCTGATGCTGGCTGGCTAATTACTGGGGGTCTGATGCTGACCAATTACTGGGGGTCTGATGCTGACTAATTACTGGGGGTCTGATACTGGCTGGCTAATTACTGGGGGTCTGATACTGGCTGGCTAATTACTGGGGTTCTGATGCTGGCTAATTACTGGGGCTCTGATACTGGCTAATTACTGGGGTTCTGATACTGGCTGGCTAATTACTGGGGTCTGATACTGGCTAATTACTGGGGTCTGTTACTGGCTGATTACTTGTGGTCTGATACAGGCTGGCTAATTACTGGGGGTCTGATACTGGCTAATTACTGGGGTTCTGATGCTGGCTAATTACTGGGGGTCTGATGCTGGCTGGCTAATTACTGGGGGTCTGATGCTGGCTAATTACTGGGGGTCTGATACTGGCTGGCTAATTACTGGGGTCTGATACTGGCTAATTACTGGGGCTCTGATACTGGATAATTACTATGGGTCTGATACTGGCTAATTACTGGGGGTCTGATGCTAAATACTGGGGTCTGATACTGGCTAATTACTGGGGTTCTGATACTGGCTAATTACTGGGGTCTGTTACTGGCTGATTACTTGGGGTCTGATACTGGCTGGCTAATTACTGGGGGTCTGATACTGGCTAATTACTGGGGGTCTGATACTGGCTGGCTAATTACTGGGGGTCTGATGCTAAATACTGGGGTCTGATACTGGCTAATTACTGGGGTTCTGATACTGGCTAATTACTGGGGTCTGATACTGGCTAATTACTGGGGTCTGATACTGGCTAATTACTGGGGTTCTGATACTGGCTAATTACTGGGGTTCTGATGCTGGCTAATTACTGGGGCTCTGATACTGGCTAATTATTGGGGTTCTGATACTGGCTGGCTAATTACTGGGGTCTGATACTGGCTAATTACTGGGGTTCTGATACTGGCTAATTACCGGGGGGTCTGATACTGGCTAATTACTGGGGGTCTGATACTGGCTGGCTAATTACTGGGCTGGCTAATTACTGGGGGTCTGATACTGGCTAATTACTGGGGTTCTGATACTGGCTGGCTAATTACTGGAGTCTGATACTGGCTAATAACTGGGGTTCTGATACTGGCTAATTACTGGGGTTCTAATACTGGCTAATTACTGGGGGTCTGATGCTAAATACTGGGGTCTGATACTGGCTAATTACTGGGGTTCTGATACTGGTTAATTACTGGGGTCTGATACTGGCTAATTACTGGGGTCTGATACTGGCTAATTACTGGGGTTCTGATACTGGCTCATTACTGGGGTCTGTTACTGGCTGGCTAAATACTAGGGGTCTGATGCTGGCTAAATACTGGGGATCTGATGCTGGCTAAATACTGGGGGTCTGATGCTGGCTAAATACTGGGGGTCTGATGCTGGCTAAATACTGGGGGTCTGATGCTGGCTAAATACTGGGGTCTGATACTGGCTAATTACTGGGGGTCTGATACTGGCAAATTACTGGGGGTCTCTGATACTGGCTGATTACTGGGGTTCTGATACTGGCTAATTACTGGGTTCTGATACTGGCTAATTACTGGGGTCTGTTACTGGCTGGCTAATTACTGGGGGTCTGATACTGGCTATTTGCTGGGGTTTTAATACTGGCTGGCTAATTACTTGGGGTCTGATACTGGCTAATTACTGGGGTCTGATACTGGTTAATTACTGGGTTCTGATACTGGCTAATTACTGGGGGTCTATGATACTGGCTAATTCCTGGGGGTCTATGATACTGGCTAATTCCTGGGGGTCTGATACTGGCTAATTACTGGGGGTCTGATACTGGCTAATTACTGTGGGTCTGATACTGGCTAATTACTGTGGGTCTGATACTGGCTAATTACAGGGGTCTGATACTGGCTAATTACTGGGGTTCTGATACTGGCTAATTCCTGGGTGTGATGGACTGGCCCAGCACCCTCAGCCAGAAACGGGGGTTCAGGACATTGATGTTCAATAAACTGCGTGTTTGTGCCGTTGCACCAACAATCCTGCATTCTGGAGGGGAGGAAGGATGTACCTGTAAATAAAAAGTGTCTTGTTGTATATTGTGTAATGTTATGCCGGACTAGATCTGCCGCGGTTGCCGCCATTTTCTACCGCCTCGTGTTCGGATCGGGTGGAGCAGGAGGTAAAATGGCCGATTCGGACCATCCGGTCCGAATCGGCAAACGCCCCGATTCGTGTGAGCCAATGATACCTGTGTGGGCGGGCAGGGGGTTTTCCAGATGTGGAGCTCGTGGTGAAAGTTATAAATGCATGTGTGTTAAAATAAAAGTTGTCTTTTGGTTGAGTTCATGCAGCTGCGTCTCGTGTCTCTGTTCACCGACCGTATCTGACATCCCTCGTGATTCAGAACGCAGGGCGAATCGGAGGGATATATCATGTGCCGCTGCCGCGCGATCCGAATACCTCTAGCCGACGGAACCCTTTTCGTTAACTACCGGAGATCCGAAGAATCACTACCCTGCCGGCGCGCGCATCGACTACCGCGTGATCGGAAGTTACTGCAGGTCGAAGGAAGATTCCTGTAGCCGCGGAGAGAGCCGAATTGGTCAGCGCCGCACAGCGAAGGGTCACAACGACCGCTGGGCGATCTGAATTCTCCGAACGATCGACCGCTTGCCAACTCGATTACCGGGAGATCCGGATAGGTCAGTGTTGTGCGCGAATAAGCGCATCGTCCGCCGGGTGATACGAGAAGACTCCGAACGATCGACCATTGGTTAACCCGGTTACTGGAGATCCGAATCTTTGCGGAGAGAATCTGTTCTGATCTTTAACCATAAAAGCTCCTGCACAGGTTCAGCGCCAGCTGCTTGGGACGCTGAGTGTCATCCTCAGTGGTCGGGCTGGGTTTACGTCAAGGTGCCCCTCGCTACGTCTGACATCTCGCTCACGAAGCTGTACCACCCGCTCGAGACGCCGAGTGTCACAACCTTGGTAGTCGGCCGGTGGGATAACAGAAAGGGGGGAGAGACCTCAACGCAGATTGAGCACACCCGCAGGCGGACGAGATACCTTTCCGTCACACTGGGGGTCTATGATACTGGCTAATTCCTGGGGGTCTATGATACTGGCTAATTCCTGGGGGTCTGATACTGGCTAATTACGGGGGTCTGATACTGGCTAATTACTGGGGTCTGATACTGGCTAATTACTGGGGTCTGATACTGGCTAATTACTGGGGTCTGATACTGGCTAATTACTGGGTTCTGATGCTGGCTAATTACTGGGGTCTGATACTGGCTAATTACTGGGGGTCTGATACTGGCTAATTACTAGGGGTCTGATACTGGCTGGCTAATTACTGGGGGTCTGATACTGGCTGGCTAATTACTGGGGGTCTGATACTGGCTGGCTAATTACTGGGGGTCTGATACTGGCTAATTACTGGGGTTCTGATACTGGCTAATTACTGGGGTTCTGATACTGGCTAATTACTGGGGTTCTGATCCTGGCTAATTCCTGGGGGTCTATGATACTGGTTAATTCCTGGGGGTCTGATAATGGCTAATTACTGGGGGTCTGATACTGCTAATTACTGGGGGTCTGATACTGGCTAATTACTGGGGTTCTAATACTGGCTAATTACTGAGGGTCTGATGCTGGCTAATTACTGGGGGTCTGATGCTAAATACTGGGGTCTGATACTGGCTAATTACTGGGGTTCTGATACTGGCTAATTACTGGGGTCTGATACTGGCTAATTACTGGGGTTCTGATACTGGCTACTGGGGTTCTGATACTGGCTAATTACTGGGGGTCTGATGCTGGCTAAATACTAGGGGTCTGATGCTGGCTAAATACTGGGGGTCTGATGCTGGCTAAATACTGGGGGTCTGATGCTGGCTAAATACTGGGGGTCTGATGCTGGCTAAATACTGGGGTCTGATACTGGCTAATTACTGGGGGTCTGATACTGGCAAATTACTGGGGGTCTCTGATACTGGCTGATTACTGGGGTTCTGATACTGGCTAATTACTGGGGTCTGTTACTGGCTGATTACTTGGGGTCTGATACTGGCTGGCTAATTACTGGGGGTCTGATACTGGCTAATTACTGGGAGTCTGATACTGGCTAATTACTGGGGTTCTGTATGCCGCTAATTACTGGGGCTCTGATACTGGCTGGCTTTACTGGGGTCTGATACTGGCTAATTACTGGGGTTCTGATACTGCTAATTACTGGGGTTCTGATACTGGCTAATTACTGGGGGTCTGATACTGGC